>CM060400.1:109667389-110315389 GCA_030545235.1 Helianthus tuberosus | reverse complement strand
ACTTTGCATAACGCGTCTGCAAGAAGTTCTCGAATTTTGTCGCGAACGGGATCCTTACAGTAAACAAGAGAACTCAGCTTCATCGGAGAAACAGAAACATCATTTGTCGTAGGTTTCTTTTCGGTTTTGACAACATTAACCACCTTCTTTTCAGAACCATGTTTCTCTACTTTTGCGGCTTCTGTCTTTTCAACCTTGACGGAATTCGTCCTCTGAACTTTCTTTTCCAACATCTCTGATTTGTGATTGGGTTTTGGTCCTTTTGGAGATTCCTTGATGTCCAGGTTTCCATTTTTCTTGTTCTTTAAGGTTTCTTGAAGGATTATACTTTTCCAAATCTCGACCAGTTCGGAAGCAACCGATTGGATTTTTTTTCTTGGATGTTTTGTTAACTGGCGAAGACGTTTTCCCACCTGCAGAAATCACATTTGCATAAATATACAATTATACAAACTGCATTATATATAATTTATATAAATCTGGAACAAATTTCATACAGTCAGTACCGCGAATGCAGCGAGGATCAACACATGGAGTCACTATTCAATTCAAGGAACTAGAGGTGTTCATAAACCGCCGAAACAGACAGAATTGCCCAAACCGAAGAAAGTCAGCTGATTTGAAATATGTACAGCCCGGTTTATAGTTCCTTTTCACGGTTAAAACGATTTTCGCTTCGCCAACCATTTAACATTTATTTTTACTTTTTCTTTAAAATAAAAGTTTATGTGTATACATATTATATTCATGAACAATCCTTATATATTTCTTTTATAAATCATTACAAATTAACTTTTTTTAACATACAAATTTATTTTCTAAAATCGCAAAAAGAACAGTAAAGCATTCACATTGAATTCCTTTTCCTTATCCATATCATTACACTAAAAATCATACTTTTTCTCTCCTTTTCAATTTTATAATTTTTTATTATAACTTTATCATTACATTTTCTCTCTTCTTCACTCATAACCACTTTCAAAGATATTAAAAAAGAGTTAAATGCCATTTTACTCCCTCTGATTTGGGCCATTTTGCTAGTTTAGTCCATAAGTTTCATTTTTCGCCTGTGGGTCCAAAAAGGTTTCACCGTTTCGGTCTGTATTTTTCGCCCAAAATTTACGTCAAAGTTATCGGTTTGGCCCAAAATTTTCGTCAACCAGTCAAAACCGACCATGAACACCCCTACCAGAAATGAGAAAACCACATATGCTATACCTAATTCTTTAATCTGAATTTGGGGGAAAAATAATGTGTGAATTCTAACAAAAAAAAAAAATTCTAAATCCAAATTCTCAAATTATTGTTTTAATTAATTAAAACATCTAATATCAAAAAAAAAAAAAAAAAAAAAACAAATTAGAAAGAAAAGCATAAACAAAATCACATACATTGACACATATAACATCGAATTAATACCTGTGTAGAAACAAGAATCTGGTAATTCACCGGAAACTTCTTCAACGTCTTCAACGCATCAAGACACCGATCTTCCTCCGGCGACAAATCCACCCCACCATCGCCACCACCCGCGGCGGCGTCTGCCGCCTTCTTCGCCGCTTCAAATAGCTCGATTAACTCGGTCTCCATTGTCATGAATTCAATTCAACGTAATGAGGAGCAAACGGCAAATGTTGGCATGTATATATAGTGGATGGTGAAACGAAACTGGACGTTGATAGACACGTGTGGGGTTGATCGGACGGTGGAGAAGCGGGTGATGGGCCTTGAAGTTCGAGAGGGTACACGTGCAGAGGGAAAGAGAGCCGTATGGTGTGGTGTTTCTCTGGTTGTTAGGGTTTTGGCAGTTATAAATGGGTGGTACCTTATACGGTTTGTCACGTGAGGTTCGTTGCTGCACGTGAGCCTTTCTCTTGGGCCTGTTTCGTATTAACTGGGCTGAATTACATATGTAGGGTAGAGGTGTAGAAAAACGGGTTTGGGCCTGTTAAACTGGTTTTTGACCCGACTTGATCTCAAAAATCCGCTTTGGGCCCGACCCAATCCGGCGTTTAGGCATAGGTTTGGGACTTGGGGTGCAAACGATCTAACTTGTGAAAGCTAGAGCTCATGCTCAGCTCAGCTCGAGCTTTAATTACCAAGCTCGGCTCGTGGGTAGTTTTTTCAAACTCGAGCTCGATTCGTGGGTAGTTTTTCAAGCTCGAGCTTGGCTCGTGGGTAGTTTTTCAAGCTTGAGCTCGTCTCGTTTATTATATATTAATTAATTAATTAATTAATATTTATATTCTTAAAGTTTAAAATTTATATTGCTTATTTTTTATAAATTTGTATACAATTTAGTTTTTTTATATAATTTTTAAAACAACAATTGTTATTATTTGAATATAAATTTAATTTATTAATTAAAAATTATATAAATAATGGTCTCAAGCTCATTTACTATATTATTTTTACTAAACTATATTATTAATTAAAAATTATTTCAAGCTCGATAAGTGAAGCTTGGGCTCGAGCTCGTTTACTAAACTATATTATTTTTAGGCTTAGGCTCTAGCTCGTTTAAGCTCGACTTGTTTTGATATTTTTTTCAAGTTGATCTCGAGTAGTCTGGATCATTTACACCCTTATTCGAGACTTTTGTGTTGAGAACCAGTTTCAAATGGAATCGATTAGGGCCCGATCCAAAAAACAAATTGGTTTTAATGTTTCAAACTGGCCTGAACCCGATCCAAATCGGCTCGAGTGGATTAAGTTTTCAACGCAGAAATTAGATTATAACCCAAACCTGTTTGGCTCATTAAAATAACCAGTTTGGTTTGGGACTACCAGTTTTCATACGCCTCTATTGTAGATAAACTAGTTTGTTTTCGTTGGTTATTGGGCTCGAGTTGTTAATATTCAATTCAATTCAAGTAGAATTAAAATGGAACTATATAACTTATTTATTAGTTTGATTACATGTACTATTCTAAGCTATATACATATACATATACATATACATATATATATAGGGGAGGGTTATCTTGAGAACGCTAAATATTGCGAGAACCGTGAGAACGAATGAAAACACTAATCAAAACCAATTTTTTCAATACAAACCTCATTGTAATTAAGATACAACATCAAAAAAAAGAATTTACAACATCAAATAATTTATTTCTCCTTTCAAAACCACTCTTTTTAGATTTTTTACACATGTGTAAATAAAACAGATTTACACATGTGTAAATGGCAAACTTACACATGTGTAAATTTTCTTTATTTACGAATTCATGTAAATTTAAACCTGTAAATTAAATTTCTAACATTGTATTTGAATAATAATGATAAGTGTAAATTTTTTTTTTTGAATTTGATTCGTTTTTGACCAAGTTCTCACGGTTTTTTCATTTGTTCTCACGGTTCTCACAATATTTAGCGTTCTCATTTAAACCCTCTCCTATATATATATAGGGTCAGTATTTTTAGAAAACGGTGGAAAGTGTGAGAACGGAGAGAACGCTTATGGATCGTCAGATCAAAACAATCTATGGACTAGATGACGCGGTGGCGTTTTCGTAAATAACATCACTTTTATTAATGTGGCGCGCTTCATTAATGGTAAAAGGGTCTTTTGACTTCTCTACACAAAACGCCAAACTCATGAATAAAACGCTATTAAAATCCCGCCTTAACCCACATAGCACACTTCATCCTAATCTAAACGTCATTAGATATGCGCCAAAAACTTCCTATATAAGCAACCTCTCAGACCTACTAAAATCCACACCAAAACCCCAAACGCCATATTTTCCTCTATACCATTCATCTTAAAAATGCCAAAAAACCCAAATATTAAAGATTCCAATCCATGTTTCTTTGAGATACATTATTTTCTCAGTAAACTTTCGCTCGATATAAACGCCAAAACATACAAAAACGTCATTTCATGGAGATTCAGTTTTGTTCTCAATAAAGTTTAGCTCAACGGGATGAACAACATTGTTAGACATCTTTCTTGACTGAGGATTAACAATGTTGTCCATCTCGTTTAGCAAAACATTATTGAGTTTAGCATGACCAAAATTAGAGGTTTATGATAGTTTTATTTAGTGGCGTTTTTTTGGCGTTTGATTTGCTTGTCCGATCTTATATTGTTTGTTATGTAACTTCGAAGTAGCATGTTATGAACAAATAGGTCGAAAAAAAATGGAAAAAAATGATGTATAAAGAATGATGCAAAACGCCAAACTGAGATCTGTATGTGTTCTATAGGAATGAAATATACAAAACGCCAAACTACTCTTTACTGGCTCTCGAAGACCATCTGTATGTGTTCTGTAAGAATAAAAAATACAAAACGCCAAACTACTCTTCACTAGTTCTCGAAGACCTTGTCGATCTTCTTTTAATTAATGCCTGTTTGCATGTCGATGCGTAGTGTCCATAGCCTTTCCAGTTCTGACACTGTCTTTCTATGGCCCCGGGTTTCGACTTTGATTTCTTTTTGTCAATTGCTATCTCCTGTTTAGATTTCAGGCGCTTCCGAGAACCAGAACCTTTGGATTTAAACCCAACAGGGACTCTTATTGGATTCTTGTCGTTTTTATATTGACCGGTTATCTCGGCAAATCTATCCCTAGTACTAGCGGGAGGAGCAACAATCTGCATATCTTGAACCTTCTTCATATAAGATTGAACATGATCCTTATATTAGGATAGCTCCTCTTTATTACCAGATAAACTGTTCAAAGTATATTCGGTTGAAAAGATAATATCTTGCATCATACTTTGCACATCGGGATCAAGCTCGGTCATATATTCATGACTAATTGAGTATTCGGGAGAACAGTTTGGGGAAGCCTCTTTGCGCCATCTATTCAGAATGTATTGTTTTGGAAATTCCCTAATGTCCATAATTCTCAAAACATAGAATATATGTCTACATAGCAAACCAAACTGTTCAAAACGCCTGCATGAGCAACTGCATGTGCAATCAGACTTACGGAACATTACCTGAAAAAACGCCAAAAAAATATCTCTATAACGCCATGCAGAGAATGTTTGTCTAAAAAAATTTAAAAAACACATTGGATATGATAAAACGCCATTCACAGAAAACGCCATATAAAAACAAAACGCCATTGTTTACCTCAAATAAGGATGTACAAGGCTGCTGGAAGTCATTTATGTAAAACTTAACAAACCCATCGGGCTGATCTTCGTAATGTTGATTTATGCAATCCGCAGTTTCAATTAGCTCAGCTTGAACGTCATAAAAAAATACTTTTTGTGTATATGTCAACAGCTTGGCCTTCCAACAATTGGTAATTACTCTTCAACTGGGGTCGTTTGTATCGAGATTCATGATCATTTTTCCGGTGTTTGTGACGCTGTGCTTCTATTGCAGTTTCGTAATGAGTCATGAACTCAACAAGAGTAGCTTTCGAATTGCACACTTGACCAAAAAAATGATTCTCACTCTCCGACCTCGATGTCGTTCGCATAAGACCCGACATCTCTTCCATTCTATAGTATGCAGGGATCCAAGATTCCCTGAGTGCAAAAATATCAAAGAGCCAGTCATTATCTGCTAAATTGAACTCTCCGATAACCTTCCCATTCTGATTCAAGCTCTTCAGGTGTGAGAATATTTGTCCACACAACACCACAAATACGTTCTTTAAAATTGGTGGAATTGCATAGCCTAACACCAACCTATGTATAACGCGAAACGCCATGCATAAAAAAACATATATATTACAGAAAGACAAAACTTAATTAAAAAAAACAGTAACAAGGTACAAAACCATGTAATTTAAAATGCAATATATCCTAAAAGAAGGATGGATCGTTCCGAATGTGCATCTATTATAGGGAACTCAATAAGCTTACTATCAAGAATCGATTTGTTTGATCAGTTGCAAGGTGCTACGTGTTTTTCTAAGATTGATTTACGCTCTGGTTATCATCAATTACGAATTCAGGAGGAAGATATCCCCAAAACCGCTTTTCGAACCCGCTACGGCCATTATGAATTTGTCGTTATGCCCTTTGGTCTTACTAACGCCCCCGCAGTCTTTATGGATTTGATGAATCGCGTGTGTAAACCCTTTCTCGACCGCTTCGTCATCGTGTTCATCGATGATATCCTTATTTATTCGAAATCAAAAGTCGAACACGCGCAACATCTTCGTTTGGTACTCGAACTTCTCCAATGGAATCGCCTCTACGCCAAATTCTCCAAGTGTGAATTTTGGCATCAGGAGGTTCAATTTCTCGGTCACATTGTCAATAATCAAGGTATTCACGTCGATCCTGCGAAGATTGAAGCAGTTAAGAGTTGGATTACGCCGAAAACCCCGTCTGAAGTTCGTTCTTTTCTCGGATTGGCGGGTTATTATCGCCGATTTATCGCAAATTTCTCTAAAATCGCCGTTCCTCTCACCCCTCTGACGCATAAACACATGCCTTTTGTTTGAGGAACCGAACAAGAGGAAGCCTTTTGAACTCTCAAGCGTATGCTTTGCAACGCTCCCATACTCGCGCTACCAGATGGAAACGACGACCTTGTGTGTCGCAACCCCCGACCCCTTTGCCCCGGGAGGCGGGCGGCCGCGAGCTCGCACATTCGGTAGTATCGGTGTTTATTAATTTGGCAGCAGAATTTACATCAGGACTGTAGTTAGGAAATATTTATCAGAGTAAAACACCTCATTTTATAAATAATAAACACATGGGTAAAACCCAAGTTTCCATTCATAATATGTTTATAGGGATAAACCCTATTTTATTCAAATAAAACTTCTTCTTTATTTAGGTAACTTTTATAGCCACTTTTCCAAGCCTTCAGTGCTCTCCAGCTGGCTTCTATTTGGCTTTCACATTTTGTTACCTGAAATGCGTTTAAACATTTTTGTCAGTGGAAAATACTGGTGAGTGAATCCGAATTTAATCAAAACAAGTTTTTATCATTTTACAGCATTGAGGGCAATCCAACAATTACATTTGTTTACATCTACTTTAATTACCACCCACGGTATTGTCAATCCTGACTTGTGGTCATGCTACTACTTAACAAGTTATGTATACAAAACCCCAACATACCGACGATAATTGTAGAATTACAAATACTTAATCACTGTTAATTATAATGTAAAACAATTGAGGTTTTGTAAAGACAGTTTACAAAAAGAAGGATTACTCACGTTGCTAATTTAGGTATTTCCTTGTCACTTCCTGGTTATAATCTATTAATTTAAACAATACACACGTGTTAGTATAATAACCCAAATTTACATTAGCTATACCCTCCCCGAGACAGAACTCCAACGACTGAGTCAGGCAGAGTCTCGACAGGCGTTACGGAGCACTAGATCAATCGGGCAACGTAACTAATACGTAACCGGGGGTTATAATACTTACATCGAGGCAGAGCTTTCCTATTTAGTGGGTATTATGCCCGAGAATTATTTTAGCTATTCAGAGAATTAGAGAGAGAATTTAGTTTTAAACGATGAAAAATGAAACTGATCGATCTAATTTATAGGCTGGAAACGGAGGGGCCGAATCACCCTTCTATATCTCTCGCGGCCCGTGAGAGAACTAGGGTAGGCCCTAACTTGGCTGATTCGACAACTAGCTTCGACACGCAACGTGACACGTGGCAACACCGGGTGCGGCCTGGTGTCTAGCTTGTCACGCCCAGCGGGGCTGCGAAGCACACAACCAATATGGTCGCGGCCCGCGGGCGGCTTAAATTATTGTTTTTATTTAATTTTTGTAAAATAAAGGTATTTCGGGCCTATTTTTCATATACGGGGTGCCTTTTAGGACATATAGGGATGTTATAAGTATTTTTAAGGAGAGTTGTTATATCCTCCCTACCATGTTTTAGAACTCGTCCTCGAGGTCTACTGGAACAGGTGTGGATATTTCCTCTGCATCTTGGATTCAAGCTCCCAAGTGTATTCTGGTCCTCTCTTGGAATCCCATTTTACTTTGACTAGAACTAATCTCTTGTGTTTGAGATTCTTGATCTTTCTGTCCTCAATTTGTAGTGGTTTCTCTACAAACTTAATTTCTCATTTACCTCTATGTCTTTAAGAGGTACTACTAATAATTCACCTGCTAAACACTTTTTGAGATCACATACATGAAATACATCATGTATTCCTGCCATTTCCTCTGGCAGTTGTAGCTGATAAGCTACAGGTCCTATTTTTCTAATAATCTCAAAAGGTCCAACATACCTGGGGCTTAGCTTTCCTATTTTGATGAATCTAACTATCCCTTTCCATGGTGAAACTTTTAATAATACCTTATCTCCTGCTTGAAATTCCAATGGTTTTCGCCTGTTATCTGCATAACTCTTTTGGCGATCGCGTGCTGCTTTTAGTCTTTCCTTGACTTGAATGATCTTGTCCGTTGTTTCTTGCACTATTTCCAGTCCAGACAGTTTCTTTTCTCTGATTTATGCCCAACAGACTGGGGTTCGGCACTTTCGTCCATAAAGTGCTTCAAATGGTGCAGCATTGATACTGGTATGATAGTTGTTATTATAGGAAAATTCTATCAATGGTAAATGATCGTCCCAATTTACTCCGAAATCAATTACACAAGCTCTAAGCATATCTTCCATTGTCTGAATAGTCCTTTCACTTTGTCCGTCCGTTTGAGGATGATAAGCTGTGCTTAGATTTCTTGGTTCCCATTGCTTTTTGGAAACTAGTCTAAAAATGAGAAGTAAAATGGCTATCTCTATCAGTCACAATAGATAAAGGAATTCCATGTATTGAAACTATTTCATTTACATATAACTTGGCTAATTGTTCCATCCTGAAAGTTTCCTTCATCGGTAAGAAATGAGCAGATTTGGTTAATCTGTCAACAATCACCCAGATTGTATCATTACCTTTTCTTGTCTTGGGTAATTTGGTAACAAAGTCTATTGTTATCAATTCCCATTTCCATACAGGTATTTCTAGTTGCTGCAATAAACCCGAGGGTTTTTGATATTCAGCTTTAACTTGTGAATAGGTTAAACACTTGGCAACATAGGCTGCTATATCCTTCTTCATTCCTATCCACCAGAAATCTTTTCTAAAGTCTTGATAACATTTTATCACTACCGGGATGTATCATATACTTAGACTTATGGGCTTCTTCTAAAATTCGGTGGCGTAGGTTTCCTTGTTTAGGTATCCAAATTCTTTTCTTATCGAATCTCCAAATTTCATCTGTTCCTTGTTCTAATTCCTTAATCATTCCCTTTAATTTCTCAGTATCGTCCTTGATTACTGATTCTTGTACTTCTCTAATTTGATCATTTAAATCTATCTGCAGATTTAATTTGAGAGAACGTATTTTTCTTGGCTTATCATGATATTTTTGACTTAAAGCATCAGCTACTACATTAGCCTTTCCCGCATGATACTGGATACTACAGTCATAATCACTAAGGATTTCCATCCAGTGTCTCTGTCTCATATTTAACTCTTTTTGCCCGAAAACATATCTTAAACTCTTATGATCGGTGAAAATGGTAAACTTACTACCATAAAGATAGTGTCTCCAAATTTTAAGGGCAAAAATTATGGCTCCTAACTCTAGATCATGGGTTGTATAATTCTCTTCATGATTCTTAAGTTGTCTAGAGGCATAGGCTATAACCTTATGGCGTTGCATCAACAGACATCCATAACCTAACTTAGAAGCGTCACAAGAAACTACAAAGTCTTCAGTTCCTTCTGGTAACGCTAGTATGGGTGCGTTGGTTAATCTTTGCTTAAGGATTTTAAAGGCTTCTTCCTGTTTTGGTCCCCATTCAAACTTAACTATTTTACAGGTCAGTTTTTTAAAGGAAAGGCTATTCTAGAGAAATCTCGGATAAACCGTCTATAATAACCTGCCAGTCCAAGAAAACTTCTCACATCCGTTAGTGATTCATGGGCTTTCCATTTAGTAATCGCCTCGATCTTTGTGGGATCCACATGAATTCCTTCATGATTAACTAAATGTCCAAGAAATTGTACTTCTTGTAACAAAAATTCAAATTTTGAGAATTTAGCATAAAGCTTTTCCTTTCTCAATAATGTAAGAAGTGCAAGAAGATGCGCTGCATGTTCCTCTTTACTCTTAGAGTAAATGAGAATATCATCTATAAAGACAATTATGAATTTATCCGGATATGGTTTACATATTCTGTTCATCATGTCCATAAATGCGTCTGGGGCATTGGTTAAACCAAATGGCATGACGGTAAATTCATAATGACCATATCTTGTTCTGAAGGCAGTTTTAGGAATGTCCTCTTCCTGTACTTTCAGTTGATGATATCCTGAGCGTAAATCGATCTTAGAAAAGAATCGAGCTCCTTGCAGTTGATAAAAAAGATCATCGATTCTCGGTAATGGGTACCGATTTTTAATCGTGACTTTATTCAATTCTTGGTAACCAATGCACATACGCATTGATCCGTCTTGCTTCTTGACAAACAAGATTGGTGCTCCCCAAGGTGATGAACTTGGTTGTATGAAACCTTTTTCCAGAAGTTCGTCCAACTGTTTCTTTAATTCTTGCATCTCTGCTGGCGCCAAACGGTAAAGTGCCTTGGCAATAGGTGTTGTCCCTGGTAGTAGGTGAATTCTGAATTCGACTTCCCTATCTGGCGGTAGTCTGGGTAGCTCTTCAGGAAAAACATCTGAGAATTGAGATACTACGGGAATATCTTTTAATTCTTTTCCTTTAGTGTTAGTGATTATGGAAATCATATACACTAATGATCCTTTTCTTGCATAACTTGCAGTTTTCATCAAAGAGATGAATTTCGTAGATCTAGTTGGCTTATCTCCTTTAATTGTGATCTTTTTGCCTTTTAGTGAATTTACTTGTATTGACTTTTGATCACATAAAATACTGGCTTTATTGGTTATTAACCAATCCATTCCTAATATATTATCAAATCCAGCTAGGTTCATTGGGTAAAGATTAGCAATAAAATCATGGTTTAGAATTTCTATTCTTGCTCCCTGCAAGATTTTAGTGATCTTAATGGATTCTCCATTTGCCGTCTCCACTAGACATTCTTGTTGAAGTTTAGTTAATGGTTGATTAATAATTTTGCAAAATGAAGTATTAATAAAACTTTGGTTTACACCAGAGTCAAATAATACTTTAGCAAAAACATCATTAACTAAAAACGTACCGGCAATCACATCCGGAATCATCTTGGCTTCCTCTACAGTTAGAACAAAAGCTCTAGCATTCTTAGTAGTCTTGTTGTTCATGGCTGGAGCTAGTTTCGGATAGTTCAGTTTAATATGCCCCCTTTCTCCACAATTGAAGCACACTCCATTACTGGGTTTCTTCCTGCAGTCTTCTTCCTTGTGTCCAAGTATCTTGCAGAAGTTGCAGTAGGTAGAACATCTTCCCGAATGTTTCTTCTTGCAGGACTTGTAGTAAGGTGCAGAAGTAGAACTTATGTTCTTCCCACGGTTGGAATTACCGTAGCAAAATTCCTGGGTAAGTTTCTGGACTAGGTTCTTTCTCTGGTTTTCTTCTAATGCACGTACCAATTCATTAGTCAAGGTATTTGCTAGTTCTACAGCTTCTTCTATGGTTTGTGGTCTAGCTGCCTTGACTACATGTCTAATCTCACTAATTAATCCCCAGATGTAACAGGAGATTAATACTGGTTCTGGTGAGGCTAGGGTTGGCACTATTCTAGCATATTCGAAGAATATGGTAGTGTAACCCTTACAGTCTACTCCAGTCATTCTAAGGTTTAAGAACTTATTAGCAATTTGTTCTTTTTCATTGGGAGGACATAATTTCCTTTCAACCATGTTCTTAAACTCAGTCCATTCCATATTATAGACTCTGTCACTTCCCCTAGACTGGAGAATAGTATTCCACCATTCTAAGGCTGCATTCTTAAAAAGATTGGAAGCAAGATTTTATCTTCCTCTGCGCACTTGCTTATTTTTAAGACGACCTCTCTCTTTTCTATCCAGCGTAGAGTTGCAATGGCTCATTGCCAGAGAATTCTATCGGTTTGCAAGACCAGAATTCTTTGTAAGAATAACCATATAACATGGTTCTTCTTTTTGGAATAGGCAATTGAAGTAACGGTCCATTGTTTACACTATGACTGGGTTCAGTAGGTGGTCGTTTACTTCCACTATTACTTTTATTATTTTCCGCTTCTTTAACAGTCTGGATAATATATGGCATAACATTTCTAATTCCTTGGGTTACTATGTGTTGAATGGCACTGTTATTTATTTGGTTATCATTATTCTGGTTTTCCTGATTTTCTTCGTTGTCCATCTGGATTTACAAACAATTATCAGGTATTAATATCACAGAATAAGATTTAATGCCAACAATTACACAAACAAACACATTGGTCAAAACCGTCGAGTGTTGCGACATTTACTCTATTATATATATATGCATCTATTACAAGCTGCAACTGGAATTTAAAACATACAACTAGTTATGCATCAGTAGGTATTAGATTATCTGTTTTAGTTGATTTTTTATTTATTTATAGGGGTTCATCCAGTACTGCATATTTCGCTCGTCGTATTTCCAAATGAGCTTTTCCCCTATTTGCCTTATTCTTTCTCCTTCATCTACTAACTCCTTACCAAATGTGCGGAGTTCCTGCACGTTTTCGGTACTCATGGGTGGTGGTGGTGGAGCAGGTATTGGGTCAGGGTACGGTGGTAAAGGGTCTCCGTACGGGTATGGATTTTCTAGTATTTCCCGAACATACTGGTCAGCATCCCAATATGGATCTAGAGGGTCAAGATTGAGGTACGGTGCTAATGGGTTTGGTATGGGTTCCTCTTGTGGGTAGAGTTCTCGATAATCCCTATGTTCATCATTCCACGGTCAGATGGTCCTTGATCACTCATACTGTAAACGAAGAAATTGTCAAATAACACAAAACAATAATATACATGTATGTACATAGTCACATAAATTATTTCCTAACAGAATTGACAATTTTGATGTCAGCAGAACATTTCTGTGGCTGAAATAAGTGGCTGTAGCTCTGATACCACCTCCTGTCGCAACCCCCGACCCCTTTGCCCCGGGTGGCGGGCGGCCACGAGCTCGCACATTCGGTGGTATCGGTGTTTATTAATTTGGCAGCGGAATTTACATCAGGACCGTAGTTAGGAAATATTTTGTCGGAGTAAAACACCTCATTTTATAAATAATAAACACATGGGTAAAACCCAAGTTTCCATTCATAATATTTTTATAGGGATAAACCCTATTTTATTCAAATAAAACTTCTTCTTTATTTAGGTAACTTTTATAGCCACTTTTCCAAGCCTTCAGTGCTCTCCAGCTGGCTTTTATTTGGCTTTCACATTTTGTTACCTAAAACGCATTTAAAACATTTTCGTCAGTGGAAAATACTGGTGAGTGAATCCCAATTTAATCAAAACAAGTTTTATCATTTTACAGCATTGAGGGCAATCCAACAATTACATTTGTTTACATCTACTTTAATTACCACCCACGGTACTGTCAATCCTGACTTGTGGTCATGCTACTACTCACAGTGTAGTAACAAGTTATGTATACAAAACCCCAACATACCGACGATAATTGTAGAATTATAAATACTCAATCATTGTTAATTATAATGTAAAACAATTGAGGTTTTGTAAAAAACAGTTTACGAAAAGAAGGATTACTCACATTGCTAATTTAGATATTTCCTTGTGACTTCCTGGTTATAATCTATTAAGTTAAACAATACACACGCATTAGTATAATAACCCAAATTTACATTAGTTATACCCTTCCCGAGACAGAACTCCAACGACTGAGTCAGGCAGAGCCTCGACATGCGTTACAGAGCACTAGATCAATCGGGCAGCGTAACTAATACGTAACCGGGGGTTATAATACTTACATCGATGCAGAGCTTCGTTATTTAGTGGGTATTATGCCCGAGAATTATTTTAGCTATTCAGAGAATTAGAGAGAGAATTTAGTTTTGAACGATGAAAAATGAAACTGATCGATCTCATTTATAGGCTGGAAACGGAGGGCCTCGCGGCCCGTGAACCGCCCTTCTATATCTCCCGCGGCCCGCGAGAGAACTAGGGTAGGCCCTAGCTTGGCTGATTCGACAACTAGCTTCGACACGCAACGTGACACGTGGCAGCACCGGGTGCGGCCTGGTGTCTAGCTTGTCGCGCCCCGCGAAGCACACAACCAATATGGTCGCGGCCCGCGAGCGGCTTAAATTACTGTTTTTATTTAATTTTTGTAAAATAAAGGTATTTCGGGCCTATTTTTCGTATACGGGGTGCCTTTAGGACATATAGGGATGTTATAAGTATTTTTAGGAGAGTTGTTATATTGTGATCTATTGCGATGCCTCTAACCTAGGTCTTGGTTGTGTTCTTATGCAACGGGACAAGGTTATCGCGTACGCGTCTCGACAGCTCAAAGTCCATGAGAAAAACTACACAACCCACGATCTCGAACTCGGTGCAGTTGTTTTTGCATTAAAGATTTGCCGACACTACCTATATGGTACTAAGTGTACGGTCTTCACCGATCATAAGAGTCTACAACACATCTTGAACCAGAAAGAACTAAATATGCGCCAACGCAGATGGGTTGAACTTCTCAACGACTATGACTGTGAGATTCGCTACCACCCAGGCAAAGCAAATGTCGTTGCCGATGCTCTTAGACGATGAAGCTATTTACATAGCGTTCGAAACGTTCAAGCCCAACACGACCTCAAAGCTCTTATTCGCGACGCTCAACACGCCTGTTTTACCTAACACACTCTGAAGGAAGAAAGAAGTCTTGGAACCGAAAACCAACTAGTGAATAAACCAAATGGTATTTTTCACTATCTCGACCGAATTTGGATTCTCAATCGCAATAATCTCCGAGAGATTTTGCTAGATGAAGCCCACAAATCCCAATATTCCATTCATCCCGGTGCCGACAAGATGTACCAGGACCTCCGTGCAAGGTATTGGTGGCCAGGAATGAAGAAAGATATTGCTCTCTATGTTTCAAAATGTCTGACTTGCTCCAAGGTCAAGGCTGAACATCAACGACCCTCTGGCTTACTTGAACAACCAGAAATCCCAATGTGGAAATGGGAGAGTATAGCTATGGATTTCATTACGAAACTACCCCACACGCCATCAGGTCACGATAGCATTTGGGTTATCGTTGATCGTTTTACTAAATCCGCCCACTTTCTGCCGATACGAGAAGACTACAAGGTTAAACGATTAGCACGAATCTATACCGACGAAGTCATTTGTCAACATGGGACACCTCGTGACATCATCTCTGACCGCGATGGTCGATTTACATCGCTCCTCTGGGAGACTTTTCCGTCCGTTCTCGGTACTACTCTTAATCTCAGTACCGCATTCCATCCCCAGACCGACGGTCAGACTGAGCGCACGATTCGCACCCTTGAAGACATGTTTCGCTCGTGCGTTATAGATTTTGGTGGTAATTGGGATTCACATTTACCTTTGAGGTGAAATCTCGTACAACAACAGTTATCACTGTAGCATTTAAATGGGACCATTTGAGGCATTATATGGAAGAAAATGTTGATCGCCTATTGTATGGCACGAGATCGGAGACGCGCAAATTACCGGTCCTAAGTTATTACAAGAAACAACTGACAAGATCCTCCAAATCCGAGACAATCTCCTGAAAGCTCGGAGTCATCAAAAGAGTTACGCCGATAAATGCCGCAAGCCCCTTGAATTTGACGTTGGTGATCACGTACTCCTAAAGATTGCACCGAGGCGCTAGCTTTCCTTTCTTGCCAAATCGGATCACCCCCTTCCAAGGTGAAACCTTTGGGAGTACGTGATCACCAACTTTGAACTCAAGGGGCTTACGACGTTTATCAGCGTAACTCTTTTGACGACTCCGCGCTTTCAAGAGATTGTTTCGTATCTGGAGGATCTTGTCGGTCGTTTCTTGTAATAACTCAGGGCTGGTAATTTACGCGTCTCCGATCTCGTGCCATACAATAGGCGATCGACATTTTCTTCCATATAATGCCTCAAATGGTGCCATTTGAATGCTATAGTGATAACTGTTGTTGTACGAGAATTCAACTAAAGGTAAATACGAATACCAATTACCACCAAAATCTATAACACATGAGCGAATCATGTCTTCCAGGGTGCGGATCGTGCGTTCAGTCTGACCGTCGGTCTAGGGATGGAAGGCAGTATTAAGATTGAGAGTAGTACCGAGAGCAGATTGAAAAGTTTCCTAGAGGCGCGAAGTGAATCGACCATCGCGTTCAGAAATGATGTCACGAGGTGTCCCGTTTCGACAAATGACTTCGTCGGTATAGATCCGTGCTAATCGTTCAACCTTAAAGTCTTCCCGTATCGGCAGAAAGTGGGCGGATTTAGTGAGACGATCAACGATAACCCAAATGCTGTCGTGACCTGATGGCGTGCGCGGGATTTTCGTAATGAAGTCCATAGCTATACTCTCCCATTTCCACATAGGGATCTCGGGTTGCACGAGTAAGCCAGAGGGTCGTTGTTGTTCAGCCTTGACCTTCGAGCAGGTTAGGCATTTCGAAACATAGACGGTGATATCCTTCTTCATTCCAGGCCACCAATACCTGGCACGCAGGTCCTGGTACATCTTGTCGGCACCGGGATGAATGGAATATCGAGACTTGTGGGCTTCAGTCAACAATATCTCCTGAAGCTTATTGCGACTAGGGATCCAGATGCAATCGAGATAGTAGTAGATACCGTTCGATTTGGTGACAAGTTGGGTTTCAGCACCACATTTCTTCATTTCCTCTCTCAAGGTATTCTCAATGAAGCATGCGTGCTGAGCATCACGAATTAGAGCTTCGAGGTCGTGTTGGGCTTGAGTATTACGAACGCTATGCAAATAGCTTCATCGACTGAGAGCATCGGTAACGACATTTGCTTTGCCTGGATGGTAGCGAATCTCACAGTCGTAATCATTGAGAAGATCAACCCATCTGCGTTGGCGCATGTTCAGTTCCTTTTGGTTCAAGATGTGTTGCAGGCTCTTATGGTCGGTGAAGACCGTACACTTGGTACCGTAAAGGTAGTGTCGCCAAATCTTTAACGCAAAAACAACTGCACCAAGTTCAAGATCATGGGTTGTATAGTTCTTCTCGTGGATCTTGAGCTGACGAGAGGCATACGCGATAACCTTGTCCTGTTGCATGAGAACACAACCGAGACCGAGGTTAGAGGCATCACAGTAGACTATAAAGTCGTCGTTTTCGTCGGGTAATGCGAGCACAGGGGCATTGCAGAGCATAAGCTTCAGGGTTTGAAAGGCTTCCTCTTGTTCGGTTCCCCAAACAAAAGTCTTGTCCTTGTGCGTAAGAGAGGTGAGAGGAACGACAATTTTTGACCCGCCAAACCGAGAAAAGAATGAACTTTGGACAGGTTCTTTGGCGTAATCCAATTCTTAACCGCTTTGATCTTCGCGGGATCGACGTGAATACCTTGACTATTGACAATGTGACCGAGAAATTGAACCTCCTCAAGCCAAAATTCGCACTTGGAGAACTTGGCATAGAGGCGATTTCCTTGGAGTAGTTCAAGAACCAAACGGAGATGTTGCGCGTGTTCAGCTTTTGACTTAGAATAGATCAGGATATCATGGATGAACACGATAACGAAGCGGTCGAGAAAGGGTTTACACACGCGATTCATTAGATCCATAAAGACTGCGGGGGCATTAGTAAGACCAAAGGGCATAACAACAAATTCATAGTGGCCATAGCGGGTTTGAAAAGCGGTTTTGGGTATATCTTCCTCCTGGATTCGTAACTAATGGTAGCCAAAGCGTAAATCGATCTTTGAAAAACACGTTGCGCCTTGCAATTGATCAAATAAATCATCGATTTGAGGTAAGGGATATCGATTCTTGATAGTCAGCTTATTGAGTTCCCTGTAATCAATGAACATTCGGAACGATCCATCCTTCTTTTTGATGAAAAGGATAGGTGTGCCCCATGGGGATGTGCTAGGGTGAATGAAGCCTTTATTAAGCAATTCCTGGAGTTGACTCAAGAGTTCGCGCATTTCGGATGGAGCGAGACGACAAGGCGCTTTAGCGACAGGATTAGCTCCAGGAATGAGGTCAATTCGAAAATCGATATCACGAGACGGCGGTAAACCAGGTAAATCATCAGGAAAGACGTTAGGAAAATCACGAACCACAAGCACCTTTTTCATTGCCTTCTTTTTTCTTTTCCTTCTTCGCTACTACGATGTGTGACAAGAAAGCTTTGTATTCCTTGCAGAGATACTTGCTTGCTTGGACATATGACATGAGTTTCGGTTCCTTCGAAGCGACTTCGCCATAGACGCACAATTGATCACCGTTTGAAAGAGAGAAACGGATCATCTTTTCGAAACAGACAATTTCAGCACGATTTTCACGAAGAAAATCCATGCCTACTATGATGTCGAAACTACCAAGCTGCATCGGGATAAGAATGATCGGGAAAACATGATTGTTGAGCTCGAGAGTACAATCACGTAGAACAGAACGAACAGTGACGGTTCTTCCAGTGGCAATTTCTACGTCGAACGTCGTTGGGAGATTAGCACGTTTACGGTTTAGGAGCCTTTCGAATTCGAACGATACAAAACAGTTATCGGCTCCAGTATCAAATAAACACGAAGCATAAATACCATTCACGAGAAACGCACCGTTGACAACGTTGTTGTTAGCTTGGGCCTGGCGAGCGTTGATGTTGAAAACTCTTCCACGGGCTGCTTGCTGAGCTGGTTGCTGCTGCGGAGGTTGCTGTTATTGATGTTGTTGCGGCACTGGTTGTTGTTGTGGCTCTTGCTTCACCACTCGGTTCGGGCAAACATTCTCGAAGTGGTTAGGATCACCACATGCATAGCAGGCTCTTGCATGAGCAGCGGGAGAAGGAGCTGCTTGTTGTCCCTGAGGAGCGGGAAGTGGAGCTAGCAGAGCAGGAGGAGTTTGAACTTGAGCTTGACGGGGGCCAGTGTGGCAGTTTGCAGTAAAGTGTCCGTAAATGTTGCAGTGGACACAAAAGCGGCAAGTGATCCCAACTGATGATTGTAAGTACAAGTAGGGCACAGGGGATGAGGACCAGTGTACGCACATTTTGCAGGAGTTGCGTTGGTCATGGGTGCAGCTACTTGGGGGTTCTGGTTCTGGGGTTGAGTAGGGATAGCATTGAGAGGAGCGGCAGTGACAGCACAGTTCTTGTTGTTGTTGTTGCTCTTGCGCTTGCGGCGTGATGATTTCGAAGCTTTAGGTGAAGCGGTTTCAACAGTAGGAGTAGCAGAGGTAGCAGTGACTTGGTGGAGTTCTTGAAGTAACCATCCCGAACTCGCTTGTCATTAATCTTGGCAGCGAGTTGGAAGGTCTCCTCAATGGTGGTGGTCTTGGCTGCTTGGACAAAATCGACAACACAATCAGGTAAAGCGCGAATATATTTCTTGATTGTGATGTCGGGAGTTGAGACTTGGCCAGGGCAGATGATGCTGAGCTGTTTAAAGCGTGCAGTAAGACCAGCATTGTCGCCACCCTCTTGATTGATGTGCCAGAACTTTGTCTTCCAGCTTCTGGAGTTCATGCGGGGGACATAATTCTTTCATCATAACTTCCTTCAATTCCTCCCAAGAAAGTCCATAGGCTGCATCGTTCCCACGCCTGTTTCGCTTTGTTGTCCACCATTCCAGTGCCCTAGACTGGAAGACCCCAGTTGCGTTAACAGTGCGGAGGTTGTCCGGACATCCGCTTTGTCGAAGAGTGACTTCAATCAAGTAGAACTATTGAAACATTGCGCTCGGCCCATCTTCCCCAGTGAAGTCTTTGGCTCCACAAGCTTTAAACTACTTGAAGCTGAAAGTCGCTTTTGGAGAGTCGGTCCTAGATTCCTCAGAGGACTTGCTAGCGATTTCATTAATCTCGCTGACGATTTGCGGAATGACCTTAGCCATTTGCTTGGCGACTAGCGAGGCGATGCATTTGTTAGCGTGGTTGCGGCGGTTAGCGCGAGAAGTATGAGATCCGAATGACGACATTGTCTGCAATAGACATCATCATAGGATTTAGACGATACACTCAATCTCGCCACACAGTGTTTAACCAACATACTTATAAAGCTCAGGAACACGTTCACACACGGCATATAATCACAGAGGCACATAAATCACGTAGGCACATAAGCACGTAAACACAGAAGCACATAAGCACACAAGCACGTAGAGCACTGAAGCACGTAATCCAAGTAAGCACATATTCCACTATATTTTGCACGTATTCACCTACATATTTTGCACGTATTCACCTATCTTTCAAAGTTGCAAAATGCGATCGAGAGTTGCGAGAACGAGTAACATAACATGCGAAAGTCTACGATTTGTTAACGTTTTGAGCTATAGATAGCTGTGCGTGTTGTGCTCGTTTAAGAAAATCGATGAGCAAAGAGCGTGAAGTTCTAAAATCAAAACACATAAACACATAAAACCAATGATTCATAGAGTCAGCGGTTGCGAGCTCAGAATCAAAACACATAAAACGATAAAGCATAAAATCGGCGATTGCAGCTCGAAAATAGAGTGTCTTGGGTGTGCTAGACTTTGACTACCCAAAGTGATTCGACTATTCTCAAGGACTTCGAGTACACGCGTTGGCTTAATAGACTGTGCTCTCACCTCAATCTGGGCGAATGGCACGTATCCTTTCGGCCACAACGTGACGCTGGTCGTTGGAACCCATCGAGACTTTGGTGACAGTTTTGTAAAACCAAAATATAGAGCGGAATATGTCATTAAGATGCGGGTTTCACCCCTAACTTAATAACTTCATTCCTGTTTGTGTGATAACATTACGAAATAGAAATGGAGAATTTTGTCGAGGTATGGTTTTCACACTTGACTCAACGCAAATTCTCGTGTTTTATTAATAAAAATGCGTGTTGAGTGAGAGATTCTATCGAGAGTTTTCGGCTTTCACACCTATTCTCGACCAAATCACTCAAATGTTTTCAAAAATTGTGTGGGTTGTCAGCCTTAGGAAAGGCTGAGCGTTTGCACGAAGCTGTAGTATGCGATGTTCGTGCAAAGTTGTGAGTTTAGCGAGTACAATCGAGAATTTAAAGAGTAAGCTCGCGCAGAACCCCTACCGGGTTCGCACAAGGCGGTCTGTTGGTACTTAGACTATAGACTAGGTCAATTCTAAGAAGTCAGCCCGGACTAGGCCGAGTCTTGCCTAATTCCCTATAGTTATGGCTCTGATACCAATCTGTCACACCCCAACCGATGGCGGAAACATCGGGGCGCGGCACTGAGCGAAACAGATTGTCCAAGAGATTCCATAACAACTATAATTACCGAATATTTAACGTCATGTCCCATACCATAACATATTAAGTAAAGTAGTTATTACAGACATAGTGTTCTGAAAGACAAATATTGTTCTGACAACTCATAAATTATTCGTGGGTTTCTAGATCACCTAAACTTGATTCCATGACAACCAACAAACAAGAGCATCCTAAACACCTGTCACATACGTTAAAATAAAGTCAATACATAAAGTATAAAGGTGAGCATACAAGTTTAATAACATAATAGTAGTGAAAGCGATTTACGCATAACCAGCATGTAACACGTAGAAATGTGAAGCAGGTAAGTTATCAACAATGAAATATGCACAGACGTGACTGCGAGTTGTAGAATGCGCAACACATATCACCACTGTGACATGTGAAGATAGGCCCTTAACAACCCCTGTCCACGACAGATGCTGAGTCCAAACTATAGTACTATCGTTGCTAAGGTGTCAGGCAACAACCACTGTGTAAACATAACATACTAGCATTCATCGAATAACAGTATAACATGCGAGAGCGGTTAGCGTATAAAAAGTGTTGTGTTGTGTGTCGATGTGATTTGATATAAGTAACGTATGTAACACCCAAAAGTGCGTTAAGCAAAAAGGGATCGAGTATACTCACAGATCGTGTTTAGTAAATAAACACAGTCTTGGATTGAAGGGAGCGCTTGAGAGTTAGCCTGATCAGAGAACGATAGTGTAAGCCTTGAACAGTGCGTTAAACAGTGCGTCGAAGAGGTGAGCGATCGAACAGTGATCCGATCGGATGACCGTCCGGACGGATGACCATTCGGTCGGAGGGTCGTTCGTTTGGGAGGGATGTGTTTGTGAAATGTTTGAACTTTGAAGTTTTTGTTGTAGCATTATAACAAGTGTGAAATGATTCTACATATCAGGTCGTCCGGTCGGACGGTCATCCGGTCGGATGGTCGTTCACTCGGATGGTGATCCGAGTGGACTCTGATGTTCTTTGAAGTTTTGAAATTTGTTTAAGTATTGTAATTACCAATCACCTGGTCGAATAGTCATTCGATCGGATGGTCGTCCGATCAGACGGCTATTCGTTTAGGCGACTGATTCGTTTGAAAACTTGTTAAAATCAGTTAAGTTGAAAGATTTAATCGAGACAGTATGACAACGTGCCAAACAACGGGAATCACATCAAGTCCAACTCATCCGATCGCACGGGAATCAACCCAGTTCGACCATACTCAGCTGTTCTTGACGGGGCTTCATGTTCAACCCGTGAATCGGTCGTCTCTTTGATAGAAATCCATTCTCAGCTCGGATTCTCTACTAGAGAATGAGTAGAACACCCGAACAAGCCTGGATTCCATCGGTTTTCAAGTCAAAAGTGAAAAATGTTGAAGAAAAGTTTGAAACACTTTGATTATGCTTAGATTTGGTTGAAATTAGCGTAAAAACGGGTAGAAATCCATCAGATCTGAACCGTTCTTGACGAGATGAGGTCACACTACAAAGTTCATAAGAACTCCATGATGACGTCACCTTAGAACAGCTCAAATCTGATGATTTCATGGTGAAAAGTTGTGATTTGTTGGAGAAGATGATGAGAAAGTGTGTTTTGATGATGAAATTACAAGATTTAGAGTGAAAACTTACAAGAATCGCGAGAAATCGAGAGAAAAGTGCTTGGAAGCATGCTGGTCGGAGGGAGCTGTCACATCAGTGAACAGTGATGTGACAGGTGGGGTATTTATAGGGGAAAGAGGAGAAAGGCGGTGTGGTGTCGACTGGTCGGATGACCTTTCGATCGGATGGCCATCCGGTCGGATGGACATCCGGTCGGATGGACATCCGGTCGGATGGTCATCCGGTCGGATGGACATCCGGTCGGATGGTCATCCGGTCGGATGTCCATCCGACCGAATGGTCATTCGATCGGAGGGCCTTTGCGAGTTGGTTTTCCGACTTTTGTTTCTTGCGTTGAGCGTTGCGTTAGAGAGTTGCGAATAAGCGATGCGATAGTATTACACATAAGTTACACAAATAACATAACCAACCTAACAATCATAAAAGTAACTTGCGTTTCGGGTTGCGATGCGATGTGATAGAGTTGCGATTGCGTTTGCGAATAACATCCCACAATACATATAAGCACACACAAGTAAAGCATATAATAACATACACACGTTAAACAATATCCTTGACTACGATTCGGATTGCGATGCGGTAGCGATGTGATAGCGTTTAGTAGATTAGCGTTTCATTACGTTTATCGCATTGTTACTTCACATATTTACAAATCGTATTTTCAAATAGCGTTAATTAACATACTTCGATTATCGAGGTTGTGAGTACAAGCAATAATTAAGCAAGGAATGACAGATCTGAACGTAAACCTGACGTTGACCTTGACTTTGACTTGTACTTTGACTTCGAAAAGCCGGGTTGTTACAGGGGAGGCTGTAACAACCCGACTTTCCAAGTCAAAGTCAAAGCCAAGACAAAGTCATGGTCAAGTCAAAGTCAAGACGTGTCATTATTCAGATATGTCATTTATTGCTTAATTGGCTTGTACTCTCGAGATCTCATTATCGCAAATGGGTTTAGACGATATTTTAATTATGTTTTACAACATATTCACAACGCTTATTCAAAACGCAATAATCGCATCTAACGTGGTTTACAACGCATACTATTTAAACGCATCGCATATTACATCGCTTGTTTATACTAAACGTTATCACATCGCTATCACATCGCAACTCGAAACGCAGATTTACTTTTATGCATTTTATTTGGTATGTGTGTTATTGGTGTGATTACTTGTTTAATGTTATGTGGTTATCTGATCGCAACGCTTACTCGCAACTCGCTTAAACGCAACGCAACGCTTAGCGCATGAAACGAAAGTCGAAAACCAACAAGATGCAACTCGGCTGGTCGAATGACCAAACGATCGAATGGACATCCGTCCGTATGACCATCTGAACGGATGGCCATCCGATCGACTGGCCATCCGATACCTCACTCTCCACCGCCTTACTCTCTCTCTCTCTCTCTCACCCTATAAATACCCGCCTGTCACATCATTGTTCACTGATGTTACAGCTCCATTCGACCAGACGCTCTCAAGTCCCTATCAAGCACTTTTCTCTTAATTTAAGGCTATTTCCTAAGTATTTCTCCCTAAATCTTCTACGTCCATTATCACTACACACATCTTCATCATCTTCTCCACTGAAATCACTGATTTTCACCATGAAATCACCTGATTTGGACTCCTTGAAGGTGACATCATCACGGTTGCTTATGTAATCGGTTGTGTGACGTCATCTCATCAAGAATCGTTCAGATCTAAAGGATTTCCACATATTTTAACACAAATCTCAGCTATATTTCAACATTTTCCAACTGATTTCAACTTTTCATCTCTTTTTCAAACTTTTCTTCAACATTCTACGCAAAACTGATAGAATCCTTGCTCATTCAGACTCTCCACTCATTCTCTAGTGAGAGCCGGCATGAAAACGGATTTCCACCAGAGAGACGACCGATTAACGGGTTGAACATGAAACTTCATCAAAAGAACAGTAAGTACGATCGAATGGGGTGATTCCCATCCGATCAGATGAGCTGGTCCTTGATACGTTTCTGTTGTTTGACACGACATCACGCCGTCTCCGTTAAATCGCAAACTTTTAACTTGAAAACTTGAAACTTTCAAACAACAGGTTGCCCACTCGAGTGGCCATCTGATCGGATGACCACCCGATCGAATGACCATTCGACTGGTGACTTGTCCCTTATACTATCTCTTGTTCAAAACAATTTCAAAATATCAAACTCTCATGTGACACCTGTGCCTCCACGGCCATCAAACAAGTACCAAATAAATGAAATATTGTATTTCATACTTGGGAGTTGTTTAAATATGTGTATCATTTGCACATATCAATTCTCGTTCGATTTCGAGCTCTAAATCGCTTTCTGGGAAGTTATACGCGAGCTGATGTGTAAACGTAATCAGTTTAATGCGACAAACACTCTAAAATAGTGACATGGGCTTAACATACCATAAATAACCTTTACATAACTTAGAAATAAGTTTTGGAAGGTTTGGTGTGTCGAAATCAAGTTTATTCGCTTATAGGGACTAAATTCGACAAACTGTGAAAGTATGTCGATTTGTACTGTAACGAACATTCCAGAACATAACCATAAGTTAAACATACCCTAGATATCCATTACATAGCTTAGAAATAGGATTTGAGGTGTTCGGTGTGCTAAACTAAACTTTTTGGTCATTCAGGGACTAAAAGCGTCAAAAAGTGCATAAGTTTGCATTTTCGCGCATATTTTACGTTCTGAATATATCCGAACATCCAAAAATTTATGTAAGCATTAAAATATTTTATTTTAGTGTTTGGCATGATAAAATTTCATTCGTCGCGTAATTTGGATCGTTTTTCGCGTCCGTTCGTGTTTCGTCCTAATTAACCGAACAACGCAATCGTACGTCCAAACGAACCAACATCTGAGATATTTTTGAGCATGTTTCATGTCCCCTATACTTTAAATTCATATTAGAGCCTTGAAATGTGGCTAACGGGGCTTAAACGTACAAAAAACGCATCAAAAATCAAGTTTGGAGTCTCAGGGGCCTGTTCTGCCAAATTTCAAACTTGCTGGTCTGCAAGGTCCTTACGGACCGTAAGGGGACTTGCATACGGTCCGTGAGCAGCCCCCAGATACCAAAAAATTGTTTCCAGCTTGTTCCAACTGTTCTCCATGTTTGCAAATGGTTTTGGGCAATCTATGGGCTCATTCAGGGGTGCACATGGTATTATAAATCAGTGGGTACAAGTGTAAGGTTGAGATCAAAGCTCGGTTTTCAAGAAACGATCCTAACGGTTCTATGAAAACTATAAATACCCTTCATGTTTTCACTTTAAACCACACCTTGATATGATTTCTCTCTAAGTTGAAGTGGTTACACTTCATACCTGAGAATAATCGGGTCAAACTTCCATTCTTGGACCTTTTGTAAGTATTCTTTCGTTCTTTTACGCGTTTTTAGCGTGTTTGTTTGACTTTCTGCATTGACCAGTTTATGGTCAACACGAAGTTCGTTTGAACTTCATAACGTGAGCGTAATCACGATGGTTATAGTCCCTTGTGACTATACCTACTGATTACCACGTTACCTAGGCATAGTGACGAGTCGTAGTTTCGGCCAAAATACGTATTCTTGCGTATTTTGTAACCAAACTACTTTTAGGTATCAAGACCCTTTGTTTTGATACCAAACCTGTTTTCAAACCTCGTTAAACATGTTTTAACATGTTTAGCTCGCCACTTTAGGTTTAGTGCTTATATAGGGTCGTAAGGTAAGCGGTCTAAACAACTGCTTATACTCTCGAACCCGACCCGTTTGTTCGATCATTTTAGAATGTAGGCTTTGTTAAACCATATTACATGAGTTCTTATACTCGTTTGGTTTACGAAACCCCATTCTATCCGATCTTCCGATTTAGGTCCGTTTATTTACCTAATTACCTATATTAGGTGTCGTTTGATTCCGTGATCCTTCTAGCTTTGCTTGGTTGTTATTCAAGACTATTGAGCAATCTCAAGTGAGTACATAGTCCCCTCTTTTACTGTTTTTAAACTGTTTTGGGGTGAAACACATGTGCCTACTTGTTACTTTGGTGCTTTCCATGTTTTTATATCATATGTTTGCTATATTCATTAGTACACTTATAGTACATGATTTCATTATGTTTTGCTATGTATGTTTACTTAGCATGTTAGCACATTGTTTTACATTGCATTTGTTTTATGTTTACTTAGCATGCTAGCACATTGTTTTACATTGCATTTCTTTTGCTATGTATGTTTACTTAGCATGCTAGCACATTGTTTTACATTGGATTTCTTTTGCTATGTATGTTTACTTAGCATGCTAGCACATTGTTTTACATTACATTTTCTGTTACATATGTTTACTCAGCATATGAACACATTGTTTTACATCTCTACCTTGTATGTTTACTTAGCAGACTAGGTACATTATTTTCATAAAACATGCTTACATTTGGTATAACATTTGGTTTGTTTAACGAAACTAATACATTCATTAACACCGATCATGTCGCTCGGTAGTAGATGGTGGTAACATAGGACTTGACAACTCCCATTCCTGAAATCCTAGGTTTGTTTGGGTGGAAGGAATGACCGAATCTGAAAACATTTCTAGGTAGACCTTTGACTTTGTTCTAGGGTTTATCCTACAGTCTCAAGGCTTGGATGTAGACGTTTAACATTACCGCATAGATGTTTGTATCAGTAAAGCATGCATTATTCTACAAAACATAAATTTTGATTATAATTTATCAAATGCATTGTTTTGTACATTTCTTTCTTATAGGATCGAGTAAATGCTTTTAATCAATAAAGGATTTTTATTCACTCTACATTACATTTGTTTACACAATAATATTTCAACATTTGTTTAAACATTACATTTGGTTATACATAAACATTTTTACATTGGTGGTTTGTTTGGTAAGTGATTTAAGTAACGAGGCGTGTGTAATGCGTTAAAAGCATGGTGGATACGCCGCTGGTACTTCCTATATATAAGTGCTTTTATGACATTACATATCGTAGCGTTATTTAAACCGTTTCAATTTTGACATATTACATTTTACACAATTAATATATCTTTACAAAACAATGTTTTACAAACAACACATTTTATACAAATTCATTTTTACTTGGTTATTTACTTAACCTTACATATTTCTTTTATATCATCTGTTTCCTTATCGATTTTTATATGATTTATAAAACATAAAACATTTTACAAGGTTCATGACTACCTTTGATAAACATTTTCTTATAAACATACAAGTCATGAATCCTAAATCAATAAAACCTATGTATCTCACAGGCATTTTTATGCTGACGTACCTATTTTCGCATGTGTTTCAGGAAATGATGCATAGGATTGATCAAGATACACTTAGGCGGACTTGGGCCTTAGTGACATTAAAAGACGCAAGACTAGTTAATTATGTTATGTTTCTTGGTTTGTTAAGATATTATAACTACTTTTAAATTAAGAAAACAAAATTTCAATTTCCATGTGTTATGAAACAATGATTCTGTTACAACACTCCCCGACGTTTCCGCCACGATTTATTGTTTTACGTGGTCGGGGTGTGACAGAAGAGTTGGTATCAGAGCTCATGGTTATAGGGAATTAGGTTATTAGTAATGCTTTGACCTAGTCTATAACCTTCCTAGGACCCTAACGCAATTTACTTGCGTTTAGATCATTAAACAATACCCTCACCTATCCTTAGGCGACAACCACAACAAGAACACAATTTTCAAAACCGCTTTGAAAAGCAATCATCTGTTCTAGGATGATTGATTACTAGGTTTTGAACCCTCTAAGTTTCCAAAATGATTTTGAAAATAATCACCCACCCTTCCGGATGATTTGATTTTGGCTCAGTGCCTTATGAAATTTCAAAATCTCGTCAAAGTTTGGGTCTTATAATGTGAATACATGCAATCTGGAAGAGTGGATGCCTGTACTCTGAGTTTTCTGTCTAAGGCTAGAGTGTTCGTACAAATCCACATAATTGGACCAGTCACTCTTACCTGGGAACTCTTGGGGTGAGTATCCACTTATAGGCTAAAGCATGTCTTCGCGATACATTAATATGACCCGCTTACTTTGATAAGTCGTCGTCTCATTTGTTTGCCTTAGGTAACAAACAAATGATCGTAATTTTTATGCGTTGCCATTTTGTTTTGATTATCAGATAACATTTCACTTATTTCATCCTATGTCTTTCATTTCTTCTAGAATGTCTCTTCATCGCAGCAACGTTCAGATGTCCGATCAGACTGCCCATTTTGCCCAACGAATAGGCGAAGTAATCCTAAGGTCTGTGGATTTAGGTGTCACCATGTCTCGTCTCAATAATGAAGCCACCCAAGAAGCATCGAAAGAAGTAGAAGCCAAACCTTCGAAAAGGTCAAGGAAGCGTAAAGCTTCAAAGAATCCTCCAGCCGATGCACCAAAACAGGCAGGACCTAGCCAAGTGGCAGCATCGCCAGCTAAGAAGCCGTACTTGGGACCTGCCCCATGGTGCAATCGATGCAACCGTCATCATTCAAATCGCATACCCTGCTTCAAATGTACTCATTGTGGACGATGGGGACATTTGGTTGACATATGCCGCTTTGCTATTCAAGACAAAGCTGTTGCAGATCTTGCTGCTGCTCAATCTCCTGCCAGGAAACCTTATGCCGGTTCTGCACTGATGTGCAACAAGTGTAATGCACCTCACGGAGCTTATCTGCAATGTCGTCTGTGTGCAACATGTGGACGACTCGGTCACCTGGCAAATGCTTGTCAATTCAACCCAATCCAAGGTGGTCCAAACCAACCCCAAGTCAACCCTGCTCAAGCTCGTTTACCATCTGGTACTTGGTACAACTATGGTGAGACAGGCTATTTCAGAAACATGTGACCAAAGGTTGTCAATGCAAGTCTGTCCCTCGGATGAGCAGTTGGTTGATTAGAAGTTGTTGCTACTTTGAATAATTTGTATCTGTTACTTTTGTTCCTTTGCTTTTGTTGAACTCGGAAACAATGTGTTTAGTTTATAAATAAATCATTGTTCGCAAATTCTGATATACAAGTGTAGTTACATGTGTGTATGGCATTTCCCTATGATACCTACATCAAGGAAATATGTTCTTTACAAAACTACTATTATGAATCTCCCATTCTTGTGTTTGCTCATGATTTCCTTGAAAATTTCTAAGTACTCGTTTCATTCTAAGAAACGAAGTACAGAAAATAAGCGACATTATGAGTAATCGTGCTTTTTGCACATCTGTGCCTCTGAATCCTTGGTTAGATAACTGAGGGTATTTTCAATCTCATACCCATTACATTCTGATTTTCATAACAACATGCATAGCATAAGTTTTCAAAACAACCTTCATGATTTCAAAATGTTCCATATAGTTTGAAAACATTTTTAACATAGTATATCTACTTAATATATCAAGTGCATGATTTCAAAAGCATCATTCATGTTTTCAAAAACCATATACATAATTTCAAAATTCATCTCGCATGATTTTAAAACATTTTTATACTTATCTAATACACCTACTTTATGATTTCAAAAGTATTATGTAAGATTTCAAAAACATTAAACCCGTTTCAAAAAGAACCCCATGCATAGTTTTCAAAAGCATTTTACTCATACATTGACTTAACCTTCAAATTCTGCTTCATATGTCGCCTTGACATATCTAGCGCCTCAACTTCATGAGCATTTTTACCTCATGTTTCGACTTAAGCACGTCTAGTGCAAAGTTCTGAAACGCCTCCCGCTTTTCAAATCCCAAAATCCATATGGGATCTTCTTACCTTCACAATTAGATCCTTGTGGATGATTATCGTTCAAATCAGAGTCCTTCATTGGATCCCTTGTATGCCTTAATTCGAACATTTCAATTCCTTAAAATCGAAATCGAATTTTTTCTTTTTAAGATCTTCCTATCTTTATAGTTAGATTCTTGGAAATATTTAAAGTGCCAATCAAAATCCACGGATTGGATACCTGGTGTGCTTTAAATACATGTGCACAACTAAAAATAAATTAACAAAATGATGACAAATTAAAGATCAAGATAAACAATTTTATGGTTATGTGTTATGTGTTTTCTTTTGTGGTTTTATTTTCATTATCCAAATCCTCATAGAATCTTCCATATCTTCATATGGAGATTCATAGTAGGATATCCAAAGGTACTACCATAAATCCTTAATGGGCTTCTACGTAATCGTTAAGACCCTTGGATTATATAGTACCATTCCATAATTCAAAGAGACCCCTTTGAGTGGTCTAAGTCAGAAGATTGATTCAAAAATCTGGTTAAGAATGGCATGTGATGATATGGCTGAAAAGACTCCTTGGTGGTCTACTTAAGAAGATCATTCATTGATTTAATTAAAAGGACCCTATGGTGGTCTAATCACAATCATCACAGGTTCGTTCATTATTTTCTTCCCCTACACATTATAAGATACACTGTGTGGACTATGCAAGGAATTATGCAATTATGGATGCATACATAATTCTAAAATTCAGTGCACGGAAACCACAGTAAGATTTATCATGTGTAAGAACCTATAGTGGCAAAAATAACGAAATGTAAACAATATAATAGAGGTACGGTGGACGCACCAATAACGCTTTATATACTTGTATATAAGTGTCCATATTACATTGCAAGCATGATGTTATTAAAGTTACTAGAAGTTCAGAACCTTAACCAGTGTTGTTTTATCTTTTCAACTTCATGTTTCAAGCTCTCACAAGTTTCCTCTAAATAAATTTCGGGACGAAATTTCCTGAAGTAGGGGAGACTGTGACACCTGTGCCTCCACGGCCATCAAACAAATACCAAATCAATGAAATATTGTATTTCATACTTGGGAGTTGTATAAATATGTGTATCATTTGCACATATCAATTCTCGTTCGATTTTGAGCTCTAAATCCCTTTCTAGGAAGTTATACGCGAGCTGATGCGTAAACGTAATCAGTTTAATGCGACAAACACTCCGGAATAGTGACATGGGCTTAACATACCTTAAATAACCTTTACATAACTTAGAAATAAGTTTTGGAAGGTTTGGTGTGTCGAAATCAAGTTTATTCGCTTACAGGGACTAAATTCGACAAACTGCGAAAGTATGCTGATTTGTACTGTAACGAACATTCTGGAATATAACCATAAGTTAAACATACCCTAACTATCCTTTACATAGCTTAGAAATAGGCTTTGAGGTGTTCGGTGTGCTAAAATAAACTTTTCGGTCATTCAGGGACTAAAAGCGTCAAAAAGTGCATAAGTTTGCATTTTCGCACATATTTTGCGTTCTGAATATATCCGTACATCCAAAAATTTATGTAAGCATTAAAATATTTTATTTTAGTGTTTGGCATAATTTCATTCGTCGCGTAATTTGGATCGTTTTCGCGTCCGTTCGTGTTTCGTCGTAATTAACCGAACAACGCAATCGTACGACCAAACGAACCGACATCCGAGATATTTTTGAGCATGTTTCATGTCCCCTATACTTTAACTTCATATTAGAGCCTTGAAATGTGGCTAACGGGGCTTAAACGTATAAAAAATGCATCAAAAATCAAGTTTGGAGTCTCAGGGGCCTGTTCTGCCAAATTTCAAACTTGCTGGTCTGCAAGGTCCTTACGGACCGTAAGGGGACTTGCATATGGTCCTTAAGCAGACCCTAGATACCAGAAAATTGTTTCCAGCTTGTTCCAGTTGTTCTCCATGTTTGCAAATGGTTTTGGGCAATCTATGGGCTCATTCAGGGGTGCACATGGTATTATAAATCAGTGGGTACAAGTGTAAGGTTGAGATCAAAGCTCGGTTTTCAAGAAACGATCCTAACGGTTCTACGAAAACTATAAATACCTCTCATGTTTTCACTTCAAACCACACCTTGATCTGATTGCTCTCTAAGTTGAAGTGGTTACACTTCATACCTGAGAATAATCGGGTCAAACTTCCATTCTTGGACTTTTTGTAAGTATTCTTTCGTTCTTTTACGCGTTTTTAGCGTGAAAGTCAAACTTTGTTTGACTTTCTGCATTGACCAGTTTATGGTCAACAAGAAGTTCGTTTGAACTTCATAACGTGAGCGTAATCACGATGGTTATAGTCCCTTGTGACTATACCTACTGATTACCACGTTACCTAGGCATAGTGACGAGTCGTAGTTTCGGCCAGAATGTGTATTCTTGCGTATTTTGTAACCAAACTACTTTTAGGTATCAAGACCCTTTGTTTTGATACCAAACCTATTTTCAAACCTCGTTAAACACGTTTTAACAGGTTTAGCTCGTCACTTTAGGTTTAGTGCTTATATAGGGTCGTAAGGTAAGCGGTCTAAACAACCGCTTATACTTTCGAACCCGACCCGTTTGGTCGATCATTAGGATCCGACCAAACACATTAGGTGACCATAGTTGTATAGGGAATAACCTTTCGAGGTTATACCTTATGGTCACTACGTTTAGTTAGTTGTATGATAGGTAGTTTATATGCCTTAGGAAAATGACCAAAATGCCCTTTTTACGCATAAATTCATTTTAAGCATATGTAACATAAATTTTGACATCTAAACTGATTAGGCAACATTATTAGACATGTTAAGGCATATAACACTTGTCATAGGACTAGTTAGGCGGTCCGAACGCGCTTTACGCGAACGACGCGTTAAAGTAGCATAAGCTACCTAAACGGGTCGTAATGGGTCGTAAGCACTTAGGATAGGTTTCATTTTAGAATGTAGGCTTTGTTAAACCATATTACATGAGTTCTTATACTCGTTTGGTTTACGAAACCTCATTCTATCCGATCTTCCGATTTAGGTCCGTTTATTTACATAGTTACCTATATTAGGTGTCGTTTGATTCCGTGATCCCTCTAGCTTTGCTTGGTTGTTATTCAAGACTATTGAGCAATCTCAAGTGAGTACATAGTCCCCTCTTTTGCTGTTTTCAAACTTTTTTGGGGTGAAACACATGTGCCTACTTGTTACTTTCGTGCTTTCCATGTTTTTATATCACATGCTTGCTATGTTCATTAGTACACTTATAGTACATGATTTCATTATGTTTTGCTATGTATGTTTACTTAGCATGCTAGCACATTGTTTTACATTGCATTTGTTTTGCTATGTATGTTTACTTAGCATGCTAGCACATTGTTTTACATTGCATTTCTTTTGCTATGTATGTTTACTTAGCATGCTAGCACATTGTTTTACATTGCATTTCTTTTGCTATGTATGTTTACTTAGCATGCTAGCACATTGTTTTACATTACATTTTCTGTTACATATGTTTACTCAGCATATGAACACATTGTTTTACATCTCTACCTTGTATGTTTACTTAGCATACTAGGTACATTATTTTCATAAAACATGCTTACATTTGGTATAACATTTGGTTTGTTTAACGAAACTAATACATTCATTAACACCGATCATGCCGCTCGGTAGTAGATAGTGGTACCATGGGACTTGACAACTCCCATTCCTGAAATCCTAGGTTTGTTTGGGTGGAAGGAATGACCGAATCCGAAAACATTTCTAGGTAGACCTTTGACTTTGTTCTAGGGTTTATCCTACAGTCTCAAGGTTTGGATGTAGACGTTTAACATTACCGCATAGATGTTTGTATCAGTAAAGCATGCATTATTCTACAAAACACAAATTTTGATTATAATTTATCAAATGCATTGTTTTGTACATTTCTTTCTTATAGGGTCGAGTAAATGCTTTTAATCAATAAAGGCTTTTTATTCACTCTACATTACATTTGTTTACACAATAACATTTCAACATTTGTTTAAACATTACATTTGGTTATACATAAACATTTTTACATTGGTGGTTTGTTTGGTAAGTGATTTAAGTAACGAGGCGTGTGTAATATGATAAAAGCATGGTGGATACGCCGCTGGTACTTCCTATATATAAGTGCTTTTATGACATTACATATCGTAGCGTTATTTAAACCATTTCAATTTTGACATATTATATTTTACACAATTAACATATCTTTACAAAACAATGTTTTACAAACAACACATTTTATACAAATTCATTTTTACTTGGTTATTTACTTAACCTTACATATTTCTTTTATATCATCTGTTTCCTTATCGATTTTTATATGATTTATAAAACATAAAACATTTTACAAGGTTCATGACTACCTTTGATAAACATTTTCTTATAAACATACAAGTCATGAATCCTAAATCAATAAAACTGTTATAAATACAGATATAATCCCTCCTAATTCTCCTCCTAAATTATCATAATGTTTCAGTTACATTTGACTATATAAGTTTCAGTTACATTTGACTACATAATGTATCAGTTACATTTGACTACATCATTGTATATATATGTGTGATTGATAAATGAAAGGATACACACTTCTCATATTTTATTATTTTTCATAACACGTTATCAGCACGAGAATTCTCCACTGGGATTAACCGGCAAACCTGCAACCACACAACGGATTCATCAACATCTTTGGATTCCGAACTTCTTCGTTCCTCATAATCCGGGTACACATCTTAACATTTTCTACCAAGTGTTCAATGTTTCCATATTATAATTTTTTTTAACGAACATATATATCCAAAGGATGAAATGAATTACCAATTTTACAAAGTACAAAGTATGTACTCCGAAAAAAAGGAAAAAGAATACGAAGAACTTTTTCATATGATTTCACATATTTCACATATTTTTTTTGAATTGGTTTTAAAATTTGATCCTTTGGAACTAGGGCTGTAAACGAACCGAACGAACACGAACAAGGCCTTGTTCGTGTTCGTTTGATAAGGAAATAAACGTGTTCATGAACGGTTCATGAACACTTACCGAACGAGATTTTATGTTCGTGTTCGTTCATTAAGGAAATGAGTGTGTTCGCGAACGGTTCACGAACACAAATAAATTTGACGAATGTGACGAAGGATAAATGCGGATGTCCTAGAGAGTAGCACTAGAACTTGAATTCTTTATTGTAGAACGGTTGTCGATCATATTCGTCGATGTAAATAATAAAAAATGAAAGGGAATTGTGCATAAACAAGGTTAAATATGGTTTTTTTAGTTTAATTTTTAGGGTAATAAAATAAATATAAGTTTAATTATATAAAAAAAATATAGATAAAATATATGAAAGTACAAAAATCTTTCATTAAAAGACAAACATGCGAACATAAACGAATGCAAATGAACGAATGTTCACGAACACGTTCACGAACACCTTACCGAACGTTCACGAACACAATTGAACGAACGAGACCTTTGTTCATGTTCGTTCATTTAACTAATCGAACGAAATTTCTTGTTCGTGTTCGTTCGTTTATTAAACGAACGAACATAAACGAACTTCCCGCCGAACGGTTCATGAACTGTTCGCTGAACGTTCGGTTCGTTTACAGCCCTATTTGGAACATATCAAATGGGATTTCCGATATGGGTTTTAGATTGCCCAGGATAGGATTATTTAATCAGTACTTAGAACCACATAGGATTTCCCTCTGATTTGAACTTACGGAAACATCGAACCCGTGACCTCCGCTTGTTTAACAGTGTTTCCCAACCACTGGGCCATTACCTGTTTCTTTTTTTATTATTCGATTTATTAATGTTCTCATGCGCATACTTGTGGTTATCTCCTTCATTCAAGAATACATACGTAACTGTTATCATTGTTAACTAATAAGAATCATCAAAATTAGAAGTGTTTGGATTCGTATTTAACAACTTCAGTTAATAAGAAAAATCATCAACATGTTGGTTCAGTTCTGTTTGAACATAAAGGAAAACATGAATAACATACCTTTGATTGCATCAGTAGAGAATCCAGTCAGAGACGCAGCCACGGAGTTCGACATAGTTGTCAGTTTGATCTGGTTCCTCCTTAGGGTGTAAGGTGATGATGGTGAAGAAACCGAAAGTAGGGAGGTTTCGGTTATGGAGAGAGAGGGACGAAATTGTGATGTTATGTTATTAGGTTGTGTGTCTAACCTTTAACCTCTCTAATAATCTCCTTATATATACACCCAAGAGGAAACCCAATTAGTTAATAAGGGTAATATGGTCCATCAACAATTACCAACTAATTATTAATAGGTTATTAATATATTTTGATCTATATTATATAAATGATAATGATGGCTACTAGATTAAATATAAATAAATAAATATTTAATCTTACATTCTCCCACTTAGCCGAATAATCATTTATCATGAGTATTAGATAAGTCTGATCAGAAGTTAATACTCATTTTAGCCTTAAACAAGTACTATAGCAGAGAAATACAGCCGTTGAATCATTATGCGACTCAGGACCCCCATTAGTCATACTATAGCCTTAATTTAAAACCTAACAGTTATGATCAAAATACAAACAAGCCCTTTAGCGTTTGATTTGTATATATATTTGTCTATATGTCATTACACCGGCAGTACATATGTTAGAGACATACAAAATCAAACTGATGAGGAAAATTAAAAGTTAATCATTCATAGTACGATATGCAGTTGTACATGGTCATCAATTAAAACCCGTCTCGTTTATGAGCACTCTTAATAAGACTTATGGGTAATAGACCTTTAGTTGTAGGATCCTTAAGCATATCACGAATGCATTCGATACAAAGATTTAGTTTCCTCAATTCGTTCATAAACGAATAATTAATTGCGTATCGAAATTTAATGCAGCACCTCTCGAACTGTTACTGTTCAAGGAGACATGGTAGCTGACTTTATCACAATAAGTCTTCAATATATTAATTATATGGAGTTAATAAAGTTATGAGTCCACTGATAAATTTCCAACAACATTTAGTGACTATATTATGTCGTTATAACTTAGGTTGTTGATATCAGTCTATTATGACTCCTCCATGAGATAGGTTTTGTCTGCTGACATAAGGATATACCCGAAATTACATTTTGTCATCTTTGAATATTTCAAAGTTAGAGTAATAAACCGGTTTGAGTTCTCACTTCTTCTTTAAATTATAGCCTCTCGTTTCTTTTAAAGATATTGTAATACTCTATTAAATGCTTCACATTAATCTAGACATATCTAGTGTGCTGCAATGTGAGTAATATCTAAACGAGTATAGACTTAAACTTACATAAGGCTTCTAATTAATGAAGCGTAAGAAATAATCTCATTTATCCTATTATCCTCTAAAGGAGAGCAGTATTTTGTTACATATGTAAGGACCAGTTTAATGTTAAACTTATGGAACGAAACTAATGTCCCATTGGGTCTATCTCAACATGTTATGATATCTATTATGTAAGAGATATCTCTGAGATCTATTATATCAAAGTTTGTGTTAACAATGCTTTGACTTATGTAACATCTACTTGTCAAAAGAATATCATTTATATAGACAAGTTTATCTTAGTTGTTCCCACTCATCTTGAGGTAGGTACATTAATCCACTTGATTGTTGATGAAAATAATTTCGTTAAGATTTCATCACATTATGATGTTTGCATTAACCCATACATGGATTTTATTGGCTTATAGATAAACTGTTCTTTAACCTTAAGTTTAGAACTTTCAGGCTGTTTTATGAACATGTAAATATGTCAGCCAGTTGTTAGGGAAAGTTGTTTTAATGTTCATCTAATGTAGCTCAAAACTATTATAAGCTACTAGAACAATGATGATCCTAAAAGAAATCTTTTTGTTAGATATGTAATAAAGATTCTTTAATAATATATCTCTTCCTGAGTATAACCTTTGACAATCAATCATGCTTATTTGTGTCTTAACGCTTATATCAGGATTTGGTTTAGTTATGAACACTCTTAGGTTATTCAATCAAATCCCAAACGTTATGCGAACACATAAAATCAGTTTTACTAGAAAACTGTTTTATTCCATTCAGAAGATTAATTGCCACTAATGGCTTAATTAGAAGAGATAGGATCGGTAAACTTTTCCAAAATCCATTTCAACTTCAATTAGGGAGGTTATGTAATCATGAAAGTTAGTAGGTTTTTAAACCTAGATGACCTCCTGAGTTGATTATTGGGTTTGTTAGAAGTTTCAGTTTTACGGATTAGCTCTTGATTAGGTTGCTATCATTTTCAGGATTCTAAGTTTGTAAGAGTTGGTGCAGTATGGTGTACAAGAGGTGTAATTGGAGTTAAATTCGGAGTGAAATTTAATGACATTCTTCCCCCCGCCTCTTGTATTCCTTGCAAGTCATTATAAGGACTTTGACTGCTCCCACTGACCTTAGAAAACTTTAGGAACTCAGCATGCTTAGGGTCAATATTTAACGACCAAATAAATTCTAATAGAGAAAACATATTAATGAACATATTAATGACGTTAGTCATTGTAGTTTCTCGTGTTGAGGATTATGTTAGTTTAGATAAGAAATCTAAGTGTGCCCACAATTAAGCAACAATGAAACTTTTGTAAGAGTAGCATTAGATTTTAAGGAGACAAGTTATGATAGAACAGTGTCAAGATGGAGCAGTGTCTTGTACAAGAGGTGTAAATTTAGGTAATGTAAAATTTTCACTCCCCCACCTCTTGCAACTATTGCAAGTTATGATTAAGACACTTAATGCTCCCACTGATCTTTAATATCTCTAGAATGCTACAAGAGAAGTTTCAATTAGGTATGTGACGTGGGAACCTATCATATATATATGTTAGACTTTACTTGATTTCCTTAATGTCCAGATGTCATAAAACTTAGGGACATATTTAATAGAAATCATGTTAAGCACATATATGAATAGATTTCTTTAAGACCATGGGCCATATGCGACAAAATATAGATACAAGTTGATAGTCTTTTAAATGATAAATGAATTGTGTCTGAATATTCCATTTGAAATAAGTTCCATGAATGTCAATGAATGACTTATGATGGACCCATACTTATTCCTTGAGCCAGGTAATATTTAGGGCTATAACGTCATGATTTAAAATCACTTAGAATGAGATTAGATAAGAAATCATCCTCATTAACCATGTCATAATTTCTCATGAATTTTGGTTATAATGGATGAAATTTGTAAGTCTCATTTTTCTTTTGTCAAATCTTCATTTGCATGATGACAAAAGTTCTGAAAGTGTAAGGTATCATCTAGTTTTATCTTAATAATGTTTCAAGCCAGATATTTAGAACAAATAAGATGAGAGTTTAAGATAAGTGTGACTTTATGTTGACTATGCAAACCTCACAACCTTCATAACATTTCTTAATTATGATACTATATTCTGATTAATACTCAGAATATATGTACGGCATCGAAAACGTTGTTAGAAGATTGCTTATTATTGTTCTTATAGCCTTAACATTTAATTTGGTCACTAACTCTCATGTTAGTTATTTGTTGACTTCTGGTAAGGAAACGTTTAAAACTAGAGTCAACTAATCATGTGTTAATTGGAATATTAAAGAATTATAAGACTTAAATATCATTAGTAAGTGACTATCTAATTTATTTACCCAACTGTTCTTTAGAATAATGGATAGTCTCGTTGCTTATTTCTAATCTAATGACATAATTATGCAGTGAGATTTTCCCTTGAAGAACCTTAAAGTTGGAATTAGCACTTGTAATTTGTCTATGGACCTCAGAACAATCCTCTTTTAAAGTATTAGTGGTTGTAAGGTGATTAACAACTTATTTTCCAGCTTCAAACATTTATTTCTTTGTACATATGTTGCTTATCAACACACTCGTTATACTTTGATATTTTTGAGTGTTATAGTTGATTTATAAGGCATCAAATTGTACAAGTGAAAATCTTAGTATGTAATGTACTGGAAAAATGTACTTATTTCCACGCGTAAGCCCTTAACGTTATGGGTCATGGTTTTGTACATTATAATGTATTCACATATACCACTTAACTTTATAGTTTAGAATTTTAAGAGAAGGCATGCATCTTAGGAGTTCTAGTGATTATTCCATATATAAGAGATTAGCCTTAGGAAAGACTTAATCTGAAATAACTTTAGTGATAGCATTATTTTAGAGAGTTCTGGATTATCATAAGAGACATCATGTTCGATTTGTCCTATTCATCATGCTCTAATTTTCTTCTTTATAATCTTTATCATAAGAGAGCAATAGGATTATCGTGTCTTAAGAGATAATCAAGGATTTAATTTAAGAGCTAATTCTTATAGAAACTTTAAATAAAGCAAACATTTTAGGTTTAGGAATTAGAGTGGATGAGATATAGATTAATAGAAGAAAATTATAGTGAGTAAAATTATGGGTACTAAGAATAAGGCAGACGAAATGATCATAAAATTAATTAAGGATCATTAATATAAGGATCATTATGTGAAGAGATTGTGATATGTCTATTACTAACATCAAAATAATAGACTTAGTAAAATTCTACTTAAACAAAGACAAATCAGCTTTGGCCAGAAGTGTAATCATTTAAGTATGTGTGCAAAGTAACCGTGACAAATCAGCTTTGGCCAGAAATGAGACAATCACTTTAATTATGCACTTGTCAAGCATGCTAAACATAAATGAATTAAATCAGCTTTGGCCAGAATTAAGACATTTCACGTTTGTAATGCATACTCAACATAGCTTTTATAATACTTGAACAATAAATAGATATATTAAATCAGCTTTGGCCAGAATTAATACATCAGAAGCTCATTCAAGTTAAGCTATTTTGGTTTTGTAAAACATTATTTGATCCTTATTAATTAATTAAGTATAAACAAAACCAAGTATTTAATAGCAAACTGCCTGTTAGCGCGGATCGAGTTGTGAGGTCTCGAGTTAAGTATAAAAATTTTTAGTTCACATTAAACAGCTTAAGGTAATGAGGTCTCGAGTTATGATGATTATGGTCTCGAGTCGCAACCTTAGTCTCGAGTTGTTATGATTATGGTCTCGAGTCGCAACCTTAGTCTCGAGTTGTAATGATTATGGTCTCGAGTCGCAACCTTAGTCTCGAGTTGTAATGATTATGGTCTCGAGTCGCAACTGTTGTCTCGAGTTGTAATGATTATGGTCTCGAGTCGCAACTGTTGTCTCGAGTTATGAAGTTTTGAGTCCTTATGGTCTTGAGTCGAGACCTTGTAGTCTCGAGTCGAGACCTGATGGTCTCGAGTTGTAAACTTCTGGTCTCGAGTTGTTAAGTTTTGATGACCTTTATGATTTCGAGTCGAGATCTTATAGTCTCGAGTCGAGATTGATGGTCTCGAGTCGAGACTGATGGTCTCGAGTCGTAATCTGATGGTCTCGATCCCACTGTTAATAGCTGTTTTGTGATAATAACTGAAACTCGAACTTTTAGGGATTGTGGGATAATGTTTCCTTTTTATTTATAATCTAAACTTATCAAAAGATTTCGAAAATAATAACTGAAAATCCTTTAACAGTTTTCGAAATTTTAATAGATAAAATTTAGATCAAACATTTGAAAAACATCCACTAATCCAAATTATATTCCAAATCTTAGGGAATTTTCGAGTTTTATTAAGAACAAGCAATGAACCCTAAAAAAAAATAAAAACATAATTCTGGGTTCCGAAAACAGAATTTTATGACTTTTGTTAAATCGATTCTGTTACAGATTTCGGATATTAGTTTTCTCTTTATGATTTCGGGTAACATTATTATGCACCCGTTTATTAAAAACATTGATTTCGGCACAAGTAAAACCGAAACAGCCATGAACTTTTGAGGCTTTAAAATTTCATTTTCCAGATTTTTGATCCCAGAATAATGGATACAAAAAAACAGAACTGATTTATCAACATATGCTCTGATACCACATGTTGGTTCAGTTCTGTTTGAACATAAAGGAAAACATAAATAACATACCTTTGATTGCATCAGTAGAGAATCCAGTCAGAGACGCAGCCACGGAGTTCGACATAGTTGTCAGTTTGATCTGGTTCCTCCTTAGGGTGTAAGGTGATGATGGTGAAGAAACCGAAAGTAGGGAGGTTTCGGTTATGGAGAGAGAGGGACGGAATTGTGATGTTATGTTATTAGGTTGTGTGTCTAACCTTTAACCTCTCTAATAATCTCCTTATATATACACCCAAGAGGAAACCCAATTAGTTAATAAGGGTAATATGGTCCATCAACAATTACCAACTAATTATTAATAGGTTATTAATATATTTTGATCTATATTATATAAATGATAATGATGGCTACTAGATTAAATATAAATAAATAAATATTTAATCTTACACAACAGTGAACTGTTTCCATGATATGAGATCATGTTTTCTTGGTATAATTTCTTGAATATATATATATATAAAGAATGACAAAGGATTTGAACCACAGAAAGAAGTATACCGATCAAAAAGGATGCCGTGACGACTTCGGCGAGAATTCGAGTTCCGGCGACGTCTCGGATGTTGCGAGCTTCATCTCCAGTTGTCTCGGGCAAAGATGCGGTTTCCTCCGGTGTACTGTGGTTGGCCGAGGGTGATGTGTTAGCGAGTGCGAGTGTCCAAAACAGGACGTGAAAGGTGGTGGTTTCCGTGGTTGTTCGTGTCGGTTCGTGTCCAAAACCGTCCAATCCCCACCGTCAACAGCAATAAATTGAAATTATATTGAAGTAACTGTCAAAACCTTTACTATCATAAAAGTAACTGATAATTAATTTCACACTTCCTTTAGCAATAAATTGAACAACTAAAGCTATAAAATTGAAAAATTGATGACTATGGAAAGTTGTTGTGCTTCATAATATTAAATAGAAATTATATTGATATAATATTGACATTTTTCATCAATATTGACAGTTTCCATTTTAAACAGTTGCCTTCCATCGAAAAAAATAGGAAACCGAAAATTGATTTTTTTTGGTAACTGATCTTTTGAGAACTATGGAAAATAAATTTCGAATTTCATTAGAGTCTTGTTTAATAAACCTTAGAGTTTAATATATCAACATTCAAAGTTTAATATATTTCAAATATTTAATTAAATCATCAAAACACAATTTCTATTTACAATACGAAATTATACAAGAGTTTCTAAATTCCTACTCTATTATTAAAACAACGTAAAGTATAGAACCTGCAGTTCTACCTATAGAGAACCTGAAGTTCTCCTATAATATATATTTTATATTGCGTCTTGATTTTAAATCCTTGATTCTTTCATTTATAGATAAAATGTCGAATTTATCAAAGCTTGAATTCACTGCACGTTTTTATTTCAACTCTAGTGGTATTTTATGTTTTGAACTATTGTTATGGTTTCACTTAAAATGTTTGTGACGTTTGATTCATATTCGTGTGATGTGATTTTTTTTTATCATACTCAAGCAAGTAGTTCATTATATTAATTTATTTTATTATTTCCAGAGGAAATATGTTTACAAGCTCCAATAAAGCTATTATTGGTGATGAATGTCTCGTAGATAGTGGTACTACCAACACTATTCTCAAACATAAGAAATTTTTTTCTGAGTTGTCTCCTGCAGAGACACTTGTTGGTACTATTTCTGGTGTATGTGATCTTATAGAAGGCTCTGGAAGAGCAAGCATCATATTACCATCGGGTACTAAACTAATTATAAATGATGCATTATACTCTAGTAAATCAAGACGAAATTTACTTAGTTTTAAAAGTATTCGACAAAATGGTTACCACCTCAAAACAACATCCGAAAATAATATTGAATATTTACAAATTACTTCAAATGAAAATGGCAAAGATACCATTGTAGAAAAGCTAAAAGCTTTATCCTCTGGATTATATTGTACTAATATTACTCCTATTGAATCATACATGGTGGTGAGTAACCATAAGGTACTAGATAAAGACACATTCACAATATGGCATGACCGACTAGGTCACCCTGGTAACATAATGATGAGGCGAATAATTAAAAGTGCAAATGGGCACCCTCTTAAGAATTTAAAAGTCTTGTTATCACAAGATTTATCATGTGCGGCATGCTCTCTAGGTAAACTCATTACTCGACCCTCACAAACTAAGTTGACACAAGAAAACCCCTCATTCTTGGAAAGAATCCAAGGGGATATCTGTGGGCCAATACATCCTCTTTGTGGTCCATTCCGCTATTTCTTAGTCTTAATTGACGCCTCATCGCGATGGTCACACGTGAGTCTTTTAGCTACCCGAAATGTAGCGTTTGCCCGACTATTAGCGCAAATCATACAGTTGAGAGCTCATTTCCCTGAAAATCCAATTAAAACTATACGAGTGGATAATGCAGGAGAATTCACATCCCAAGCTTTTAACGATTATTGTATGTCGATTGGGATAAAGGTTGAACATCCAGTAGCTCATGTTCATACAAAAAATGGTTTAGCTGAATCATTAATTAAACGATTACAAATAATCGCTAGACCTCTCCTGATGAGATGCAAATTGCCATCTTCTGCATGGGGACATGCTATTTTACATGCTGCTGCACTAATCCGATTAAGACCAACTTCCGATCATGAATACTCCCCATTACAACTGGTCTCCGGAAGAGAACCAAATCTGTCCCACCTCAAAATATTTGGTTGTGCGGTATATGTACCAATATCGCCACCACAACGTACCATTATGGGACCACAAAGAAGACTGGGCATTTACATCGGTTTTAAATCCCCGTCTATTATTAAATATTTAGAACCATTAACGGGTGACATGTTTACAGCACGCTTTGCTGACTGTCAGTTTAATGAGACAGTATTCCCAGTCTTAGGGGGAGATAAGACTAAAGAAAGACTGGTAACACAAGAGTTAACATGGAATGCATCATCATTATCAAATCTCGACCCCCGAAGTGGTCAATGTGAATCTGAAGTCCAAAAGATTATACATTTGCAAAGAATCGCAAATGAATTACCAGATGCATTCACAGACACAAATAGGGTGACAAAGTCACATATACCAGCATCAAATGCACCTGCTCGAATTGAAGTAATCCCAGAAGCGATTACCATACAAAGAAAACGTGGGAGACCAATAGGTTCCAAAGATAAAAACCCACGTAAGCGAAAAGAGCAGAATAAATCAGTTGGTGAAAATTTAGTAAATGAAACCCTAGAAGAGGTAAATGTCCCAGAAGAGACAAATATAATTCCAGAGGAAAATGAAAATCCAGAAGACGCACTGGTACCAAACGAAAACGAGATCTCTATCAATTATGTACAAAATAGTACAATATGGAACCGAAATGAAACACGTGTTAATGATATATTTGCATATGCTATAGCAACAGATGTAATCAATGAAAATGATTACATACCTAAAACTCTAGAAGAGTGCATGCACAGAATTGATTGGCCAAAATGGCAAGAGGCCGTAAAGGCTGAGTTAGATTCGCTTGAAAAGCGAAATGTTTTCGGACCTGTAGTCCGAACACCCATAGACGTCAAACCAGTAGGTTATAAATGGGTGTTTGCTATAAAAAGAAATGAAAAGAATGAGATTGTACGATACAAGGCACGTCTTGTAGCACAAGGGTTTTCCCAAATCCCAGGAGTTGATTATGAGGAAACGTATTCCCCTGTAGTGGATGCGATAACCCTTAGATTTCTAATTGGCCTTGCAATCTCAGAAGGACTTCAAATGAGACTTATGGATGTCGTCACTGCATACTTGTACGGGACACTTGAAAATGACATCTACATGAAAATACCTAAAGGGTTAAAAATGCCCGAAGCATTAAAATCAATACCTCGAGACATGTGTGCTATAAAGCTAAAAAGATCTTTATATGGTCTTAAACAATCTGGCCGCATGTGGTACAATCGGCTCAGTGAATATCTTGAAAAAGAAGGATACAAGTCTGATGTAATCAGTCCATGTGTTTTTATAAAAAGATCACTCTCAAAATTCACTATTGTAGCAGTCTACGTTGATGATATAAACATCATCGGAGCTCCTGAAGAGATAGAAAAAACTGCTAATATATTAAAGAGAGAATTTGAGATGAAAGACCTTGGCACAACAAAATTATGTCTCGGCCTGCAGTTTGAGCATTTACGAAACGGTACATTCGTCCATCAGTCAAACTACATCCAGAAGATGTTAGTACGTTTTAATATGGACAAAGCTCATCCGTTTAGCATACCCATGGTTGTCCGACCGCTAGATCCTCAAAAGGATCCTTACCGCCCTCAAGAAGAAGGCGAAGAAGTACTTGGTCCAGAAGTACCGTACTTAAGTGCGATCGGTGCCCTTATGTATCTTGCAAATAACACGAGACCCGATATTGCATTCTCGGTACATGTACTAGCAAGATATAGTTCCAACCCAACACTTAGACACTAGAATGGAATAAAACACATATTCAGGTATATTTGCGGGACACAAGACTTAGGTCTCTTCTACCAGAAAGATCAAAAGTCCCAACTTGTTGGGTATGCTGATGCTGGATATCTATCAGATCCACATAAAGCAAAATCTCAAACAGGTTATGTATTCACATATGGTGGCACAGCAATTTCTTGGAAGTCAACTAAGCAAACACTTACAGCAACGTCATCAAATCATGCCGAACTAATTGCACTATATGAAGCTGGTCGAGAATGCGTGTGGTTGAGATCAATGATTACTCACATACAAGAAGCATGTGGATTAGAACAGATCAAGAAGGAGCCAACGATTATTTATGAAGACAATGCTGCTTGCATAGCTCAGATCAAAGAAGGTTACATCAAGGGTGATCGAACAAAGCACATTTCACCAAAATTCTTCTCAACATATGACTTGCAGAAAGAAGGGGAAATTGATGTTTGCCAAATCAAGTCAAGTGAAAATTTAGCTGACCCATTCACAAAATCTTTACCAAGAAACAGTTTCGAGCAACTATCACACAAGATCGGTCTCCGTAGATTGAAAGATGTTTGTTGAATTCGGGGGGAGAATTATACACACTGTACTCTTTTTCCCTTAACTAAGTTTTGTCCCAATGGGTTTTCTTAGTAAGGTTTTTAATGAGGCAGTACAACTGATCCAGTAGTATCAGTTTATTATATAGGTCCTGAAGTATCTATTTAATATCATCCTGAAGTATGTTATTAACTGTGTATAATAAATAATAATATATATCTGAGGGGGAGTGTTATAAATACAGATATAATCCCTCCTAATTCTCCTCCTAAGTTATCATAATGTTTCAGTTACATTTGACTATATAAGTTTCAGTTACATTTGACTACATAATGTATCAGTTACATTTGACTACATCATTGTATATATATGTGTGATTGATAAATGAAAGGATACACACTTCTCATATTTTATTATTTTTCATAACAAAAACCAATGTATCTCACAGACATTTTTATGCTGACGTACCTATTTTAGCATGTGTTTCAGGAAATGATGCATAGGATTGATCAAGATACATTTAGGCGGACTTGGGCCTTAGTGACATTAAAAGACGCAAGACTAGTTAATTATGTTATGTTTCTTGGTTTGTTAAGACATAGTAACTACTTTTAAATTAATAAAACAAAATTTCAATTTCCATGTGTTATGAAACAATGATTCTGTTACAACACTCCCCGACGTTTCATCCACGATTTGTTGTTTTACGTGGTCGGGGTGTGACATCTCAATCGAATAGCCATCCGTCCGGATGACCATCTGACCGGATGACTTGGCTTTTATACTACAACGAAAACTTCAAAAGTTTGAAACTGTTTACAAACTCACTCCCTCATTCGAATGATCAATCGTTCGAATGGTCATCTGTCCAGATAATCATCCGTTCGGATGACCATCCGTTCGGATGACCATCCGTCCGACTCACCATTAGACTCTTATCTCATCTGACGCACTGTTTACACGCCGTTCAACGCTTACGATACTGTTCTATACTCAGGCTAATCTCCAACGCGCTCCCTTCAATCCAATTTAAGACTGTGTTTATTTATTAAACACATACTGTGAGTGTACTCGAACCCTTTTCGCTTAACGCACTTTTGGGTGTTACATACGTTTTTATATCAACTCACAACGCACACAATACTCAACTCTTTTATAAACGCTAACCGCTCTCGCATGTTATACGTGTTTCGATGAATGCTTGTATGTTATGTTTACACAGTGACTGTTTTGCCTGACACCTTAGCAACGATAGTACTATAGTTTGGACTCAGCACCTGTCGTGGACAGGGGTTGTTAAGGGCCTTACTTCACATGGTCACAGTGGTGATAATGTGTTGCGCATTCTACAACCCGCAGTCATGTCGGTTGCATGCGTCATTGTCGATAGCTTACTTGATTCACATTTCTACGTTTTACATGTTGGTTATGCGTAAACGCTTTCGCTATACTATATACTATGCAAACTTGTGTACTCACCTTTACACTCTATGTATTGACTTTATTTTAACGTATGTGACAGGTTTATTAGGATGCTTTGCTTGCTGTGCTAAGATGAACAAGCTAGGGAGTCTAGAAACTAAATAAATCCGAGTTGTCGGAACAACTTATTTGTTTTTGAGACTATATATGTAATGGCTGTTTGCTTTATATGTTTGATGGTATGGGACGTTAAACGTTAATTATAATGACATTAATAGTTGTTATGGATTATCTTGAACAATCTGTTTCGCTCAGTGCCACGCCCCGATGTTTCCGCCATCGGTTGGGGTGTGACATTCACTGTTCTAGACTTAGATTATAGATTCTTGTTGAATCCATTATAATCGTTAGGTTAAAAGATTGGTTATCACAGTGATAGTTAGTGTTTGTTCATGAAGATCGAGTTTTGTTAATTGATTTGAGAGCTCTTTATGTATTATTCGTTGGATTCTTGTGTTGCGGTTTTATTGAGATTAGGTTCAATTGATTTCCATTTTATCAAATTGGATTTATATGTACATATGTCTATGGAGTACTGTTGACATGTCTTTAAAATTACTCAACAAATAGATGTGTTTTTATAATCATTTTTTGAAAGTTTGCGTTTTAAAATTCTAGCTCTTATATTGAGAGATGTTTGTTTACTCAATGCATGTGTTTTTTTTTTTTTTGCATAATATTTTTCGCTGGAGATATGCTAAATGCTTGGTTCAAATACTAGGTTCACGTTTGGGCCAGGACACGGCTCGATGCGTCTGTCAAGTGGGCTTGGTTCAACTTTGTAAAACCATTTGCTTAAAGATCATTCATACATGTGTAAGTGTTTAGATAATTAATCTATTTGATATTAAAACTGGGGGGGGATGTTAAAAGTGATACTTTTATACTTCAGTTTTAATATCTCTAGTATTGTTTTATAAATGTTATTAATATTTTTTGTTTGTTATATATCGAGGTCTTGGCTAATAACGAACGTGTTATGGGCTGATGGAGCTGAATAAAAGCTTGGGCTTGTAGCAGTTGTAACTGATCGTGGGCTGCATTCATGTGATAATGAGCTGTTGTTGCATATTCAAGTTGGGCTTTATCATGACAGCTTGTAGATGGGCTTTGGATTGAAGCTGATACAAGACTTAAAGTTGTTGAAGGTCCAATATTGTTATAACAACTCCTCCGGGTATTCAAGTCAAGTCGGTGCAACTTTTTGTGGATTGGTTATAAAGTCTCATGCCCAGTTTCCTTTTTTAATAACTGAGATATCTTTCTTTGTTCACTTAGTTTCTCTCTCTTGGGGCGATTAGGGTTTTCATCTGTGAATTGTGTTGATTCACAGATCGTTGTGAGTCTTTAGATCGTTTAGATAAGATCGTCATGTTGATGATCTTATGAGAGTGAGTGATGAGATTTCTCAATTCATAGTTATATTGTTAAGTTCTACTTCCGGGTTAATAAAACTTTTGGTTTGGGTATTTTCGGAAGTTTGAGTGTTTGATACCATAAATTTGACAACCCCTCTAGAATCTCCATAAACGTGGCTAGTGGTCATACTTTACGAAAGTGTAAACAACATATGATATCAAGAATTGTATCAAGCAATGTAACAAATAAACAAGTTTACCATTTTGAACTATAATTTTTGAGAGGTTATTGGAACAAAACCTCCTACATAAAGAAAGCAAAAATAAAAAAAACATAGATAAATTAATAGAAATCGACACACCACATAAATATGTGTAATTTACGTGGTACTAGTTGATAACACACGTAAATTTATTTGATATGACTCCGTTATTGTGTGATTTATGTATCTTAGGGGTACACGACATTTTTTAAATTATTTACCTTCCATAATCATGTAATTTCAATAAAATTATTATTCTTATAAACTTTAGTAGTGTTCTTGTTCTTCCTTATAATTGTTAGAATATAGGTGATTTTGACTTTGACTCTTGTTACTCTAACTAAATCTTATCCATCAGCAATTACCAATTGAGTTAAGAGTATGTTTTCCTCAATATAATATAACCTGAATATCCGTTTTATGAACAGTGAATCCTCCCCAATAATGTATGATTATCATTCAATTCTGCATCCTTTTAATAAAGTGGATTGTTGGTTGAGTTCTGTTTATACATGAGGGAAAACATTAAAACATACATGTTACAGCAGACAGTGCAGTGGAGAATCCAGTCAGAGATGATCCCATCGTGTTCGACATATGTGTCAATGTGATCTGGTTCCTCCTTAGGGTGCTGACTGATGATGGTGACTAAGAAAACCGACAAGGGAATCGGTTATGGGAGAGGGAGGTCGATTGTGATGATGATGTTATGATTAGGTTATGTAACTGTGTAACCTTTTGACCTCTACATAATTCCCCTTATATAAGCACCCAGGAGGAAACCTAATTAGTTAATAAGGGTAATATGGTCCATCAACAATTACCAACTAATTATTTAATAGGTTATTATATATTTTGATCTATATTATGTAAATGATTATAATGGCTATAGATTAAATATTAAACATAATATATTTAATCTTACATTCTCCCACTTAGCCGAGTAATCATTTACTATGAGTATTAGATAAGCCTGATCAGGAGTTAACACTCATTTTAGCCTTAAACAAGTACTATAGCAGAGAAATACAGCCGTTGAATCATTATGCGACTCAGGACCCCCATTAGTCATACTATAGCCTTAATTTAAAACCTAATCGTCATGATCAAAATACGCATAAGCCCTTTGTTTGATTTGTAACTTTATTTGTCTATATGCCATTATACCGGTTGAACATATTCTAAGAGACATACAAAATCAAACTGAGGAAATTTCATTAATCATAAAACATAAGCTAGTACAATATGCTTAAATAAGGTCTTTACTAAATCCCATATTCCGAACATGTTCTTCATAAACCTTAGGAGGGAGACCTTTAGTCATCGGATCCGCAAGCATATCTTTAGTACTAATATACTCGATACAAAGATTATTTTCCTCAACTCGTTCACGTACGAACATATATTTTGTATCGAGATATAAACCAGCTCCAGTCGAACTGTTACTGTTCGAGAAACTAACGGCAGCTGAATTATCACAGTAAAGCTTCAATGGTCTAGAAATGGATTTAACGATTTTGAGTCCAGTGATCAAATTTCTAAGCAACATTCCATGACAGGTTGCGTTATAAACAGCAATGTACTCTGCCATCATAGTGGAAGTTGTGGTCAACTGTTGTTTATGACTCTTCCATGAGATAGGGCCGCCTGCTAACATAAAGATATAGCCCGAAGTTGATTTCTTGTCATCTTTGCACTTGGCAAAGTCAGAATCAGAATAGCCCACCACTTCTAAATGATCACTTCTTCTATAAGTCAGTTTATAGTCTTTCGTCCCTTGCAAATATCGAAGTACCTTCTTAGCTGCTTTCCAGTGATCTAGGCCAGGATTAGTCTGATAACGGCCTAGCATTCCAGCAATATAAGCGATATCTGGGCGAGTACAGACTTGAGCATACATCAGGCCCCCGACTACTGACGCGTAAGGTATCTGGCTTATTTGCTCCTTCTCAACCTCTGTTGTCGGACACTAGAATGAATCGAAAACATCTCCCTTAACAACTGGAGCGACGGAGGGTTTGCACTGTTGCATGTTGTAACGTGTAAGAACACGATCTATGTAAGCCTTTTGGGACAATCCTAAGATCCCTTTGTGTCTATCTTGGTGAATTTCGATGCCAATGACGTAAGAAGCATCTCCAAGATCCTTCATGTCGAAGTTATGCGAGAGTAACCGCTTCGACTCATGCAACATGTCTAAACTATTACTTGCCAATAGAATATCATCTACGTAAAGGACAAGTATAGTAAAGTTGCTCCCACTCATCTTGAGGTAGGTGCATTGATCCACTTGATTCTTCATAAAACCTTGTTTCTTCATGACTTCATCAAACTTGAGGTACCACTGACGTGATGCTTGTTTTAACCCATAAATGGATTTCTTCAACTTACAGACTAGATGCTCCTGACCTTCAGGTTGTTTCATGTAAACATCTTCGTCCAAATCTCCGTTAAGGAAAGCGGTTATAACGTCCATCTGATGTAACTCTAAATCAAAATGAGCTACTAGGGCCATAACGATCCTTAATGAATCTTTACGAGAGACAGGTGAAAACGTCTCTTGATAATCAATTCCCTCTTTCTGAGTGTAGCCCTTTGCAACCAATCTCGCTTTGTAGCGTTCAACGTTACCATTCGGATCCAGTTTTGTTTTGAATACCCATTTACATCCTACGGGTTTGGCTCCGTTGGGTAATTCTACCAAATCCCAAACGTCATTTTTCTTCATGGATTCAAGCTCTTCAATCATTGCTTTATTCCATTCAGAAGACTGATCACTGCTAATGGCTTCATTGTAAGAGATAGGATCATTGAGCTTTCCGGGATCCATTTCAGTCAGGTAGGTAACATAATCATCCCAATTAGTAGGCCTTCTTTGCCTAGATGACCTCCTGAGTGGATTATCGGGTCCAGCGTTGTCTTGGTTTTGAGCGTTTGATGTGCCTTCGTCATGAGGTATAATGGGTTCTGATTATAGATGTGAATTTGCAGTTGGTGCAGTAGCTTCAGGTACAGTAGTTACATTGGGTACAAGAGGAGTAATCGGAGTAATGATAAGCGACGAGTCTCTCCCCCCCGCGTCTTGTACTTCTTGCAATTCTTCGTAAGGGTTGATACTGCTCCCACTGACCTTGAAATCCTCCAGGAACGCGGCACGCTTGGTTTCAACAATACGGGTGACATGGGAAGGACAATAGAAACGATAACCCTTTGAGTTCTTAGGATACCCGATAAAGAAACAGGTAACTGTTTTAGGGTCAAGTTTCCTTAGGAAAGGATTATAAAGTTTTGCTTCAGCAATGCAGCCCCATACTTTCATATATTTAAGACTCGGTTTCCTTCCTGTCCAAAGTTCATAGGGAGTTTTAGGGACAGACTTAGAAGGAACTCTATTGAGTATATGAACAGCTGCTTTTAACGCTTCAGTCCAGAGGAATAATGGTAAATTAGTGTTGGCTAACATACTGCGTACCATGTTCATAAGGGTACTGTTTCTTCTTTCAGCGACACCATTCTGCTGAGGTGTACCAGGCATGGTGTATTGGTTTACAATCCCCTGGCCCTTACAAAACTCATAAAATGGACCAGGAGCTTGTCCCACATCAGTATGTCTTCCATAATATTCACCGCCTCTATCTGATCTCACAACTTTAATCTGACGATCCAATTGCTTTTCAACTTCAGCCTTATAATCTTTAAAAGTTGTAAGAGATTCAGATTTATCTTTAATTAGATACAAGTACATGTAACGAGAATAATCATCAATGAAGGTGATAAATGAAGTATGTCCTGTTATGCCAGCGATTTGGTAGGGACCACTAATGTCAGTGTGAATGAGTTCTAATAAATTAGAACTCCTAGTGGCACCTTTCTTATTCGCTAATGTCATTTTACCCTTAAGACATTTGACACATGTTCCAAAATCAGAGAAATCAAGAGAAGGTAAGACTTCATCCTTTACGAGACGATTTAATCGTTCTCTTGAGATGTGGCCTAAACGTTGATGCCACAACATGGACGAAGTTTCTAAGTCTCGTTTCTCTTTCATCTTTGTGAGTGATTCATTAATGTTATATGACAACAAAGATTTGGAAAAGCCATCATCTAGTTCTAATCTATAGAGACCACCATCCAGAATACCAGTACCATAAAGAACAGAATCATAGAGGATAGAGAGTTTGCGATGACCATGGGAAACAATAAAACCGTCCATGTCTAACTTTGGTCCTGATACAAGGTTCCGAGTTACCTCAGGAACATATAAGGTATCATAAAGTTTAATACATAAACCAGTTTTCATAACTAATTGTAATGTTCCAATGGCCTTCACTTCTAATTCTCGATCATCCCCAACCTTAAGCGTTCTTTGGTTTCTTTCCAGCTTCCGGATTGAAAGGAATCCCTGAGTTGAATTGGTAACATGAACCATAGAACCAGAATCAAACCACTAAGAATTAGCAGGAACACTTAAATTATAGGACTCAAGTATCATAAAATAATCATTACCTTTCTTAGCCAGCCACTCCTTAAAGTCAGGGCATTCCTTCTGCATGTGTCCTGTCTTTTTACAGAACTTGCAGCGGATTCTGCCGAAGGAGTTCTTAGAGCTGGAGGGTGCACTTGTATTAGGATTAGGCCTTTGGACTTTTGAAGCATCCTTTCTCTGATGATTGTTATTCCTTTTCTTAGAGTTGGAGGTGGTGAAGTTAGCAACATCAATAGGGCGATCCATCCTCATACGCTCTTCCTCCTGTACGCACATAGCGACCAGCTCACTCATCGTCCATTTGTCCTTCTGAGTGTTGTAATTGATCTTGAATGCTTCAAAGGATGAAGGAAGCGAAGTGATGATAAAATGAACAAGGAAACCATCACTGATCTCCATTTCCAGCCCCTTCAGCTTATTAGCCATGTCATTCATCATCATGATGTGCTCGCGAATGCCGCTCCTCCCATCATACTTAGTTGTCACCAGCTTGAGGATAAGGGTACTAGCGTGTGCTTTAGACGTCCCTTTGAACTGCGCCTCCACATGTTCCAAGTAGGTTTTAGCATCTTCAGAATCAGGAATGGCTCCTCTGATCGCATTACTGATGGACTGCTTCATGAACATGAGAGACATACGGTTACACCTAGTCCATTTTTCATGAACTATCTGCTCAACAGCAGTACTTGTAGCAGTAAGGTCCGCTGGCTTATTCTCTCTTAGAGCATAATCGAAGTCCAGCAATCCAAGTGTAAGCATGAGGGCATCCTTCCATGCAGCAAAGTTATCACCAGTCAAAGGTGGAATCCCCTGATTTGGTGCTGATAGTGGAAATAAGATGAGCAAGTTATGATACTTAGGAAGAAGTTCTAATGTGATCTAAGGGCATGTTAAACTAAGGCAGGCATAAATAATGACCATTTTACATTATGAAGCTGTGATATTGTCTATTACTAACATCAAAATAATAGACTTAGTTAAAATTCTACTTAAACGAAGACAAATCAGCTTTGGCCAGAAGTGTAATCATTTAAGCATATGTGCAAAGTGGTTGTAACAAATCAGCTTTGGCCAGAAATTGAGACAATCACTTTAGTTATGCACTTGTTAAGTATGCCATCTATGAAAGAATTAAATCAGCTTTGGCCAGATATTAAGACATTCATGTTTATGATGCACACTTAACATAGCTTTCGTAATACTTGAATGATAAGTAGATGTATCAAGTCAGCTTTGGCCAGAATTGATACATCAGAAACTCATTCAAGTTAAGCTATTTTGGTTTTGTAAAACATTATCTGATTCTGATTAATTAACTAAGTAATTACAAAAACCAATTATTTAATAGCAAACCACCCGTTAGCGCGGATCGAACTCCGCGGTGAGTTCGCTGGGGGTGCAGGGGGACAGCGTGCCCCCGCACGGGGTTCGGGGCGGAGCCCCGAGCCAAATTTTAGTTCACATTAACTGCCAAATTTTATGAACACTCATGATTTCGGATGAATTATGTCTTGGATTCATCCGAAATGAATAATTTCGAATCATTTCGGACTATCCGAAATGGATGATTTCGAATGATTTCGGATGTGTCCAAGACGTGTAAGTCGAGTCCTTTCGGATCATTTCAGATGATTTTGGATGATGATACTTAGTCCGAGATTCATCCGAAATGGTCAGTTCTTGATGATCCGTGATGCATTTCGGATGGTAATGCTTAGTCCGAGATTCATCCGAAATGGTCAGTCCTTTTGATCATCCGTAATGCTTAGTCCGAAATGGTTATTTGCTGATCCGTAATAGGCGAACAATGTTCATCCGAAATGATCAGACAGTTGCTGATCCGTAATGGGCGAACGATGTTCATCCGGAATGATCATCCGTAATGATCATCCGAAATGTGTTCTGCAAACTGTTATAGCTGTTAATGCGAAAACATAACTGAAAATTCGAAAATTAAGAATTGTGATAGAGTTTCCTATTTTAACATTGATCTAATTTTATCCGAAAATTTCGAAAATCATAATCTGTTTATCCTATTAACAGATTTCGAAAACTTATTAGATAAAATTAGATCAAAATTAGGAAAACATTCCACAATTCAAAACACATTCCAAAACATAAAGGAAATTTCGAATTTTAACTAAGAACATGATGAACCCTAAATAAAAAATAAAAAATAACCTTAATCCTATATCCGAAATCTGGAAATAATTACACATTCAAACATGTTTCTCAAACTGATGATTTCGGAACAGTTATAACGAATCAATATATGATCCGAGATGAATTAAACAGATCCGAGATGGCATCTCGGATGATAAAACCGAATTTTATTATGGTTTTTCAAATCCTGTTTTCCAGTTTTATTCCAGATTTATGGATACAAAACAAAACTGACTAATCAACATATGCTCTGATACCACATGTTGGTTGAGTTCTGTTTATACATGAGGGAAAACATTAAAACATACCTGATGTGTGTAAAATGCAACATATAAATTACATCAAATGAGGCATAAAACTAACCCTTTTTAAGTACTAATATTGGAAAAAGAGTGTTTTTGTCTTCCTTTTGTATTTTCAGGATTAAATGAGCTCAAAAACGCAAAAGAAGCAAAAAGACAGCTAAATCCAACATAAATACAAGAAAAGGAACATTAGTGGACTGCCCGACCCCTCAACGGCACCTTCCAAAGCAAAGTAGAGAAATCAGAAGACTGAACACGCCCCGTGCTCAGCCAGCACGGGGCCGTGCCCAAGAAGCAGCAGAAAAGACAAACCTATAGAAGCTTCTATTGCCCATCACGGGGCCGTGCCCAGCGGACACGGGGGCGTGTCGAAATTACAGCAGGCGCATTTATTGTAATTGCGAATTACAATTAATGAGGAGAGAGATTGTCAGACGGACACGGGGCCGTGCCCAGCGGACACGGGACCGTGCCCAGCTCTCTGTTCAGCCTATAAATAGGAGTGCTTGGATTCATTTCAACTCATCCCTTGGCACACCACCTCTCTCACACTTCATCCACCACCCACCACCATCACAACACCATCATCCACCACCATCATCCATTGTGCATCGTAGAGTGTGTGAGTCGTCTCGGGATCCAAGATTGATCGTAAGAGTTCTTGACAATCAAGGCCATGTTTGCCTAAGTCTCTTACATCACTTGGTGAAGACAAAGTGTCTAGTATAATACTTTTTATTTCTAATCTTTTGCACTTTTTATTTGGTTTTGTATTAATGACTTTAATAACTAGTTACTTATGTTGAAGGTGATCTTTCCTTATCGTTTGTCCGTGGTGTCTTGGCATTATTTTACTGTCTATATAAAATAAAAGATTTTCACCATTCATATCTCCACGGTCTATATGGAGATATGTTGGCTACCTGGTCGGGGGTTAAGGGAACGGTTTGGTAAAGGTCTTGCCATTGTTCAGCGTTTAGAGGTCCTGCAATGGACCTGGGTCAAATTTAGTAGGACCTCCTTCAATACTTCACGGTATTGGATGGCGGGGGTCCAAACTCTTTGATCCCCTCATAAGTTAACTACTATTAATACTATAACCCGGCTATTTAGGACTGTATCCCTGCTGACTCAGACTACTTAGCCGAGGGTAACGTCACCGCCAAAAGCGGGGCCTACCACAATACTGCATTAATAACTTAATTCATTATCTTCCAATAATCCACCCTTTTAGGATTGTATCCCTGCTGACTCAAACTACTGGGGTGAGGGTAACGTCACCTTCAAAAGAGGGGCCTACTACAATAACTAAGATAATCTCTTAATTATGTGCAAAAGTGCGGAAATAATCAAAGGTTATACTAGATACGAGTCGGAACCAAGTGATTCATCTTGTCTATCTGTTTTTATTTTATTTTTATTTTCAGCATTTTAGTTAGTTTTTATCTTTTCTTAGTTTAAAACATTTTTCTAAACTTTTTGTTTTGATTAGACGTTGAGGATAAACCGGTACTAAAAGCTCTTGTGTCCTTGGACGACCTCGGTATCTTACCAACGCTATACTACACTCAACGATGGGTGCACTTGCCCATATGTGTGTTTAGTGTTAGTGAAATATCGTGTTTTATAAATTTAAAACTTGGCTAAAATAAGTGTTAAAAAGGGCTTAAAATATATACCTAAAATAAGTAACACTTCACACGCATCAATACCTGTTACAGCAGACAGTGCAGTGGAGAATCCAGTCAGAGATGATCCCATCGTGTTCGACATATGTGTCAGTGTGATCTGGTTCCTCCTTAGGGTGCTGACTGATGATGGTGACTAAAAAAATCGACAAGGGAATCGGTTATGGGAGAGGGAGGTCGATTGTGATGATGATGTTATGATTAGGTTATGCAACTGTGTAACCTTTTGACCTCTACATAATTCCCCTTATATAAGCACCCAAGAGGAAACCTAATTAGTTAATAAGGGTAATATGGTCTATCAACAATTACCAACTAATTATTTAATAGGTTGTTATATATTTTGATCTATATTATGTAAATGATTATAATGGCTATAGATTAAATATTAAACATAATATATTTAATCTTACATGGATCACACATGTGTCAAGTCACTTTCAATACTTATGTTCTTAATCAATCAATGAGTCAGTCAATCAATATGGTGTATGCATCTTCTCACAAATGTTTGGTTGTGTTTTGTAAAGGAGTTAGGGTGTTAGGAGTGGTTAAACACTTGAGAGTGACAAACTAAAAAATCAATCAATGAGAGTGTGCCATGTCTAAGTGGTAAGCTATGCTCAAAGTGTTGGCAATGGTTTAGACAATGGTGAAGCGGTAAACTATTTTTTTTTAAAGGAAAAAAGTGTGATTGGTTGAGATTGGAATGGACCCCACCCCACACTACCCTCTTTCTCTCACATAGTCTCTTCCCCGCATCGGTGTTCCCTCACCGAACTCTTCCTCTTTTTCGGTAAACCTCATGCGGCAAATGGGCTGGCAATGGTTGCCGATCGGTGCCGGGTGGGTTTGCCGCCCCCACTCCGGACACCCTTAATATTTGTACTCAATCTTTCTCTATACATACGTAGATATATATAGAGAGATAGAGTGAAAAAAAAATGTAAAAATAAGATTTAAGTGTACGATAATAGTGGAAGCTTTTGTAAACCCATAAAATGCGTTTGTGACTTTGTGTGTTGTAATTCGGGGCCGTGGCGAACTTTCTGACCAACGTTCTTTTCTGTTTTTATTGCAGGACTTGGAACCCAGGTGCCACATTTGACCCTCCTACGTAGTGCATGAGCTCCAGTTCTAGTAGAGACATAAAAGAACCCTTAGAAGAACCCGAACGCTTTCTCAGAAAAAGACTTAAAGCTAAAAATCAAGAGAAAGCTTCGGGGGACCCAATTCCAATGGCGGACCAACGTACCCTCATGGATTACCTACGGCCTACCGTAGGCAATCTCGGCGCCGCTATCAATGCACCAAATGTCGAGGCTAACAACTTCGAACTTCGGCCGCATTTGATACAAATGCTCCAAAACTCCGCAACCTTCCACGGGCTTGCGGACGAGGATCCCCATCTACATATTACTAACTTCTTAGAAATATGTGATACCTTTCGGATCAATGGAGCATCAAATGACGCCATCCGCCTTCGAATGTTTCCTTTTTCACTAAAAGACCGAGCTAAGGCTTGGCTTAACACCCTCCCAGTTGGATCGGTAAACACCTGGGATGAACTCGCCCAAAAGTTTTTGTATAAGTATTTCCCTCCTGCTAAAACGGCTAAATTAATGACTGAAATTAATACATACTCACAAGAGGATGGGGAATCCTTATATGAAACTTGGGAAAGGTTCAAGGAGCTTCTAAGAAAGTGTCCTCACCACGGTCTAGCGGTATGGCAACAAGTATCCACTTTCTACAATGGATTGTTGCCACACACAAGACAAACACTTGATTCAAGCTCCGGGGGACTTTTAGGTAATCGTCGCCCAAATGAAATATATAACCAAATTGAGGAAATTGCTCAAACCAATTTTCAATGGCACACTCCCCGAGGTAATAAATCTATTGCCCCGGGCGCCCATAAGGTTGATGAAAGCACCTCTTTACAAGCCCAAATCGAGGCCCTCTCTTCAAAAATCAAAAAGCTAGAAATGACAAAAACGGCCTCGGTTATGGCTTGTGAAGGGTGTGGTGGGTCACATGAAAATTGGAGTTGTATGAAAGAATTAGATGAACAAACAGAAACGGTAAACTACATTGATAATAGACCTAGGCCGTCAGGTCCTCCAACGGGTACCTACAACCAAGGATGGCGTAACCACCCAAATCTTGGTTGGAGAGATCCCGGCAATAGTAGTAACCAACAAAACCAACGAACTAATTTTCAACAACCACAAAATTTCTCTCAACAACAAGGTGGAAGAGAAAGGCTTGAAGATACTGTATCTCGCCTCATCTCTGACACTGAAAAGAAAAACTCGGATCGATTTCAACAATTGGAATCGAATTTTAGAAATCAACAAGCTAGCATTCAAAACGTTGAAAAACAATTAAATCAACTAGCTCAAAATTTCTCTGAGAGACCACAAGGCGCGTTACCTAGTAATACCGAAACCAACCCGAAGGCACAAGTACATCTCATCACATTAAGAAACCGAACCGTGGGTCCCGAGGATGCTCCATTGCCGCCAAATGAAAGGAGCCATTCTAGCCAGCCGGTGACTCCTCCTGCGCCAGAAAAGGCTTCTCTACCAACTCAAGAGCCCACAAAGACTCCTCCAATTCCGTACCCCGGTAGGTTAAATCGTCAGAAGACCGATGAGCAATTCGCTAAATTCGAAAATTTACTAAAACAATTGCATGTTAATATTCCTTTTATTGAGGTCCTAACCCAAATGCCTAAATACACAAAATTTATAAGGGATTTCCTCACAAACAAAAGGAAAATTGAATCATTGCAATTAGTTAATTTAGGCGAAGAATGCTCCGCCTTAGTGCTCAACAAACTTCCACAAAAGAAAATCGATCCCGGAAGCTTCACAATTCCTTGCTCGATTGGGGAATCTCCCGTTCGTAATGCATTAGCCGATCTGGGGGCTAGCATTAACCTCATGCCCACATCAATGTTCAAACGACTCGGCCTAGGAATAACAAGCCCTACAAAGATGAGCATACAACTAGCCGACAGATTCGTCAAATTTCCACAAGGTGTTGCTGAGAATTTGTTGGTAAAAGTTGACAACTTCGTTTTCCCAACCGACTTTGTCATCCTAGACATGGAAGAAGACACCGATGTCCCTCTCATCCTCGGGAGGCCATTTCTAGCCACCGCCCAAGCGGTGGTAGACATGAATGACGGAACATTAACATTGAAGTTTGGGGATGAGGAGGTGAAGTTTGAATGTGGAAAAAGAATTGAGGACGAAGACCCGGTCAACTACATGCAGGTCATAGACTCAAGCTTGGATGATGCTCTCCGACGGTGTAACATGGGATGCAATACATCCCACTTGGGTGACATATGACTGGCTTTGGGTCTAGCCAAGGACCCTTATAAACGTGGCGCACCACGGAGGCATTCCGCGGAACTATCCTTAGTTTAATTTAGATTAATTTTTATGTTTTCTAGTTTTAATTTTCAGGAATAAAACACACTCATGGTGGTAAAGGATGAAAAGGGGAACGAGAAAAATGAACCCATGCACAAGAACAAGGCAACCCGACAATTCTCACCATTTCAGAAGGTTCAACACGGGCCGTGCCCAACCAACACGGCCCCGTGCTGAGCACCCTGCAGAAAACGCCCAGTTCAGGTAACTGGACACGGGCCGTGTTCACCCAACACGCCCCCGTGTCCAGGCTTCTGTTTCTCTTGTTTTAATTCTGTTACTGGCACTTGAACACGGGGCCGTGCCCGGACAACACGGGGCCGTGTTCAGTGCCCAGTAACACAAATTTTTGCTTTTTAAACACTATTTTACACATCTAATCAACCTAAAAATTTATTTTTGGGACACATTGAGGACAATGTGTAATTTAAGTGTGGGGGGGATGCTAAAACCTTGAATTTTGCAAGTCCTAAATACAAGCCTTACACAAAACTCTATTGGAACCGCTAATCACCCCAAATTTTTTTCAAAAACTTTCATTTTTTTTACTTGTCTAGGTTTAACTCGGGAAATTCAAGTTCTCAAAAAGGTTATATTTTTACAAATTTACAACCGATAGCGTAGTGATAAAAAGAACCAACATAAGAAAATTATGAAAAGGCATAGCAAACTTATTTAAAATTTGATTATATATACTTGATCACATAAAAACCCATTCCCACAAAAGTGAGTTTTGAGCCTTTATTGAGCACACAATTACATATCATTTGACTAAATGCTCATTTTTCGTTTCTTGTGTGAATAGCCGCTTGGTTCTTACGACTCTAGAACTTGCCATGACAATACATTCCCGGTCCTTATCAACTTAAACCCGAGTAAGTAAATGATGGAGGCATTAGGACTAACCCTTTTTATTTCTACACCATTATTTTTCTTTTTCTTTTACCACCTACCCAAAAATCCCCCTAGTTAGCCCCTTTGAGCCTAAACCTTTTCGTTTCATCACCCAAACAAAAACCCTTTTACCCACCAAAACCTTTTTCATTTTTAACCCTTTATTTTAGTAACAAGTTCGGTTCTTCGTAAAAAAAAAAAAAAAAAAAAAAGTGTGATAATGTTGAAGCAAAAAGAAAATAAACAAACAAGTTAATCAAGAATAACTTAGTTTGAATAAAAGCTTCATCAAAATAAAAAGTTGCAAAAATACGAAAACCGACACTTGTTACGCTTTTAGCCCTTTTTCTACTAACCACTAACCCAACCACCTACCTTTAACCCTAGCCTAACCCTTAACCCACAAAGTCCTCTTGATATCTACAAAGGTATAAAAGTTAAAAAGGAGGAGGATTGATTTCTTGGCAAGCCTATGGTAGGAATAAGTTCCATGCCGCTCTCGAGTGATTCACTAAAAATACACCTTCGGCCGAGTGTGAGTGATTTCCCCGTGAGGTATGTGAACTTGTATATAAATAGAATTTTAAAAAGGCATGTTATGCCCAAATAAGTAATTTCTTTTATGAAAAGTTCTAAATAAATCATTACGAATAGGGGTGTAAATAAATAAAAATAAAACCCAAAAAGATCTTGGAAATCCCGACACTCTACGACAAGCCCAAAACCTTATCTTCTACCTATTCCATTTGGGAGTGTAAGCCACATATTAAAGAGTTTTGCTTGAGGACAAGCAAAAGTTCAAGTGTGGGGGTATTTGATGTGTGTAAAATGCAACATATAAATTACATCAAATGAGGCATAAAACTAACCCTTTTTAAGTACTAATATTGGAAAAAGAGTGTTTTTGTCTTCCTTTTGTATTTTCAGGATTAAATGAGCTCAAAAACGCAAAAGAAGCAAAAAGACAGCTAAATCCAACATAAATACAAGAAAAGGAACATTAGTGGACTGCCCGACCCCTCAACGGCACCTTCCAAAGCAAAGTAGAGAAATCAGAAGACTGAACACGCCCCGTGCTCAGCCAGCACGGGGCCGTGCCCAAGAAGCAGCAGAAAAGACAAACCTATAGAAGCTTCTATTGCCCATCACGGGGCCGTGCCCAGCGGACACGGGGGCGTGTCGAAATTACAGCAGGCGCATTTATTGTAATTGCGAATTACAATTAATGAGGAGAGAGATTGTCAGACGGACACGGGGCCGTGCCCAGCGGACACGGGACCGTGCCCAGCTCTCTGTTCAGCCTATAAATAGGAGTGCTTGGATTCATTTCAACTCATCCCTTGGCACACCACCTCTCTCACACTTCATCCACCACCCACCACCATCACAACACCATCATCCACCACCATCATCCATTGTGCATCGTAGAGTGTGTGAGTCGTCTCGGGATCCAAGATTGATCGTAAGAGTTCTTGACAATCAAGGCCATGTTTGCCTAAGTCTCTTACATCACTTGGTGAAGACAAAGTGTCTAGTATAATACTTTTTATTTCTAATCTTTTGCACTTTTTATTTGGTTTTGTATTAATGACTTTAATAACTAGTTACTTATGTTGAAGGTGATCTTTCCTTATCGTTTGTCCGTGGTGTCTTGGCATTATTTTACTGTCTATATAAAATAAAAGATTTTCACCATTCATATCTCCACGGTCTATATGGAGATATGTTGGCTACCTGGTCGGGGGTTAAGGGAACGGTTTGGTAAAGGTCTTGCCATTGTTCAGCGTTTAGAGGTCCTGCAATGGACCTGGGTCAAATTTAGTAGGACCTCCTTCAATACTTCACGGTATTGGATGGCGGGGGTCCAAACTCTTTGATCCCCTCATAAGTTAACTACTATTAATACTATAACCCGGCTATTTAGGACTGTATCCCTGCTGACTCAGACTACTTAGCCGAGGGTAACGTCACCGCCAAAAGCGGGGCCTACCACAATACTGCATTAATAACTTAATTCATTATCTTCCAATAATCCACCCTTTTAGGATTGTATCCCTGCTGACTCAAACTACTGGGGTGAGGGTAACGTCACCTTCAAAAGAGGGGCCTACTACAATAACTAAGATAATCTCTTAATTATGTGCAAAAGTGCGGAAATAATCAAAGGTTATACTAGATACGAGTCGGAACCAAGTGATTCATCTTGTCTATCTGTTTTTATTTTATTTTTATTTTCAGCATTTTAGTTAGTTTTTATCTTTTCTTAGTTTAAAACATTTTTCTAAACTTTTTGTTTTGATTAGACGTTGAGGATAAACCGGTACTAAAAGCTCTTGTGTCCTTGGACGACCTCGGTATCTTACCAACGCTATACTACACTCAACGATGGGTGCACTTGCCCATATGTGTGTTTAGTGTTAGTGAAATATCGTGTTTTATAAATTTAAAACTTGGCTAAAATAAGTGTTAAAAAGGGCTTAAAATATATACCTAAAATAAGTAACACTTCACACGCATCAATACCTGTTACAGCAGACAGTGCAGTGGAGAATCCAGTCAGAGATGATCCCATCGTGTTCGACATATGTGTCAGTGTGATCTGGTTCCTCCTTAGGGTGCTGACTGATGATGGTGACTAAGAAAACCGACAAGGGAATCGGTTATGGGAGAGGGAGGTCGATTGTGATGATGATGTTATGATTAGGTTATGCAACTGTGTAACCTTTTGACCTCTACATAATTCCCCTTATATAAGCACCCAAGAGGAAACCTAATTAGTTAATAAGGGTAATATGGTCCATCAACAATTACCAACTAATTATTTAATAGGTTGTTATATATTTTGATCTATATTATGTAAATGATTATAATGGCTATAGATTAAATATTAAACATAATATATTTAATCTTACATGGATCACACATGTGTCAAGTCACTTTCAATACTTATGTTCTTAATCAATCAATGAGTCAGTCAATCAATATGGTGTATGCATCTTCTCACAAATGTTTGGTTGTGTTTTGTAAAGGAGTTAGGGTGTTAGGAGTGGTTAAACACTTGAGAGTGACAAACTAAAAAATCAATCAATGAGAGTGTGCCATGTCTAAGTGGTAAGCTATGCTCAAAGTGTTGGCAATGGTTTAGACAATGGTGAAGCGGTAAACTATTTTTTTTTAAAGGAAAAAAGTGTGATTGGTTGAGATTGGAATGGACCCCACCCCACACTACCCTCTTTCTCTCACATAGTCTCTTCCCCGCATCGGTGTTCCCTCACCGAACTCTTCCTCTTTTTCGGTAAACCTCATGCGGCAAATGGGCTGGCAATGGTTGCCGATCGGTGCCGGGTGGGTTTGCCGCCCCCACTCCGGACACCCTTAATATTTGTACTCAATCATTCTCTATACATACGTAGATATATATAGAGAGATAGAGTGAAAAAAAATGTAAAAATAAGATTTAAGTGTACGATAATAGTGGAAGCTTTTGTAAACCCATAAAATGCGTTTGTGACTTTGTGTGTTGTAATTCGGGTAGTTTTATATTTTATATGTGCTAAAATACATGCCTTTGGTGGATAACCCATATTTGTTTTGATTTGATTCTTTTTTTCCAACTGTTGTTAGTATTGATTAATTTTTGAGTTAATGGTAATTTATGTACGTATGGCCGTCCAAAAATGATAGGTTGCGTCCTCATTCGCTAAAAACTACCATATGAGCCCCTGTGGTAATACTTCTCCAATGTTTCACCAATATGAATCCTTGCAAGTAACATTTAAATTTTTCTGTGCCAGTAGCATTTAAATTTTTCTGTTAAAAGGGCGTTAAAAAGACAAGATACCCATGTGTTTCATTATCGGTTAGATTGCCGGTTTTTTATTTGATTAGCTTCAGTTAATAACCGAAACTAAACATAGGCTAAAATTTTGCTTAGAAATACATAGATGTATAAAACATGAAATACATAAAATAGAGGTATAAAAGTTACAAATATATGAAAACATGTATAGTTTGGTTCAGTTAATTTCAGATAACCGATGGTACAAAAAAAATTGATAACTGATTTTCGGTTAATTCAATTTTCGATTAACTGGTTTTTGATTTCGGTTGATTTCAGTTTGGTTTCATCTGTTTTCGGTTCGGTTTGTTTATTGCTCACCCACAGACGTTGTTAATCATGTAAAATATCAACTTTTTTTAAAGAGTAAAATGCCCGGATAGTCCCTGTGGTTTTGTAAAATAACACCTATAGTCCCCAACTTTTGAAAATTACACCGGTGGTCCCTGTGGTTTGATAGTTTGTTACTCGGATAGTCCCTAGAGTGGATGTGGGTTAGGTTTTTTAGTTAAGTCTATGTGAAATTACTAAACTACCCTTACTTACAATTAAAAAATTAAAAAAATAGAAAAAAGGACCCACTTCCCACTTTTCTTCATCTTAAACCACCACACCTAACCTCCTAAAACCACCACCAACCACCACCTCCTTAAACCATCACTCTCACCGTCACGCTTTCTCTGCAACCCCTGTTTCATCACCACCCCAAAATCAACCACCACCTCTGTTTCATCAATGATCACCACTCCAAAATCAACCAAATATTCTTCATTTTCCCCTCAAAATGCCATAAAAACCCACCAATACCCAATCCCACAAAAACCCACCAAAATCTATACCCAAATTAAAGGATTTAAATGCCTCTTTATAAGTAACCCTCATATCATACATTTATTTCACAAACACAGATTCATGTGAGAGAGAAAGAGAGAGTGAAGGGAATCTGACCACCACTTCGACTGGTCTCCGGTGACCCTTCACAACACCGGCGATGTCTGATAGTTCTTGATGGTTGGAGACGGTGGTAGAAGTCGATTGAGGTGGAGCTGGACCTAGTAGGGCCGGCCTCGAGAGGAGACGGTAGTAGAAGTCGACTGAGGTACAGGTAGACCTAGTAGCGCCGGCCTCGAGATGAGACGGTGGTTGTAGTTTTGGTTTGAGAATTACCTCCACCAACACCCTACACTCGAGATTTCAGTTCAGTGACAACGTTTTCTTCCCTTGATTTGCAGGTTTGTGTTGGATTGAAGAAATGTTGCAGGTGGTGAGATGTGTGCAGGTGGTGGTGGATGATTAATTGTTGCAGGTGTTGATGGAGTGAACATATAAGTGAGGGTCTTATTTTTTAAATGGAGGGATAAATAAGTAATTTCAGATAGACTTAACGGAGAAAACTAACGGACATCCACTCTAGGGACTATCCGAGTAACAAACTGTCAAACCACAGGGAGCACCGGTGTAATTTTCAAAAGTTGGGGACTATAGGTGTTATTTTACAAAACCACAGGGACTATCCGTGCATTTTACTCTTTTTTAAATTAAAAAACTATACTAAAAGAAATAGAATAAAATGCTCGTTTTATGACGTATATATTTTGTATTAAAAACTTATTAACGTATGAAAAAAGTTGTAACCATTTAAAAATCATCAGGCTAGTTGGTTTATAATAAGAGGTTAAAAGTGTAATTATAATTTGAATAAAGCTAAGCCGAGGGGGAAAGAGTGTAAATATTGTTTAGAAAGACATGTTTGTCCCCAAAAATAGATTTAGCACATGCATTAGACCATGTGTAGTGGTGGAACAAAATAATGCCCCCACCATGGGCATTATTCGACACGTGTCATCCCAGTCAGCATGGGGCATTATTGCAAAAATGGTGTAGTGGGGAATTATTCCAATAACGGCCATATTATTTTTAATGAAAAAAAAAAGCACACGAAATACAACCATTTTCAAAAGTTGTCAGAGACATGTGGGTAAGTGATTGGTGTGTCGACAATTCCACAAACCAATTCAGCGTTTTAAATATAACGCCAACAACAAATTAAAAAAAAAAAAAAAAAACGCCGGACAACGCCGGGTTTAATGGGGTGGGGGGTGTTTTGGGGCGTTTTTTTTCAATTTTTTTTTAAAATACCGCCCCACTACGGGTGGTCTTAAGATTGTATATTGATCAATAATACTTGTATTACTTAAAATTTAAGATGCCCTTAGGCGGTGCATTATAATAAAACTAGAGAGGTGTCCGTGCTCGAGCTTGACTTGATCTTCATACGGTAGGAAACACAACGCTTAAAAGCTAAGCCAAGCCTAGCTCGAGCTTGACTTGATCTTCATACCGAGTAAGCTCAAGTTGGGTTAAAATTAAAATCGAGCTGAAATTTTAATTTTAAACCCAAGTTTGACTCAATTAAAAATAAAGTTGGCTCGCTCGACCATATAACATATTCTTTCCAAAAGGCTAAAAATAAAACTTTAGTTAGCCAAATGACCAGCCTTTACAGTTAAGCTCAATTTTAAACTCGAGCTCGACTCAATTAAAAATCGAGTTGGCTCACTCGACCAAAAAATATTTTAAGATGCTCTTAGGTGGTGCATTATCTATACTATTATAAAAAGGAGAAGTGACGTACACACATGTAATTTTACATGACGTCCATCATTTTATGCAATATGTACAACTAATGAATGCTTGTTTTGTAAGGGTAAAATTGTCAAGAGAATAAATTTTTAAGACACTAGAAGGGTATAATGGTAAATCAAACCTACACCCTACACTCACACACTCAAAATATTTTCCTTCCCTGCCCTCAAGAAAACCTCCTTCTCTCCCTATTCAATGTCCATTTTCTCTCTTTTTCTCTTTCAAACCTCCTGGCTCCCATCCCACAGTGTATCACCTAAATCAGTGGTTCAACAGGCTAGGGTTCCGGCGATTGTTAGGGGTTTTGTGCGGATGAATCCCGCGACAAGGTACACCACTGCCATAAAATCCCCAATTGAATGTCAGATCAGTTTCAGTTTCCCTCACCCTTTCTGCCCCCAAATCAATTGTACTGATTTCAACTCCGATGCCGATGCCGGAGCATGAATTGGATGGTTTCGAGGTTAAGGCATCGGTTTTTTATAGTGGCGACGCCGGTGACGTGGCGGCGTTGAAGAAGTAAAGGCGAAGTAAAGGCTGTGGATACGGTGGTGCTTGGATCGCTGTTTGGGCTCTGGTATCTGTTTAACATCAATTTCAGCCATATTATGATATAATTCTAGGTTTCTTTTGATTAATTTCAGTTTTGTTTGTTTGTTTAACCTCTAATTTATAACATAGGGATGTTGGGCGACTCAGAAACTGATGACAATCCACACAATTTCATGATTTTTGCAAAGAAACTGACGGTGCCAATTGCTCTACTTTTAATCGTGTGGATGAACTGGAATCATCCTGTTGTTCTTGGAGTTAAAGTGATATTTTTCTCAGTACAAAACCCGGATTTATATTAATATATAGTAGTTAATTATGTTGACTAAGAAGCATTGAATCCATTTATGTATTCTTAGGTCTAAATCAACAGTTTACTTGTGTCATTATTTAGCAATGTTGCTTTAACTTTTTAACTTTTTTTCAATATTTCAGTTGCAGCAACAATACAGAGGCCGGCACCCCATCTTACACAAATTCAAGGTCAGTGTTTCAGCACTTGGTTTCTACTGATTTTTATACTGTAACTGAAAACTTTATGTTGTGGTGTTTGAAAGTTGAATCTATCAATCGTGTCAGGTTGGCAGGTTAAATTCAACATGAACCGAACCCATATTTTTATTCATGTCAAAAACATCAACCCTAACCCACACATACTTAAAATCGTGTAATCTGAACACGGCCCGTTTAAACCGTTTATTTAAACGTGTCAAATGGGTTGGCGGCTAATAATCAAGTTATAAACGTGTTAATCGGTTTGGTGGGTTGTAATAATGGGTTAAAAAGGCTAGCGGGCCTACCTGTTTAATTAATCGAGTTAAATAGGTTAACCCGAACAAGATCCGTCTAATGTGGCAACCTATCGTTTCTCCATCAGTAACAAAATAAGCAATACCACCTATTTATCGAAAGAAAAAGGTGCAAACCTTGCTTTGAACCATAGTCGGGAAAACTGCACTTGATTAAATTAGCATTGCCGATTTCAACTTCCTCTTGATTATCATGCCAAAACCTCCACATCAATGATATATTAAACTGATTACGAATCTATTGTTTTTGCAGGGACATAGGGTTCTTCGGCTTACCATGTCCAAGAAAGGGTTTGTTTTCTTCTTTTGTTTACATCCACTTATTATTAGTCCTTTAATTTTGGTTTTCCATTTCGATTTATAAGAAATCAAGGTTTAATTTTGGATTCGTAGACCTCAATCAGATAAGATCTTCATGTCTCTGAGTTCTTGTGAAGCCGGGTAAGAAGTTTAATAGATGCTTAAAATTCGTGTATGATGTTGTGAATGTATTATTATATTTTTGCATTATATAAAAGGCCAAACAAATTACACCAAGATAGCCGGTAAGCGGGCAACAAGCTGCGCCGCTACCCCCTTTTGAATAGCGAAACTTAACCTAGTAAAAACGAAACCCCGATCTCTAGGAGACGAAATGTTGCTGTGAACAACCCGTTGGACCCGTTCAAGAAATCTAATGGCTTCTGGGGCTAGCGAGCCAAAGGTATCAAAGGCAAAAGGGATAAAGGAATGTTGATTATCCTCACAGGCTTTTGCATGTTTGTCCATTTTCTTTGCTGCCGCCCTTGCAATCGCCTGACCAAGGACAAAACCTGTATCCCGAAAGCCTACAAGGGGGGAAACCCCGGTAAGATCAACACAAGCGTGTTTACCTGCATCCCACCCGAAAACTAAAACGTCCGCGGGGCGCAATGTGGATCTTCCTTCCCTCGGATCTGTCAAAAAGTTTACGGGGGCTTCTTTCTTCACCGAGATCCCCGCCCGTTTGAGGATGTCCCCCAAGACATCCCGCACCCAGTCGTGCCTATACTTAAAACCTGGCAGTTCTTTACAGTGCAGAGCATGCTCCCCAAATTGGTCTAAGCAAGCTTTCCGGCAAATCGGGCATTGCTCATCATCAGGGAACATAGGAATCATGAGCCGATATTTTAAGATAGCACGATATTCAACGGCTGACATCTTTTGGCCTAAGCCCTCGATGGGGATGACCGATAGAAAATCTTGGGCGTGGGGGCCCCGCAAGCATTCTAGGACGGCGTTCTGACGAGGGGTCGTACAGAAATCTGATCCAATATTATATTGAACATATGTTATCTATAATCATGTTGCATTCAGTCGATTTGGGTCATATGTTTCCTAAACGGGTGAAATTATAAAGAGGGACGAGTTAAACAAACAGGTCATCTGATAAACAAGTTGGAAGTAAAAGTTCTTTGTATATAACCTTCTAAAATAAATTTTTACATATTCAAGTAATTTAATTGTTATTGTTGCAATATTTTTTTGTAATGATAATTAGATCCGCTTAACGAGCGAGCCGAGCTAGCTTCAGCTCGGGCTTGAAGTTAAATGAGTCAGCTCGGCTCGGCTTGTTTATCATATATGAGCTGAAATTATATGCTTGAGCCAACTCATTTATCTTTTTTCAATTTTAAATTAGGCAAGAAAGTGTTTTGAGTCGATTGGCTCATCTTGACCCGATCTGACTGGTTTAAACCCGAACATGTCTTCACTTCGAACCCCATCTTACCTAGAGGAGGTGTATGAACCGGGTTTTCTTTCCAAACCGGCTCCAGTTTGCGTCACCGGAAGTCAAAATTGGTTTTTGCTCAAACTGGTTTCCAAGTGGAGAAGGATCGGTTCTAAACCAGTTCCATTTTATACTTGTTCGGTTTTAATCGCTTCCAAATTGGTTTCAACGGGGTTCCCAAATCGGTTACAAACTGGTTGTTCGGTTCAGTTCCCAACCGGTTCTTGGTTCTTGTCAAGCCGGTTCAGGTTCTTTTATACCTCTAATCATACCACCTATGAATCTTGAAGCCTCTAGGAATGCGTAATTTCATCTGTTGAGGCTAAAAACAGGTTGGGTAAAAACAGTTTTATTAAATACAGTAAAACTGAATTTTTTAAGCTCTACTAATCAGGACCCAAAACTTATATGGGTTTTATTATTATTATTATTATTATTTTGGCAGAGAAAGAGGTTAAAAGATGGCATCGGACGGTAATCTACAAGTTCTTAATGCACTCGACGATGCAAAAAACCAATGGTGTCACTTCACTGCAATCGTGATTGCTGGAATGGGTTTTTTCACTGATGCAGGAAGTCGATGTTAGTAGTATCAGTGCAAATGGAGATCATAGTGCAGCATTATCTTGTGAGTAACGAGTTCTTTGTTAAACACACACACAAAACTAAAATTTGACGTTTTTATTTGTTTTTTATTAGCCGACGCGCATTTTGGGGAAGAGGTTTTGGTGGTACTCCAGATATGTGTTGTCCCAATCGTGTGATTTCACGCTACTCATTTAAGCAGGCTTCCTTAGGGTGGAATCATGCGTTACTTTTACCAGGTACAATTGTGATTTTAAAAGTTTGTTTGACTTGTTAAAGTCAAAATAGCTCAAAAGGGAGGATTTTCTCAACTCAAGTCTTCATATTGGAGGTAGTCGCATGACGGCTTAACAAAAAACTAATTTTTTTTTGTGTACAGACGAAGGATACATTCTTATGCTTGTGGGGAGCCATCATGGGGTTCTTAGCAATCCTCAGAAGGAAATCTCGGTCAACCGTATGTATCATCTTGACTCCGCTAATGATGTAGTGATTTCTTGAACTAAGTAGATTATATTTTGATTTGCAGAGGATTTAGATGAAGGCCAAGTAAAGGAAATCCCTGGACTGGATAGGATAAAAGTTGCGGGAGTTGCATCAGGATCAGAGCACTCGGTCATCACTACAGGCAAGCAGTTTGGTTGGCACAATGGGCGGGTCTTGCGGGTTGGATAACGGAACAGACGGGTTAAGTAAAAAACCAAGTACCTTTTGGTGTCGGTTGAAATGGGTCGGCCTGAAAACATGTCTTTCTTCATTTAACAGATCATAAACAATTATCACAGTAAACATATTATGAAAACTACATTACTCCAATACTCATCGAACTTCCATGAATGAAACAGGTTATGAATTTATTTGCTTAAAAAATACACGTCAGGCGACTTTCAAGTTATTGACCCATTCAGCTCATTATAAGCTACCCGAAATCCAACGCAAATCCGGAGTCAAGTCACAAAAAGATGCTATAGTAGAGCATTCCTAAGTGTACATAGTTATTTTTTTTCATTATTATTATTATTATTGCAGAAAATGGAGTAATAATGACATGGGGATGGGGCGAACACGATCAGGTTGGTTTAGGAGATACATGTGATCACACTTGTCCTCAGGTTTCAGTTCATGCATTAAAGAATGAACACAGTTCTTAAACGTAGACCATCTTAAACCGATGATTTCTCTTTCTTTTGATCGAGTTTCTAGGGGAAATCTCTTATATATCTGTTACCGATTGGATGAGTTGTGGGTTTGACTTGAATAAAACTCTATATGTGTTATTGTTTATGATGGACTTTTATTTATGCCTATGAAGTGTTCGATGAAATGCGCCAATGGTTTAAAAAATAAACTATGTGAACTCGTTGGGCAACGTGCGGCAAAAAATCATAAATACCCGCGGCAACGCGCGGGCCTTCCCACTAGTAATATAACTAAAGGGATGCCCGCTATAGGAAACACAACTCTTTAAGGCTAAGCTAAACTAAGGCTAGCTAGAGCTTGACTTGATTAAAAATCGAGTTGGTTCACTTGACCATATAACTTATTCTTGCCAAAAGGCTAAAAATAAAACTTGACTTAACCAAATGACCGAGTATGTAATTTACATATATATTTAACTTTTGTAAGGGCTTAACTTGACTTTATAGAGTAGATGATCCCTTCACTTTTGTTTTTTCATCAATGTGGGGATAAATGAACAATGAAATAGATGAATTGCTTATAAAAAAGGGGGCGGTTTTATAGTAATTTCTTTCATCCAAACTTTCTTTCTTATCCGATGTGGACAAAAGTGAAAAAGTTTCCAGAGATCAAACTTAAAGTATAAGATTGTATTATATTATTAACATTGGTTGCTAAATTATTAAGATGAAAACCACATGTCAAAGGAAAGTTAATAGGGTGTAAACAGTTAGAAATGTATGGTGGTTGGGTTAAACTGTTGTCACTTAGAAGGGCAATTGGAAGACAGCATATGGCTACCAGCCAGCCACCATCTATGCCCTCTATGTATGATAAAGGCAAGACAAACACAATCATTTATAAAGGTCGACGTATTAACGAAAGAAAACGGACTCGAAATCATTATAATATGCTAAAATCAACAAATTCATACAAGCTAATCACGTCAAGTGATTGACGCCAACCAGTCACCACATTCGACTAAAAGTCCAACTACCACTCGTACTCTACGTTAAAAAAATGTCACCTAGACGTTTGGGGACCGTCTGTGCTGTTATCATCCTTTGATTTGAAGGGCTTACGACCTTTGTCGGGCCCACCTATCACACCCCATTCTTCGAATTGCCTTTGTCGGGCTCTAGCCCTTTCCTTCTCTTCCTTGGATTTTGAAGCGTAACAGTAAGGACAAGTAACCCCGTATTCCCACTCTGGCAATTCCATGTCAGCATCACTCACGGGTTTCTTGCAGCCATAGCAAAGCTTGAAGTCTCCAGGCACCAACCCGTGTTTGACCGAGACTCGTTTATCAAACACATAGCACTCTCCCTCCCAAAGAGACACTCTTAGGGACTTCCTCTAGGTATTTGAGTATGCCACCTTGTAAATGGTAGACCTAAAATAAAGGATGTATTATTGTTGTATCCTTTATGGGGTTAGAGTGCAAGCTACACTTACCTCTTTAAACCCTTTGCCGAGGAGGAAACTCGAGGCTTTCTCACACCGAATGCCACCTGTACAGTACATTGCAACACGAGAGGGAGATTTACGTGTCTCGTTTTGCTTTTCAGCTTCCGCTTGGGCATCCGATGAAGAAACTTGGAATTGATCATCCACCCATAACGGAAACTCCCTAAAAGCTGTCGTATGTGGATCAACTGCCCCTTTAAACTTCCCGATTCTGGTTTCATAGTCATTGCGCACATCGATAACAACCTAAGAAAACATCAAAGGAAAGAAGTTACTTCCAGTTTATCTTGGTAAGTTGTCGTGCAAACCAGACATCCTAGTCAGCGAAAAGAAACTTATGACTAAACTGAGAGACATACTGCATCTGGATCACTGATCAATGTGTTCCACTCATTTGGGTAAACATACTTTCCAACTCTTTCGTTAGGTGATACGGAAGGCATTCCAAGGGAAACAATCCGCACAAACACAAGATTAAATAATATACAAAAGAGAGTAAAATGCCATTCACGGCCATGAGGTTTGGCCAGTTTTGCGACTTTCGTCTAGATGTTTGTTTTTTTTGCATCTGGATCTGAAATCTTGCCATTTTCATCCGGCTCGTTAACTCTATCCATTTTACTCTGTTAAGTCAGGGGTATTTTCGACTTTTTTGTTAACTTAAAGGGCAATTCGGTCTTTTTCACTTTATGTAAAAAGATCTAATACCCCTGAAAAAGATCGAACTGCTCTTTAAGTTAACAAAAAGACGGAAATACGGAAGACTTAACAGAGAAAAATGGATGGAGTTAACGAGCTCCAGATGCGAAAAAACAAACCTTTAGACGAAAGTCGCAAAGCTGGCCAAACCTCGGGGACGAAAATGGCATTTTACTCTACGAAAAATATTCAACTAAAACCATCAGCATACAATCTTTTTCTACAACTTAACGACTCCAAAACAAACTGGTTCTTTGATCCGGTTTACTGTAATTACCTCCTTTTTAAGCTTGACCCTCACATGGTCCCATCTGAACGGTGCATCTTCCCCTGCCGCAAGTGGAGACCTGCTTGTGTGCCCATGGTGAATGGCTTCTTCTTCGGGGCTTACAGGTGACTCTATTTGTCTAAGACCCTTTAGGCGATCGTCAGACTGGATGAAGTCGAGGACTTTTTCAACTGATTTCCTGATGCCACATATGCTGCCATTAATCCCCTCTGGTGCAAGAATGATACCACCTGAAATGTACTGAAAAGTATAAGTTTGGTGAGGGTTATCCATGACAAAGATAGAAAGAGTGTTTGTATAATATTTGATGCAATCTGCAATTCTCGAGTTTACAATAAAGATAGAATTGGTATTTGGAACTGATAATCAGCGGTCAATCACCTAATTAACAACTTGAAGAACCAGAGAATGAAGAACCGTCTGCAGTCTGCGGTTGCTAATCTACACACACTAAGGTGTTGGTTTGTTTTTTCAGGGTAAAACGTCTGCAGTCTGCGGACCTGCAGCTGAACACCTTGACTTCTTAGACCAGTTACTAAATTAGGTTAAAGAGTGAATTTCAAGGATTGTCCTTTATCTTTATACCCATTTTCAGGCGTTGTCCATTATGTTTAAAATTGACGAGTTTTGTTCTTTATGTTTTCATATCATACACGTTTTGTCCTTTAGGCCTAACCCAATTAGTTTTTTCAGTTAAATTTGGTCATGTGCTTTGCACATGAGGGCATTTTTGTCAATTCAAAGGTTGCAGAAGCTTTGAGCTGTAAATCTGTCGTTGGACTATACATAGGAAACAAAATCTATTTATCCAAACATCAGATAACCAACTCCAAAGTAGGGCTGGCAATAGGTAACCTGTAGGTAACCTGCTAAGACACGATAACAGAAAAGTACACAATGTGATTTTTTACGATTTTAAAAATAATCAAAATTTGAAAGTTAGGATCCATTATTTCTCCTTCTAGGTGCATAAAATATGCATCTGTCTTATAGATATTGGATATAAAGTAGTTAAACGAGTCGTATTCATGTTTAAAATTTTTGTTGTTCGCGTTATTAAATACCTGTTAAACCTGCTAAGACACGATTTGCCAGCCCTACTCCAAAGCTTGTATTTCTTCTAATTCAATTAAATAAAAATTCTCAATAGATCACAAATTACAAATAATAATAATCCAACGAATCCGTATCAACTAAAAACCATTCGTAACTCACATTCACTGAAATAACAAACATTTCTTAAAATTCATCACTGAACAAATACAACTTAATCATATATATACCAGATGTTCGCATAGGTCTCTAAACGGTTTACGCAGATCCGCATGGTCAAGAAAATCAGCAAACTTATAAAACGACACAACCACGAGTTGAAGCTCCTCAAGATCTCCTGATTCTGAAGTTCCGGATACGGAGGATGAACAGCCGTTGGAGATTGTAGCGTTTTGAGATGAGGTTTTGCAGTTGATGTGTGGATTAGGTAGCAGAGGAAGATGATTAGGGCTTCTTGTTGAAGATGGAGAACGGGGATTAGCGTTCATGGTGGCGTAGAGTGAGGCGGAGCTAGGGTTAGGGTTTGATGAAGAAGACGATGATAACATCTTCAGCGGCAGAAAAGCGGGATGACTCCCGAACATGGGAAAGGACTGCATTTGAAACATGTTAACTAATCAGGGGCTCGTTTGTAATTATCATATTGTTGTTTTTTCGGATTTTAGTTTACACTTAGGCTGGGCGGTGTGGGGTGGCAAAGAGGCGTGGAAGCCTCCTCCACGCTGGAACACCACACTGTGCAGTGGCATGGAGGCGGCGTGGTGAACGTGGAGTGGGTTTTTCCACCGGGCGTAGGGGTGGGTAACATGGAGGCAGGCGATTGGTGGGTGATGTTTGGGTTTGTTTTGATTGATTGGTTGGATTTTATTTGTTTATTTTATTTTATTTTTAAAACGCCCCTTTTACCCCGTGTTTTTTTAAACACCCTCTATTGACGTAGTTGTCACGTGACACTTCATGCTTCTCCACACCGAGTAGTCTTACCACCTCCAGGCTCCATGGCTCCAAATGTTTATATGTTGTTTACTACATGGTTGTGTTACTAGATAATGGTTTTCATTAGTGGCGGAGCTTGACCAAAAGTTTCACGGGACGGAAAGTCATGAGACCCAAAATAATTTTTTTCTATCACTATATTTCAGATTATATGTTCGGGTCGGGTCAAACAAAAATAACCCCAAATAAAACTAAAGAATCTTCATCTATTAAAATGACTCGTTCTTAACATAAAAAAAAACTAAATATTGTTTAACAAACAAAAGACTAAATCCATTCAAAGGACATGTTCTTAACATAAAAAAAAAAAAAAACTACAGATTGCTTGACAAACAAAAGAATAAAATATTTATAATGTTGCGAAAGTATGTATAAAAGATTGAAGATTTGAAGGCTTCAAAAATCCTAAGAACACAAGACCCTTTTTTCTTATGTAGAAGTCGAACAACAGAGATGAGTGCCTCTATCCTCACGTGTTGTTCTTTTTTTTTTTTTTTTTATTTAAACATCTTTCAATTAAAACAAAAATGAACCCTCAAGTTTCATTTATATAAAAAACTAGTTTCAAACTTTATTTAAAGTCACTTCAATTTTAAAAACAATTATAAAAAATTACTAATAGCCATGTTCTTTACGTTTTTTAATCAACACGAAAATATGTATAAATTTTTTGGACAATAAACTTTGTAGGGGCAGGATATTTTTAGGCGAAATAATTAGCAGGGGCGGACCCATATAATTTGAAAATTTTCAAACGAAAATCGAAAAAGTTACACTATTAACCGAAACATTGACTAGGCGGGTTCATCCTCTTGCCCCGTAAATGGTGCGCCCCTGGTTTTCATAAAGGGTTAAAATCGCGTGAATTCTGAAACGACATAAATCTAACACAAAATTCGTGGTTTTGGTCAGTTTTTAGGTTGAAGCTGACGGGTTAACCTATTTAATCCACTTATATTTTATTTTATTCAAAATGTGTTTTATATCACAAATTAAATTGGTTGGCTATTCTATGCCATAATTACAATTTATTACAGAAATTAGCATAAGATTTTATAATTAAAATACAAGTGTTTTACATACGTTTGTATTTTTTGTTATAAATTTTTAATTTTAAAATATAAATATGCAAAAAAAAAAAATACAAAAAACAAAAGATTTCAGGTGAAACAGATCATGTACAAGTCAACCAGCATATATCCATGTCGTGTTTTGATTCACACGTCTAACGCAATTTTCAGGTTCGAGTCAAGTTTGACCCGCAAACTAACAAACACAACCTGTTTAGCAGCCCTAGGAAAGACCGTTAGACCTAACCATAAAACCCTTCCGTAAGTCATTTTACCATAGATATAGTGAATACTCGTTGAAATTTTAAATTATGCTGACACGTAGATGATAGGGGCCTAAACTCGGATTATAAATTTGTCTTGTGTGGAGAGGAACAATGGTACACTTTATTAGGTAAATCAGTGTCATTTTTTCTAGCTTGGTGACTAGCCGAAAAACGGGTGGTTCGTGGTAAAGTAGAGGGTAGAGATGGGGTGACATTGAGGGGTAGGTTAGGTTGTTGTTTATGGAGAAACTAGACACGGTTTCATTTTGTGAATCTTGTCAAACTTTGGCCGTGATTTGAAATGCTATGGCCGGAAATTTGGAAAAAAAAAAGGGCATACATGTTCAAATTGGTTACTTCCACCGGGTTTAACAAGAATCTATTTCTAGAATTTTATTTGATTTAGAAGTAAGTTAATTAATTTAATAAAATCTTTTTGTATATTATTTAAAACTTCTATAAGTTCTAATGTTAAATATATGTGTTCTTGTTTTTATAAGTTTGAAGGGGTATGGTCCTAAATCCTGCGCTGAACATACCCAAGATTAATCTAATTGACAACTTCCCCGACCTTGCGTCGACTACACAGATGTGTTCCAAGTCGCGAGCAAGGTCAGGACCAAAACAAGATCAATTCCGACACTTAGCTCCTTAGATAAAAGACCTGGCTCACTTGACCTTGCGCCAACTCACGAAACATACCCGAGTCGCGCGGAGGCAAAAAGTGTAGGTAAACATCGGACAAGTACAAGAGGTACAGATGGCAGAGCAGTGGGCCAATAAGCGTTCAACATGCTGTATCCGATCATGGTTTTTTTTGTTTTACGCATTTCTCATTTATTATTTGTATAAATTTGAGTTTCTAACATAATTTATAAACATAGTATGACACAATAGTTGATTGATTGGGTCTCGAATATCGAATTTACACAACATAAGTCGGTTTTTGAATGATTTAAACGTGTCTTGATGATTATATGAATAACACTTATGTTTGATTGAACAATTATTGAGAGAGAAAAAAAATGAATTCCATTATGATCATAAGTCTCGGGTTACAATGGTTGAATATGAAAAACACGGAAATGAATAATACAATAATTGCAGAATGTTACAGGATCGAACCTGGGTCACCCGTGTGACAGGTGGAATACTTACCACTATACTTATCAAAAGGCGAATTATGAATTTTTTTTTTGGGAAACAAGCGTCTGGCTTGTGTCTTAGTTAGATTTTTAGTGTTGAGAAAAAAAAAAAACAAAAAAAAAATCATAAAAAATAAAAAAATGTAACATCCCAATTTTCGTATGTCATATTATAAAAAAATTACAATCGCAATATTTTGACGAAAAAGAAATGGTAAATATAAATTTTTACCATTTGTAAAGTTTTATAAGTTTTAGTAAGTCTAGATTTTATGTATACCTGAAAGTTAACTAAGTTAGTATGTAAATGTGATGAAAGTGGCATGTTCTAAAAGAATGAGGGGGTGGAAATGAAAAGTGTGGAATTAAAACACTTAATAAAAAAAGGTCAGTGTTTTGGTTTTGGGGCGTACGATCGAGAGAGGGAAAGAGCCAGAAGAATCAAAACCCTAACAACTCAAAATTCATCAAATTGAAAGGGAAATTGAAGGTTAATCCTATGCATGAACTAGCAATGTTAATCACTTGAGTATCTCCAACATCAAGTAAATCGAAATTTGTGATTTAGTGATGTTTGATTTGGTGGGTTTTGTGCAATCCGTGAATGTATGTAAAAATATTGATGATAGAAGGTTATAATTAGTCCATAAGACTAGAATGAAGTATGAAATTCGAATTATATTGATGTTTTCATGTAAACCCATTTATGTATGAAACCCACATGAAATTTATGATGGTTTTGAAGTGATGATAGTTGTAGTATGATATATGAACTTGAATTATGCTTATTGATGTTAAAGAAATCTGAATATTCGATGAATTTATGTGTTTATGATGTATTGCCATGATTTTAGAAAGACTTGGTAGGAATGTTCTTAATATGCTTATATATTGTGCTAGTTAAGTAGTACTCACATAAGGTGTTCGATGAAATGTTTAAGTTGAATTTTGTTATGTATGAACATGAGGAATTGAAGTGTTGATGATCTAATGATGGTATGAAAAATAAATGTGAATAATGAACGTTGTGGTAAATGATGTAAATGTGCGTAAGTGATGAATAACGTGAAAGCTAAACGCGTATGTAATGCGCCTTATAGGGTCGAAGAAAGGAGGGGAATCAAACCAAGCAAAGGCAATAGGAGCGCACGACTTTGGTAAGTTCATATGAACTTCGCTCATGTAGAATGTAGATTTTTGTGTTAGTTCTCATATAAATAATTGTTCGATGTTTTATGCGGAAATTTATTGTAAGACGTTTTAATGCGAATTGTTAGTAGAAAAAGGGAAAAGTCTATTGACGACCCGTACAAATGGGTCTAAAGTATGAGAATGAGGTGTTCTTGGTGATGTATTGACCCGCAGTTAAACGGGTCAAGTAAGATGAATTTGTTATGAAATTAAGATAGCTAGCGATGACTTTTATAAGCCAAGCTAGTGAAGTATGGAAAATTGGAAAAGTAAGAATATGTATGATCCGTGAGATCGGGTCGGATAAAATAGGATGATTGATGATGACGGAGACTAAGATGGTGCTATAACCGTTAAACGGAATTGTTATATGAGAAGTTCGAATGAAAAGATGTAAAGATATAATGACCTGGTAACGGGTCAAATAATGATGAAAATCAAATTGTATTAGTAATATGTTTTAACCGAACTAACTTGTAAGTTTATGTTATGGATGTAGGTGAATCTCACTCTTGATAATGGCGAGCTTGGATCGAACACACCACATCGCACTTTATGCGCTTCCGGTTTAAGTCGTCTTTGTAAATGGGTCAAAACACTTTCATAATATAAATGCTAAGTTTATGTCTAGGATGTTTCGTAAGTAAATTAGGATTTTAAATCTTATTTTGGTAGTTCGGAAAAATCACTTTTAATGGAATCTTGTATGGTTACAACTTTTATGTCTTTTGAAACGTGTCGTAGAATTTAGTTTGAATGGTGATTGTTAAAAACAGGGAATTGCTTATAGTACGAACGAGTCATGCCCAATTTTTGTTAAAATTAGTATGTTATTATTTTTCGAATGTGAAAAAGTGGGCGTTACAAAAAAAAAAAAAAAAAAAAAAAACGAAAATGTCCCATAAAGATTTTGCAACAAAGTGGAAGATGATAGAAAAAATCGGATCGTTGGTTTTTTTATTATTATATGTATGAGATAGCGAAACAGTCGAACATGCGTCTAACTAAGTATATGTGGGTAGGTCCAACCGGTTGAGAAGTTCCTTAGGATTGATATAATACATTTAAATATTAGGAGTCTTGTGAGTTTTCGTCTTAAGAGCTATAGCAAAACCGAAATTCTTGAGAGCATAAGGGGTATCGTTATGAGTATAAACCTATAAGTATTCTAGTTAATGACACACCTTTTTCTTTTTATGAAAATAAATCCGAAACGGGTGGCTCCCGAAAAAAACTGTATTCCATTCATTCATTCACTTCCATATTTAGAAACTTGTATTCGTATTTCATTTCCAATCTTGTAAATCCAAGACTTAGATCATAATGGAAATTCGTATTTATATCAATCATAAATGTGTTATATGCAATCAGTCGTTAAATATGTGAATATAGGCAAACCCGAGACTTATTATACATAAATATTATCACTCATACACACACAATACATAACACATGCATACATACACTTTCTATACTCAAACCCCCCAAAATATAAACTTTTAACATAAAATGACAAACATATGAAACTTTAGGGGCCTGTATGCCAAAAAAATCAAACTTCGGATACAAAATAAACACGCCGCGTCCCGCGATGGGCTAAAACAAGGAGCCCGCACGATGCGTAGAGGTCTGATCCGCATAATGTTAATTTGGCCTGTAACGCCCAGATTTCCTAATCCGAAAAAGTAATATTATCATACTATTATTTAACAAAATTCGGGCATGACCCGTTCGTATTATGAACAATTCCCTGTAAGACCAACTTGTAAGAACTTAAATACGATACAACGGAAAATATGAGCCCAAAAATTTCTTTCTTAAAAAGTCATATTAATTACATGAAGACTCAATTACAAATTATAATACACTCATTAGAAAGGATTCACAATGTTACATTATATCAAGGCTTCATGACCTAATTAAAACAAACTATGTGACCTTTCTTTCCCGTACAATCCTCGCTCTCAACTCGATCTATGTCTGCTTCACTTCGCTAGTGATAGAGAAAACCCGTACGATACCTGTGGACACCACATACAACTTAACCATTAGTCATTAATACATCGCACAACATCAAACTATGTAATAGAAGTTCATAAAGTATTCCATGAAGTAAACTTGGAATTATCCAAGCATATATCTTAAATATCCTTAATCCAAATCCTGCTTCAGTTCTTCATGAACCCGACAATCTCATACCAGCATTACATTCCAAACTCAAAGCACATCATTAGTAATCGTAAGTACTCCGACGCCTTGATAACGTTCATACGTATATCTTTAGCATCGTATATGCATACACACATGCATTCACACTTATGCGCCTATTATCATATACACCTATATGCAAACGTACCTTCATACATGTCTACGTCCCTACCTACACACAAACAAACATTTACGAATTCATATACACTAGCTCATGCTTACCACTTCATACACGTACGCTTATGCCGAAATGACATATTCACAACTTAACATAATATAGGCGATATACAAAACGACCTACGTGCCTGCTAGATTCCTAAACATATTTACTTATACAATTTCTTACACTAATACGAAAACAAATCCATTCTTTCACTAACCGACGACCCTTAACATCACTTATATTCAAAACCAATCCTTAACATAAGTTATGAGACCTTGGAACACCATTTAGACAAGTCCAATGTATAAAACAACAACAATCCAACAAATTACCTGCAGCACGGTCCCTTGCGGGCCGCGTAAGCCTTGGCTTACTTCTTCGCGGGGCGCGACAGCTCCACCGTAAGCTACGGTGGCTACCGTAGCTTACGGTGGCCACAAAATCATTACGGTGGCTTGCTACTGCCTTACGGTGGAAAGAAAACCTTCAGTGCCTACCGTAGCTTATGGTGGCTACCGTAAGCTACGGTAGTGCCCAGCACAGCTTCCATTTTAATCACCAAAACTATCTTATCTTGCCCAAATCACATCCGGAACACTTAAAACTTGTTTCTAATTAACCGTAGAACATTTCCCTTTCATACATGACTAAAAATTCTTACCCGGGGTCTTAACCATAACGAATTACATTACGTAACACAACCCATGCACCTAAAATTCGACCCGATTGAACCCACCAATTTACTTTCGGCTTAAATAACAACCTTCGTCAATACTGAGACATTATTAGCTTATTACTCCTAATTATTACCTGTTCTTTCATGATGTTTCATAAGCATAAGTATTTAAAATTTATTAAACCTACTAAAAAGTGAATCGAAATTCACTTACCTCGAGTGCCCGTCTCGTGCATGCTTCCTCATATCCTTTCCGTAGCCTTCCATGTTTCCCCCATCTTAACATGATCCTATACTTTCATGTCATCATGGTTACCATTTCATTAGTATAAACACACATTCTAATATTGCATTCATTTTACATTCATATCCAACATTATACTTTATTTGTCAAATTCCAATCAACACAAAATATAAGCTTGAAGTCGCATCTTTTCATTCCGCATAATTCTTCATGTTTTTATATTTAGCACATATTGATTTAGCATGTATTTACTGATTTCACCAATATAACACTTGTGACAAAAGCTTAATGCACTAATTATGCACAATTGACTATCAAAAAGTCAACTGTCCATCTTGTGATTTATCAATCTAACTACATACGTCCACATTATTATAGTCGATTATGTTACGGGCATTATATACATTCCCAACTTACTTAGTAAAACACACATACCACCACAAGATCATATATGCACATTCAACATAATCAAATCCTTCCATATTTGTCATCTCATAATCCCACAACTATCAACATCATTTAAGATTGATCAATTTTAACGCTACCCTTGAACCCAACTTTAGCTTGCTAGAAAAATCCACATATCATACAACCACATCACCCAACTACAAAATCAACTAAGTGTATTTGGTGTGCCATAACCTTATGCATAGAATACAAGCTACTAATGCACGCTTCTAACACATCATACTAACAAATCAAAGTCCCATATGATCTCTACTTAAATCACACTTTTCATCTTAGTTCGCTAACAATTATGTCATTATCACTTTCCATACATAATTACCCGCAACTTGCATACAATTCCACATAAAATTGTCACTTAGGCATTTTATCGAACACTTGATGTGCGCACTACAAAAAAGTCACAATGTACAAGTATTCCATGCCTAACCTTCCTAGTCCATACAAAATTCAACCAAATTTCTCCTAGTTTCTTTATCTACATAAAAAACATCTATCAAAACTCTAATACCTATACATTCATCTTTCGATTTCTCATAAGTTTCATCATCTAAGAATTTCTAAAATCTTATCATGTAACTAGCACAAGTGGGTTTTACTTCAATTCTTTGATATTACCAAATTCAGAGATAAATCGTATTCTACATAATGATATTGACCCACATACAAACTCAAATTCCTACAATTTTCACGGATTAATCAAAACCCACTTAACAAGAAGCATCAAAACATAAAAATTGAAATCACCATATGATCCATACACTTAGATTAAGTTGTATCTAGCCTCATGTAGTCGATTTCTTCTCAAAATCAGGTTCAATTTCTGAGTTCTTGTATGAAAATTGAAGGAGAAGGGTTTCCCTTGCTCCTACCCTCTATCGCGACCCACACACCCACACACAACACTGTGTTTTGATTTCCCTTCTTTTGAAATTATAAAACTTACACATTCAGCCCCTGAACAATCTTTCTTTGTCATTCTTATATAATATTTTCTAAGTTTATAACTTCCTTCATATTTATTTAGGACTTAGCTAATTATTTAAGGTATTTATCATCAAAACAATTTATTAAAATTTTTGGGGTGTTACAAATCTACCCCCCTTAAAGGAGGTTTCTTCCCCGAAACCTGCCTCATACTTACTCTTATCTTTTCATTGCACTCATTTGATTTGCATGTTACGTGCTGGACCTATTAGGGATCTTGGCTACAGATTTCATTCTCAAACAACATAATTGTACGCATTGTTCCTACTTTCTTGAATTATGTAATTTACCTTTACATACACGTAATTTGATTGAAAATTTATCCAGGTCCTTATTAATGTCATTACACCTTAAAGTGCTAGTTCCTAGCACATTTCATTACTAACAGTTCGTTCACCATTCTATCAATTACACAGCCTAAGTTTTTACGACTTGTTTCTTTCCTTCTAAATAAACATAATACACTCATGTTTCTACTTATTCAAAATATTTATTTTCAATTCATTCTATTCCTACATTATCTATGATGTTTCCTTTGATCATCATAATTATATCCTCACGTTCCATTTCTACATGTCTTCTAATCATCCTTGTACTCATACGAGGGATCATTGTATCATCACATGCATACGTTGAACATTCTATTACCTAGTAGTACTAAAAACAAGACTATCCTCCTCATAATTACTTTTTCGTACTCAATACAAGGATAAAGCATCGTCCAACGGTTGGTACCGTTACTTGAGCTACTTTACAACTTTAAGTCTAGCCTCAAAATGAGTCATTAGCAACACTTTATTATTAGCTCTGTACATATACTACTTGTTATACTAACCAGGTATGTCGTGACTGAGCATCATACAAATTTTCATTCAGGGCCTCTATACCCTCTTCCTAATGACATAAATACTTTCTTATGTCGATTGTTAGAAATTGATTATTTTATACCATTCCATAATTATCCTACCGTTCAATATGTTCATACGTACAGATAAGTTTACGGATTCTTACTTATTAATCAAGAACTAAACATTTTACTAACCTCGACTTCATTACATAGGTCAGTGATCCGTAAGTCGGATCGATCAACTTCTTTATAGATACCTTCCGTACCAGAATCGATCCCATTCATTCGTATAATACGATCCCACTCGTGAGCATCCTTCCTTCAGCTTTATTACCATCATCTTACTGAGAATTTCCTCCATTCTTCTCTGTAAAATTATCGATTAGCACATATCATTTATTACTTACATTCTACATGGTGTTTGTTCGCCTAAGACTCTTTTACAAATTTCTTGCATACATGCTTAAAACATATCACACATTCCATTTGTCACATACTGTTTCTTGCTACTACAATAGCTTTCATCGGTCTTACCTACTTGGCGAATCAAATATTTCATACTGTTTTACTTATACTAGTTTAATAACTATCCACTTACTTTGTTTGACTTTTCGGAAGTCCATTTGTAAATACATTATGACTTATGCTTACCAATTACCCAGTCCTGACACATCCTTCTCTAGTCGAGCTATAAGCTCCTATTAAAAACATAATCTTTATACATACCAATGCAAGTCAATTCCATTGACTCGTTATCCATTCCTTGCGTTGGTTATTTATTTCCAATTTGTGGTATTGGAGGATCATGCATTATGTCCACCTATAAATATAAGACTTGAACAATCAAAACATTAAATACCAGGTTCAAATGGCAATCACCATTTGACCCGTGTGACTCATTTGTCCCTCTCAACGATCTTGCATACAACGCATTTGCATAATTGTATTTATATATAGTAAAAGTTTAAAACATAGCTTGGATAATATATGTTTTTTAAAGAATATTTACTTGTCTGGTCCGTAATTACTTACGAATTTTAAACCCTTCATTCTTATAATTAATTCCCTTCTATGCTTTGAATCCGTCTCGCGGTTTCTAACATATCATTCATATTCTTCCTTCCTTTTATGTTTCGGATCCGTCTCGCGGATTCGAACATATCATTCACATTCTTCATTCCTTCTATGTTTCGAATCCGTCTCGTGGATTCGAACATATCATTCACATTCTTCATTCCTTCTATGTTATCATTCACATTCTTCATTCCTTCTATGTTTCGAATCCGTCTCGTGGATTCAAACATATCATTCACATTCTTCATTCCTTCTATGTTTCGAATCCGTCTCGCAGATTCAAACATAACATTCATACTTCCCTTTCGTATTTGGTACTTTCAATTTCTTGAGAGTCTTACATTTCCCTTCACCCTCACGTCCACCTACTTCCTAATTCTAACGGACATACCTGTAACAATTATCATGGTCTCACGAACGTCATATGTTTCTTGTGTACTGGCCAGGTACACAATCCACATACTAGTTTCGTATCTTCGTGTAATCGCCACCTTATGTCCGAAGGATTAGTTTTCAGTACATGTAATATTTTCAAAACTTCATTACTTTTCCATTACTATCTTTCATTTAAAATTATTCTTCCGTTGATAGGTTTTACCATTACATGTACTTACATATATTAAATCTACGTACCTGGAACCAATTTATCTTACTATGTGTCTTGGTGTCGGTCCTAGACCGCTCTCGCGGATCATCCTGTCCAAACAACTATGCTTACCTTACACATGACATAATGTTAGTTTGTTCATATACATACTTAAATACATACTTACATTCGCTTCTACCTTTAGATCTTGATCGAGTCTTGGATTGTATGGGTTCCTTGTCACGAGAGCAAACAGGTTTGAGTTCAAGTATTTGCCTCGTCATACTTGATTTCCCTCAAACCAGGGCTCTGATACCAACTTGTAACGCCCAGATTATCTAATCCGAAAAAGTAATATTATCATACTATTATTTAACAAAATTTGGGCATGACCCGTTCGTATTATGAACAATTCCCTGTAAGACCAACTTGTAAGAACTTAAATACGACACAATGGAAAATATGAGCCCAAAAATTTCTTTCTTAAAAAGTCATATTAATTACATGAAGACTCGGTTACAAATTATAATACACTCATTAGAAAGGATTCACAATGTTACATTATATCAAGGCTTCATGACCTAATTAAAACAAACTATGCGACCTTTCTTTCCCATACAATCCTTGCTCTCAACTCGATCTATGTCTGCTTCACTTCGCTAGTGGTAGAGAAAACCCGTACGATACCTGTGGACACCACATACAACTTAACCATTAGTCATTAATACATCGAACAACATTAAACTATGTAATAGAAGTTCATAAAGTATTCCATGAAGTAATCTTGGAATTGTCCAAGCGTATATCTTAAATATCCTTAATCCAAATCTTGCTTTAGTTCTTCATGAACCCGACAATCTCATACCTGCATTACATTCCAAACTCAAAGCACATCATTAGTTATCGTAAGTACTCCGACGCCTTGATAACGTTCATACGTATATCTTTAGCATCGTATATGCATACACACATGCATTCACACTTACACGCCTATTATCATATACACCTATATGCAAACGTACCTTCATACATGTCTACGTCCCTACCTACACACAAACAATTATTTACGAATTCATATACACTAGCTCATGCTTACCACTTCATACACGTACGCTTATGCCGAAATGACATATTCACAACTTAACATAATATAGGCGATATACAAAACGACCTACGTGCCTACTAGATTCCTAAACATATTTACTTATACAATTTCTTACACTAATACGAAAACAAATCCATTCTTTCACTAACCGACGACCCTTAACATCACTTATATTCAAAACCAATCCTTAACATAAGTTATGAGACCTTGGAACACCATTTAGACAAGTCCAATGTATAAAACAACAAAAATCCAACAAATTACCTGCAGCACGGCCCCTCGCGGGCCACGTAAGCCTTGGCTTACTTCTTCACGGGGCGCGACAACTCCACCGTAAGCTACGGTGGCTACCGTAGCTTACGGTGGCCACAAAATCATTACGGTGGTTTGCTACTGCCTTACGGTGGAAAGAAAACCTTTAGTGCCTACCATAGCTTATGGTGGCTACCGTAAGCTATGGTAGTGCGCAACACAGCTTCCATTTTAATCACCAAAACTATCTTATCTTGCCCAATTAACTTCCGGAACACGTAAAACTTGTTTCTAATTAACCGTAGAACATTTCCCTTTCATACATGACTAAAAATTCTTACCTGGGGTCTTATCCATAACGAATTACATTACGTAACACAACCCATGCACCTAAAATTCGACCCGATTGAACCCACCAATTTACTTTCGGCTTAAATAACAACCTTCGTCAATACTGAGACATTATTAGCTTATTACTCCTAATTATTACCTATTCTTTCATGATGTTTCATAAGCATAAGTATTTAAAATTTTTTAAACCTGCTAAAAAGTGAATCAAAATTCACTTACCTCGAATGCCCGTCTCGTACATGCTTCCTCATGTCCTTTCCGTAGCCTTCCATGTTTCCCCCATCTTAACATGATCCTATACTTTCATGTCATCATGGTTACTATTTCATTAGTATAAACACACATTCTAATATTGCATTCATTTTACATTCATATCCAATATTATACTTTATTTGTCAAATTCCAATCAACACAAAATATAAGCTTGAAGTCGCATCTTTTCATTTCGCATAATTCTTCATGTTTTTACATTTAGCACATATTGATTTAGCATGTATTTACCGATTTCATTAATATAACACTTGTGACAAAAGCTTAATACACTAATTATGCACAGTTGACTTTCAGAAAGTCAACTGTCCATCTTGTGATTTATCAATCTAACTTCATACGTCCACATTATTATTGTCGATTATGTTACGGGCATTATATACATTCCCAACTTACTTAGTAAAACACACATACCACCACAAGATCAGATATGCACATTCAACATAATCAAATCCTTCCATATTTGTCATCTCATAATCCCACAACTATCAACATCATTTAAGATTGATCAATTCTAACGCTACCCTTGAACCCAACTTTAGCTTGCTAGAAAAATCTACATATCATACAACCACATCACCCAACTACAAAATCAACTAAGTGTATTTGGTGTGCCATAACCTTATGCATAGAATACATGCTACTAATGCACGCTTCTAACACATCATACTAACCAATCAAAGTCCCATATGATCTCTACTTAAATCACATTTTTCATCTTAGTTCGCTAACAATTATGTCATTATCACTTTCCATACATAATTACCCGCAACTTGCATACAATTCCACATAAAATTGTCACTTAGGCATTTTATCGAGCACTTGATGTGCGCACTACAAACAAGGCACAATGTACAAGTATTTCATGCCTAACCATCCTAGTCCATAGAAAATTCAACCAAATTTCACATAGTTTCTTTATCTACATCAAAAACATCTATCAAAACTCTAATACCTATACATTCATCTTTCGATTTCTCATAAGTTTCATCATCTAAGAATTTTTAAAATCTTATCCTGTAACTAGCACAAGTGGGTTTTACTTCAATCCTTTGATATTACCGAATTCATAGATAAATCGTATTCTACATAATGATATTGACCCACATACAAACTCAAATTCCTACAATTTTCACGGATTAATCAAAACCCACTTAACAAGAAGCATCAAAACATAAAAATTTAACTCACCATATGATCCATACATTTAGATTAAGTTGTATCTAGCCTCATGCAGTCGATTTCTTCTCAAAATCAGGTTCAATTTCTGAGTTCTTGTATGAAAATTGAAGGAGAAGGGTTTCCCTTGCTCCTGCCCTCTCTCGCGACCCACACACCCACACACAACATTGTGTTTTGGTTTCCCTTCTTTTTTAATTATAAAACTTACACATTCAGCCCCTGAATAATCTTTCTTTGTCATTCTTATATAATATTTTCTAAGTTTATAACTTCCTTCATATTTATTTAGGACTTAGCTAATTATTTAAGGTATTTATCATCAAAACAATTTATTAAAATTTTTGGGGTGTTACATGCCCAATCCAGATTCCATCTTTTCCTTCTCCTTTCTTCCCCAATCACCTTCATTCTTCATTAAAACACAAACCCTACTCAACCACGATATAACCAAACCTCCTACACCTTCATTTCACTTTTCCAACACTCTAAACTCACTCAAAATACAAGCTTGAGGCAGATTATACTTAAGTTCAAAAGTGAGCTTCGAACTCACTTTTCTTTCTCTTTTTCAAGAATTCTTGCTTCAAACTCATTTGGAATACTTCTAGGAGTGTTCCCACAAGTTTACCATGGTAAACTAAGGTGGAACACTAGCATTTTAAGGTCCAAACTTTATGTTTATATTAAACTTGTACATAAACTTTCTTTAAACTTGTTAATTTTGAGGAATCTTGTGCCTATCTTGTTTCCAATCAAACTCATGATTGTGGGAATTCAATATGGTTGATTTCCATAAGTTTAGAGGTCCAAACACCTCCTAAAATTTTTATTTTAACAAGGTTCCAAGTGACCTAGACAGGTGTTGAAACCATCCAAGCTCACCACCTTCAATGTGGTGAGACTTTTGTTTTGGTGATGTGTGAACCATAGAGGCCTTGGCTTTCCAACTATGTTCCACTACTTCACTCGCTTGATTTGTTAGTTAATCTTCCATCTAAGATACCAAGTAAACTTCCTAGCAAAAAAGTGACCAAACTACACCAGGTCTCCAAACATTTGCCATGATTGGAATACACTAGTATAGCTTGAGCTCACTTGGTTACTTGGTGAATTAAATGTATACTTTATTTTAATTTCATTCATGACAAACCGAAATCATCAACTAAGTTGATGATTTTGTGCTTTGGTAAATTCCTATATTGAGGTTTAATGGATGGAAATCATCATACCTCCTTGCTTGACATACTTGATAATACATGACTATAGGACTTAATATATAAATGTATATCTATACTAGGGGGAGGTTCATTTGAGAAGAAAATTTAATTGAGAAGAAAAAGAACAAAGGGTACAATTGTAAAATGTTAAGTAGTTATTCTTTCATCTTATTTATTACAATCTTTAAGTAATTAATTACTCATAAAGACTAGTATTCTCTACACTAATTTTCATTGCCTACACACATAAAAAGTTATGCTACACATTTCAAAAATTAATCTACACATACTTAAAATTATCCTACACAACTCATAATTTATCCTACACACCTAGTAATTTGTCCTACACTCTAAATTTTTTTTTTTTTTTGAAAAAATATATATTTTGAAAATAAGTTACAAATTTAATGTAGTTAGCTATTAAAAAGGAAGACTAGAAATTAATGATCTATGTAAGTTTACAAATATACCCTTACATTAAAATCAAAAGCAAATATTAAATGAAGTAAAATGAAACATTCTTATTGGTTGAAACTTATTCTTTTTCGTCTTACAAAAAATTTCTTCTCATTTGAACCTTCCACATCTATACTATAATACCAATAACCGAACCCTAAACACTAACCAATCCATAGATTATTGTTAAGAGCTACGATTATAATATCTTAGATTGAAACATCTCATATTTGGGCTTCCAATAGGCAAACTTTTTCCTATGAAGAACACTTAATCATGGTGTCCAAATTTGGGTGTTTGTCTAGATAATATTGTATGTATTTTCATACTAAAACTAAGCATCCACATACTCATTCCTAATCCAAAATCCGCCAAACTCATACTCCTCGTTTATCCTTGTAGGATAACTAGGCGGTTCTCAACTCAGTAACTCACTTTCGTGGAATTTCTAAGCAAACCATGAGTATACTCGAATTCCCCCTTTACGATTTAAACACTTTTGGGGTGTAACATGTATGAATTGATAAATACACCTATGCACACAATCAAACTTATGTAATCACTCAATCCATCAAACATGCTATTTGTTATGCTTAGGTTATTCATGCTAGATACTCAAACACTCATACATGCAAACTATTTGTCATTAACTTTGCGTAAGCCTACCTTAACATGTATAGTGCTATAGGAGTAGCACACCGCCCAATGTTGGGTCATTGTTAAGCATTCAATCATTCTTTACGGTCTTTTCATTACGATGATAAGATTACGCTAGTGGACACTTTGGCTTAACTTATAGTTTTTGCATGCTAGTATGATATGTGACTTAGTGTACAAAATGCTATGTTGGATTCGAGAGAATCTTTTATATGTATGATATATAATCAAACTTGTATACTTGCCAACTTTTGTTGATTGTATTTTAATACATGTTATAGGAAACTGATGATGACCTACAAGAAAGCTACTTAGGTTGAACTAGAAACACATTTATTAATTTATGTTTTGTGGTTCCTTGTCAATTGACTTTGTATGAACAAGTTGTTGTAATTTCCTTTCCAAATGATGTATCTTGATTAGAAATGAAATGAAATTTTGATTACTTAAACGATGTTTCCACCATCGGTTGGGGTGTGAAAGATTGGTATTAGAGCCATAACTATAGCGAATTAGGAAAATTGCTATGCTTTTGACCTAGTCTATAGTTAAGAAGTCCCTTACTTGACCCTTTCCTTGTTATAATGCTTAATACTTGAAATCTCCCTACTTGGCTTCCTACCTTATCTTTTGTCTTGAAATATACAAGTCTTTCCTAAGACGAACTATAATACACACACAAAGATACGAAGACATTCTTATACCACAAACGAGACAATCTTACCAAAATAGGCTTGAAAACCCTCCCTTTTTGTGAAATACCTCAATTCGCGTTTAACGATTTTAACAAAATTGTACCATCAAGATAGGAGTGAATTCCTCACATTAATGGAGAATTTCCCATTCTCATTCTAGTGGACCCTTATCAACGAGTCATAATTCGTTCCTTATCTCGTTCGGTAAGTACTAACCACACTTAGAGAAATGACGTTATCAAGTTAGGGGTGAAACCCGCATCTTGATAACAACACTTAGAATTCGTTCCTTATCTCGTTCGTGAGAGAGTCCTAATGATTGTATTCTAGACTTGAGAAGGAATCCTAGTTCACTACAATCGAAGCTCTGATACCAAACTTTCACACCCTGACTTTTGCGGAAGCGTATGATGTGTGACCTGCTCAATATCATTGCATTCAATTATAACAAACAACTATATGATCAAAATACAATGTTCATCCATTCATACTTTTCAAAATATTACAAACCCAAGTTGTTTAGTACCAACCATCAAACTTCAAGTTTAACTTACAAACTATTCAAATAGAAACAAGTTCCATAAAGGACTTTTAAACAAACGATATATAAAAACCAAGGCTTTGACTCATATGTCTTATCTAAGATAAGACATCCAAGTCAAACCCTTCAAAAGTTTGGATGACATCAACTCTTGAAATACTTCTTGAAACTTTCAAACACCGCCAGATCCATCAGTTTCTTGAAATACATGTAGTTTGAAAAACATCAACAAAAGTTGATCGAGTTCATGTGTTTTTGTATGTGTGCACGAATAATCTTGTAAACATTTGTATGTATGCCTCTATAATCCGGTATGAAAGCGTCTATGAACATATCATTAATGTGTAGCTAAGATATTAATATGTGTGCAATGGTGCAGGAAGGCTCAAACCTTTGCGGATTTCGTACCGGGCTACCCGGCGGGAATGACATAGTCATCACATGAGCCAACTCGCGGACCCATGGGTGGGGTTCGCAACACCCAAATAGATCTATCACTCATGCCCCTCGGTCCTTATACAAGGATTAACGGTCTTAAGTTAACGCCTACCCATTCACATGATCTAACAGTTCATTCCTTAGCTAACCATACCACTTGTAAACGTTTGAAACATTTGAAACATGTATTTCACCCCCGAAGTTATAAAACTGAAAACAGTTAAAAGAAAAGGGGGACATGAACTCACTGATTTGCGTCTTGTATCCTGTAACTCAAAGATCTCTTCCTGATGTCGTACCACTACCTACACACGTGCTAAGTTTTATTAGACGTTTAGGTCGTGTAACGACTTTTAGTCTTAGTTGTTTATTAAGACTTATTTTGGAAGTCTTGGTATACTTTGGGTTATATGTTGGGTACACATTATATAATTCAAAATATATAATTATTAGTTAGAATAATAATATTTTAACTTAAATTATATTTATCCAATTATTGGGATATTGTTAAAATAATATATTTTAACTTGGTTTATTATGTATTTCCACATGTGCATTTTCCCAAGTATGGGTATACTTGTACTTGTGTATTTTCATACTGGTGTATTTTGCCAAGTATTGTTGGTGTATTCCGGTGTGTATTTATACGTATGAGGATACGTATTTTCTTGTATTTGTTAAGTATTTCATACTTAATTTTGTATTTAATTTTCCAGAATATTATTTTTAGACAACTAAAACCACCAAACTTATATTCTCAAAATATATATATATTTTAAGAGAATTTTTATATAAAATATCTATAAACTTTTTCTTGGCAAAAATAAATATACTTTCATATAAACCTCAAAAATAATATATTTTTAAGATTAACTTAGAAAATATATATATTTCTAGTTTTCACCCAAAATAACATGTCTTCCAATTATTTAAGAAAATATATATTTTTTTCTTCATTCAAAAATAATATATCTTCAAATTGTTTAAGAAAATATATATTTTTCTCCACTAAAAAATAATATATTTTCTATTTGACAAAATATGATGTATTTTGTAATAGTTATAAAAATCCATATTTTACCGTCTGTTCGGTTTTCAAAATACCATTTAACACATTTGTCGAAATATGAATTTATTTCTGGAATATATATATTTATAGTCCATATGTCCGTTTGTCCGATATTCGGGTATAAATTATATATTTATTTTAATTGGAATTTTGGTAATATTTTGTATTACAATTTTTGGTATATTGGTGAGTTATATTATTTTCAAGTTCCTAAAATAATATAAATAATACACATAATATACAAGTAGCACACAATTTGTGACATCTAAATATATATTTTCCTAAATATATACTTAGTCATTTTTATTATCAAAAATCAACCTCCAATATTTGTAATTTTTGTAATAAAAATTATGGAAAATTTTCATAGGAAAACCATGATCAAAATTTACTTGTAAACACTTGTTTAAAAATATTTTTCTAAGTGTTTAATTTCTACAAAAAGTTTGTCATAGTTTCCCCTTAAAAATGGAGGTTTCCATGCTCATAAGCATATCATTTTCTTTTAAAACTCATCACCAATCATCAACAATTTACACACAACTTACCATGAGCCAAAATATGCATTTTAACAACATGTCATGAACTTGAAGTTTAACAAAAAATGTGTAGTAATTTCACATGTTATTTAGTGAGTTTAGTTACCTCTAAAAACATGGTTTTTAGTTTATAAAACTCATTCTTGTAAATTTTAGTTCTTTACAACTTGTATGATGATTTTCTAAAAATAATTCTTCTTGTATTCTTCTTGTTACCAACACTTTTCTAGCTTTGATTTAACCCTCAAAACAAGTTTACTTCCTTTAAAACCAACTTCATGATAAATCTTGTAATAAACTTTAGTTTCTTGAAAATATTATCTTTGAAATCTCTTATTCTCAAGTCATATAACTTGTATCAATAATCGTCATTCACTAAAACAAGTTCATCTTCAAATTCATGCTTAACATAAAGGATGATCATTACAAATTTCACAAGATCCTTCCTTATACTTGCTAGATCATGTGTTTAATCATCATCTAGCAAGCTTCTTATGATGATCAATATCATAATCACAAGAAATCAACAAACAAGTTTCATACATACACTAAAACAACTTAGATTTTCATGTTATTAAGCTTTATGTTCAAGATCATGCTTATGTTTCTTTGAGATTCTTAAGATTAACAAGTTACATAACACATTAACCACTAAAATTAGAAGTAATAACAAGTTGTAAGGAGCTTACTACTAGCTCTAAGGCTAGGGAAGAAACAAAGATGAAGATGATGAAGAATGAGGTGGATAAAAGCTCTAGGAGAAGGTCCTTCCACTTCCAATGCTTCCAAGCTTCTTAGTTATGCTTCTTACACCCTTGAGAGTCCTTAGAATGCTTGAGATTGAAGTGAAAATGGAGGTTGTATGGTGGGGTGTTGGAGCCGAGAACAAGAGGGGGAAGAAGGGAGTGTTGGTGTTGTTTTGGAGAAGTGACAGTGATGAGAGTGAGGACTTGTGGTTATTTAAAACAATCCTCCAACATTAGTTTGTCTAGTGGTTATAATGTCCCTAATCATTCATACATATCAAATAAAATATTACAAAGAAATCAAGGGGGTGGGACCCCTTGATGACCGTCAATTGAGGGGGGGGGGGGTATTGGTTGTGTTGTAATTCTTAGTTAGGGATTTTGGTTAGATTGTAAGGTTATTAGTTAGTGTTATATGTGTTTAGTGTTTATAGGATGTAATATGGTGTTTGATAATCAATACTAGCTTCATAACACTAAAACAATGCTTTTAGTAAAAAATTGGTGTTTCGGGTAGTGTCCGGTTGTTCGGTTGGTTACCGGTTCGTTAAAGTGCTAAATAGTGCAGTTTAGTGTGCTTTATGTTGTCTTTCATGACAGTTTTGATTCCCGACACTTAGGAAGGTATTCTGGACCATTAAACCATAATTCTGCATTATATTTTGGAGTTAAAAGCTGATTTTTGCTGAATTGTGCAGAATTATGCAGTTTTAGTGCGTTTCGGGCACTTTTCGGCACTTAAACTATCACTCGGAAGGCAGTTTTATAATCCCTATTTTCCTACACACTATTCTAGTGTAACTCTTGGTTTCGGGGCTCATTCTGTGTCTTAACATCATGTTTGTCTGAGTACTGAACTCCCGTCAGTACTTTTAGTTTGTCTGCTCTAACAGTTCCAAAATTTTTATTTTTTTTAAATGAAATATATAAAAACTTATATTACTAACCGGATAAATCATGGGTAAATCGACTGTTAGAAATATGAAGTACCTAGACGGGTCTAGGAACCGTTTAATAATTAAATTATAAATACATTATATTTGAACATACTCCGTTTTTAATGAAACTTGGATCAAAACGTAGATAAGATTATTCTCGTTCTAATGACATATTCATTGTTTTATAAAAAGTCATATTTTAGAAGTTATAAGCGCCAAACGAGTGAAGCAGCTAAATTAATTATAATATATAAATAATAAAATAATAATAATAATTAAAACTTAAATGAAAACAAGTGCACGTGTGAAGGTGAAAGGTGCTAGTCAAAATTTTTGAATGTGCTGTATATTTCATTTAATGAATATGTATACGTATACTAGAGTAGCTTGAAATTCAAGCTAAGGATTTGTATAAATAGAGACAGATACTGAAGTTTTAAATTTGCTCAGTCTCACTCGATATTCCCCTATTCTCAATTTTCTTAAAGTATTATATTTATAATACTCTAAAGCCTTGCCCCGTTTTAAGTGTTGTAACCCCTGATCACTAAGTCAATACCCTGTCCGATTGATCTGGAGCCCCGTAACGCATGTCAAAGCTCTGCCTGACTAAATTCGTTTGGGTTCTGTCTCGTGACGTAGGGATAAAATTGAATTAGGTTACTATACCTAATACGAGTGCATTACATATTTTATTAAATAATGTAACAGCCCTCCTAAAACACCCCTGACATCCCTACGCGTCCTACAATACACCTTGTATACGAAAACCGGTCCCGAATACCTTTAATTTTATAAAAATAAAATAAAAACAATTTTGAATGGTCTTTGGCGGGGCGAGACAGAGTCAACATAGGCCGTCGCGGGGCGCGAGCGCCTGGCCACCTGCCCTCACCCGGTGCCGCCACGTGTTGAGTGCGTGTCAAACCTATGCGTGTGACTGGTCCCAGCTACGCCCTAGAACCCCTACCTCGTGGGCCACGTAAACTCTTGCCTCGTACTTCGCGGGGCGCGAGGAACCATTAATCAGGCCCTATAAATTTAGAACACCGGCATTCAGTTTTCGTCACTCACAAATTCGAATTCTCTCTCAAATTCTGATAGTATAAGTAATTCCCGGGTATAATACCCCCTAAATAGCGAAGCTCTGCCTCGATGTAAGTATCTTAACCCCCGGTTACGTATTAGATACGCTGCCCGATTGATCTAGCGCTCCGTAACGGCTGTTGAGGCTCTGCCCGACGTAGTCGTTGGAGTTCTGTCTCGGGGAGGGTATAACTAACGTAAATTTGGGTTATTATACTAACGCGTGTGCATTATTTAAAATTTATAGATTATAGCCAGGAAGCCACAGGAAATTACCTAAAATAGCAATGTGAGTAATCTCCTTTTTGTAAACCTTTTTGTAAACTATTTTTACAAAACCTTAAATATTTTACAATGTGATTAGCAGTGATTGAGTCTTTGTAATTCTTCAATTACTGCCGGTATGTTGGGGTTTTGTATACAAAATGTGGAACACGTTACCATTGGACAACGAGATAGCCAATGAATAATATGATCCACCAGTCAGGATTGACAGTACTGAATGAGTAATTGTGTAGATGTAAACATTGTAATCGCTCTCAATACTGTGAAATGATAAAACTCTTCTTGATTAAATTGGGATTCACTCACCAGTATTTCCCACTGACAAAATGTTTTAAACACGTGTTTCAGGTAACTTAGTGTGAAGCCAATAAAAGCCAGCTGGAGAGCACTGAAGGCTTAGAAAAGTGGCTATAAAAGTTACCTAAATAAAGAAGAAGTTTTATTTGAATAAAAGAGGGTTTATCCCTATAAAAATATTATGAATGGAAACTTGGGTTTTACCCATGTATTTATTATTATAAAAATGTGGTGTTTTACTATGATAAACTATTTCCTAACTACGATCCTGATAAAACTTTTCGCTGCCAAAATTAATAAACACCGATACCACTTGACTAGTTCACAGCTTCCACTCCCAGGGTGGGGTCGGGGCTGTGACAGAAGGTGGTATCAGAGCCACTGGTTTATGCCATTTAGGTGTTCTTTAATACCTAAAACTTAAACCTTATGTTAGGAAATTAATGTTTTAATTTATGTGATATTCTGTGATTTATATGTTATCCTAACAAATTTTGAGTTCACAATATGAGGGACCAATATAATTAAATGTACCCATAGGCTACCCAGGCAGATGTATTATGTCTCTAATAGGGATGCCTTACTATTAATTGCATTAAGTTTACAATGATCGCTTATTCCCTAAATAGGTAAGTACCCCATTTACCTAATATATTTATAAGTTAAATTTTTTATATTAATTAAAAGTGCAAATCACGAAATATATATATATATATATATAATTTTGACCCAACATTTAATATATATAATATATTTCTTGTATGTCGATATAAAACAATAATGTTGCTTCGATAGATTCATTCAAAGCTTATTATTAGTTTTTATGGTCAAACTTTCGTTCAATTGTGATGACAATAATAATCACTTTTAAACATAAATCTATATAGAAACTAAAGAGACATCAACTACGGGATATATGAAAATATTTATAAATAAGTAATGATAGATTTAGAGGTTGTTAGATTGGTTGACTTTGTCAAACTAACATGGATTCAAAAAGATAATAATAATAATAATAATAATAATAATAATAATAATAATAATAATAATAATTGTTAAGCTATGTAGATATATTAAAATGACAGATATAACATTTAACAATAACGATATATGTTTTTGATGTAACACATCAACATATGTGTATATTAAAATATTAAAAATGACCTTATATTGAAGTGTACCCTGTAAAGTTATATACATTTATAAATAGTATATATATGTAAGGTTTTACATGTGGGTAAGATTGTATACAAACATTAAAATTTATAGGGTATTTAAATAGCCGTTGTAATCTGTTAAATTTTTTAAGATATTTTATATATAAACCGGCTATAGGTGTATATATGTGTCCATGGCTGCCATTTCATATATATATATATATATATATATATATATATATATATATATATATTCAATCAGAAACGGCCCTTGCGGGGCGCGAAAAAAAAAATCCTTATAGATCACAATATTATACAAGTTATTAATGAAAATGCTACTTTACTATATTCCATTGATACAATTATGTATGGTCGTTTTAACCATAAAGTCACCCTATCGTCTTTAATGACTTTATGTACTTGTTATATATAGTACTACACTATATATACACGAATATAGCTTATATATACACAAGTACGTCCCGTAAATAAATACACTTTAAAACTTAATCGCTATATATTTTGTTGGAACTGACTAAACTTTTGGGGTTTATATTGAATGATTATAAGAAGAAAATTTCTAAAATCAATTGTGTTATTTCTAATGTAATTTAAATATTTCTACCAGAGCCTAATTAGTATATTCCTATATACTAGAGAAAGTAGTATGATTTTATTTGTATTTCCTATACTTATAAGAACTTTACTATATTAAAGTACTAGGGGTAAATTTTACCTATAACTTACCTATGGTTAATAGAAAAATGTTTTTATGTTCACGTCACCCATAAAAAAAAAGTAAGTAATAATTTTCATTTATTGATATATTATAAAAGAACAGAAAAGATGGGTCTGATGATTCGTACAATTGATATATATATATATATATATAAGATAATAAATAATTGATTTTACAAGTAAAGGATATTACAAAAGGAAAACCCCTTTTCTTACTCGATTTAAATTAATAATTTAGTATTCTATTTATTTACTTATATAATTATTTTACCTGGTACGTTAAAATTTCTCAGAACATTCTAGTTATTGTTTCATTTTCAAACTAAAATTAAAATGGACATCTCACATAAAAATAATTGACTCAAATGTGTGTTTAATACGCTTGTCCTTTATATAGCTTTATTTAAATTACAATTTTAATATTATAATATCTTTAAATAAATTACTATTACTATCGTTTAAAATATACATACATATTCTAATACATGTATATTACTTAATTACCTAATATGCTTAGAATCAATTTTAGAAACGCCAACCTACGTATTATTACCTTGAATAAATAATATACAATAAATTAAGAGTTAAGTTTTAATATTTTAAACCAATACGGTTCAACCCATTAGTTAAAAATGAAATTGTTCCCATGAGTCCAGAAAGTTTATATTTTGAGTAATTTATTTCCCTAAACTTTTATCCATCCTTTAATTTCAAAATATTATATTCAACAAATTTAACAGAAGTTTGTTTCAATATATTACTTTTATAAAAAGGTAAATAAAGCTAGGAGAATAAGCTCGATAATTGGTACCATCGGATATATATAAATTAAAGATATTACAAAATAAATTGCATATATATGTGTGTGTGTATATATATATATATATATTATGTAAGTTTTAATATTAACTAGAGATTTGAAATCTTTTGTTTTGTTTCTAAATAATAAATATACACATGTATATACTAGAATCTCTCGATGGTATACACAACATGATAATCAAATATCTTATGAAGATAAACATAAGAGAAAATATCACTGGTGATTCATATAAAAATAAATCATGAAACGTGTTATGTTTTAAAAACAACATATGTCTCAATAAAATATTCCTTGCAACGGAATCTAAGGTTATATATGCATAAATAGAGTTAGCTGTAAGCATATTTTTTTTTGAACGGCCAACGAATCCTCCAAATTGGCTACTGGCGAAATTCACCACATCGGGATACACTCGTCTCCGAACTGGGGAAAACCCTCACCTAGGGCAGAAGCCCGTGAATACTCGCCCAAAGGCACGACAGTGGGGTGAGGTAAAACCCATTCAGTTCAAGGATCGAACTAGCGATCGCCGCCTACTCGCCTAGTCTCCCATCATCACCAAGTGCCGCTGAAAACTAATGGGGAGAAGCAGGAATTGAAATTGGGTCTCATGGAAACCCAAGTCTCTCACTTACCACTCCACCACAAGCTCATTGGCGCTGTAAGCATACTCATCACATCAAACCTAGCCAGAAAGTCAATGGAAACAATGATATTTTTGTTAAAACTCCACTTTTCAAACAAAAGAAAACCACAACCATAATAATATCTATGCTTAAAGAGTTAGGATATTGATAATTAGTAGTAACACCTAGGATTGTATTTAGACTTGAACTTAAGAAAAATGCCTTAGTATAAAGCTTCGAGATAAGCTAATTACTTGCGTAGATAAAGTGTGATGGTTCTTGGTATGCCATGAGGATAATGACTAGAACAGTGTAAGTATGATAAAATAAGCAATAACACCTGGCCACTGTTATTTCTTGTTTATTGGTACTACTCGGTTCTAGAATTTGATCCATCATGAGAATACTAATTTCCTTATTTCTTGATGCAAGCCATAATAAATGATGAACTTTTAAAATCATTATTTGATAAAATCTATTTATGGGAAATACAATAATAATTACCTCTCCGGCAAGACTGGGTATGGTGTAGTAGACTCTCCAGCTTGTCCAGGTAAGATGGGGGTACCTCTCCGGTGAGACCGGGTAAGATGGGGTATATGTTATGTTAATAGAATTCCCTAAATAGTACCATGACCTGATATCAGACCTGTTTTTGGAAATATGAATCTGTTAAATATATTTGACCTTATGAATGGTGTGTACATTACCATATGTGAAATATATGATTATATAGATACGTATATGTATAAGGAAAACCAAAAGCCATAATGATTGACAGTTAGGGATAAATCACGAACAGGTGTGTCAATGATAATTTTAAATTTATTTATCAGGAATCACTCGTATACAATTCCGGTATCAAACACTAATTTGTTTGATCATCCGTCTCGTAACTCGTGAACGACCGGAACCCTATAAGTTGGGACACCATCGAAAGTATAAAGAATTCCCTTTGCAATTATTAATGTATTAGGAAACCTGTAACTAAAAATTGTGATAAAACACAAAACATCTAAAATTTACGCCAATAGTAATTTTACTTTCATTAAGAACTCTTGAGAAGTTAAGAGTCTCAAAACATAGAGAATAGTTCTGGTCAAAGTAAAGTAAAAATTCAAAACAATGACCAAAATATACGTAGCAACTAGGATCAGTGACAAACTAAAAAGTATTCATCCATATTTTAGTGAATCTCGAGGACGAGATTTAAAACAAGGCGGGGAGGATGTAACAGTTCCAAAATTTTTATTCTAAAAAAAATGAAATATATAAAAACTTATATTACTAAACGGATAAATCATGGGTAAATCGACTGTTAAAAATATGAAATACCTAGACGGGCCTAGGAATCGTTTAATAATTAAATTATAAATACATTATATTTGAACATACTCCGTTTTTAATGAAACTTGGATCAAAATGTAGATAAGATTATTCTCGTTCTAATGACATATTCATTGTTTTATAAAACGTCATATTTTAGAAGTTATAAGCGCCAAACGAGTGAAGCAGCTGAATTAATTATAATATATAAATAATAAAATAATAATAATAACAATAACAATTAAAACTTAAATGAAAACAAGTGCACGTTTGAAGGTGAAAGGTGCTAGTCAAAATTTTTGAATGTGGTGTACATTTCATTTAATGAATATGTATACGTATACTAGAGTAGCTTGAAATTTAAGCTAAGGATTTGTATAAATAGAGACAGATACTGAAGTTTTAAATTTGCTCTGTCTCACTCGATATTCCCCTATTCTCAATTTTTTTAAAGTATTATATTTATAATACTCTAAAGCCCTGCCCCGTTTTAAGTGTTGTAACCCTTGATCACTAAGTCAATACCCTGTCCGATTGATCTGGAGCCCCGTAACGCATGTCAAGGCTCTGCCTGACTAAATTCGTTGGGGTTCTATCTCGTGACGTAGGGATAAAATTGAATTGGGTTACTATACTTAATACGAGTGCATTACATATTTTATTAAATAATGTAACAACCCTCCTAAAACACCCCTGACATCCCTACGCGTCCTAAAATACATCTTGTATACGAAAACCAGCCCCGAATACCTTTAATTTTATAAAAATAAAATAAAAACAATTTTGAATGGTCTTTGGCGGGGCGCGACAGAGTCAACACAGGCCGTCGCGGGGCGCGAGCGCCTGGCCACCTGCCCTCACCCGGTGCCGCCACGTGTCGAGTGCGTGTCAAACCTATGCGTGTGACTGGTCCCAGCTATGCCCTACCTCGCGGGCCGCGTAAACTCTTGCCTCGTCCTTCGCGGGGCGCGAGGAACCATTAATCAGGCCCTATAAATTGAGAACATCGGCATTCAGTTTTCGTCGCTCACAAATTCGAATTCTCTCTCAAATTCTGATAGTATAAGTAATTCCCGGGTATAATACCCCCCTAAATAGCAAAGCTCTGCCTCGATGTAAGTATCTTAACCCCCAGTTACGTATTAGATACGTTGCCCGATTGATCTAGCGCTCCGTAACGGCTGTTGAGGCTCTGCCCGACGTAGTCGTTGGAGTTCTGTCTCGGGGAGGGTATAACTAATGTAAATTTGGGTCATTATACTAACGCGTGTGCATTATTTAAAATTTATAGATTATAGCCAGGAAGCCACAGGAAATTACCTAAAATAGCAATGTGAGGAATCTCCTTTTTGTAAACTGTTTTTACAAAACCTTAAATATTTTACAATGTGATTAGCAGTGATTGAGTCTTTGTAATTCTTCAATTACTGCCGGTATGTTGGGGTTTTGTATACAAAATGTGGAACACGTTACCATTGGACAACGAGATAGCCAATGAGTAATATGACCCACCAGTCAGGATTGACAGTACTGAATGAGTAATTGTGTAGATGTAAACATTGTAATCGCTCTCAATACTGTGAAATGATAAAACTCTTCTTGATTAAATTGGGATTCACTCACCAGTATTTCCCACTGACAAAATGTTTTAAACACGTGTTTCAGGTAACTTAGTGTGAAGCCAATAAAAGCCAGCTGGAGAGCACTGAAGGCTTAGAAAAGTGGCTATAAAAGTTACCTAAATAAAGAAGAAGTTTTATTTGAATAAAAGAGGGTTTATCCCTATAAAAATATTATGAATGGAAACTTGGGTTTTACCCATGTATTTATTATTATAAAAATGTGGTGTTTTACTCTGATAAACTATTTCCTAACTACGGTCCTGATGAAACTTTCCGCTGCCAAAATTAATAAACACCGATACCACTTGACTGGTTCACGGATTCCACTCCTAGGGTGGGGGTCGGGGGCTGTGACATCTGCTAACTGTGCTAACTTTGTTCTGTGCACTAATTGAACCATACTGTGTTACATGTAATAATGATAAACATTCTTGCAACATGAAATGCAATTGTAAGAGTAAAACAGTGATCAGATAATCATTCATATCATTGGTTCAAGCATACACAGTCATTAAATGACAATTACTGTTTACAGGGTACGGAAATACATGGAAAAGTGACGGTTGTCACATTCTCCCCCCGTTAAGAAAATTTCGCCCCGAAATTTAAGCTGAGTTATCTCCTGCAGGAGCTTTCTCGAAAAGGCGGGGATACTTGGTTTTGAACTGATCTTCGGGTTCCCACGTGTATTTGGGTCCGTGTTTAGAATTCCATCGTACCTTGACAAGTTTAATGCGACTCCTTCTTGTTTTCTGGATCTTCCAATCCATTACCTCAACAGGCCGTTCTGTAAATCGGAGTTTGTCGTCGATATGCACCTCATCTGCAGGGATGATAACTGTTTCTTGGGTTGGACTCTTTTTAAGGTTTGACACATGGAACGTGTCATGTACACCGTTCAGTTCTTCCGGTAGTTCTAGTTTGTACGCTACGGTACCAACCCTTTCCAAGATCTTGAATGGCCCAATGTATCGTGGATTCAACTTTCCACGTTTTCTGAATCGTGCTACACCTTTCCAAGGTGAGACCTTCAACAAAACTATGTCTCCTAACTCGAATTCTATAGGTTTGTAGGATCGAGATGTGACCCCAACGAGTCGTTCAGAAGAGATTTTATCAGTTTCAGATGCGGAAAATAAGAAACTGACTTCAAAACAGCTTGGTTATCACTTTAAACACTGATTTGATTGATATAATAGCAATTACAATCAGTCTTCACACCGGCAGCACCTCGGTATGGAATTCACGAACTATTTTACAAATGATAACACAACACACCTATATATAGTGCTCATGTTTCGCTTGAAACTACACATTCAAGTTCAAGCGAAACACCTGATTAACTTCAAGCGAACCTACAAGTTTGTCTTCAAGCGAATCCACCTAATATCCGATTCAAGCGAAACCGACAATAAACATATTTCATGTGTAGATGTTCTCCCATGATGCAAGAATGATGTCACTTGTGTGATGTCATCATTCTTGATGATGTCATGCTTGTTCAGTTTTGCAACGAATCCAAGACTCGACAAAAGACGAAGACGACAGATGTATGCACTAACAGACTCCCCCTCAGATGTTGACGAGTCTTAAATGTCGAGTCTTCAACGTCTTTAGTCTTTATCAGTCTGAACACTCTCTAAAATATCTCACAGTGTAAGCATCCTCAAACTTTATCTCCTTCTCCTCTTCAGCATCAACAGACTCCCCACGAACAATCTCTACTCGGATGTCTTCAGACTCCCCCTTTCGATATACTGGGATCGCAGTCTGGAATTAGTTATCACCTTGAGATCAAATCCTGGCTTTAAATCTGTTTAAGCTCATCACCTACACAATTCTCATCAAAACATAAGTTTTTTACTTAAATCAATAAGAAAAACTTATTAGAAATAGTTCCATCAAGTTCAAATTAATGATCTCGATTAACTAATCAAACTTTTTTTCTTAATTCAAAAATTTTCAATTCAGCACTCAAACCCAACCCTGTTCTTCATGTTCAGCTCTTGAAATTTTGAATATCACCTCTTCAACATCAATTGTCGAAAATCTTTTTGTATTTTTCAAAATTTATGCTAAAACACACTAAAATCTTTTTGGATTTTTTAAATAAAAGAATGAAATGCAGTAAAGAAATATTTACAGACAATATTTTTGTGAGTTTGTGTAAGAGGATCATATCAGTTCATGAGACAAATCACCAACACCGTTAAGCTTTAAACATTTTAAGTTCTAAACGATTCACATTGATTGACGATATTGTTGTCCACTTAAACTCAATCTAAAAACTTTCGAAATGCTTACCGATACGTTTAAGGTATATTTAGATAGCACAAAATTCTTATGGACCCCAGGATCTTAGCATATCCCCTCATCATGCAATACACTGACTCAAGTAATGCCTTTAAACTTTTATCAACTGTGATTTGTGCGAAAACAAAGCATAATGTTTAAACATTAACAATCAGGTCGATACTTCCGTATACGCAGAGAAAGTCCAATGTTTAAACAAAATAAGAAAAATAAAAACAAGTTGAAGTTGTTTAGGCTTTAACCACCAGGTCGATACTTCCGTATACGCAGAGGTGATCCAAAGCTTAAACGAAACACCAAAGAAAATAAAGCAGAACGTTTAGGCAATAACATCCAGGTCGATACTCACGTATACGCAGAGGATGTCCAATGCTTAAACAAAATAAAGAAATAAAATAAGTTTAAATCTTTGCAAAATGAAATACACAATCACAGCGATTTTTTTTAGCAAAGTTGTGAAAGTTCACAAACTTAACCAGTTTTATGTCTTTTGACAATCAGCGATTACTGAGTAGGCACACAATCAAGAAGGACACAACTAAGTACTATGCTTTTGACCATGTTTTCCACTAGAACTAGGCTTTTTCATTTAAGTTTGTATCGTTATCGCAAATCTACTAGTCTAGCTGAGCCTATCGTCACATCTTTAGTAAGATCGTTTATCACATTTTAACTTTCCATATCTTTAGCATGCTGTGATAGTCCACTGATTTACTATCATTTCCTCTTTTATACAACAAAACTCATTTTTGCATTTTTCAATGTTTTTGGAATTTTCAATTTTTTTTTTTAAATTTTTACTCCCCCTAAAATCAAAATATGTCTCAGTTTTGATTTTCTGGGAAAATTTTAAAATGAACTGTACAAGGTAAGTTGACAACATGATGAGAATTATTTCAATTCTCCATTCACTTGGCTTGAACAATCAGAACTCCCCCTGACAACAAAACATTTTCCCATAGTGATTTCAAAACACTTAAGTTTGTTTTAATCAAAATGGTTTTTCCGGAAAATAAGTTTTGTGAGTCATTTCTCAAACATGGGTATCTTATCACCTTGTTCTCTTTAACCACTTGTATCATTTAACGTTTCCAGATTTTTCAACATAATCTCTTGTAGAAAATCAAGTACAACTTAATGTCCTTGATTTACCACTTGTAAGTCGAAATCACTTTCGTGAATTTCTCAAGAAATGTGCCGATACCTGCTCCACACTTACCAACCTGGGAACTTCGGCAAGTCAGGTTTTTCATTTAAACAGATTCACCCAAGCCTAACGGTTCTTGGGTGATTTTGAATTCTTGTTCAACAATGGTGGAAAATTTGCATCATCCATTGTTAGACCAGAATTCTCAATTTTTACCTCAACAAATGGCTCCTCTGGCTTTAATGAACCAGAATCATTGCCTGAATGTGGCTTGTCTGACTTTGAAGAGCCAGATTCATCGCCGACATGTGGCTCCTTTGTTTCCGAAGAAACAGATTCATCGCCAACCATTTTCTTCTTCTTCTTTCTCTCTTCTGTCCTCAGATTTGTATCTGATGAATTCGTCTTGCTTGACTTTGTAGTCGAGGGAAGCGATTTATCAGAACTCTTATTTTTACCAACAGATGAACCCGAGGACAAAATCTTCTCCAGATACTCTCTGGCCTTCTTCCTCTTCTTCCTCAGTCTGTCTTTTTGTCCCTGAGAAAGTTTCACTTTCTTTTCTTGAACTTTAGATTCTTGAACCTTCTGTTCTTTGGGCTTGACATTGACTGGTTTCTTCACTTGCTTCTGAGATTCAACCCTCGATCTTCTCTTTGATCTCATTGAGCAATCTCTAGCAATATGACCAATGATGTTGCAGTTAAAGCATCTCCTTGACTCAAACCTCCAACTCTGGCAGTTAACAGCAATGTGTCCTTGATAGCCGCATCTGTAACACACTCTATTATCGTACCAATCACCATTTTCAGTCCAAACATTCAGATCAAAGCACTGTTTGGCTTGGTGATAGTCATTTCTCCTCTTGTATGCTGGATTTGGCTTTTGAGCACTGTGGTTCGACCTGCACCACTTATTACCAACAATTTTTGAATTTTCATTTTTTACTTTTTGTAATTTTTGATTGTGATTGGATGATTGATCTGATGAACTTTTATTCTCTTTTTGTATATTTTTTATATTTTTCTCTTTTTGTTTTTGTTCCACTTTCTTCTTTAAAGGTTTTTGCTTAGAGCATTCTCCCTTTTCAGTTGATTGCGAAACAGTTTCTTGAAATTTTTCTTTTAATTTCAAAAACAAATTCTTTTTTTCAATTTTTTCGTTTTCATCATCAGATTTTTCATCGCAATCTTCAACTATGACTTTGTCATAGTTTGTGACATCGTCACTTATTGGAACTGAATTAATAGGTTTTGGACAAGAAATAGCTGAAGTATTCACAAACACCTTCAACTTTTCTTCCCATTCCTTGATTTTCTTTTGAGCACACTCTGCTTCCTTTTCAAGTTGAATAATTTTTTCAAGATGAGAATTGATTGCAATTTGTTTTTCAAGATTGTTTTTACCAAACAAATCTCTCTCATCTTTTAAAATTTTTATTTGACTTTGAAAATCTTTCTCAATTTTTAATTTTTCATTTTCAAACATTTTTATTTTATTTTCCAAAACTTTTTCATTTTCTTTTAAAAATTTGTTTTCTAATGTCAAACTCTCTACATTCTTCAAGAGTTTGGCATTGTCTGTCTCAAATTTTTCACAGTTTAAGCATTTCCCAGGAATCTGTTTCTCATCAGCTTTCGTCTCAACCTTCAAAGCTGAAATATTTTTAACCTGTTTCTTCTCCGCATGAACACTTTCATCCTTACTCTCTTTTTCTGATGAATGATCAAAGATAGGTACGTCTTCTGCAACCTCTTTCTTTAACTCTGGTTCAGGATTCACAGATACAGGTTTTTCAGATTCTTCTTTCTCAATCTTGACAGCTGGAATTTGTTCAACCTGCCTTTTCACACTAGGTTTGATTTGCTTTTCTGTTGTTACTGCTTTTACTTCTTTCTCAGCTCTGATCTCTTCTTTAACAATAACTGCCTTTTGATTCTTTCTTTTTGCATCTTGTTTTTCTTTCAACTTTTCAATTTTATCGGCATAAAATAACTTTCCACTACGTTGATCAGATGGAAGTTGTTGTTTAAGATTTTCAAGTCTTTGGATTTCTTCTTCATACTTGTCACCCTCTTCATCAGACGAATGATCAAAAACTGGAACTTTTTCAACAACTTCTTTTGCTGAGATTATTCTTTCTTCTTGCTTTATTGGAACATACTGCTGAGATTCATAATGCACATATGCCAACACTTCTTCAAAATCCATGTTTTCGGTAAACAATTTCACAAACTCAGCTTTCAAACGAACTAGAGTCAAGTTTCAAATGAATTGTCAACCCAGTGAAACACCTGAATCACCTTTGATGGGAGCTGCAACTATGGACTCAAAATATTGGGCCGATGATATGGACCAATCACATGGGCTGCATTTATAAGACTGATCACATGCAATCCTTCAATTTGACCGAGACAGTTTAAAACAATCAGACTGTGATTGGGCCTTTAATGATGATGATACTTGGGCCGAGGACCTTGTTTATACAATTTATGTTCACTGGACTTCAAACAATAGCCGACAATATTATCTATCAACTTAATTCCAATTGGACCTCACAATCCACTTAACCGACAAAAACAAGTGTGAATCTGATTGGGCCGCTTTGTATGTAGTGGGCTGGCAGCACCTATAGAAATCAAAATCTGATTGGACCAACAAAACCTCAAACGATAAACAAATATGATTGGGCCGGTAGATTGAATTCACACGGATTCTGTCAATTCGATTTATGTGATCATGTGAATTCTGATCGTTGATAGAACCAACACTATTTCACATGCAAGCTGACACAAGACACATGATATCTTTTCTCGATGTACTAACACCCTCGTTTAATGAAACACACAACTCGATGTACTTATCACGTGAAAGACAGTTCAAGCGGATAGTGTTTTCAAGCGGTCGTCAACACGTATTTCAAGCGAGATGTCTATTTCAAGCGAGACCAACACGTAAATTCAAGCGAAAGGTCTATGACATCAGCATTTCGAACAACTTTTCAAGCAAAAGCATGATTTTAACCAGTTTTACGTCGATTTTAACGCTGAAACTTTCCAGGATTTGTTAATACATGATTGCGCATAATATGTGTGAATTTGAGCCAATTTAACCATGAAAATTTTTTAATTTTGAAAAAGAATGGTGTAGAAATCAGAAAAAGTGACGAAAACAGGCTGTTTTGGCAAGATCTCTTCCTCCTGAGCTCTGATACCAAGTGTAGGATCGAGATGTGACCCAAACGAGTCGTTCAGAAGAGATTTTATCAGTTTCAGATGCGGAAAATAAGAAACTGACTTCAAAACAGCTTGGTTATCACTTTAAACACTGATTTGATTGATATAATAGCAATTACAATCAGTCTTCACACCGGCAGCACCTCGGTATGGAATTCACGAACTATCTTACAAATGATAACACAACACACCTATATATAGTGCTCATGTTTCGCTTGAAACTACACATTCAAGTTCAAGCGAAACACCTGATTAACTTCAAGCGAACCTACAAGTTTGTCTTCAAGCGAATCCACCTAATATCCGATTCAAGCGAAACCGACAATAAACATATTTCATGTGTAGATGTTCTCCCATGATGCAAGAATGATGTCACTTGTGTGATGTCATCATTCTTGATGATGTCATGCTTGTTCAGTTTTGCAACGAATCCAAGACTCGACAAAAGACGAAGACGACAGATGTATGCACTAACAAGGTTTCCGTCTTCGATCGGTGTAGCTCTTTTGTTGATCACGAGCCGCCTTGATGCGTTCTCGGATCTGCATGATTTTGTCGGTCGTTTCTTGAACAAGTTTGGGACTAACCAACTGTCTATCTCCAGTGTCTGCCCAACACATCGGTGAGCGGCACTTACAGCCATATAGAGCTTCGAACGGTGCGACTTGTATGCTCGTATGGTAGCTGTTATTATAGGAAAACTCAACTAGAGGTAGATGAGTATCTCAGCTGCCACTTAAATCCATAACACATGCGCGAAGCATATCTTCCAGTGTTTGTATGGTTCGTTCGCTCTGACCATCTGTTTGCGGGTGGAAGGCTGTGCTTAGATCTAGTTGAGATCCAAAGGCCTTTTGAAAGGATTGCCAGATCCTTGATACAAATCGTCCATCTCTATCTGAAATTATCGAGATAGGCACTCCATGACGTGCTACTATCTCCTTGAGGTATAGCTCAACCAACTTTCCCGTGCTATCTTTCTCTCGAATCGGTAGGAAGTGTGCAGACTTTGTTAATCGATCTACTATTACCCATATCATATCGTGCCCTCTAGGAGTCCTGGGTAATTTCGTTATGAAGTCTATCGAAATTTGCTCCCACTTCCATATGGGTATTTCAGGTTGTTGCAAAAGACCAGAAGGTTTCTGATACTAGGCCTTAACCCTAGCACATGTTAGGCATTTTCCAACATAAACGACTACGTCGCTCTTGAGTTTTGGCCACCAATAATGCTCTTTCAAATCTTGATACATTTTGTCCAATCCTGGGTGAATCAAGTATCTCGACTTGTGAGTTTCGTCAAAGATAACCTCTCGAATACCGCCATAGAGCGGAACCCAATTGCGTCCCATGAAGTACAAGGTTCCTTCCCCATTTGGCACCAACTTCTTCTCCATTCCTCGAAGATATTCAGCCTTGAGATTTTCCTTCTGAAGGGCTTCTTGTTGTGCGTCATGTATGCGTGAAGTGAGGTTTGTCCGAATTGTCATTACTAAAGCTCGAACCCTTAGGGTCTTAACCCTTTCCTTTCGACTTAAAGCATCTGCTACCACGTTTACCTTTCCAGGATGATACTTGATCTCACAGTCGTAATTATTCAGCAACTCAACCCATCGCCGTTGACGCATATTTAGCTCATTTTGATCAAATATGTGTTGCAGACTCTTGTGATCTGTGAAGATAGTACATCGAGTACCATACAAATAGTGTCGCCAAATCTTCAGGGCAAATACCACCTTGGCAAGCTCCAGGTCATGGGTGGTATAATTCTTCTCATGTACTTTCAATTGTCATGATGCATAATCGATGACTTTTTGGCGTTGCATGAGCACGCAACCCAATCCCTGACGCGAAGCGTCGCAATATACCACGAAGTCTTCAGTGCCTTCGGGTAGAGATAGTATCGGTGCATCGCATAGCTTGTTTTTGAGCAGTTGGAAGGCTTCTTCCTGCTTGTCTCCCTGATCATACTTCTTGTCTTTCTGAGTTAGGGAAGTTAGCGGTTGAGCTATATTGGAAAAAATTTCGATAAATATGCGGTAATAGCCCGCTAATCCCAAGAAGTGTCGAATTTCAGTCGGTGTTTTGGGAGTTTCCCAGTTCTTTATCGCTTCAATCTTCGCTGGATCCACATGGATACCATTCTCGTTCACCACATGACCAAGGAACTGTACCTTGCGAATCCAAAATTCGCATTTTGAGAACTTTGCGTAGAGCTTCTCTTTCTTCAGTAGTTCCAGAATGGCTCTAAGATGTTGCTCATGCCCTTCCTTCGTTCGTGAATAAATCAGAATATCGTCGATAAATACAATCACAAATTTATCGAGATATGGCTTACATACACGATTCATCAAGTCCATAAATACTGCTGGCGCGTTAGTCAATCCAAACGGCATCACAAGGAACTCGTAGCGCCCGTAACGAGTTCTGAACGCAGTCTTTGGTATGCTCTCCTATTGAATCCTTAACTGATGATAGCCAGACCGAAGGTCAATCTTGGAGTAATAGCTCGATCCTTGCAATTGGTCGAATAAGTCGTCAATCCTCGGTAATGGATACCGATTCTTGATAGTTAACTTGTTCAACTCCCTGTAGTCGATGCACATTCGAAAGCTACCATCCTTCTTCTTAACGAACAACACTGGAGATCCCCAAGGCGAGAAACTTGGCCTTATAAATCCCTTGTCCAACAACTCTTGGAGTTGCGTAGATAACTCTTACATTTCGGATGGCGCAAGTCGACATGGTGCCTTGGCTACAGGCGTGGCGCCTGGAACCAAGTCAATGTGGAATTCGAATTGTCTCTACCGAGGTAATCCTGGAAAGTATTCGGGGAAGACCTCAGGATAATCCCTCACCACTGGGATATCTTCAAGCTTCGGCTCGTCGACTTTCTTATCCACTACATGAGCTAGGAAGACAACGCATCATTTTCGTAGACACTTCTGCGCTTTCATACAATTGATAATCCGTAAGGGTGTATCTTGCTTTTCCCCACGAACCACGATCGTCTCCTCCTTCGCCAATGGAATGTAAATGGTCTTCTCATGGCAAACTATCTCCGCACAGTTGTTCGACAACCAATCCATCCCGACCACGACATCGAAGCTTCCCAAATCCACCGGTAGGGGATCAATAGAAAATTCATGCTCTCTAAGCTCCAAAGTACAACGCTTAATCACTTCATTCGCCTATACTAACTTTCCGTTAGCCAGTTCTATCGAATATGGGACGTCTAGCTTACTTGTAACTAAACCAAGTATATTCTTAAAGTCTATGGATATGAAGCTAAAATCGGCACCAGTATCAAACAACACAGATGTATAGCGTTGGTTAATAGGGAATGTACCAGTAACCACATTTGGATCCTGGCGTGCTTCCCTGGCTCCAATAATAAACACTCTTCCTCGGGCTTGATTGTTTTTAGGGCAATCCTTCTTAAAGTGCCCCATGTCCCCGCAGCCAAAACAGCCTTGGCCACATCCATTATCATTTCCATTTCCGCCCTTATTGTTGTTGTTGTTGTTGTTTCCTCCACAATTCCCATTACCATCCTGATTCCCATATCCACCCCGATTTCTGTTTCCTCCCCGATTCCGATTACCCAACTGATTTCCATTCCCACCACGATTTCCATTACCACGTCCCGCACCATACCAGCATGCCTCCCTTGCATGCCCCACTTTTCCACAGTTCTCACATTTTCCATACCTGCACCGTCCGGTATGATGACGTTGACAGATGTCGCACTTGGGTAGGGTGCCCATATAGTCTTTTCCTTTGGGTTCAGTGTTGGTTGCGCCCGTCTGGGCCTCAGCTGGCTGATTGGTCTCCCTACATTTGTTGGTGGTGTTGTTCACTCGGGTGCTCTTCATAAAATTTGTGAACTTCCTTTTGTTATCACCTGAGGACTCCACATGAGTCTCCTTCTTTTTTATCTCAGAGATAGAAAACATTCCCAAACGAACTGCCTCCTCAGTAAGTGCCACACTTAGATCAATAGCTTCAGCAATAGTCGGAGGCTTGGAAGCTGTAACCATACTTAAGATCTGAGGTGCCAATCCCCAGATAAAACACTCAATTCTTTTGAAATCTGGCTCCACAAGGTAAGGAACAACCCTTGACAAATCATGGAAACGCTGGATATACTCGGTTATTTTCGGACCATCCATCTTCAGGTTCCAGAACTCTGTCTCTAGTTTCTGGATTTCAGCTCATGAGCAGTACTTCTTGTGCATTAGCTCTTTAAGCTCATCCCATGTTAGCGCGTATGCAGCAGTTTTGCCCAGTGTTTGAACTTGGAGGTTCCACCATGAAAGCGCTCCATCCAAAAATAACCCATAAATATATGTAACCCTCTGTTCAGGAGCACACTTGCTCATCCTCAGCACGGAGTCGGTTTTCTCTACCCAGCGAAAAAAAGCGACAACACCTCCAGTGCCATCGAAGTTAAGAGGCTTGCAATCCAAGAATTGCTTGTAAGTACAGCCTGTAACACAAGCAACACAATACACAATAAGCATTGGCAAAACACAATTGGAAATATCCAAATGAGTTGTAATGTGTCTTAGGTGACTTAACATTACCGGTTGGGGGGTTATTTCCAGAGGTACCACCGCTATGCTCTGAGCGGATGGCCTCGTGCTGAGCAATAGCTTGTGAGATGCGCTCTTGCAGTTCGGCTTCGGTCCTTGGCATTGTGTTGTTGGTATTGACATTTCGTCGGGGCGACATTGTTCTTCTAGTAAGAAGATCGGATAGGTTAGGCCTTATTCATTAATTAATTGTCTAGGAGGTGTACATAAATATGTATATATTACATAAGCAATCATCACAACAAACAACCACACAATAACATAATCATCACATGAACAGATAAATCAACAATGTATTTAATGAGAACACAACTATTGAGCTTTTCATAAATATTCCAACAAAAGATACATTGTTTTTAAATTGTAGCATATCAAAAGGGACACGGGTCACACTACCCTGGTCAAACAAGTCTGTCATATACAAAAGTAACAATCAAAAAGTGGTCTTCATGTCTTCACAGATCTTGGGCTCAATTATGGCGTTCTCATCAAAATGTGGTACCTGCGTAAAACCAAAAATCTAGAATGCTGATGGCGGTGGGGGATGAGGGAAAAAGATAAGGCTGCGAATGTGAGCGAGCTCTTCCTCAAGCTCGTGAACACGGCGAACAAGGTAGCTGATCTGCTGCTCCACCGTAAGGAATCGGGCATCGAAGCCCGCAGTGGAAGTAGATGCAGCGGGTGGAGGAACAAAAGGAAATGGGGGAATAGGTGGAGGGTATGATGGAGTCAACTCAAGCTCAAGAACTCTGCGGCTGAGTATCTCGAACTGCAGCTGCAGGGAGTATAGCCGACGTGGTGCGAAGGGTGATACAAATCTGAAATGGGCATTGTATAAGGAGGGAACCATCTAAATGGATCGTTAAGTGGATCGGATGTAAATGGAGTGAACTGTGGAATGGGTGGGAAGTCAGCTGATGTGAACGGGTCGAAGCTAGGTGGTTGTCCAGAGGTGCCCTCCCCTGGGCGTGGAGCTGGAATCTCGTGTCGAAAAACGATGGGAAGGTCGGTACTGTGCTCATCTGAGACAAAAAGAGGAGGAACATCGTCAGTGGGTGGGGGCTGTGGAACATCTGGAGCAATGGCTGGATGATCGAGAGGTGCAGAAATAGGCTCAGGAATAAGTGGTGCAATAAGGGGGATGTCAAAAGGACCTGGAACAGGATCAGGAACTTGATCTGGGATAGGTGGGGGTGTGGGTGCATGGACAGGAGATGATGGAGCGGCAGACATCGCATCATCGTCATCAGTAGCATAAAGTCGGAGTCCCACAGTCTGCAGGGCCGAAGAGGTTACAGACTCAAAGGAGTCTCCAACAGAATGTATACTGGAATCAGAATAGATGTCAATAACTGGCACAACAGGAGGAGGTACGTCCAACACAATAACATCATCCACCTCCCCGTTACCCTGCTCACCTGCAGGGTGATCGCCCATGAAAAGGTCAACATTGTCATCAAAGAGGTCATCAAAAGGCCAATCCTCTGGTGGAATGGCAACGAGGGGAACAACATCTAGAATAGGAGCAACAAGGTGCTCACCCTCGGGGTGACTGATGATGAGGTGATCATGAACAGGAATAGGGAGTGCAAAAATATCATCGATAAGAATATCATCAGCATCCGGGATATCATCCCCAAAATCCCGCAGTGCAAACGGCTGGAAATCATCATCGTCATCTGACATCATCTCCGGATCACTCTCAGTGTTCGAAGTGAAGACCTCTGGGTCCTGTGCTATCTCATCATCTGATGTAACGACCATAGTGTGGCAACTGTCAAAATTCCAGGTATCCGTACAAATATTAAATGATGATTAGTGCTTAATGACTGTGTTGAACTACAATTAATTGTTTGAATTGCTTTCTGATTATTGCTTTATACATGCATGTGCATCACATATTGATTGATGTCGTATCATTATTGCATGAGAACTTTATTGACTTAAATGATGCATTAAATACAGTTAGCACAGTTATCAGACAAATCAGAAAAATGCTGACGGAGTTCAGTAAATAGACAGACGTTGTATTGAGACCTAGAATAGGCCAGAAACCAAAAGTTACACTAGTACAGTGTGTAGGAAAGTAAGGATCATAAAACTGCCTTCCTAGAGATAGTTTAAGTGCCGGAAAGTGCCTAAAACTCACTCAAACTGCAGAATTTTGCAGAACAAAGGAATGTAACTTACAAAAATATTCCGGAAATTTATTCGCAAGTATATTTTTGGTAAATAATTTTTGGACACCAAAAGAACAAAACTATGATTTTCTACAAGTATTACAAATTTATATCATATTTTTTACAAGAAAGAAGTATATTATTTTGGCAAATAAAAATATATATACTTTCTTGGAATTATTAGAAGGAATACTACCTTTGGAAGAAATATATATGTTTTCTCAAATAAATATGAAAAATATTATTGAAGAAAAATAAGTTTATATATTTTCTAAGTTAAACTTGAAAATATATTATTTTTGGAACTTATATGAAAATACAAATATTTTTGCCAAAGGAAAATTATAGATAATTTTTCTAAGAAATATTTCTTAAAATATATATATATAAATGTATTTTTACTAGAGATATTATTTCGGAAAAACTTATGCAAAGTTAAGTATAAGAATACTTAATAAACATAAAAAAATATGTATTCTCGTACATATAAATACACTCTGGAATACGACATAAACGCATGGCAAAAGTATACAAATACAAGAATACGAATACACCCATCCTTGGGAAGGAAGTACATGTATAAATACTTGAAAAGTAACAAGTTAAAATATATTGTTATAACAATTATTCCAAAATTTAATAAATATAATTTAAGTTAAAATATTTATTATTTTAACAAATAATTATATAATTTGGAATAATATTGATGACACAAAGAACGTAACTCAAAGACACTAATACTAAATCAAGGCACGACCCACCCGGCTAATGAACCTTAGTACGTTGTAGATAGTCGTATACGCCAGGCGAAGCTTTGAGTTACTGTGATTACGAAGAACGAAAGACAGTGAGTTCATGTTCCCCCTTTTCTTTTAACTGTTTTCAGTTTTATAAATTTGGGGGTGAAATACATGTTACTAAGTGTTTACTGACAATTACAAATGGTATGTTTAGCTAAGGAAAATACTGTTAGATCATGGGAATGGGTAGGCGCACTCTTAAGGCCATTAATCCTCGTGTTAGGACCGAGGGCATGAGTGATAGATCTATTTGGGTGTAGCAAGCCCACACCCATGTGGACCAGGGTGGCCCATGAGGTGACTATGTCTTATAGCCGGAGGCCCGGTGCAAAATCTGCTAGGTTTGAGTCTTCCTACGCCGTTTCACGTATGTTAATGTATTAGCTACACATTAATTGATCTGTTCCTCGTTGCTTCATACCAGTTTTCAAATACATACCTATATACTTACAAAGGTTTTCCATGATGATTCGTGCACATACACACAACTCACATGAACTCGCTCAATTTTTGTTGATGTTTTCAAACTACATGTATTTCAGGAAACTAAGTATGGATCTGGCGGGCGGAGAAGTTACAAGTGTTGTTTGGAATAAAAGATGTCATCCGGTGTCGAATGGTTTAGAGTATGTATCCTATCCTGGATAGGCTACATATTCCAAAGCCTAGTTTTTATTAAAGTCTTTTGCTGAGTCTTTATAGAACTCTAAAAACAACTTGCATGGTTTGTCATTTGGATTTGAAGTCTATGTTGGATTTCTTGACAATGTTGATGTTATGTTTTAAAACTTAAATTTATGGATGACATCATGGTTTCATCATATAGTTGTTTGTTATGGTTGAATGCAATGATATTAAGCAAGTCACACCAAATCACGCTTCCGCAAAAAGTCAGGGTGTGACAATTTGGTATCAGAGCATCGATTGTAGCGAACTAGGATTCCTTCTCGAGTCTAGACTACAATCCTTAGGGCTCTCACGAAAATATTTTTACAACATGTTTTCATTGCATATACAAAACACCCAGATCCAGGGAAACAAACATTTTTACAAACAGACACGAAACACGATAGTAAGGCTGCATTTGTAGTTTAGTCTGGGATACTAAGTGGTTTAGTCTGGGAGACTAAGTGGTTTAGTCTGGGAGACTAGGTGATTTAGTCTGAGAGACTAGGTGATTTAGTCTGGGAGACTGGGTAGTTTAGTCTGGGAGACTAGGAAGGATACATGATTTCATAACGAATCGACTTTGCTTGCATGCTTAATGTTGGTAGATAATATATGTGCATATGTTGTGATTGTTCTGTGACAGACACTATGTCTTCATCCGAGAGTGGATTGTCCGACATTGATGACCCCATGGCTATTGGCTCTAGGGTGAGCGAGCCAGAGATCCTTACATCCAATACTGAGGGCGACCCAGATTTGCTATCAGACGACGACGACGACTTTCAGCCGTTCGTGTTGCCTGGCTTTGGAGATGACTTACCGCTTGCTGATGGCAATCCAGACTCGGATCCTTTTGTTGCTCCCATTCCAGCTCACGATCATCTTATCATCGGCCATCCCGATGGTGAGCATGTCGTGGCACCGATCCTCGCTCCCAATCCATTCCTCTCGAGGACTTGCCTTTTGATGACTTGATTGATGTTGACTTTGACCTGTTTATCCTCCTGTTGACGCCCATGGTGATGGAGAGCTAGATGAGGATGTTGTTGCTATTCTGCTTCCTGAGATTCCCGTTATTGGGATTTCCTCTGATACTAGCTCACACTCAGTCTCAGATTTATTTGAGTCTGTAACGTCTTCAGCTTTGCAGGCAGCTGGATTACAACGATATGCCACTGATTCTGATGACGATACGGCCAGGTCAGCTGTGCCATCTCCTCCACACGACTTTGAGCTTGATCTTGAGCTAGATTTTGTTCCTGTTGATCAGCCCGATGTTGCACCCGCTGATCCTGAGCCTTTACCTGATCATGACCCTATTCCTCTTGGCATACCAGACATTGCACCCCTCATACCTGACCCAGTTCCTGCACCCGTTGATCCTCCTGTTATTGAGCCAGTCACTCCTCCACTTGCACCCGCACCCGCTGATGTTACTCCCTTTCCTCCTGTGGAGTATGATGTCCATCGTGTCGATTTATCTACTGCTTTCTTACAGGACATCCCTGCACCCCATCCAGGGGAAGGTACTTCAGGCCAACAGCCTAGTCATGACCCTCATGCTTCAGCAGCTCTTTCACACATCCCCCAGTCTGCACCTTTTACTCCTTTTACTTCTTCACCAACTGATGAGCCATTCTGAGGGTCCCCGTCGTACTCCATGCTGACCTCAGACCCCTACCATCCCTCGCATTTTGTTGGCTATACACAGGATGAGTTACTTTATTCGCTTCAGCTTCGATTTGAAGTTATGAGTCGCGGAGTCTTGGAGCTTGAGTCGATACCGCGTCCTTTACCATGTCCTTGTCAGCATGCTTTCGTTCCCCCTCATTCATCACTGCCTCCTTTTGCATGTCCACCTGCTCCTCTCACTCCATTACCAGAGTTTGATGGTTGGTTTCTTACGGTCGAGCAGCAGATCCATTACTTGCTTCGTCATGTGCACAAGCTCGAGGAGGAGCTCGTACATGTTCTCAGTTTGATTTTCCTCCCTCCTCCTCCTCCGCCATTAGTACAGTAGGTTTTTGGTTTTATGCAGATGCATTACCCTTGATGAGAGTACCACTTTTGAGCTGAGCTTGTGAAGCCTTTTGGAGACCACCTTTTGATTGTAAGACCCTTGTAGATTGGTAGACTTGTTGGACAAGGGTGGTGTGACCCTGTGTTCCCTTTTGATATGATACACTTTGTAAGACATGTAACAATACTTTGTGGTCGATGATTAATGAAATCCCAATCGTCATGTTCTCATTAAACATGTAAATCAACAATGTGCTTGTTTGTTATGTTCTCATTAAATATATTTCCATTTACTTGTTTATGCTATGATTGTGCTATTGTTTGATTGTTTGAGATGATGACTTAATATGTGTATGTATATACGACCTCTAAACAACTATATACATTCCCTGAACAAATAAGACCTGACCAATCTGAACTCCTTCTTAGAAAATGTCTCATCAAGAGATCATTCGGCTGACCGAGGCAGAACTGCGAGCGAACATTTCACGGGCCATAGCTCGGCATGAGGTTCTTCGCTACAAACACAGTGGAAGTACCTCAGGGAATAACCCACCTAACGGTAATGTTTAAGTCACCTAAGACACATTACAATACGTTTGGACATTTCCGAAAGTGCTTTGCTAATGCTTTCTGTGATAATGTTGCTTGGGTACAGGTTGTACCTACAAGCAGTTTCTGGACTGCAAGCTTCTGAACTTCGACGGCACTGGAGGTGCCGTAGCTTTTGTGAGATGGGTCGAGAATATGGATTATGTTTTGCGAATGAGCGGATGTACGCCAGAGCAACAAGTCACATACGTTTCTGGATTGTTTCAAGATGAGGCCTTGTTACGGTGGAACCTTCGGGTTCAGATAATGGGTGAGGCTGTTGCGTATGCTTTGACATGGGATGAGTTAAAAGAAATGATGCGTAAGGAGTATTGTTCTCAGATGGAGATCCAGAAGCTGGAAATCGAATTCTGGAACATGAAGATGGAAGGTCCAAAGGTGGTGGAATATGTGCAGAGACTTCACGATTTGTCGCAAGTTGTTCCATATCTGGAGGAACCAGAGGAGAAGAGGATGGAACGATACATCTGGGGATTTGCGCCTTAGGTTCTGAGCTTGATGACAACATCAACGCCTCCAACAACTATCGATGCGAGTAACTTGAGTGTGGCGCTCACTAAGGAAGCACTTAGATTGGAAAAATTTTCGACCCCTGATGAGAAGAAGGAGACTCAGGTGGAGTCATTTGGAAAGAACAAAAGAAAGCTCACTGATTTCCAGAAGGATACTCGAACAAATAACAACAACAATACCAAAAAGGGAAAGGAGTACTTGGGTACCCTCCCTAAGTGCGACAACTGTCTACGTCATCATATTGGGCGATGTAGGTATAGGAAATGTGAAACTTGTGGGAAAATTGGTCATCTTAAGGAGACGTGCTGGTATGGTGCTGGACATGGAAAAGAAGGTCCAGATGGTAACGGAAATCACGGAGGAAGCAACGACTACAACAACTATCAAGGCGGAAATCGCGCCGACCAAGAGCTAGGTCAAGATTGCTTTAATCGTGGTAGCATAGGACATCCCAGGAAGGATTACCCTGGAGACAAACAGGCCAGTGGGAAGGTTTACTTGGGAACTAAGATGAGGTGTGATGAGTGCAAGTACCACCATGAATGTCGATGTCTGAGGCCTAAGTGTGGTAAGTGCGGAAAAGAAGGACACAACAAGGATGCCTGTTGGGCGAAGGATCCCAGACAAGGGGTAAATGATGACGACAACCAAGACGGAAACGAAGATGATAATGTTCCAGGATGCTATAGATGTGGGGACGTGGAGCACTATAGGGAAGATTGCCCTAAGAATAACCAAGCTCATGGAATAGTGTTCAACATTGGAGCTCGTGAAGCACGCCAGGATCCGAACGAAGTCACTGGTACGTTCCCTGCTAATTAACGCTTTGCATCAATGCTGTTTGATACTAGTTTCGACTATAGCTTGTACACCTAGAATTTAAGAATATACTTGGTCCAATAGCCAGTAAATTAGGTATCCCGTACTCAATAGAACTAACTAATGGGAAGCTTCGATGTTATAATTGGGATGGATTAGTTGTCGAGCAGTCGAGCGGAGACTGTTATCCACATTCCGATGGCAAGTGAAGAGACGATCGCGATTCATAAGGAGAAGCAGGATACGCTTCTACGGATTGCCAGTTGTCTGAAGGCACGAAAGTTTTTGCGGAAAGGATGTGTTGCCTTCTTGGCTCACGATGTTGATAAAGAAGCCGAAGAACCAAAGCTCGAAGATATCCCTGTGGGGAGGGAATATCCTGAAATCTTCCCCAAAGATTTGCCAGGATTGCCGCCGCAACGACAAGTCGAGTTCCGTATTGACTTGGTTCCAGGCGCCACACCAATAACCAAGACACCTTATCGACTTGCACCTTCAAAGATGCAAGAGTTGTCAACGCAGCTTCAGAAGCTACTAGAAAAAGGGTGTATAAGACCAAGCTTCTTGCCTCGGGGAGCTCCAGTTCGGATCGTCAAAAGAAGGATGGTAGCATTCGGATGTGCATCGACTACCAGGAGCTGAACAAGCTAGCCATCAAGAAATTAGTATCCCTGCCAAGGATTAATGACTTAAATTCGACCAGCTGCAAGGATCCAACTACCAACCCAAGATCGACCTTCGATCAGGCTATCGCCAGCAGCGAACCTAGGAAAACATGTGCTTAGGACCTTCGGGAACTTAGGTCAAAACTCATAAAAGGTTATCACTTAGGAACCGCGTCTGTTAACTCAAACAAACCCCATTATTCTGACGTATATGCTATTTCAGTTAGCCGAACAAATAAAGTACTCAAATTTTTTATATTTAGATTCCACTTTTGCTTCTAGTGAGTAGATTTTTGCATCTCTACTCCTCTTAATGGTAGTTGCATCAAGACAATTTTCTTCATTCAAGCACACACTCCTTTGTCTCGATACTTGATCATTTCTTCACTAAAGCGAGTACTCATTGATTCATTACTTAGAAATTCATATGTTCCACATGCACCATTTGTTATGCATATGGTTTCGTTTCGAATAAGCGCTTCATCCAAGTTCAAATACTATTTTGTTAAATCTAATTATCGATTTTGGCTCTTTTGCTATCAAGTCAACCCACTTTCTTGAAACTTCTTTTCTTTCAAGTTACACACTTGTAACCATGCCGAAATTCTTTTATCGATACATGTATCTATTGTCGGATTTCGCTAAAACAAAGTTCAATTGCTTGAACTTGTCCGTTTCGTATCTTCAATTCAAGGCATCATATGATGTATTGAGAGCATCATGTTCAAATTCATTTTTGCAAGTGTTTCTCTTGTTCCGAGTCGTAGTAGACTTGTTTGGTCTACGGCTCCATTAAATCGTTTGTTGGTTTCGACATTTTGTAATGATGCTTTCACTAATTTGAAGCATGCGCTAATCTCGTTTACGTATCTCATACACGGATTTACTTGTTTATTTATTAACTAGCTCTAAATCCGTTCTGGTTTATTATAAATAAAGCAGTCTTAACACAATCGTGTGCTAAGACAATGGTACATAAATTCATTTTATATCCCAGTGTACCTCCTAACGGTTCTTTCATTATCAATCGAATGCCTTGCAGTATTTATTGCTTTTTTTCATCTCCGATCGGAAACAGTAGCTCTTTGGTATTCTATATTCAATTGAAAAGTCTTACGATGTCGTTTGAATCAAATTTTCAGGTTTGCTTCATTTCACTTTCATTCGATTTCAAACACGGTGAACTTGTTCGGTCACCGCTATTATTGAATTATGTCATCATGACACCTTGTGGTGTCAGTATAAACTTGTAGCTTGTGCTAATCATGATCACTCGTTTCACACAAAACTACACATACTTTCGTTTGAGTTGCCATTTAAACACTCTTAATACAACTACGTATTGAGTCAATGATACACCAGTTTCAGTTGAATTTCCTTTCGGTGTATTCTCGAGAGCCAATAACGTCAACACACTAATTCTATTCATTCATTGTTCGAAAGTTGACGCATCATTTTCATATCATTATTACATTTGAGCATGCTGATTATGAATCCATCTAGTGGATATTAATGTTTCTAGAACTTATTTGCTTACTGTGAACGATCGCTTGGAAATCTATTAGTCGAAACTCCTCTTTTATTGAACCCCTGTAGAATAAGTTAAACTAGATTATACATCTATACGTCTCGTGTCCTTTGACATCAAATTATGGGACATGTACCTTCTAACCATTGGGTTCTTATTACTGTCGCGTGTCCTTAGATTTATCTGATTCGAATAAGTTTTGATACAGATTCATGGTTAAAGCACTTTGGTATTATTTATATCCATGCACGTATAACGTAACCTTAAGAAGTTAATGTAGTTTAAATTTCGAGTACGAAATTTTCTTAACAGGGGGAGAATGTGACAACTGTCAAAATTCCAGGTATCCGTACAAATATTAAATGATGATTAGTGCTTAATGACTGTGTTGAACTACAATTAATTGTTTGAATTGCTTTCTGATTATTGCTTTATACATGCATGTGCATCACATATTGCTTGATGTCGTATTATTATTGCATGAGAACTTTATTGACTTAAATGATGCATTAAATACAGTTAGCACAGTTATCAGACAAATCAGAAAAATGCTGACAGAGTTGAGTAAATAGACAGACGTTGTATTGAGACCTAGAATAGGCCAGAAACCAAAAGTTACACTAGTACAGTGTGTAGGAAAGTAAGGATCATAAAACTGTCTTCCTAGAGATAGTTTAAGTGCCGGAAAGTGCCTAAAACTCACTCAAACTGCAGAATTCTGCAGAAAATCAGCAAATTCAGCATTTAAACAACCTAATATCATGCAGAAATATGATTACATGGTCCTGAATGCTTTCCTAAGTGTCGGTAATTAAAACTGTCATAAAAGATAACATAAAGCACACTAAACTGCATAATTTAGCACCTTAACGAACCAGTAACCAACCGAGCAACCAGACACTACCCGAAACACCAAATTCTTACTAGAAGCACTGTTTTAACATTACCAAGCTAGTTATGGTCCCCGAACATCATAACACCCTATATAAATATCTTATAACTAAACATCTAACTATACACTTGATTTTCAACTATAAGCTAACTATATGCTTAAACCTAGTCTACTAACCCCCCCCCCCCTATGTAATCGGCCAACATGGCCCCCACATTGAGATTTCTTTCAATTTTATAATAGATCTTGTTTCTCTATTAAGAACATTAAAACCATTAGATAAACACTAGAAATGGATTATAAGTATGTACATCAAGTTCATAACCCTCAGAACCTCACACACTAAAACACACACACACACTCTTCTCTTCTCCTCTCCTTTAGGTTCGGCTGAGATCAAGCACACCACAACCACCATCATTCACTCATCTTCAACTAGTTCCAAGTATACACAAAGGTGTTAGAGGTTGCATAAGGAAGCTAGGAGCTTTCAAAAGTTGAAGAACCTCCACCATTTGCTTTTATCCATCTCTTTTCTTCTCTTGATGATCCCTAGCCTTGAGCTAGTGGTAAGGACCTTAATCTTTCTATTTTACATCTATTTTAAGTGGTTAAAAGATGTTACATGATGATTAACTTAAAGAACACTAAGAATCAAAGGAATGAAACTTGAACATAAGCTTGAACAATGAAGAAACTATGTTGTTTATGTGTTGGTTTGTTTTTTGATCATTGTTTGCTTATGAAAATGATGTAGAACATCATATGATCTTGCTAGATCGTGGTTAAAAACATAATCTAGCAAGATGAGAGAATGAAAATGTTGTAGGATGATAGATCATCCACACATAAAGCATGAACTTGAAAGAACATAATGTTTTCTTATAAAGTAATGATCAAAGTAAGATATAAATCTTGTAAATCTAATATTTCAAGAATAATTTTTCCAAGAAACCAAGTTAAAAATACAAGTTTTACTTAATCTTGGTTCTTAAATAAATAACCCTCATTTTTGGTGGTTAATAAAGTGTAAAAACACTTATGTAACAAGAAAAATCAAAGAAGAAACATTTTTGAAAAATATGATTATAAGTTGTGAAGATCCATTTTCTTTAAAAATGACGTTTTTAAAGAATCAGACACACTTTAAAGGATAACAAGACTTACTAAGAACACTAGTAAGTTACTACAAATTTTTATAAATTTTCAAGTTCATGAAGTGATAATTTATGCTTGTTTATGGCAAAATGGGTAAGTAAAGATTGTTTGTTGTTGATTATGGATTGATTGTGTTGATTTACAAAAGAAAATGATATACCTTTAAGGTATGGAAACCTCCATTTTTAGGGGAAACTATGGCAAAATTTTTCTAAAAATTAAACACTTAGAAAAATATTTCTAAACAAATATTTAAAAGTGTATTTTAAACCATGGATTTTTCACATAAAGTTTGCCATAATTTTTGTTACAAAAATATAAATATTGGAGGTTGGTTTTTATAAATAAAAGTGACTAAATATGTATTTAGGAAAATATATATTTAGATAACACCATGTGTGTGATTATTTGTATATTATGTGTATTAGTTATATTATTTTAGGACTAGAAATAATATAACTCATCAGAATACCAAAAATTATAATCCAAAATATTACCAAAATTCCAACAAAATAAATATACAAAGAATAAACGAACTATTGGTGAAACAGAACAAAGGAATGTAACTTACAAAAATATTCCGGAAATTTATTCGCAAGTATATTTTTGGTAAATAATATTTTGGACACCAAAAGAACAAAAATATGATTTTCTACAAGTATTACAAATTTATATCATATTTTTTACAAGAAAGAAGTATATTATTTTGGCAAATAAAAATATATATACTTTCTTGGAATTATTAGAAGGAATACTACCTTTGGAAGAAATATATATGTTTTCTCAAATAAATATGAAAAATATTATTGAAGAAAAATAAGTTTATATATTTTCTAAGTTAAACTTGAAAATATATTATTTTTGTAACTTATATGAAAATACAAATATTTTTGCCAAAGGAAAATTATAGATAATTTTTTCTAAGAAATATTTCTTAAAATATATATATTTTGGAAATATATATATATATATATATATAAATGTATTTTTACTAGAGATAATATTCTGGAAAAACTTATGCAAAGTTAAGTCTAAGAATACTTAATAAACACAAAAAATACGTATTCTCATACGTATAAATACACTCCGGAATACGACACAAACGCATGGCAAAAATATACAAATACAAGAATACAAATACACCCATCCTTGGGAAGAAAGTACATGTATAAATACTTGAAAAGTAACAAGTTAAAATATACTGTTGTAACAATTATTCCAAAATTTAATAAATATAATTTAAGTTAAAATATTTATTATTTTAACAAATAATTATATAACTTGGAATAATATTGAAGACACAAAGAACGTAACTCAAAGACACTAATACTAAATCAAGGCACGACCCACCCAGCTAATGAACCTTAGTACGTTGTAGATAGTCGTGTACGCCAGGCGAAGCTTTGAGTTACTGTGATTACGAAGAACGCAAGACAGTGAGTTCATGTTCCCCCTTTTCTTTTAACTGTTTTCAGTTTTATAAATCCGGGGGTGAAATACATGTTACTAAGTGTTTACTGACAATTACAAATGGTATGTTTAGCTAAGGAAAATATTGTTAGATCATGTGAATGGGTAGGCGCACTCTTAAGGCCATTAATCCTCGTGTTAGGACCAAGGGCATGAGTGATAGATCTATTTGGGTGTAGCAAGACCACACCCATGTGGACCAGGGTGGCCCATGAGGTGACTATGTCTTATAGCCGGAGGCCCGGTGCAAAATCTGCTAGGTTTGAGTCTTCCTACGCCGTTTCATGTATGTTAATGTATTAGCTACACATTAATTGATTTGTTCCTTGTTGCTTCATACCAGTTTTCAAATACATACCTTATACTTACAAATGTTTTCCAGGATGATTCGTGCAAACACACACAACTCACATGAACTCGCTCAACTTTTGTTGATGTTTTCAAACTACATGTATTTCAGGAAACTAAGTATGGATCTGGCGGGCGGAGAAGTTACAAGTGTTGTTTGGAATAAAAGATGCCATCCGGTGTCGAATGGTTTAGAGTATGTATCCTATCCTGGATAGGCTACATATTCCAAAGCCTAGTTTTTGTTAAAGTCTTTTGTTGAGTCTTTATAGAACTCTAAAAACAACTTGCATGGTTTGTCATTTGGGTTTGAAGTCTATGTTGGATTTCTTGACAATGTTGATGTTATGTTTTAAAACTTAAATTTATGGATGACATCATGGTTTCATCATATAGTTGTTTGTTATGGTTGAATGCAATGATATTAAGCAAGTCACACCAAATCACGCTTCCTCAAAAAGTCAGGGTGTGACACATAGGGTCGTGCTCCTCAGATAACCCACTCTTAGAAGAAGACATCAGTACCTATAACATAATAATCATGGCATATGCACATATGTTAACTACTATCACTCGGTATATGCAAGCAAAGATAGGCATCACTTTAACATGTTTTCTCGTTTCGTGTTTCATTCTTTCCTTTGTAAAACGTTTGTTCCATGGATCTTGGCGTTTGGTAAATGCAATGAAAAATATTTTCGTGAGAGAGTCCTAATGATTGTAGTCTAGTCTCGAGAAGGAATCCTAGTTCACTACAATCGAAGTTCTGATACCAAACTGTCACACCCTGACTTTTGCGGAAGCGTATGATGTGTGACTTGCTCAATATCATTGCATTCAATTATAACAAACAACTATATGATTAAAATACGATGTTCACGCATTCATACTTTTCAAAATATTACAAACCCAAGTTGTTTAGTACCATCCATCAAACTTCAAGTGTAACTTACAAACCATTCAAATAGAAACAAGTTCCATAAAGGACTTTTAAACAAACGATATATAAAAACCAAGGCTTTGACTCGTATGTCTTATCTAAGATAAGACATCCAAGTCAAACCCTTCAAAAGATTGGATGACATCAACTCTTGAAATACTTCTTGAAACTTTCAAACACCACCAGATCCATCTGTTTCCAGAAATACATGTAGTTTGAAAAATATCAACAAAAGTTGAGCGAGTTCATGTGTTTTTGTATGTGTGCACGAATAATCTTGTAAACATTTTTATGTATGCCTTTGTAATCCGGTATGAAAGTGTCTATGAACTGATCATTAATGTGTAGCTATGACATTAATATGTGTGCAATCGTGCAGGAAGGCTCAAACCTTTGCGGATTTCGTACCGGGCCACCTGGCGGGAACGGCATAGTCACCACATGAGCCAACTCGCGGACCCATGGGTGGGGCTCGCAACATCCAAATAGATCTATCACTCATACTCCTCGGTCCTTATACAAGGATTAATGGTCTTATGTTAACGCCTACCCATTCACATGATCTAACAGTTCATTCCTTAGCTAACCATACCACTTGTAAACGTTTGAAACATTTGAAACATGTATTTCACCCCCGAAGTTATAAAACTTAAAATAGTTAAAAGAAAAGGGGGACATGAACTCACTGATTTGCGTCCTGTATCCTGTAACTCAAAGATCTCTTCCTGATCTCGTACCACTACCTACACACGTACTAAGTTTTATTAGACGTTTAGGTCGTGTAACGACTAACGACTCTTAGTCTTAGTTGTTTATTAAGACTTATTTTAGAATTCTTGGTATAGTTTGGGTTATATGTTGGGTACACATTATATAATTCAAAGTATATAATTATTAGTTAGAATAATAATATTTTAACTTAAATTATATTTATCCAATTATTGGGATATTGTTAAAATAATATACTTTAACTTGGTTTATTATGTATTTTCACATGTGTATTTTCCCAAGTATGGGTATACTTGTACTTGTGTATTTTGCCAAGTATTGTTGGTGTATTCCGGTGTGTATTTATACGTATGAGGATACGTATTTTCTTGTATTTGTTAAGTATTTCATACTTAATTTTGTATTCAATTTTCCGGAATATTATTGTTAGACAACTAAAACCACCAAACTTATATTCTCAAAATATATATATTATAAGAGAATTTTTATAGAAAATATCTATAAACTTTTTCTTGGCAAAAAAAAAATATACTTTCATATAAACCTCAAAAATAATATATTTTTAAGATTAACTTAGAAAATATATATATTTCTAGTTTTCACCCAAAATAACATGTCTTCCAATTATTTAAGAAAATATATATTATTTTTCTTAACTCAAAAATAATATATCTTCAAATTGTTTAAGAAAATATATATTTTTCTCCACTCAAAAATAATATATTTTCTATTTGACAAAATATGATACATTTTGTAATAGTTATAAAAATCCATATTTTACCGTCTCTTCGGTTTTCAAAATACCGTTTAACACATTTTTCGAAATATGAATTTATTTCCGAAATATATATATTTATAGTCCATATGTTCGTTTGTCCGTTTGTCCGATATTCGGGTATAAATTATATATTTATTTTCTTGGAATTTTTGTAATATTTTGTATTACAATTTTTGGTATATTGGTGAGTAATATTATTTTCAAGTTCCTAAAATAATATAAATAATACACATAATATACAAGTAGCACACAATTTGTGACATCTAAATATATATTTTCGTAAATATATACTTAGTCATTTTTATTATAAAAAATCAACCTCCAATATTTGTAATTTTTGTAATAAAAATTATGGCAAATTTTCATATGAAAACCATGATCAAAATTTACTTGTAAACACTTGTTTAAAAATATTTTTCTAAGTGTTTAATTTCTACAAAAATTTTGCCATAGTTTCCCCTTAAAAATGGAGGTTTCCATGCTCATAAGCATATCATTTTCTTTTAAAACTCATCACCAATCATCAACAATTTACACACAACTTACCATGAGCCAAAATATGCATTTTAACAACATGTCATGAACTTGAAGTTTAACAAAAATGTGTAGTAATTTCACATGTTGTTTAGTTAGTTTAGTTACCTCTAAAAACATCGTTTATAGTTTATAAAACTCATTCTTGTAAATTTTAGTTCTTTACAATTTGTATGATGATTTTCTAAAAATAATTCTTCTTGTATTCTTCTTGTTACCAACACTTTTCTAGCTTTGATTTAACCCTCAAAACATGTTTACTTCCTTTAAAACCAACTTCATGATAAATCTTGTAATAAACTTTAGTTTCTTGAAAATATTATCTTAGAAATCTCTTATTCTCAAGACATCTAACTTGTATCAATAATCATCATTCACTAAAACAAGTTCATCTTCAAGTTTATGTTTAACATAAAGGATAATCATTACAAATTTCACAAGATCCATCCTTATACTTGCTAGATCATGTGTTTAATCATCATCTAGCAAGCTTCTTATGATGATCAACATCATAATCACAAGAAATCAACAAACAAGTTTCATACATACACTAAAACAACTTAGATTTTCATGTTATTAAGCTTTATGTTCAAGATCATGCTTATGTTTCTTTGAGATTCTTAAGATTAACAAGTTACATAACACATTAACCACTAAAATTAGAAGTAATAACAAGTTGTAAGGAGCTTACTACTAGCTCTAAGGCTAGGGAAGAAACAAAGATGAAGACGATGAAGAATGAGGTGGATAAAAGCTCTAGGAGAAGGTCCTTCCACTTCCAATGCTTCCAAGCTTCTTAGTTATGCCTCTTACACCCTTGAGAGTCCTTAGAATGCTTGAGATTGAAGTGAAAATGGAGGTTGTATGGTGGGGTGTTGGAGCCGAGAACAAGAGGGGGAAGAAGGGAGTGTTGGTGTTGTTTTGGAGAAGTGAAAGTGATGAGAGTGAGGACTTGTGGTTATTTAAAACAATCCTCCAACATTAGTTTGTCTAGTGGTTATAATGTCCCTAATCATTCATACATATCAAATAAAATATTACAAAGAAATCAAGGGGGTGGGACCCCTTGATGACCGTCAATTGAGGGGGGGGGGGTATTGGTTGTGTTGTAATTCTTAGTTAGGGATCTTGGTTAGATTGTAAGGTTATTAGTTAGTGTTATATGTGTTTAGTGTTTATAGGATGTAATATGGTGTTTGACGATCAATACTAGCTTCATAACACTAAAACAATGCTTTTAGTGAAAATTTGGTGTTTCGGGTAGTATCCGGTTGTTCGGTTGGTTACCGGTTCTTTAAAGTGCTAAATAGCGCAGTTTAGTGTGCTTTATGTTGTCTTTCATGACAGTTTTGATTCCCGACACTTAGGAAGGTATTCTGGACCATTAAACCATAATTCTGCATTATATTTTGGAGTTAAAAAGCTGATTTTTGCTGAATTGTGCAGAATTCTGCAGTTTTAGTGTGTTTCGGGCACTTCCAGGCAGTTAAACTATCACTCGGAAAGCAGTTTTATGATCTCTACTTTCCTACACACTATTCTAGTGTAAGTCTTGGTTTCGGGGCTCATTCCGTGTCTTAACAATCATGTCTGGCTGAGTACTGAACTCCCGTCATTACTTTTAGTTTGTCTGCTAACTATGCTAACTTTGTTCTGTGCACTAATTGAACCATACTGTGTTGCATGTAATAATGATAAACATTCTTGCAACATGAAATGTAATTGTAAGAGTATAACAGTAATCAGATAATCTTTCATATCATTGGTTCAAGCATACACAATCATTAAAGAACAATTACTGTTTACATGGTACGGAAATACATGGAAAAGTGACGGTTGTCACAATGTGAGGTTAAATCTTGTTATGTTGTTGAACTTGAATTATTATGTGAACTTAAATAATTTTATGAAGATTATTGGACTTGAATGAATGATTTTAAATTGTTGGACTTGAATGATTATGTGAAGATTATTGAACTTGAATGATTTTAAATTGTTGAACTTGGGTGCTTATGTGAAGATATGAATATGAATTAGAAATTCAGTGATGTTGGTTTGTAATTTGTTGAAACTTGAATTCGATATTTAGGTATGAAGAAAATTGACAACTTTTTCCAATGACTACCATCAAACCTTGAATCGTCATCTTCAAGTTGTAAACCCTTGAAAATAGATTTAAATGATTTTCCATTGGGATCTTTCCGAAAGAAAAATAAATTGTCGAATCGACCCGAATTTTACCCGACCCAAACCGTTGAACCGACCCGAATTTTTTTTTTACATTTGGTCCTATGACATTAGAGTATCTAAAAACAATGAACTTTCTGAAAAAGATTTTTGAAACCGCTCCTGCATTCAACCACACTATAGTTGATAAATTATGAAGTTAAATCACAAGAAGATGAATACTTTAGATACTAATTACCCAACTGGGTAACTAGTATAGAGCTATATCGATGTGGCCAAGATCCAAAGGATAAGGATCTACGATGACGTCATCATGCTTACTTCATTCCTCAAATGATGTGCTAGAATTGAAAATGTTGAAATTGCTAAGAAACCATCAGGCTATTTCTCACTACCTACCTTAATCACCCACACCCCTACCACACCCTTTCACACCTATCATATTATATGTGTTTATATATAAAAAAAATTATGTGATCATCAACTTGAGTTCACTTGTAAAACTTTATATAATTATATATGCCAATGTGTAGGTTCCAACACCCTTAAAATAACACACATCTGTTTGCTTCATCATCTATAATGGAGGAAGCTTCAACACCCTACAAGAAAAGATTAATATGTGAGCTGATCAGAGGTAGAGACTGTACTAAAAAGCTTCAAAATCTACTTCGCCGGAAAGTTGTCGACGGTGGGCCGGAGTCAGCCGAAGATCTCGTCATGAAAATACTCGGGTCTTTCTCCGACAGCCTTTCCACGTTGACTTCTTGGAATTCCGGCGAGTTATGCCCTGCTCCGGCTCCGGCGACTAGTTCAGATGGTCGGACATGGAACTCAGGCCAAAGTGAGAAGAAGCCGGCGGTGAAGGACCGAAGAGGATGTTACAAGAGACGGTAATAACTAAATGAAGTAGTTTAGAATAATTTGTGTAAAGTAAAAATAAGAGGATGAATAGGAGTAACAATTGTGTTAAAAATAAATTTGAGTAAGATCTATTTTTAATGCTTCTTTTTTTATTAGTTTGGTGTAAATAAAGTTTATACTAATGAAGAAAAGTTGCATTAGGTACAACTTTTAAAGTGTTGATTGTAAAATTGCAGAAAGACTGAAGATTCAAGGGATGAAATTGCAAATACAATTGAAGATGGATTTGCATGGAGGAAATATGGACAGAAAGTGATTCTTGATGCTAAATTTCCAAGGTATACATTTATTGCATTATTTTTATTTAATCATATTCGCCTATAAGACCATCCGTAGTGGTATCAAATTTGGGCCTTTTTTGGTTGAAGAGCACCCCTCCACGCCGGAAGTTCCGCCCCCATGGGCGTTGTTTTGGAGATTTTGGGCTGGGGTGTTCTATATTCAATGCCCAACTTCCATTTCTTTGGCCAATCACATGCGTTTTTGTTTTCTTGCCCAATCACATGCATTCTTCCTTTTAACATAATGTCCACATCCCCACTACACCTATTTTAGAAAAAACGCACCATAAAGCCCCTTGCTGACTAGATCGCCACATGGCGCAAAACACCCAAGGACGAGGTTTCTTCCACTACGCATGGTCTAAAAATGATAGTTTTGTCGGTTATCATTACAAAAAAATTATATATTTTCTGTTTTTTATAACATGACAATATAGTGGAGCGTTCTATTTTGATTAATAAAAATGATAGTTTTGTCGGTAATTATTACAAAATATATCATTAAAATAGATATTTATTTCTTTTATTTTTTAACACTGATCCTCCTATATATGCAGGTGCTATTATAGATGTACACATAAAAATGAGGGATGCAAAGCATTAAAACAAGTCCAAAAGCTAGAAGATGGGTCAGAAAGGTTTCATATCACATATTATGGATCTCACACATGCCAAAATACCAACAACACAACACAAATGTTCTCAGACTCGGAGGATCTTTGTTTTCTACTAAATTTTAACAACTCTGGAACCAATCATTCATCTAGCAGCCTCTCTAATATCACAAATGCCCATATTACATCCTCAACTGATCAAGAAGATGATTCAAACGCCAAAAGTGATGATTATCTTACCTCTAGCAATCATGATACATCATCCAAGTATTTGTGGAAGGACATGATTGGTAATTTGGAGCCATCCGATGCAGATATCTTTAAGGATGTTATTTTTATGGATGACTTTAAATTTCAATAAAATGTATTCTAGATTTCTATGTAAAATATGTACTAATGTGAGTTTGTTTAAATAAACAAATTTATCTAGTACATTTTAAGCACGGTCGAGTAGATGACAAAGTGTATTTGTTGATGAATGCAATGTATGGTTTGGTACAAAGAAATGCAGTTTGATATCTTATCATGTTTGTGTAAATATATAAGGTGGGTCCTAAATTGATTGTGCATGAAACACGAGGAAACTATAAAGTGAAATTCTTTAAATGTATATGAGTAAAGGTGTACAAAAAACTCTCTCTCTCTCTTTTTTTTTTTTTTTTTTTTTTTTTTTTTTTTTTTTTTTTTTTAAGGTTTGAGCCATTTTAACAGTTTAGTCCAAATATTTCATTTTTTTTATGTGGGTTCAAAAAGGTTTCACCGTTGCCATTTTAGTCCACTGGGTTAACATCATCCATTTTTTCTGCTAATGAGAAATGCAATTGGTCATTTTATATGCAACTATATTAACTAGAAAGGCAATTCGGCCATTTAAAATGACCGAATTGCCCTTCTCGTTAACGGAAATAATGGATGAATTAACCCAGTTGACTAAAATGGCAACAGTAAAACCTTTTTGGACCCACAGGCGAAAAATGAAACCTTTGGACTAAACTGACAAAATGGCCCAAACCACGGGGACTAAAATGACATTTAACTATGTTTTTTTTTTCCGCCAAACTAGTTGAGGTTATAAATGGAACTGAGTTGGTTGACACAAAATGAAAATCGGTTTGTCAAAACCAGTCCGGCTTATAAACTGTTTTAGGAGGGAAAATGTTTGATCCTATCAAATCTTCTATTAGGTTTGGGTTTAAACCGGTTTGGGACAAGAAAACCCCACTTTTTTGGCATTTTTTCAAATCAGGTCGGGTCCAAACCGGTTTCAGGTAATGAGACTACGAACTGATATACAGATTGGCGGGATGGGATATGATCCAAACCGGTTTAGGCCAAACCAATTTTTTTTGGGTGAAGTGGATCGGGTTGTAAACCGGTTAGACGGATCCAAAACGGTTTTTATGTACACCCATACATATGAGCTTACAAACTTTTTATTTATTCAATAATTAGGCATTTTGCCTATGACTTTGTATACGCTTTTAGTATTCTTAAAACATAATAGCGTATGTGCATACAAATATACATTTTAATAATAACCACAAAAAATGAAAACAATTACGATCCATACATGGGCCACACTCTTCCAATAAGAAATCCACACAGTGACAATTTATCAAATTTGAAACGCCATGTGTAATAAGTTCAATGGTGGAAAGACAGAAAAATGACGGGGGCACAATATCATAAATAAGACCATGGGGTGTGGGGGTCGTCCCCCATGGCGCCGCTCGTCCCCTCCGTCGCACACCGGCCCCCTCCCTCTCTCGCGTCGCTGGCGTCCAAGAACAGCCGTTTGGGACGAGGCATGTGATTGGTTGGATGTTTATTTAGTGGGCCACCATAGAGAGAGAGAGAGAGAAAGAGAGAGAGAGATTTAATTGTTGTGGGCCACCATTTTCAGATTCTGAACTATCCTCCACACCCTTGGGTAGTCTCCAAGGGGATGGTCCTCCACTCATGGTGATGTGGCGCCTACGTGACGGGTAGTCCTCAAAGAGACTAAGCAAACCACACCCATGGTCTAAGTGAAACATTAAGTGTACCATAAATAGATCATTATGTACCATAAATAGATCATTTTGTAATTTTTTTTGAAAGGCCAATAAAATTTTTTATTCACCAATCTAGCAAGGTGCTAACATCACAATTACATCCACCAATCATGAAACAAAAGATAAAAATATAACAGAAACATAATAAAGATGTCAGAAACATTAGAAAACTTCAAACCTCTTTCAACTATCCCATGTGAGACTGGCCTGTTTTGATCGATTTTTTACCCACTAATAGCTCATAGTTTTTATTTCCTCTACTACCTTACCGACTGAGATAGGGACCTGTTCAAACACAGCCTTATTCCTCATCCGCCAAATACTCCAAAGGAACACAAGGGCGACAACATGTAGAGCCTTCCTTCTTTTGACAGGGTCGGGCACCAAGTCGCTAACCTGAAGGATATCTATAAGGCTGAAAGCATAAAAATCTGGGATCTTGCCCATTGAATAATAACAGTCCACACCAATTGAGCAAATTGGCATGACACAAAAAGGTGATCGCAGGTTTTCGGGACTTCATTGCAAAGAGGACATAGCTCCGAAGTCGGATGGATACCTTTCATGGACAATGCCGTCCTTGTCGGTAATCTCTCCACCATCACGCGCCAACCGACAATCCCAACTTTTTAGGCGTCCAATTATTCCATTTAAATACCAAGTTCGGTGGTGATCGATTAAAAGCTTGTACCTGTCTTCTGATGCTACCAACTGAAAATACCCCGTTCGGATTCAAGCCTCTTTTTTAACTTCACATCGAATCCTGATTAACTTTTGATTGAGCTGCTGCAGTTCATTCATCTCGGCTACAAAAAAAGGATCCCTATTCTAGACCCAATTAAGCATTACCCCTTGAGCATTATTCACTACTCGTACCAACACTGTGCACATTTTATCCGACTCAATGTTAAATAGGGCTAGGAAAGTATGAGCCAGAGGCAAGTCTCCTATCCATGTATCCATCCAAAATAATATGTCAGCCCCATTACCAAGCACTCCTTTAATCTGATAGGATAAATTCATATTCATCCTTTCTAATTCGTTCGTAATACTCCAAATTTGTTTCCATGGGCCATGTATCGAGATCTTTGACAGTATAAAATTCCATGATCTAGACTTGTTATGTATTGCCCAAATAACCTTTCTCCATAACCCTTCTTTCTCGACCTTTAACCTCCACCACCACTTCGAAAGCATGGAAAGATTCGCATCTTTTAAGGATCTAAATCCCACCCCACGATATTCAACCGAAGAAATGACCTTTTCCCAAGCTATCCAATTCCCTTTAGATTTGTCTTCCGTACCATTCCAAAAAAAAAATGTTCTCCGAATGGATTCGAGTTCTTTAATCACTTGAGCCGGTGCCTTGTACAAGGAAAAATAGTACAAGTGAAGAGAACTGAGAACCGATTTTATTAACGTGATCCTTCCCTTATAGGATATAATTTGCCCTTCCATAAAGCCAACCGATTCTTAAAAACTTCGATGATTGGTTTCCAATTTTTTCTCAAGTTCATGTTACCCTCTACTTGGAGCCCCAAATACTTGAACGGAAATATACCCGCCTTACATTGCAAAATTTCAGCCATATCCTCCACTGCATTATTATTCACTCCCACACCATATAGTTTGCTTTTTCCAGGATTAACCCTTAGACCCGATGCCAGGTAAAAACATCTAAGAATTCTCCTTAAGATTGTCGCATTTTCACCGGACCATTTACCGAGGAAAACGACATCATCAGCATAAAGTATATGAGTCAAAGATGGCTCGTTTGTCGCACATGTAATACCTTGGAATATACCGACCGATGATGCTTTCTTCATAATTCCGGAAAGTGCTTCCATTGCCATAAGGAACAAGAACGGGGATAAAGGGTCTCCCTGTCGGAGACCACGCGTACATTCAAACTCTAAGGTAGGGGAGCCATTGATAAGTACGGACACCCGTGAAGACCTTAATGTGGCCATTATCCACATGCACCATCTAGCCGGAAAGTTCATTTGTGACCTTACAGAATGAAGAAAATTCCAATTTAGTGAATCATAGGCCTTGTGAATATCAACTTTGAAAAACACACCCATTTTTTAGTTGCCTTCATCCAAGCTAAGATCTCATTTAGCATTTGTCACAACCCCGACCCCTTGCCCCGAGGGGAGGGTGGCCGCGAGATGCACAGAGCCGGTGGTATCGGTGTTTATTAATTTGGCAACGGAAATTAAACATCAGGACCGTATTTAGGAAATAGTTATTCAGAGTTAAAACACCACACTTTTATAAATAATAAATACATGGGAAAAACCCAAGTTTCCATTATAATATGTTTATAGGGATAAACCCTAATTTATTTAAATAAAACTTATTTCTTATTTAGGTAACTTTTATAGCCACTTTTCCAAGCCTTCAGTGCTCTCTAGCTGGCTTCTATTAGCTTCACATTAAGATACCTGAAACGCGTTTTAAAAAGTTTTATCAGCAAGAAATACTGGCGAGTGCATCCCAGTTAAATCAAAACAAGCTTTTATATCTTTACAGTATTGAGAGTGATTACAATGTTTATATCTACCCAATTACCACCCACAGTACTACCAATCTTGACTTGTGGTCATGCTACTATTCACAATATAGTAACAAGTAATGTATACAAAACCCCAACATACTGACAGTAATTGTAGAATACATAGACTCAATCACTGTTATCATAATTTAAAACAATTGAGGTTTTGATAAAACAGTTTGGTAGAAAAAGAGAATGACTCACAAAAAAGAGTTTACAAAAAGAGAATGTACCCACTTTGCTGACTTAGATAATATTACTGCTTTCTTGTGACTTCCTGGTTATAATCTATTAAAATTAAACAATGCACACGTGTTAGGAAGATAACCCAATTTACATTAGCCATACCCCCGAGACAGAACTCCAACGACTGAGTCAAGCAGAGCCTTGACATGCGTTACGGAGCCCTAGATCAATCGGGTAGAGTAACTAATACGTAACCAGGGGTTATAATACTTACAACGAGACAGAGCTTCGCTTTTTAGGGGTATTATATCGAGCAACACTATTGCTATTATAGGGACTTTAGAGAAAGAAAGAAAATAAATGAGCGGCGATAAACTGAGCCTGAGGCCCCTTTTTATAGTGCAGATCGATGGGCGGCTCGCGGCCCGCGAGCACCTGCCCTCAATCTTACGCGGCCCACGAGAGACCTAGGGTAGATCCTAGCTTGGTCAACTCACAATGTAGATCTAACACGAGGGGGGACACATGGCGCAATGTGGTGCCGCTTGGTGCCACCTTGTCGCGCCCCGCAACAGACCCAGAGGAATGGGTCGCACCCCGCGAGGACATTATATATTTGTTTTTATTTGATTTTTGTAAATATAAAAGTATATTAAGGTTATTTTTTGTATACGGGGTATATTATAGGCAGTTTAGGGAATGTTAAAGGTTTTAGGACGGCTGTTATATCATTAATGGACCGTCCGTAATATTTCTTCCACATAAGAAAGTCGTCTGTTCCTCCGAAATCAACTTCCCGACCACCCCTTTAAGACGATTTACTAGAACTTTGGATATAACTTTGTTAACACATCCTATCAAGCTTATGGGTCGAAAGTCTACAGGCCTTAACGGATCTTTTATTTTGGGGATAAGAGCTATGAACGATGAAGAACAACATTTATTTATGCTTCCGTTAATAAAGAACTCTTCAAATAGTTTGAGGAAGTCGCTTTGTAAACCTTCCTAGCAGCGTTTAATAAACCGGAAGTTAAATCCATCTGGTCCGGGAGCTCGGTCACCATAACATTCCCAAATAGCGTTTTTAATTCTACCAAGGAGAACGGAACCACCATGGCTTTGACCTCGACTAGAGATAAAGTCTTCAAATTTGGGTATTCAATAGGTGGGCGTTATTGCATAGGTTCCGAGAAAAGATTAGCATAAAACTCGAAAAATTGTTATTTTATGATAACCCGATTCGTAACCGATTCTCCATCCATAAACACGCCATTTATCCTGTTTGAACTGAGATTCGACTTTAACACTGTTGTAACACCTCATAGAATCACGTCCAATGATGTATTGACACGTGTAATAAACCCTAATTAAGTCAAACGTTGAATTTGAGGGACTAATTTTGTGAAAAATCAAAAACTTTGATTATAGAAGGACTGGAAATGTTAACATGCTTATTGTAAGCCTCTGAATAACATTACATGGTAATCATATTCACAAATGGGCCACTTGTTGATCATAAGTAGCCGTTTGCGTAATTAATTTAAAGTTGCGCAATGAAGGGTTAAAAGTGTCAACATGTTAATTCTTACCTCTAAGAGACCTTTTAACAAACTGAGAGCTTCATGATAATTGATTTCACTCTCGGGAATGCCTAATAATGGCCATTAAGGGCTTTTATGCCTATAAGTGACATTACGCGCAACTTTGCAAGTTTGAGGGGTTAAAAGCGTCAATATGTTTAATTATACCTCTGAACGACCTTTTAATGAACCCGAAGCATCGTGATGTTTAATAATACTCTTTAGAATGCCTAATATGGATTAGATAAGGCTTCGATGCTATTAAACGATGATATACGCAAGTTTGCGCATTATAGGGACCAAAAGCGTCAACTTTTGAATCTAGGCCTTTTGGTGACCATTTAAGCGAACAGGAGCGTAGTAATATTTAAACATATGCTTGGGAACACCCATTATGGGCCATGGAAGGCTTGGATACCATTAAACAACATTTCGCGCTACTTTGTGCGATTAAAGGACTATTTGCGTCAAACTTCAAAAGTATATCGAATCGGATGGTAGAGAACATTCCGGAACTTGACTATAAGTTATACATGCCCTAAATATCCTTTACATAGCTTAGAAATAGGCTTTGAGAGGTCTGGCGTGCAAAAATAAACTTTTAAGTCAAACAGGGACTAAAAGCGTCAAAAAGTGCATAAGTTTGCATTTTCGCGCATGTCTTAGGTTCTGAATATATCCGGACATCCAAAAATTTATATAACCACTAAAATATTTTATTTTAGTGTTCGGCATGATAAAATTCCATTCGTCGCGTAATTTGGATCGTTTTTCGCGTCCGTTCGTGTTTCGTCATAATTAGTCGAACAACGTGATCATACGACCAAACGAACCGACATCCAGCATATTTTTGATCATGTTTTATGTTTCCTATGTTTGGGAATCATTGTAGAGCCTTGAAAATGGCTTAACGGGCCTTAACCGCGTCAAAAAGGGCCTTACAAGCTTACAGGGACTAAAATTGTAACTTCTGAAAGTCGCTGCTGATCTGGTCTGTTATGGCTTAACCTCATACTTATTTCTGGACCTGGCATGAGTCATGAGCCGAGGACCATCAGGATGCACCTCTCGGGCCATCGAAAACAGCGTTTTCAGCTGTTAAAATATGCTGAATTAAACACAGGGATCAATCTGGTCGTTTCTGGAACTTAAAAGCTGAGTAAAAGGCTGCAGGGACCAAACTCAGCAAACTACCAAACTTGTTTGCTGAAATGGGCCAGTTCGCGGGCCGCAAAGCCCCCAGGGCTCCTTGTTCGCGGGCCGTCAGAAAGAACACAGCAGCAGCAGGTTGTTTTCTATTGCTGGTTTTTGTTATTCTTGAGCACAAATCCATTCCAAAACTGGTTTAATCAAATCCTTGGGCTACCTCCTGATTTAGGACAACTGTTAAGACACATGTGAGGATCTTAGTAACCCTCAAACACTTGTCAATCATCCATGAACTCACTCAACACTATAAATAGGTGATGAACCTTCATTCCAAATTCATACCATTTGTTTGAGTTCTTCTCTGTCTCAGCTCTATGAGGATCCTGATCATTATGGAACCTCTCTTGAGTTCCTTTCAGTCCATTGGACCCTTTGTAAGCATCCCTTTTCATGCTTAGTTCAGTTTATTGGCTTTTAAAACCGAAAAAGTCAAACATTTCGTTAAACGCCTTGACTTTTAAACGATTGAGCCATGGTTCGCAACGAACATGGCTACGTGATCGCAATTAGGTAGGTATTAAACCCTCAAAAGGGCACCTCCTAATTACCACGTTTGCTTAGTTAATTGTCGGGTCAAAATAATTACAATAAAAGTCAAATGAGTCGGTTTTAAATAAAATTCGTAACTAATGATGTAAAAGCAATAAAATCAGTTTTATCACTTTAATAACTTGGTAAATATTAATTGAACATGTCTAGGCATGTTCAACCCGACAATTCTGAGTTTAGGCTCGGTTCGCAACCGAAAGTCGCAAAAATTGACTTTCAGTTCTGACCCGATTTAACTTAGTTTAGATATGCCCTAGGATTCTTTTAGGACCATATTATAGGTTAGTATAACCCTCTGAGGTTATACAACTTGGTTCCTAATTAATCCGATTCATATGCATGTTTCAGTTAATTGCTTAAATGTTGACCATTATGCCATTTTGACCTTAAAACGAGGTTTTTGAAAATTTGAGAGGACAAAAACCTTTATTAATGATTTATAAACATGTCCTAAAATTTTGACATCAGTTTGAGGTCTAGATTAGGAGTTATGCTCAATATCGTAATTTGAAAGCTTTTTATTAATTAAACGACATTATTAGCATAAAGCCTATCTAAACCCAAAAGTTTGACACCAAACTTCTTACCCACTGATGTAATATAATATTTTTGGATTTTTGAAGATTTTTATTTATTTTTAAACTGATCATGGCATAGGGTTCTTGCTTTGATTCGGTAATTGTCGGTTATACTCTTTTTTTTGAATAAAATGAGTTTTACATAACATTTTTATACCAAACTTTTTTCTACTGATTTTATATGATAAATAAAATATTTTGAAGTTTATAAATTGATCAGAAACTCAGATTTCCTTATATAACCCGAAAATCGCTTAAAACCGACTTTTACGCGTTTTAAACGCATAGTACGGGTTAAAACTATTTTTGGCATATAAGACTTAATACCTACTGATGTTTTAAGTAATTTTTTTATACTTTAACAGTAAGCAAAAGTTTTGAACTCAGATTTCCAGTTTTGACCTTTAAACCTTATGTGAAATGACCAAAATGCCCATACGGTGCATAGTTTGGTTATAGATGATAAATTTCACATATGTTTAATATCTTACTGATCATTTTAGACCAGAACCTCAGATTAATATTTAATCTCTTTTATAACCTTTAAAATGACCAAATTACCCCTACGGGGCATTAATTGATTTTAAATTCGTTTTGGGCATAATGGAAGGTATCCTACTGATATCACAACATATTTAAGGCATATTAACTTAGGAAACCTGCTCATGACTCATTTGGTTACCCGTTATGCATTTATCGCGTTCGGTGTGGTTTATGTAACTAGTTTGTATAAATTAGCCGAAACGGGTCAAACCTTGTCATTTTCACTTCAAAATCCAGAATGTGTTTAGTTTACCCATATCATACAAGTCTTCATACTTGTCGGGTATAAACCACATTCTAATCCGGTCTTCGCTTAATCTTGCGTTTTGAACTGTAAACCTTTCTTTAAAAACTAACCGGTCTAAGTTTAAACTTAAGTAAGACCCGTTAGGAATCTAATAGGTTATTAAAACCTTCGTTCCAGATTTAGGAGCCCAGTAAAAGATATTTGCACTTGCTGATTGTATACGACTGAGATAAATTTGAATATTTTGCTCAGGTAAATACTTTTAACTTATTTTCCCTTATACGGGCTTGGGGTACGGTATATAAAATACCGCTTGGTCGGGTATTGAATTTTTAATCGTATGAAGGTTAAAATATTGAGATAACCCGTTTAATCTGTTTTGTTTATTCTAAGCCTTTGGGGGATTAATGACCATGTCTTGGATATCCTCGGCTCATTCATTGAAATGGTCACGACTTAAGCACGAGTGTAGGCATACACCTGCCGATGCGTATATAAAAAGATATAACTGCCTGTTCGAGAATAACTCGCCGCGGGATTATATCATGTGGTGTGTCTATTAATCTTTAACCCGGTTTTCAGCCCGGGCTACTGAACGTATAATAAACATGTAATTCTTTAACAAGTTTATTTTTAAATAATTATCCCAAGTTATAAAAGATATTTTGTGCCTTGTGCATTCAAATCAATTTTCTTAAACATTTTCAAAATGAGTCGGTTAATTGTATTTACCAGTGTAAACTGACGTATTTTCCAAAAAGGCTAAGTGCAGGTACTAGACGGAATAGGCTGGCTACTCCTAGCATCAATAAAGAGTCTTGCAAGGTTAGATGTTTATAAATCTGTTGAACAATGATCCTTTTAACTTTGATCCGCCTGTGGATCCCTTACAACCGTTTTTGTAATAATTGATATTACTTCCATTCGGTTTGTAATGTTTTTATCTTTCGACTTCCGCTGTGTATTAAACTGTGATAAATTGTCTATGATGATATCAACTACGTCATGATACTCCCCACCGGGCCCACCGGTAATACGTGGAATATCGGGGTGTGACAGGTTGGTATCAGAGCCAACGTTTGAGTGAATTAAACACTAGCCCTTAGTGTTTAATCTCAAATGTCACAGTAGCACATTCCTTAGACCTTCTGAGTCTAGACTTAACATAGGAATTCTCTCATCCCTATTAAGTAAACATTGTTTTCGATTTTATGTATTTTGAATATGTCGCCAGGCAAAGAAGCCGTGATGGAAATTCTCCACATCCGAAGCCTAGAAATGCCAAGCTTCGTATCACGGCTAGGATAAGCATACAACCAGTTGGAGGAAAGACCTTTATGAACCTATTCCCAAAACCAAACTTGGTTAAACCTTTATCCAGACTACGGAGTCCATACCAGAAGGTCCCTGAGGCTCCCATATTGAAGATGATACATGTGGGTGTTATTAAACCCTATTTATTACCCCCGAGTTTTCAAATCTCAAACTTAGACTATACTAGTCAAAACCTAATCCGTGATCCATGTCATTCCTTTAATCATTGAATCATTGGATTCTACTTCTGCAATAGATCCTGGTTTGAAATATTATTTATTCACTAAAATCTTCAGAGTCGCTACTGCATACGATAAATAAAGATGAAGAAACAATCAGAATAAAGGAAAGAAGACATTAGGAGACCCTCCTTCCATCATACTTCTTTTCATTTAAGTTCCTGTTTGGGCATTTAATAATTGTAGTCCTTCGTGGACATATTAATTCATCAAAGTCCTTGTAGACTTACCTCTTTTGATAAGACTCCATAAATATATATGTCTACCTATTGAAAATCCCTTTGAGGATATTATCTTTTAATATTAGTCCTTTCGAGGACACTATACTTCGAATAGTCCTTTCATGGACATTATACCCTATTATATTCCTTACGTGGACACGAGATTTCATTATAGTCCTTTCATGGGCAAACTATTTTAATATAGTTCCTATACGGACATATGATATTTTTATAGTCCCTATACGGACATATGATATTTTTATAGTCCCTATACGGACCTATAATTTCCTTTTAAGTCCTCTATGGACAAGTATGATATTAAAAGTCCTATTTGAGGCACTATGGTAAATTTTCCTAATGATTTATTGGGAGTTTTGAAAAATTTTATATAGGTACTCATATCGTCCTTTATCAATCATTAATATAAATTTTATTCGAACTTTATCGATCAGCTAAATAAGTTCAAAAGATCTTCTTAATGGTTTACCCCTGCCAAGTGGCAAGTCCACATTAATTGGCCAAAACTTTCGATAGTTAAGGATAATTATTCCTTCTACTATGATAGTTAAAGGAGTTACCCCTCCTATCCAAAGTTGGTGAACTATGTTCAAGCCTCCAAGCCTATATGATCAATACGATCATGGTAATATTGTGTAACCATTAAGACAAATTAATTCTTGTTAACATCTGAGAACATGTTAACACTCCTGGCAGTGTGACTTGAGAGACCACACCAGCCGTCAAAGTATTTGGACTATGTCCAAGCCTTAAAAGCCTATATGATCAAATTTGATCATGGCAAGTATCATCAACGTGATGATCAAAATATATATAAAGCATCCGTTAGTGATGAAGTGCCTACGGCCTAAAACTTGTTGTCCATTAAGACAACGACAGTTGTGGTCTATGACCCCCTGTCTAAAGATATTGGATTATGTCCAGTCATAATAGTCTATACGATCAATGCGATCATGACTAATATCAGCTGATACAATAATCATATCAGTTTATAAGATATTTGAAGAACATGCTTAGACCTTCCTATCTTCATAGTGAAAATTTTAATAAGTATTTTATAACTCGATAGTTATGTTTTATGTATAGATCTTCGGTGATTTAGATGATGAAACTAGAGTAATACAATAAACACATGGTGGATACGCCGCTGGTACTTCCTGTATATAAGTGTGTTTATTGTATTACCCTTCGTGGCGTTATCCTGAATCACCGATAGGATCTATATCGCCTACGGGCTATATACTATATTGTCCATTAGAGACATTGTCAAATATGACCATTATGGTACATCGTCGAAGGTGATGGGCAATGCCCAAGCCTTATAGTCTATAAGATCGATAAGATCATGACTAATATACTCAATGACGATAATTATATATATATATATACATATATGTATATAGGTAAACATCCATTAATGATGTCCTATGATTTGCCTAGGTGCCAAAATAAATCGTCTTTCAAGACGATGACAAAGGTAGTCTATGACTCCTTGTCCAACGATGAAGAACTATGTTCAAATCGTAAAACCCCTGATCTAATAAGATTGCGGCTTATAAATTAATGTCCTCCGTGACAGGCTTTTGTTGCCGTATCTTTTAATGTCCTTTGTGACAAGGCCTTCGTGCCATATGATTATTATGTCCTTCATGACGGACTCATGCTTCATATTGTAAAAGCCATTGTGGCAAGCCTTCGAGCTATCTAAAATCGTCAATATGACAAAGACAGTTGTGACATTGTGATCTCCTGTCAAAAGAGTAATGGACTCGGTCCAAACCTTAATTTCCATTGATGGACCTTTTGCGACCTAGGCTAAATATTGATATACATTCAAATGACATTCATTAGGAATGTTCTTGCCCTATTAGCCGGTATGGTTTAAGGATACCATGGCTAATGTATGTTGGTCATAAGGACGATGACTAGCTATAGAAATGCAATTAAGCAATTGTTTAATTTTGGTGTTTAGTGCCAAGCTTCAAGTATGGCAAACTTGAATGAGACGCATAACCGTCGCAATACTGATGATGCGACCAATGATAATGATGCAACAAAGGTAAACTTCAAGGCTAATGGAGTTAATCTCCAAGCTGTGATTAATGCAGCTGTTAGAAAGGCTATGAGAAAGGATCTGAAAAGGTTCGAAAAGCCGAATGCTACTTGCTCTAAATCATATTTCCCTACTCATGAGAAGAGTTTTGCTCACACTTCGAATGCGAAGGACAAACCAAATAAGATGACATATAGCGAGGAGCCCCGTTCCTCTAAAGGACGTACTTAAAAGTTTGTCTCTTGCAAGTCAAGAGACTTCAATGGCGAAAAAGGAGCCATTGATTTCGTAAGGTTGTTGGATGAAATGGAAACAATTATGGACATCAACGATTGTGCTGAGAAAGACATGGTGAGATATGTATCATAGTCATTCAAGGGTGATGCCCTTAATTGGTGAGGACGTTAATAAAGTCCACAGGAAAGATACCCTCATACAATATAGGATGGTCCAAGTTTATGGACTCGTCAGAAAAACCGATTGTCTGCAACACGGAATAGAAATGATGGAATAAGAATTTATGATTTTCACCAGGAAGGATCTAGACTGTCAACAGTATATTACAGAATATAATTTATTGTCTGGAATACTGTCCTATTTGGCTCATCCAAAATCCAAGCATAATGCACTATATATCGGTGGCTTAGCATCGGAAATAAGAAGGCATATTAAAAGCTTGCTTCTTATAAATCCATTATGGATCTACCTCAGCCACTTACATTTTATAGGTTAAGAAATAAACCGGTCAAAGCTGAGACTGCCCTAAAACTGTTAAAGAGAGTATAGCTAAGTATAGAGAGTCTAAGAATAAAGGCGCTATTGAGATAGTTCATATCAAAAATGACACCAGGTACATCCCTTATTATGATGGTATTACTAAGAATCATGTTTGGATTCAGGTGCTGTTGAGTCTTCATAGACCATAAGCTTAGCAAACTTTAGAATTATCCCATAAGAACTCCAGATATTAAGCATAAGGTAAAACTTGCCGAAGAAAATCATAAAGACATTTCCTTTTATTTTCATCCAATAATCTTCATTCATAAAAATCTAAAGTACTCATTCTCCAGATCGAGTACGACAATATATGTTACTTTATTTTGTTATCTCATTGATTTCTATCAACTGCGAATGCTAGACTATGCCTGATAAAAGAGCCATATGAGGATTGGCGTATCCTAGTGTGTCCCATAGATTGCTTCCATGCCTGATCAGTATGGAAGTTTAATGCATGGAACCACTGAGATATCCCGATGGTCATATAGTACTAGAGTCGGCTAATGGTATTCAAAGAAGATATCCAATCTAGAAATGTCCCAGTAAGTGTCGCTAATTAAGGCATCCTTGCATTCGTAAAGTAAATGTGTCATTTATCTGACACGTGTATCGATAGATGAACTGAAGCCTGAGATTTAGAAATACCTCGGTAATCTCGGTGTATCCTGGTTATCTTCTCCAAGGAACCACTCTGGTTATCTCCTGAGAGACTAGTAGAGTTAAGGATAACATCCCACTTAGGGCTACATTATTGTAAAAGCTCCATATCGGTTAGTACCAATATTAATAGAAGGATTGAGACCCTAATCATATGAGTTTCAAGATAAAGCTTCATTTTAAGAGCTCCGGCATTATTATTTTCAAAAAGACGGTACGTTATGCTTATGCATTGGTTACCGCAACCCTAGTTAGGCAACAATTAAGAATCACCATCAGCTGCCCAGGATCGTCGACTTGTTCGACTAACTATAAGGATTAGTTATTCTTTAGGATTGGTTTAAGTGGTAGTTGGTGTCACACCCCGAAATATCAGAGCATTGGCGTGACTGGACTGGTATCTTCATTGCACAGCGGAAGCAAATAAGCTAAGACTTCTAGAAATTGAACGCCCACTAAGTACTCGACTCCACATGGTTCTCCTATTCCAACCGTGCCATAACTTTGAAAAGTAACCTGAGAAAGAAACATGCGAAAAAGTCAACATAAAGTTGAGCGAGTTCATAGTTTGTTTGTAAAAGATTTGAAATAAATCTTTTTGAATAACCGGTTTTTGAAGTATTTGTGAGAAAACGAATTTAAAATCATTTTCTTGTCATGTTATACGGAAACTCCGTGTTTGTATCTCATTTTCTTGTCATGTTATATGGAAACTCGGTATTTGTATCTCATTTTCTTGTCATGTTATATGGAAACTCTGTATTTGTATCTCATTTTCTTGTAAAGACTTATTGAAACTGAGTTCTGTATATGTAAGGAATACGAGATCGCTAATGGTTCGCGAGGCCACTAACATATGTACTGACATAGGAAGCCACCAAACCTAGGCATTTTTACTTGTCGATTCACGACTGAGACACAAAAGCACTGCTTGGTACTAGTTATCACCAAGAGTGTGGCTGCCTGAAACCCATTAGATCTAATCTTTTGTTCTGCGGTCTAGGTATATTGTTGATTAATGGTGCTTATGTTACCATATTCGTGACATGATCTATTGTGTCATTCCTTAGTTTAATGTACCTCTTTGTACTTGTATTTTCCCGTAGTTTAGAAAACTAGAATTCGTGTGTAAGCACATTTCGAAAAATACGCTTGTTTGAAAAACCGGTATAGAACATAAGCTTTTCGTAAACCATTTATGTCCGTTAAAACTTGCTTGTAAAATGGTTTAGAAATATGTAATTCATGTTTATTGAAAACCTTGTATGCTTTGCAAAATGTGCATGTCTTTCCACCCTGAAAACATTTAGAAAAATGTAAAACTGTAAAAAGGTGGGGTTATGAACTCACCTGAATATTCATGTGCAAAGCTAGCTAATTACGACATCGTAATGTCGTTTCCAAGACGTGACTCGCTAGCGTGCATTCTAGAATATTCCTAACACGGAATATCTTATAAGTTTCTAAACAAAAGCGGTAACTAAGCTACGTGTCACCGAGCTCTACCGAATCGTTAACCGAACGATTCAACGGTAAGTTGTTAATTTAACGAAAATGACTAAGTTAAACTTTGTCGCCCCAAGAAGTCGTTTGTGTATATAGGAATATTCGTATGAAAGTAATATATAATAAACTTGTATTATATATATTGCGTCTTGTATATATTTGCCAAAACATATGTATATGCCGTTTCGGCATTTGAAATAAATATAAAAAGTTATATTTATTTTATAAGAGAATCCTCGAGTTGTTGTGTTTGAAATAAATATAACACTATATTTATTTTATAAGACGAAATCGTGTTGTTTGATATTTCAAATAAATATACAAACTATATTTATTTTTACAAAACGAAATCATGTCATTTGATATTTGAAATAAATAACTAAATTATATTTATTTTAGAAAAGAATTCGTAGTGTTTGATATTTGAAAGAATTGTCGAAAATAATAAAAGAATTGAAAATATTATATCACCTTTTATTTTATAAAAGATTTGCCAAAAATAATATCCGAATCGTCGTTTTCGTGATGTTGTAAAGTGTTGTCGTAAGTAGTTATATACTTGTATTCGCGTTTATAAAAGATTATTTGGATCAGTGAGGTTCGTTTTATTATAAAACACATTTTGTTTACGGTTTTCTCGAAAAACGGGCAGAGTTTCCTCTGTTTTTGGACGCCCACGACAACGCAAGTTGTCGTTATTATTCAAAATTCAATCAATAATCAATTTTTAATATATAAAATTTCATAAAAACGACAATGTATAAGATAAACACTAATTCAATTTGGTTCGAGCTCGTTCACGTGAGATGTTAAAACTATATAAAACGTAATTAAATAAATCGCGTCACTAATTCTTTACCAATCCTCGTGTCGATTTGCAGAAAGGTTTGACTGAGTTGACCGAGTCAACTGAGTTGACTCGGTTTGACCGGGTCGAATCGGACCCGAAATCTGACCCGAACACTGAACCAAGCCGAATCTGATGTCGTTGACCATAACCAACCAAGCCTTGACCATTTTTGACCAGCTTTGACCCGAGTCGCTGACCAGTTGACCGTGCCCGACCCGAACCTGCTGAACCATACCCGTACCCATTGAACCGTTTGACTGTGGTTGACTTGTTGACCCGTCTCCGAGCCGAGACCAAAACAAGTTTTGACCCGAACTTGAGTTTGTAACCCGAACCAAAACTCGAATCAAATCAAAATCTTAAACTTGCTGAACTGAAGCCCGAACCGTGGCTGACCTGACTAAAATCTGAGCACGACCCATAATCTGAAACACCACTACACCACAACCTGAAACATCTTGAAAACTGACCGGAGAAACAAAGATCTTCACAGATCTGAAACGAAAAGAGAGGGAATTGGGGGTCTTACCGGAGAATTTTGTCGGAAAAACTTACCACCGCCGCTGTGAGCGGCGGCGACGCCGCCGGTATCCTCGCCGGCTAGTCGTCGGTCCTCTGTGTGTCGGCCGGCTCCCTTCTTCCACCGATCTTCTCTCTCTTAACGGTCTCTCTCTGCGTCTCTCTCTCCTCTGCAGCCGTTGCTCACCACCACCTGATGACTGTGGTGGTGGTGGTCCGTTTCTCGTCCATCGAGGGGGGAGGGGGGCTGTGGTCGTGATGGTTTCCGGTTTCGCACGGAACGACGCCGGCTCTGGCTTACCTGTCGAGCAAAATCAGAAGAGGGGAGTGGGGAAGTGTTGTGAGGTGTGGGTGATTCTTCTCCATTTGTGGGTATGTATGTGGGGGAATGAGGGTGTAAGATGAAGAAGGATGTGCATATTTGTTTTGTGTGTGTTGTTCTGCTTGAATGAAATCGAGAGAGAGAGACCTTTTTCTTTGAGTGTGTATATAAAATGTCTACACATTGAAGAATAAGGGAAGGGGTTTGGGTCTTTTTATAAGGATGTGGAGATCTTGTAAGATCTTATTGAGATCTTGTGTATCTTGTGAGGATTTTAGAGATTTTGTAAGATTTATTATAGATTTGATAAGATTTTCAAGCTGAAAATCTTGTAGAAAAGATCTAATATATTATGTGCAGTTTTAAGTTTGTGGGTTTTGGGCTTGGGCTCAGGGCCCACAAGCCTATCTCATAAGTAAGTGGCCCGTAATTTCTATGAGACCCGATATCGCGACCCAAACTCCATAAGCATAAAATATTTGTGTAACATCCATATTTGTCGGCGTTGTCAGTATTTCATAGGGTTTCAGTTTATTATCGTTTAATTTCCAACAGTATCTCCGCAGATCGTCACACGCGCACTGTAGAACCGCATAAGCGTTCCTAAGCTTACTGAGGCCCTAGTTAAGTTAATTTGCATCGTAAACACTATTTAATGTCGCGTAAATCGCCTATTAATCACGTAATTAAGGGCGTAAACTACCGATTGTTACAGTTGGAATGACTATCTCACCTTAAATAAGCTCTCCTAAAACAAATGGTTGTTATACAAGTATCAAGGACTGCTCCTTTGGAGACCTTGTATAAACGGAATGACAAACGTCTGTTTGATGGATAGGACTTTGGTAAGTCAAATCAACAGGATCTGGAAGTTACCCTAGAAACGACAGATAAGATCATATAAATTTATGATCGTCTGGAAGCTGCCAGTAATCGGCAGAAAAATCTATGATCGATGAAAGTCGCAACCCTCTTAAGTCCTTAATAAGGAATAAGGTTCAAATTGAAGGTATCACCCTAAAAGGGGTATGCTAAATTTTTAATTTATCGGACTGGTTAAGCTCTGATATATAGAATCATTCGAGTAAATCGAACATATCAAGATTGGTAACCTATAAGCTAAAACTTACTTGAGGAGCTTGATGGAAATCAAGGTGTCCCACACTAGTGATTAAAGGATGTGTTTCGCCGATAAGTCGGGAGCATTATCACATAACGATATGTAGACTAATGAAAATTTATGGTTCGATGAGAAACCCGTGTCGATTGAGGATCGACAGGTTAAGTAGCTCTGAAAGAAAGTATGTACCTATTGTATAGGTCAACTGGGATGCCCTTAGAGGCCCAAATATGCTATGGAGGTTAAGTCCATGATACGTCAGAAGATACTTCTATTACTTTAGCAAATCTCAAGGTTGAGATTTCTTTTAAGGGGGTGAGGATGTAACACCTCGTAGAATCACGTCCAATGATGTATTGACACGTGTAATAAACCCTAATTAAGTCAAACGTTGAATTTGAGGGACTAATTTTGCGAAAAATCAAAATATTTGATTATAGAGGGACAGGAAATGTTAACATGCTTATTGTAAGCCTCTGAATAACATTACATGGTAATCATATTCACAAATGGGCCACTTGTTGAGCATGAGTAGCCGTTTGCGTAATTAATTGAAAGTTGCGCAATGAAGGGTGAAAAGTGTCAACATGATAATTCTTACCTCTGAGAGACCTTTTAACAAACCGAGAGCCTCATTATAATTGATTTCACTCTCGGGAATGCCTAATAATGGCCATTAAGGGCTTTTATGCCTATAAGTGACGTTACGCGCAACTTTGCAAGTTTGAGGGGTTAAAAGCGTCAATATGTTTAATTATACCTCTGAACAACCTTTTAATGAACCCGAAGCATCATTATGTTTAATAATACTCTCGATAATGCCTAATATGGATTAAATAAGGCTTCGATGCTATTAAACGATGATATACGCAAGTTTGCGCATTAGAGGGACCAAAAGCGTCAACTTTTGAATCTACGCCTTTTGGTGACCATTTAAGCGAATGGGAGCGTAGTAATATTTAAACATATGCTTGGGAACACCCATTATGCGCCATGGAAGGCTTGGATACCATTAAACAACATTTCACGCTACTTTGTGCGATTAAAGGACTATTTGCGTCAAACTTCAAAAGTATATTGAATCGGATGGTAGCGAACGTTCCAGAACTTGACTATAAGTTATACATGCCCTAAATATCCTTTACATAGCTTAGAAATAGGCTTTGAGGGGTCCGGCGTGCAAAAATAAACTTTTAAGTCAAACAGGGACTAAAAGCGTCAAAAAGTGCAGAAGTTTGCATTTTCGCGCATATCTTACGTTCTGAATATATCCGGACATCCAAAAATTTATGTAACCACTAACATATTTTATTTTACGCGGGGCGCGACAGAAGCACAGATCAGCAAAATCTGATTTCCAGCTGTTCCCCTCATTTGCACATGGTTTTAATGAAACTAGGGGCTTGTTTTGGGGTACCCATGGTATTCTAAAACCATGAGCACACATGGACGGTCCAGATTAATGCTCGTTTATCGAGGAACGATCTTAACGGTCTTGGAAATCCTATATAAACCCACCCCCATTTCACTTCAATTCACACCTTGATCTAATTTTATACTCTAAGTTGAAGCTTTATGCTTCATACCTGAGTATTTAGATCAAGTTCTTCCTAGCTTGGACCTGGTGTAAGTTTCTTTCGTTCTTTTATGCGTTTTTAAGCATAAAAGTCAAAGAGTGTTTGACTTTCTGCTTTGACCGGTCAATGGTCAACACGAAGTTCGTTTGAACTTCGCAACGTGAGCGTAATCACGATGGTTATAGTCCCTTGTGACTATACCTACTGATTACCACGTTAATTAGGTATAGTGGTGAGTCATAGTTTCGGTCAAAATACGTGTCTATGCGTATTTTGCAACCAAACTATTCTTGGGTATCAAAACCGTTTGTTTTGATATCAAACTTGTTTTCTAACTTCGTTAAACATGTTTTAACATGTTTAACTCGTCACTTTTAGGATAGTGCTTATATAGGGTCGTAAGATAAGCGGTCTAAACAACCGCTTAGACTTTCGAACCCGACCCGTGTTGATCATTAGGATCCAACCAAATATATAATGTGACCATAGTTGTATAGGGAATAACCTTCCGAGGTTATACCTTATGGTCACTTCGTTTAGTTAGTTGTATGATAGGTAGTTTATATGCCTTAAGAAAATGACCAAAATGCCCTTTTTCGCATAATTTCATTTTAAGCATATGTAACACATGTTTTGACATCCAAACTGATTATATAACATAATTAGACATGTTAAGGCATATAATACTTGTCATAGGACTAGTTAAGCGTCTCGAACGCGCTTTCGCGCGAACGACACGTTAAAGTGGCGTAAGCTACCTTAATGTGTCGTAAGCACTTAGGATAGGTTCCGATTTAGAATGTAAGCTTTGTTAAACCATATCACATGAGTTCCAATACTCGTTTGATTTACAAGACCTCATTCTACCCGATCTTCCGATTTAGGTGTCGATTCGCTAACATAGTATCCGTTACACTAGGAACCGCTTCAACACTTGAATTCTTGGTCTTTTGAGTTTTGTTATACCCTTTGATCCGGGACTATACGCAATCCCAGGCGAGTACATAGTTCCCCTCTTTTACCGTTTTCAAATGTTTTGGGGTGATTCATATGTGTAATCGATTTGTTTTCAAAATGTATGGCATATATGTGTTCACTAAGTGCTTTTATGTGTTTTATTCCGATTATGCAAATACAATCTTTTATCCTTAAGTGATCTGCCTATCTTCATAGTTAGATTCATGCAGGATATTTGAAGTAAAGTCTTAGATTTTCCTATCTTCATAGTAAGATTTTTAAGAAGTACTTTACAACTCGATGGTTGGTTTTTGTGTAGTTTGTTGGTGATTTAGATAAAGAAACTAGATAATACAATAAGCACATGGTGGATACGCCGCTGGTACTTCCTATATATAAGTGTGCTTATTGTATTACAGTTCGTGGCGTTATCCCGAATCACCATTAGGATTTAGGATTGTTTTGATTCAATAATTCAATATAACAGAACCCAGAATCCTTATAGCATCTATCTATCTTTATAGATCGATTCTTGTAGGATGTTTAGAGTACTAATATTGGAGCCCCTGTTTAGATTCATTATGTACTTTAATGCATGTTAGATTTGACAATGTGACAAGAACCTAATCCCTGTAGTATCTATCTATCTTCATAGTTAGACATATATGGGATGTTTAGAGTACTAATATTGGAGCCCCTGTTTGGATTCATTATGTACTTTAATGCTTGTTAGATTAGACAATGTGACAAGAACCTGATCCCTGTAGTATCTATCTATCTTCATAGTTAGACGTATATGGGATGTTTAGAGTACTAATATTGGAGCCCTTTTGGATTCATTGTGTACTTTAATACATAGTTACGAGGTGGAAAAAGTTGACGATTATGTGTCTATGTGGTAGTTGTGATTTAGATAACGAAACGGGTGTAATAAAATAAGAACATGGTGGATACGCCGCTGGTACTTCTTATATATAAGTGTTCTTATTTTATTATTCTTGTAGCGTTATCTGGATCACTTTAGGATTTTGTGTATGATTGTTTCAATGTTCAATTATCCAAATCTTTGTAGAATCTTCTATATCTCTATATGTTGGATCCTTAGAAAGATATCTGAAGTATTGTCATGTCTCATTGATTTGATTTATATAATACTTTTAGAAGTTTTGATTTATTTCAAAACAGTTATTATTGATCCTCGATTGGATTTTTAATAACATATTAACAAGTTTTTACGATGATTTAAACAAGATTACAATGTAAGGCATAAAAATGACTTAGTAATAATCATATTGCCTATTTTGTCACGAGTTTTCACAATTAAGATTATGTATTGCAAATGCTAGATTTTTGCCATTCTTTGGCTTCAAGATTTATTTTCAATTAACAGTTCTCGTAGCTGTTAAAGTATTGCAATACCAAATGTTTTGCCATTTACTTGGCTAATAAAACCTATGTATTCGCTGGCATTTTTATGCTAACCGTTTTTCACATATGTTTCAGGTTTTCAACTATTCAAGCATGCAATGCATAGGACTGCATACATGCCTTAGACTTCTAAAACAAAAGAACAATTTCATGTATTCTATGTTTGTAAAACGATGTTAATGATAATGAAACAATTTAGTACCAGTAGTTGTGAGCAATTTGTAACGTGACTCCCCGATATTTCCGCCGCATGTTGTTGTATTACTCGATTGGGGTGTTACAGATTGGTATCAGAGCACTGGTTATAGGGAATTAGGTTATTAGCGTGCCTTAAACCCAGTCTATAACCTTCCTAGGACCCAAACATGAGTAGACTTAGGACTTCTTTCCCAATCCTCATCCTTATTCGTGCTACAACTACTCCATGATTTACGAATCATCTAACCTTAGATGATTTATCCTAAAACCCGTAGGCTTTATGCCTTAAGGTATTCCTCAAAATGTTTTTCTCAAAACATTTTCATTAAAATATTTTTCAAAATGTTTTCCCAAACGTTTTTGTCAAAATATTTCACAACATGTTTTATCTCAAACGATTTGTATCAAAAGATTTATTAAATGTTTTCTTCAAACGTTTTTCATCGAAATCTTGGGTTTTAATAATGTGAACACATGCAATCTGGAAGGGTGGATGCCTGTACCCCGAGTTTTCTGCCTAAGGCTAGAGTGTTCGTACAAATCCGAATTTTCGGACCAGTCACTCTTACCTGGGAACTCTTAGGGTGAGTGTCCACATATAGGCTAAAGCATGTCTTCGTGAAGCATTAATAAAACCTATCTATCTTGACCCTACCGAATGATTTTTAAACGACCTTTGTAACCCTACTCATTCATGTTACCCTCGGTAATGTGTTTACTCTTCATGACAATCGAAGCATCCTTCCTTTCCCAAATCCATTTCATCATATTACCTTCGGTGATATGTTTGATTCAATAAAGTTGAAATGAATCTCATTTCATTTCACGACACTACGAGATCCTATTTTATCTACGAAATACTACCTTTGTCTTTTAAAATTTCAAATTTTTACCGTTTGGATGAGAATTTTCAAAATTTCAAACACAAAGTTTCTGTATCTTAAAATTTTAAATTTAAAAACATTTTGTCTTAAAAACAATAAATTTTTAACAAGTAAAGAATTTATAATACAAACCATTAACTTGATTTGTATCCTCTCATCCAAAAATATTACAAAAGTTTATTTTCAAACAACTCTTGTTTCAAAACAAAATCCACAACACCATATATTCTAAGTACAAGAACAAGACCAATGGACAAGATTCTACTAGATCAAAGTTTTCACAATACAATAATGTTACAAACTCATAACAATTGGATAAATCTAACTTTTGGTTTTCTCTATAGCTGTACTTTCAAAATGCCTCCTCGACGAGATGCACAACCTCAAACCAACGAAGAAATCGCAGCCCTTGTCACTCAGCAGATGGCTGCTGTTCTTCCGAACATAGTAACCCAGGTTCATCAAATATACAACAACAATAACAACAACAACGCCCAATGTAATTTCAAGACCTTCAATTCAGCCAAACCGCTAAAATTTTCTGGGTCTGAAGGAGCAACCGCACTCTTACAATGGTTCGAAAGTATAGAAAGCACATTCCACCATGTTCAGTGTCCCAATGAGCGCAAGGTAGATTTTGCTTCGAGTGTCTTTCAAAGGAGAGCACTCACTTGGTGGAATGGTATTATGAGAGACCGATGTGCCGATGTAGCAATGGAACTGACATGGGAAGAATTTAAGGATCTTATGAAGAAAGAATTCTGCCCACGAAGCGAAATAAGGGCACTTGAAAATGAGTTCTATTATCTAAAACAGGATAGTGGGGAAAACCGTGCCTACACTGACCGATTTGAACAGTTAAGCCTACTTTGCCCCACTATGGTCACACCTTTGGATCGGGCCATTGAGAAATACATCGATGGTTTACCTGACCCTGTCCAAGACATTGTCACTGGCAGCCAACCTACAACGCTTAGGGAGGCTAAGGAATTAGCCGCTATCTTAACCGACTCACAGGTTAGAAAAGGTAAATTATTTCGACAAGGAGACAAGAAACAAGACACTGAATCTGTTAACGAAAATTCAAAAAGATCAAAGGCCGAATCTTCTAAAAGTTCTAGGAAGCGCAAGGCTTCAAAGAATTTTGCAATTCCTGCACCTGCTCCACTAAACTCAATACCCTTTAAGGGATTTTATCATGGAAAGCAACCTCGGTGCAATCTTTGCAATTATCATCATGCGTCAAATTCCCCTTGTCGCCAGTGTACAATTTGTGGTTTATTTGGACATCTAGCTGTGACCTGTCGTATCCAGAACCGAGTAGCCCCTACTCAGACTCTCCCAAGAGCATGTTTCAATTGTGGTGACTTAAATCATTTCAAGCGAAACTGCCCCAAGCTTGCCAATGCTAATGGACGAGTATTCAACATCAACGAGGCCCAAGCTAATGCTCAAGCGCTTATGATCATTTGAACCTCTAAATTCCTGTTTATTTTCAAGAACAATGTACATATTTTAACTATGTTTGTAATGACAATATAAATTTCAAGAAGTTTATCTTTATCTCTGTTATTCAATTTTCAATTTCAAATTCTAATGTGATTACACTATGTGTGATTTCAAATTACATGCTAATTTTGAGGATTCCGTTCTTTAGGAACTAAATCTTATAATATTAGCACAATATAACTTGCACTCCGGTGCTTTCGTACGAACGTGGTGACACGATCGATACGAATACTATGAACAAGTTAATACTACTTTATGATCATAGCATTACATATATGATTTATTTATCTAATATGTATAGTACATTGTTGTAAATACAATTTGCTTCGTATGATTGATATAACTTACTTAATACATTTTTGCTTAGTATGTTAACTTAGCGTGCCTAGCACATGATTTGAGAACATTTTTCTTGATATGCTTACATTATGATGTTAATGTATGATTAGTATATGTTGCATTCTACCTGTTTTGTTAATATGAAACATATATATAAACATTCGTACTAGAATAGAACACCTACTACTGAAATTGTTGTATGCAAAATAAGTAGTATTATCATTGCTAGTATGAAATACGATTCGATTTGACAAATATATTATTGTGACAATGTTTAGTTGATTTAAATGATAGTTCGACCTTATTATTTGTTTACCCTCGCTTAACAAGAGGAGCTATATGGACCATGCGACGAAACGAGTAATTATGGGTGCACACTTAATTATGAGATTCGACGCATGAGAATCATAGTAAGCCTTGTTAAGTATGGTGGCATAAAATCTAGAATGATTAAGGTAACGGGAGGAGTATGATGCGATAAGAACATGGTGGATTGGCCGATGGTACTTCCTATATATAAGTGTTCTTATCGTGTTATTCTTCAGAACGTTGCTGAGATCATTTAGTGATTTTATGTTATCTTGGACCATTATGTGTTTATGTGTTTAATTGTTATTTATGTGGATATTTCCGATGGACAAGAACAAGTACATTCATTAACTCAAATCGAGCCGACCGGGAGTATAGTATGGTGTTAAAGGTGACGATCTTGATGCCATAGGTATGTTGACCCGTCTCCTATGCATGGGATGCTCATGGTACATTGGAGGTACCTCGTGGGACGTTAGAAACCGAGTACGTGAAGGGCTTGAATGTACACCCCTTTATTTGCTAGGAATTACACTAGGAGCTTAGTACAACATAGTGCCATACTTAAATGATTTTTGAACACTAGTCGACTATCACAAGTTTCAAAGGGTTGAACACCTTGAGATACTTTGAATATCCCAAATCACATTTTGAATTCCCTAAAATTTCCAAATGATGCTCCACATCTTTGGGATCTAGCAATCTGCTTATCCATCAGTTGTTTCAATTCCACTCTACGGTCTCCTTCGAACAAATTTCGGGACGAAATTTCCCGAAGTAGGGGAGACTGTGACACTTGTGCTCCGTAAACACACACGATGTAGGACACTATCTTTTATCAAAGAAACAATGTGTTTTGGTCTCAAAATTTTGTTTATTTTGGTTTTACAATTTCACGTTTTGATTCTAGTTCATTTTCAAGCTTTAAATCGCTTTCTAGAAAGTTATACGCGAACTGATACGTAAACGTAATCAGTTTAATGCGGAAAACACTCCGAAACAGTGACATAGGCTTAACATACCTTAAATAACTTTTATATAACTTAGAAATAGGTTTTGAAAGCTTTGGTATGTCAAAAACAAGTTTATTCACACTCAGGGACTATTTGCGTCAAACTACGAAAGTCTGCTGATTCACATAGTATCGAACATTTCAGAACTTGATCATAAGTTAAACATACCCTAAATATCCTTTACATAGCTTAGAAATAGACTTTGAGGTGTTTGGTGCGCAAAAATAAACTTATTTGATCAATAGGGACTAAAAGCGTCAAAAAGTGGATAAGTTTGCATTTTCGCGCATATCTTACGTTCTGAATATATCCGGACATCCAAAAATTTATGTAATCATTAAAATATTTTATTTTAGTGATTGGCATGATAAAATTCCATTCGTCGTGTAGTTTGGATCGTTTTTCGCGTCCGTTCGTGTTTTGTCGTAATTAACCGAACAACGCAACCGTATGGCCAAACGAACCGACATCCGAGATATTTTTGAGCATGTTTCATGTTCCCTATACTTTAACTTCATTTTAGAGCCTTGAAATGGGGTTAACGGGGATTAAACGTGTCAAAAATGCATCAAAAACCATGTTTTGCACATTCAGGGACCAAAGTTGACAATCTGCCATAGTTGTCTTAGGCGGGGCGCGACAGAAGCACAGATCAGCAAAATCTGATTTCCAGCTTGTTCCAGCTGTTCCCCTCATTTGCACATGGTTTTAATGAAAGTAAGGGCTTGTTTTGGGGTACCCATAGTATTCTAAAACCATGAGCACACATGGACGGTCCAGATTAATGCTCGTTTATCTAGGAACGATCTTAACGGTCTTGGAAATCCTATATAAACCCACCCCCATTTCACTTCAATTCACACCTTGATCTGATTTTATACTCTAAGTTGAAGCTTTATGCTTCATACCTGAGTATTTAGATCAAGTTCTTCCTAGCTTGGACCCGTTGTAAGTTTCTTTCGTTCTTTTATGCGTTTTTAAGCATAAAAGTCAAACAGTGTTTGACTTTCTGCTTTGACCGGTCAATGGTCAACACGAAGTTCGTTTGAACTTCGCAACGTGAGCGTAATCACGATGGTTATAGTCCCTTGTGACTATACCTACTGATTACCACGTTAATTAGGTATAGTGACGAGTCATAGTTTTGGTCAAAATACGCGTCTATGCGTATTTTGCAACCAAACTATTCTTTGGTATCAAAACCGTTTGTTTTGATATCAAACTTGTTTTCTAACTTCGTTAAACATGTTTTAACATGTTTAACTCGTCACTTTTAGGATAGTGCTTATATAGGGTCGTAAGATAAGCGGTCTAAACAACCGCTTAGACTTTCGAACCCGACCCGTTTGGTCGATCATTAGGATCCAACCAAACATATAATGTGACCATAGTTGTATAGGGAATAACCTTCTGAGGTTATACCTTATGGTCACTTCGTTTAGTTAGTTGTATGATAGGTAGTTTACATGCCTTAGGAAAATGACCAAAATGCCCTTTTTCACATAATTTCATTTTAAGCATATGTAACACATGTTTTGACATCTAAACTGATTATGTAACATAATTAGACAAGTTAAGGCATATAATACTTGTCATAGGACTAGTTAGGCGTCTCGAACGCGCTTTCGCGCGAACGACGCCTTAAAGTGGCGTAAGCTACCTTAATGGGTCGTAAGCACTTAGGATAGGTTCCGATTTAGAATGTAGGCTTTGTTAAACCATATCACATGAGTTCCAATACTCGTTTAGTTTACAAGACCTCATTCTACCCGAGCTTCCGATTTAGGTGTCGATTCGCTAACATAGTATCCGTTACACTAGGAACCGCTTCAACACTTGAATTCTTGGTCTTTTGAGTTTTGTTATACCCTTTAAACTGGGACTATACGCAATCCCAGGCGAGTACATAGTTCCCCTCTTTTACCATTTTCAAATGTTTTGGGGTGATTCATATGTGTAATCGATTTGTTTTCAAAATGTATGGCATATATGTGTTCACTAAGTGCTTTTATGTGTTTTATTCCTATTATGCAAATACACTGTTTTATCCTTAAGTGATCTGCCTATCTTCATAGTTAGATTCATGCAGGATATTTGAAGTACAGTCTTAGATCTTCCGATCTTGATAGTAAGATTTTTAAGAAGTACTTTACAACTCGATGGTTGGTTTTTGTGTAGTTTGTTGGTGATTTAGATAACGAAACTAGATAATACAATAAGCACATGGTGGATACGCCGCTGGTACTTCCTATATATAAGTGTGCTTATTGTATTACCTTTCGTGGCGTTATCCCGAATCACCATTAGGATTTAGGATTGTTTTGATTCAATAATTCAATATAACAGAACCCAGAATCCTTATAGCATCTATCTATCTTCATAGATGGATTCTTGTAGGATGTTTAGAGTACTAATATTGGAGCCCCTGTTTGGATTCATTATGTACTTTAATGCATGTTAGATTTGACAATGTGACACGAACCTGATCCCTGTAGTATCTATCTATCTTCATAGTTAGACATATATGGGATGTTTAGAGTACTAATATTGGAGCCCCTGTTTGGATTCATCATGTACTTTAATGCATGTTAGATTAGCCAATGTGACAAGAACCTGATCCCTGTAGTATCTATCTATCTTCATAGTTAGACATATATGGGATGTTTAGAGTACTAATATTGGAGCCCCTATTTGGATTCATTGTGTACTTTAATACATGGTTACGAGGTGGAACAAGTTGACGATTATGCGTCTATGTGGTAGTTGTGATTTAGATAACGAAACGGGTGTAATAAAATAAGAACGTGGTGGATACGCCGCTGGTACTTCCTATATATAAGTGTTCTTATTTTATTATTCTTGTAGCGTTATCTGGACCACTTTAGGATTTTGTGTATGATTGTTTCAATGTTCAATTATCCAAATCTTTGTAGAATCTTCCATATCTCTATATGTTGGATTCTTAGAAAGATATCTGAAGTATTGTCATGTCTCATTGATTTGATTTATATAATACTTTCAGAAGTTTTGATTTATTTCAAAACAATTATTATTGATCCTCGATTGGATTTCTAATAACATATTAACAAGTTTTTACGATGATTTAAACAAGATTACAATGTAAGGCATAAAAATGACTTAGTAATAATCATATTGCCTATTTTGTCACGAGTTTTCCCAATTAAGATTATGTATTGCAAATGATAAATTTTTGCCATTCTTTGGCTTCAAGATTTATTTTCAATTAACAGTTCTCGTAGCTATTAAAGTATTGCAATACCAAATGTTTTGCCATTTACTTGGCTAATAAAACCTATGTATTCGCCGACATTTTTATGCTGACTGTTTTTCACATATGTTTCAGGTTTTCAACTATTCAAGCATGCAACGCATAGGACTGCATACAGGCCTTAGACTTCTAAAACAAAAGAACAATTTCATGTATTCTATGTTTGTAAAACGATTTTGATGATAATGAAACAATTTAGTACCAGTAGTTGTGAGCAATATGTAACGTGACTCCCCGATATTTCCACCGCGTGTTGTTGTATTACGCGATTGGGGTGTTACACTATCCTTGTCTAGTGAATCAGATTCACCATCAAAGGCTGGTTGGTTATCAGGGAACTCAACTACTACAGGAGTTGCATTAGATGTCTGACCAACAGGCTTATCAACACCACCAGCCATGTTTTTCATTGCAGCTTTAGGTACCAAAACTTCACATCGATTTACATCAAAGAGAGTCAAATGAAAGTTGTAGTAAAAAAGGTATCTTACAGCAACAACACATTTTTCATTAAAACCTAGAAAACCTACGACCTTCTTCCATCCATCACCAAAGAAATAACACTTGCTAATGCGATCCTTTTCAATAAAAACATCAAACCAATTCCACGCATTGATATAAACCTTCATCGCTCCCTTTAGCTTAGAAACACCAATAGTGTTCTTCACAAAATCGGTGGGTAGAAGCTACAATAAAAAAATGTTAGCATTAACATCCTTAAAAATAATTACTTTATTTAAAAACATGAAGAAATAGATATGACTATAACTTACCAAACGTTCAACTGTGTTTTCATTAACAAAATGGCAGAAAGACTCAATATACTTTTTATGCACAAAAAGATGAAATAGCGCTGAACATAACAAACTTTTGCTGACAATGCTGATAAGGTGCAACCTTCATAAAAGGTGTCAGCAAAAAAATATATGGTCCGATTTTCCTGAATACAAGCACCGTTCCTTCAGATAAAGAAAGATCAGCAACAACTTTTTCCCAGCCTTCCATGAAAGCAAAACGACCCTTGTGTCCAACAAAATTAACCAACCAAGTCTTATCATTCACATACCTTATGACAGCATTGTTATTATCAACAGCAGATGATAACCATGCCTTGCAAAAGATTTCAGGTATAACCTGTAAGATAAACACATACACAATCAATCAATGATAAGCATTTCAAAATACGTATTGGTAAAACAAATTAAACATGAATTTAAAGCATAAACATTAAAATAGTACCAAGAATTCCTTGGTGGTTGATGAAAAACACTTGTAGAAAGACATTCTCTCTGTTTTCCTGTTGAATCTGAAAAAAGAAGACATCCATAATGATACAAAGTTCAAAATATTTAAAAGTTACAATGATGAATCCCGAAACAAATAAAATGAAAATAAAAAACAAAAAACAATAACAACACAAAATCATTTTAAAACAAAGAATATCTACTGAAACAAAGAACATAAATTCGGGATTTTATATATCCCTGAAATAGAGAATATCTACTGAAACAGAGAAGGTCTGTTGAACCAAACAACCTTTGCTGATAAAGTCGAAGACTGTTCAACCAAACGTCTGCCAAAGAGAACCTCTGCTGATGAATACAAAACTATGATGAAGCTAACGTATGCTGTGGATGAACAGGTGATGCAGTTCAACAGAGGATGTTTAACAGAAGAGCTTTAACAGATCATGATCAACAGATGATAAGGTCTATTGAAGCAAAGTCTGTTCAACAGATCCTAATGTATTCATAAGACAAATTAAACATGAATTTAAAGCATAAACATTAAAACAGTAACAAGAATTCCTTGTAAGTATTACTCAGTAAATCTTGAAAACAAAGAACATAAAGTCGGGATTTTATATATCCCTGAAACAGAGAATATCTACTGAAGCAGAGTATATTACTCAGACAAACTTCTAAAACTGCATTGAATAAACCCTAACGATACTATATAACTAAGAATTTTAATTTTATGATAAACACTAACATCGGCTAATATCTATGCCTGAAACAGAGATTATCTACTGATTTTTTTTTTTCCAAATAATGATCCTTTGACATGTTCTCCATAAATAATACAACTACTTAACTACATCCTTAAATCCTATTAAACCTCTTTTGACTTACCAAACATCTGTTCACACAAAATTCAACATCAACATAATCTATATCAAACTCAGACACAATTACACATCTACATCAATATCAGTCTGCAATCCTCAGATGATATTCAAAACTATATAATAATACTTATGCTTGCTAAAATAAGTAAAAATAAAATACGACAACAAAGATTAATAAGATTAAAATTTATTCATTTATTCAGCAGTGGTAAATCAACAGTCATTAGGATAAACGGTTGTTACGTAAGAATGAGAAGAATGATGTCAGCAGCATGCTTATACAAAGATTACAATTACAATGTTCACCTAGTGAGCAACATCTAATAGCCTAACAAATTCCCAACGTCTGCTATTAGCCTAACCACTGCTACTATGAAAACCTCTGTTGAGCAGCATATTTTGAATATCATCTGTTGTTCGTTAACATCTGTTGGCCCATAGCAGACCTTTGCGACTTCAGACATTCTTCATCAGCAGATGCTCTCTTTTGCCAGACTTTAGCTACAACAGACCTTTTACAACAGCAAGTATTGACTCTTTGTAATTTGGAGGATCAAATTCTTCAAAAAACTCATATTGATGATCAAATTTTATACATTAGTTTGTCTTTACACTCATCTGTTCACCCTTAAACCAACCTTTAATCCTATTAAACCTCTGTTGACTTACCAAACATCTGTTCACACACAATTCAACATCAACATAATCTAAATCAAACTCAGACGATCTATATCAATATTGGTCTGGAATCCTCATATGATATTCAAAACTATATAATAATACCTATGCTTGCTAAAATAAGTAAAAGTAAAATGCGACAACAAAAGATTAATAGGATTAAAATTTATTCATTTATTCAGCAGTGGTAAACCAACAGTCATTAGGATAAACAGTTGTTTCGTAAGAATGAGAATAATGATGTCAGCAGCATGCTTGTATAAAGATTACAATTAAAATGTTCACCTAGTGAGCAACATCTAATAGCCTAACAAATTCCCAACATCTGCTATTAGCCTAACCACTGCTACTATGAAAACCTATGTTGAGCAGCATATTTTGAATATCATTTGTTGTTCGTTAACATCTGTTGGCCCATAGCAGACCTTTGCGACTTCAGACATTCTTCATCAGCAGATGCTCTCTTTTCCAGACTTTAGCTACAACAGACCTTTTACAACAGCAAATATTGACTCTTTGTAATTTGGAGGATCAAAATTTTCAAAAAACTCTTATTGATGATCAAATTATATACGGTATTTTGTCTTTACACTCTTTTGTTCACCCTTAAACCAACCTTTTATCCTATTAAACCTCTGTTGACTTACCAAACATCTATTCACACATAATTCAACATCAACATAATCTAAATCAAACTCCCAACATCTGCTATTATCCTAACCACTGTTACTATAAAGACCTCTGTTGAGCAGCATAATTTGAATATCATTTGTTGTTCTTTAACACTTGTTGGCCCATAGCAGACCTTTTCTTCTTCAGACTTTCTTTATCAGCAAATGTTCACTTTTACCTTTTATAGCTACAACAGACCCTTTACAACAGCAAATACTGATGTCTTTGTAATTTTGAGGAGCAAATTCTTCAAAAAAACTCTAATTGATGATCAAATTTTATACATTATTTTGTCTTTGCACTCATCTGTTCACCTTAAACCAACCTTTAATCCTATTAAACCTCTGTTGACTTACCAAACATCTGTTCACACACAATTCAACATCAACATAATCTAAATCAAACTCAAACACTAAATAAGTAAAAGTAAAAAGCGACAACAAAGATTAATAAGAAAACACTTGCATTCATTTATTCATGAAATTAAAATATCAACAATTACATAACATACTGAACAATGAAACTTTCAAATCTAACAATAACAGCAAGAATTAAGAAATTTTAGCTTCAACTCCATCGATTGCTGAACCTCTCGATGTATATCCTTGAGCATCGCCATGAACTCCACGTCTCTATCACCGCCTCTGTATTACCGACAACACAAAGGTCACGAATGGAAGTTGAAGGCATCCGCATCAGGTTTCTGGAAACATGCTCTCTCATGAACAGACCAACATGCAGTCCATCAAAACATCTCTTCAGCTCTTAAAGAGTAGCCCTATCCTCATACACCTGCTCCTGAATTTGCCTGATAAAGCGCTGCTTTAAATCATCAGACCCTGCAGAAGTGTATGACGCCATTTTAACTTATATATTACTCAAGTAATGTGAAAGAATGTTATCTTCGTAGAAAAATGTAATGAAAAAACAGGTGAAGTGGCAATGTGTTTATATAGTGAAATATCTAACAGCCCAAGAGATCAGATTTAAACTCATTGTACATTTAATAGTCCAACCAAGCAAAACGTGTAATTTTAATATAAACATATAAATTTATATTTCAAAACACCAGCCTTTTAATGCAAAAACCTTTTTAAACCCCAACTTTTATAGGAAAACTATAAAATTAAATATCAAGAAACCCAAGAGACAAATTTTAAAGCTTGAAATAAAAAAATAGGCTATCATAATTACAATTAACCTCTTCGTTTACCACATAGACGCGTTTTAAACACTATAAAACACCGATTATTAGTTTGATTCAAAACATCAACAAATTATCTTACAAATCACTGTCTGTCAAAAACAAATCAAAATCAGTAAATCCAACAAAAATATAGATGGCAAACAGATGCTTCTACCACTGGTCAGACACCAGCGATGTTAAAACACAATTCTCGATTTGGTCACTCAAAGAAAAAGATCAAATGAGAAACTAAACAGAAAAGTCGACATAATTAGTGACAATAATTACAACAAAACCTGGAACATCATAGCATTACTTGATGAAATCCTCCACTCTCCTCCATCAGATTTCCAGAAGAATGCAGAAGAGTTTCTGTCACAACTACTAAAACAGGAACAGAAAATTTGTGACATGCTAACCGATCTGAAAAACAAAAGAGTGAACGAAATCACATGGAGAAAAGCGAGAGTATACGAAATCCTTGCAAGTGTTAACTGTAGTGTGTAATAGTTTATGCATTTATATCTTTCTATGTATATGTATTTAATTTAATACTATCAATATGGATGTTAACATACTCTAAAATGTGGCTGTTAATAAAAACTGTCAACATTATCAACACTTGTTTCTTCACACATCAAATTAAATTAGTATGACTACAGTTAGTAAAAATAAGCCAAAAAAATGCAACTCTCCCATCAAAGACTGTTAGTAACATATATAACTTTTCACGATGTTGCAACAATCTATCTGTACTTTCTATAAAAGGAGAAAACCAAGTGACATAAGAAAAGCTGAGGTTGGCATTTAACGATGTTGGAACAATGCAACTCTCCCATAAAAGAAGGTAGAACATGCAACTTTTCACGATGTTGCAACAATGATATTGCAACATCGATGTTGAAACGTTGATGTGAAAAACAGAACTTCACTGAAACAACGATGTTGGAACAATGATTTTGGAAGGATAATTTATAAACAGAATCAACAAATGTTCGAACAAAGAACTGTAATCGGAGATTAACCAGCTGAATCATGAGAGCTATGCATTTGAGAGAGAGATATGCTCGCAAATATGAGTGAGAGAGATTTTGAATGTGGAGCCAGATTCATATATGTTATTTATAGGGAGCCAGATTCATATATAGTTTGAATTTTGAATTTGGAGCCAGGATTTTGAATTTTGAATATGGGTAGAAGTTATGGGCAGACGTTTGAAGTGTGTATAAACAGTTGCCCTTTTGTATGTGGGCAGAGGTTTGAATTTTCAACGTTGGCCAGACCTTTGAAATTTGGATGTGGGCCAGACCTTTGAAAATTAAAGTGATTTTATATATTAGGCTTTATGATGCAGTAATGACATAAGAAAAGCATTGTTGGACAGCCTCTCTGGCTGCCACATCAGCTTTTCTTATGTCATCGGGATTTCTCATTTTATAGAAAGTATAGATTAGATAATAACTTAGTGATTAAGACCATGTGTAGTGGTACACATGAATAATGCCCCCACCCATGGGCATTGTGCGACACATGTCATCCCAGTCAGCAAAGGGGCATTATGGGCGTTTTTCACAAATGGGCGTAGTGGGATAATGCCCAATAATGCCCCATCAATGATTACCCAATTATTTTAAAAAATAAAAATAAAACAAATAATATTAGTTGGAATATTCTTATTGGACAAACAAAAATGGAGAAAGCATGCACCGACGTTTTTTAAATAACACGGAGGACCATTTTTGAAAAAAAAAACGCTTAAACACGCTTAGGGGTTGGGGGTGGGCGTGTTTGGGCGTGATTGATGAGGAAAAACGCTAAAATTGATACCACTATGGATGGTCTAAGTAAAGATGTGTGTACAAAGTATTTGCACTTCTCGCTGCCATATCAGTTGAAAGTTAAGACCAACTCCACTGACGAGTTAATGACAAAAGTCAATGATCTACAATTATTATATATATCAAATAACAACGTATGTTTGCGCCAGGGCCTTTTTTGCCTTTTCACATTCACCACCAAGCTTTTCCATTTTTCCTCTTGCCACTCTTGCCTCTAGAATTTTCCCCTCAAATTGAAAAGACCTAGATTTGGCATCACTATCATCAGGGAACTTACACAACCAGCGATTGCAAATTCCCCAGTCATCCGAATGATTATCATGGTGCTGGTTGAAATAGGGTTACGATTAGGTTTCGGCGACGTACTAAAGAGGAGCGCCGGTGCTCTGGCGATAACCCCTTCCGGATAGGTGTCTGACGACGACGAAAACTGCTACACTCGGAAGAATAACCATGTCTCCGGCGAACCTGGGGTTTCATGAAAGCGGTGATGGTTTTGTCCCGATCCTCGGGTCCTAGCGGCGGCTAGGGTTTCTTTGTTACACGATAGGGTGGCGGCGGTGTTAATTGGGTTTGAAGCGGCGAGGATGGTGTTGCAGGTGGTTTGGGTTCCTTTGTAACATGCAATCGGAGATGCATCGCTCATTTGCTTTTCCTAAAACGAAGAATCTCATTTCTCCTGAAGTCGCGATGGCTTCAACCCCGAGATTCTCCACTCCTAAGTTAGTAAAATTATAATTACCAATAGTATTTTATTTTCGTGAAATGAGTTGGATTGTGTTTATTTTTAGTTGATATGTTTAGCATTTTAAGGATTTTTTTGGGATGTTTTAATCTGAAAATAGATGCTATATATTGATTTAAAATGAATTGATTTCAAGTGTTCTTTTTGAATGTTTTGGATATGCAGAGGCTGTTTGAAGAATGTGTAGTGGTCCTGAACATAATACATTTGGTTCTTAATCCATAGAAAAACACAACATAAATAAGCCAACAAATGGTCACGAGTCCACACTGTTATGGACCCTTCTTTCGCACATAATGGTACTTGAATACATGACTAACAATGACTTTGAGGGTTTTAGCGGTCAATGGAGAATGATCCGTTGGCGATTGATGAGGTGGCGTTTTGGTATGTGTGAAAGAAGGGTTCAAAGCAGATAGTTGTTGAGCATGGACTCCGTTAACGGTTGCCTGAACGTATGGAAGTGTGAATGTTTTGGTATGTGTTCTTTAACGCTTTATTTGTGACTACTTATAGTTTAGCCCTCTGCTATAAATTTTTACATGTCTTAAATTGTAAACTTGAAGAAGGTATGGATGCAGGTTTATACATGGCGTGACTGGGATTTCACAGCTAGGGTGGAGGCGCATCTGATGGAAAGCAACATCGCATCGAATTGGGCATCAAAGGTGAGGAAGAAACTTCTCTATGTTATATTCTATTCTATGCTATGGTTTGTGTTAAAGGTGCGAAACAAATTGGTTTTAAACTGTTTAGCAAGGTTATCAACTAGCAACATTTGGTTGCAATATGGTGTTATACATGTAGCTTCATTTGTGTTTTATGCTTTATGTTATTGTACATAAAGCTTGATTTATGTTATAAATTCCAACCAGATACGTGGCCTCTCCCCGTGTCCCGTGCAGACATCAACTTTTCCAGCCACACGTCCTTAATCTCTTAATATATACGCTTTTCCCGGCCACGCATCACTATTATCATCACCACCAGATATCGGCTACCTCCTTTCGCCGATTCCTCCCACATGCTTTCACCGATTCCTCCCATCGTTCTCATACCGTTGCACCAGTCGGAGTTCCGCCTCGCCTCTAACGAAAACCTAACTGAACACTAGGAAGTTAATAAATTTTATAAACTGCTCAGGCTACCATGGTTGAGCAGTCGTTGAGCCTGCGGGTTTAGGTTTGTTTTCTGGTTCGTATTCGTCGAATGAGTTTAGGGCTCGACCATGGGGTTGTTGTTTGATTTCACTTTATATCTTTCAATTTATATTACATTGAGTTGTTTTTGTATATGTGGGGGTTTCCATGAAAATGAGGTTAAAACGTTTTAACTTTTGATATTTGATACTCAGGTTGTTAATTTGGACATCCAATCCCAAATGTGTGGGTTTGGTAAAATTTGCAAGTTGGTAAAAATGAGTGCTGAATAGGCGCACTAAAAAAGGCGGGTCAGAATCGGAGATAAGCCATAGACGAATTTTTCTATGTCACCACCAACTTCCAAATAGCTGCAAGAAAGGCAATCGGAGCAGGTTATGACCGGGCTTCAAGATTCACCAAGCAAACAGACAATCGACCAATTCATGAAAGATTAAGTTTTTACCTCTTATAGCGTTTATGCGTTGTTTGTATACGATGCGACTTAGTTAGTATGCCCCTAGCCGCAACGCCGCAACGCGGCGGGGCTTACATCTAGTTATAATTCATAAGCTATGGGTAACATAACCCCCTTTATGGCACTCCACCGCAAGGGCTTAAAGATCTAAAGACAAAGATAGTCGAAGGACATTACGTGACGAAAAACACCAAACATTATCAAGTACCTCATTTCATTTATGTATTGTAAATGACCGGTTTTCTATTTACTATTATGTCTTTGCAATAATAGTAATAGTAATAGTAATAGTAATAGTAATAATAATAATTTAACTAATGTAGAAAGATAATTGTTAAATCTTTAAAGACAAAAATGTGGTGTACAACAAGGAAACTTAAATAAGGTACAATGATGCCGTTCAAAAAAAAAAAAAAAATAAGGTACAATGATGTCCATTCCTGCCCACATAAAATGAGTTGAAAAAAACATGTATAAAGTTTGGTCCCAGTCAAGCTCAACAGTAATCAGTCACAAAATCGTACATGCACCTTCACAATTCAGATTATATTATACTAATAAAATATATCAATAATAATCTCTTACTTTGTACTTTTAATATTTTTTTTATAGTAGGTAGGAGTGTAGGACATATGCATCCTTTTGTCTACTATACAACTATACTTTTACATATCAATCATTCAGCACTAAGATCCAGAATTCATAGAATAAAGTGTTCTTACTGATGTTTTCACGTTACTTCAACACACTATAGTTAATTATAAAGTTAAATCACAAGAAAACGACTACTTTAGATACCAATTAACCAAAGGTGTAACTATAACTAGTATAAAACTATACTTTTACACATATTTGATTAATTCGTCTAATCCAGAATTCGAAAAAAAGAACTATAACATATACTCTTGTTATATTTTTACGCTCATTTTAACTACACTAATATCGACAGATAGGGGTGCAAATGAGTCGAGTGTAGGCCTGTAAACGAACCGAACGAACACGAACATAGGCATGTTCGTGTTCATTCATTTAACTTTAACCGAATACGAACACAAACACGAACATATAATCGAACACATTTTTTTGTTCGTGTTCGTTCATTAAGAAATCGGGCATGTTCGTGTTCGTTCATGTTCATTTGTTTAAAGCCTAAACGAACAGTTCACGAACATTAACGAACACAGACGGACATAAACAAAAAAAAATTAACTGAAAATATTTGAATAAACATAAACAAACATAAATTAACATGATTGAACAAACAAGTCTAATATATTACAATTCATACGAAAACACATCTAAATTAGAGTTCATATATATACTAATTAGTCAAATTATTATAAGTAGTTAGAAAACCTAATATTTATATAAATCTAACTATTTATGTATTTACTAAAATTTAAACAAACGTTAATGATAAAAGAACGAGCATAAACGAACGTTCATGAACATAAATGAACGAACACAAGGTGTGTTCATGTTCGTTCATTTAATTAAACGAACAAATTTTTTTTTCGTGTTCGTTCGTTTATTAAATAAACGAACATAAACGAACTTCCCGCAGAACAAGTTCATGAATGTTCGGTTCGTTAACAGGCCTAGTCGAGTGGCTTGCGAGCTACTCGAGATCGGCTCGAGAAAAGGCTCAAAATGAGTTGAGTTTTATCGAGCCCTAGCCGAGCTTGAGCCTAAAATAAAGCTTGTTTGTTTATTGAGCCCGAGCTCGAGCCTCGAATGTTTATCGAGCCTTAGTTTAAACGAGCCAAGTCGAGCCGAGCTTTTTTAAACTTGTTTACAAGCCGACTTTGAACCTAAAAATAAGCTTATTTAGTAAACGAGCCCGAGCCCGAGCTTCGCTTATCGAGCTCGCGAGCGTAAAAAATCTATTGTTTATATTATTTTTATTTAATATATTAATTAATAGATAATAAACGAGCCGAGCCCGAGCCAAACTCGAGCTTGAGAAAATACCAACGAGCCGAGCTTGAGCTTTGAAAACAAAGCTCGAATCGAGCCGAGCTCTCGAGCTCAGACTTAGCTCGTCTTGGCTCGTTTGCGGTATCGACAAAGGGTCATGCTAGCTGCACACGCCAAAAATTATTTTCACACCCCAAAGCGCCGCGCTATGGCCAAAGCGCGGCGCTTCGTTCGACAAAACGTGCTTCGATTGACGTTTGAAACATTCGATACTGTTTGACAGACATAAAGCTAATCATGATGTTTTGTCGTTAACCCTAAGCGCCGCGCTTTGGCCATAGCGCGGCGCTTCGACCCAAATTTTCACTTTTAAAAAGCAAGCTACTGATTGTTGTTACACCAGGCCATCGTTTCGTTATTTGTTCTTCTTCTTCTTCATAAAAAAAAGCTTGAGGTTTTTTCTTCTTCAGAAAACGATGTCGTGGTTAAACAACTATATTTTCGGTCAATATTCTGATGAGACAGTTGTTCCTGATTCTTACGAGGGGACCGCTATTTCTGACTCGTATGAGAAACCGGTCTCGTCCAACTTGAGGGAGGCAGAGGTTGTATCTGGCATTCATTATCGTGATAACACGGTGACGCTGGATTTGAATACCCCTGTGGAGGACCCTTACGCACAACAAGGTTATTCGAATTTCGGTTACGGTGGCGAGTACAGCTTTGTACAGCAGGAGTGTGGTCCAAACGACAGTTACGGTTGTCAACAGAGCTTACAAGGTTATTCGAATTTCGGTTACGGTGGCGAGCACAACTTTGAACATCAAGTATATTCGGACCTCGGTGACGATGGTGAGCCGGGGGATGTGTCTGTTGACGAGGAAGGCTGTTACCCGGTTACGTTTTCGTTTGATACGACGCAGACCTTTTCGTCACGTAAAGAGTTGGTGCGTTGGGTACAAGACACGGCAAAAGACAACGGTTACCTCATTGTGACTAAGAGGTCGAATAAAAGAGGAGAGAATTACAAGATTTGGTTTTAATGTACTTTTGGTGGGGAGCATAAGAGTATAGCTACAGTACCCGCAGCACGTTTACGCTGACCTGCCTCCGGTAGCGCGTGAGGTGGCTCGGGACTTCGACCGCCGCCTCAGACGCCAGGCCGCACGCCAGGACTGGATCATCGAGACGCTCGTTTCTCTACGAGAGCTCGCTGGGTTGCCTCCACTTGCCCTCCCACCGTCCCCACCGCACGAGGATTAGTATCTTAGTTTGTTTGTATAGTGTTTTGTTATGTATTATGCAGTCAGTTGTACCTTTTTGTTTTGTATGTACAAACTGATATATATATATATATATTGCAGTTAATCTTCTATTTACATCACGTTGGTTTTGGATTGTTTACGTTTAATTCTTATGGTTTTCTGTACAATTTATTTAACGTGTTCGTTTAATTTATCAAAATAAACTAGGTTAACAGTTTATAAAGACGCACTTATATTATATACGTTCTATAAAAATAATGACGTAAAAAACGTAATTATAAAACAACGTATTATAAAGGCCACCGATTATAAAACTCAAATACAATTTTTTCCTCCAAAAAACACTACCAAACTAACCCACATCTCACCTATTTCAAAAAAAAATCAACACAAATTACAGCCAACACTTTTTGTCTTTTTGCACACTCGAAGCGCCCCGCTTTGGCCATAGCGGGGCGCTTTGGCCAAAGTCAACAGACAAGGACTGACAAAAGTCAGTCCTTGTCTGTTGACTTTGGCCAAAGCGCCCCGCTATGGCCAAAGCGGGGCACTTCGAGTGTGCGAATAGACTAATGCCGTGTGCGAATAGACCAGGCCATCGACAAATTAGGAAGTTAAGCCCCAAGAAAACGACTAGGCGACTACTTTAAACACCCATTACGACAAGAGGGCATCTAGTACACACTACCAAGATATACCCATGTGGCCAAGATCCAAAGGATAAGGATGTCGATGACGTCATCATGCTTACTTCATTCCTCCAATGATGTGCTTACATTGAAAACATTGAAATTTCTAAGAAATCATCAGCCTATTTCTCACTACCTTCCTTAATCACCCACACCCTTTCACACCTATCATATTATATGTGTTTATATATATAAAAAAAATTATGTGATCATCAACTTGAGTTCACTTGTAAAACTTAATATAATCATATATGCCAATGTGTGGGTGCAAGAACTAATAACACCCTTAAAATAACACACATCAGTTTGCTTGATCATATATCTTCATCTATAATGGAGGAAGCTTCAACACTCAACAAAAAAAGATTAATAAGTGAGCTGATTAAAGGGAGAGATTGTACTAAAAATCTTCAAAATCTACTTCGCCGGAAAGTTTTCGACGGTGGACTGGAGTCAGCCGAAGATCTTGTGATGAAGATACTCGGATCTTTCTCTGATAGCCTTTCAACGTTGAGTTCTTGGAATTCCGGCGAATTATGCCTTGCTCCGGCTCTGACAACTAGTTCAGACGGCCGGACATGGGACTCCGGCGAAAGTGAGAAGACGCCGACGGTGAAGGACCGAAGAGGATGTTACAAGAGACGGTAAGAAGTAATTTAATTTATTATAGTTATGTACAATTTTTGATGCACATAGTACAAGCCTCACTTGTGCGGTGTTTAACTAAAAAGTGAAAAACTTCTCGTCATGTCAGTGTCACAGGTCACTGCCACGTAATCAGTAGGGCTTTTAGTAAATAAACGTTCAAAAGTGCGCATCGCTTTAACTAAAAAATAAATATAAGAAAAAAATAAAAATGTGGTAACGAAGAAGGGGCTAATACCCCGAACGGTTTGGTGGGTGATGTGGAAGGGGCGTTAATCCATTAGGGAAAGTCTTATGTTTAGGGGAGGTGGGGTGGTCCGTGATGGAGCATATATCACGAGTGATGAACCTTAGAACACCACCGCCACCTATTACTTCCACGCATGAAACTTATAACGCGTGGAAATCTTCACGCGTTGTAAAAATTGATTGTATGTGTATGACTTGTACGTTGTGTATTAATACTTGTACAATTCCATCACTAGTGATGACCACCGCCACTAAAAAATGCTTGTGAGTGATAGAATAGTTGTTGTTGACATGGCGGAACATGATTGGATGTTTGTGAGTGATGGAATTCCATCACTTGTAACCACCCCCACTCCCCTTACACAAAGTACTAGTAAGGATGCACTTTTAAAGAGTTGGTTGTGAGATTGCAGTAAAACAGAAGATTCGTGGATTAAAATTGCAAATACAGTTGAAGATGGGTTTGCATGGAGGAAATACGGACAGAAAGTGATTCTTGATGCTAAATTTCCAAGGTATATAATTATTGCATTATTTTATTTAATTATATTATTTTCACCATATTTTCACCTATAAAAATGATAGATAGTTAGTTATGTCGGCAATCATTACAAAATAAACATTCTATTCTTTTTAATATAATGTGACGCCACTATAGTGAAGCCTTCTATTCTGAGTAAGATTTTGATATAAATTTACTATATCTAGTTGTAACTGTTATAAGTAGTTGGTAATAAGATGATACTAACCATGGTTGTAAAAGTCGCTAGACGCTCTCTAGTTGGTCGACCGGGGAGTTGAGAGTACTTGGTCTAGGCGGAGAGTACACGGGGAGCACTCCGAGAAACCAAATTATAAAGAAATTAGTTTTCAGAAATTAAATATATGTCAAATAACATAAATATACTAATATTTATAACAAAATACGTGAAATTGATATTCATTCTTTAATATGACAGGCATAGAAATTATGTTTTATTTTATATTAAGTCAAACTCGGCCCGAGTTGACCTACTTGATCCGATTTTGGCCAATGTTGACCGCATTTGATCAATTCCGAGTAATTAGTCGGAGTTGAAGAAAGTCGGCTCGGCAGCCTACATTGTAGCGACTACTCGGGGAGTACTCGGTCTTGGAGACCTTGTTTTACAACCATACTAACTTTGTGGGATATATCCATATATTCTTCATCCATTGCAAAATAAATGTAGCATCGTCACTTAGGGTAGCGTGACGTTCTTATTATGATAAAGACCTATCTTTTATTATGATTGAAGTTAACTGATTTTGTCTTACATTATACTTGGTCGAAAAAGTGGTCTAGACTCCAGACTAGTGTGATGATGAGACGAGCGTACACTTCTAACATGTACACATTAGATGATAGGGTATCCATAGCGGGCCATCCATGGCAGATGGTAGACGATGTGGATGAGAGGAGGGGTAAATTCGTACCCACATATGCTATTCGTGAGGAAGGTGAGAGGGATGAGGGAACGAGGGAGAAATCCGAGCAGGTAGTAGGAGAAAAACACGATTGGGGTGGGGGGGCTCTAAGACCCAATTAGTGATCCTCTCATGATAAGCATGAATAACCATAAAAGATAAGCATGAATAACCATAAACCTATATACATTTGACACCTTTTCAAATGGACTCGTACCTTTAACATTTGGCTCGTGACATACTTCCACCAACAATTCACACAATGGTAGATTACTATTAACTAGAACCTCGTACCTTAAACATTTGACACGTGATAATTGAGTTAAAAACATAAAAGGACAACATGACTAATCAAACAAAAATGATATATAGATATAAGAAGAATATTTTCTCATAAAAATAGATTAATCACTAATATCACTCTATTTTTGTTTTTGTTTTTGTTTTTGTTTTTGTTTTTGTTTTTGCAGGTGCTATTATAGATGTACACATAAAAGTGAGGGATGCAAAGCGTTAAAACAAGTCCAAAAGCTTGAAGATGGGTCAGAAAGGTTTCATATCACATATTTTGGGTCTCACACATGCCAAAATATCAATAACAACACAACACAAATATTCTCAAACTCTGAGGATCTTTGTTTTTATCTACTAGATTTTGAGAACTCCGGAATTAATCATTCATCAAGTAGCCTCTCGACTATCACAAATGCCCATATTACCCCCTCAATTGAGCAAGAAGATGACTCAAATGCTCAAAGTGATGATTATCTTGCGTCTAGTAATCATGACACATCATCCAAGTATTCATGGAAGGATATGATTGGTAATTTGGAGCCATCCTATGATAATATTCTTAAGGATGATTTTAAATTTCAATAAAATGTATTCTAGATTTCTAAGTAAAATATGTACTAATTTGGACCTACCGTAGTTTGGTAATCGTGTTGTGCTAATGAATGCAATGTATGATTTGCTACAAGTAATGCACTTGTATATCTTATCATGTTTGTGTAGTTAATGATATACAAGGTGGGTCTTAAATTTATTGTACAAGAAACAAGATAAAACTATAAAAAACTATAAGATATTCGCTTATTTGGAGTATATGATAAAGTAAAATCTAGGGCTGCAAACGAACCAAACGTTCGACGAACAGTTCGTGAAATGTTCGGCGGGAAGTTCGTTTGTATTCATTCGTTTATTAAACAAATGAACACAAACAATAAATTTCGTTCGTTTAATTAAATGAACAAACATGAACAGATGGCACATTCGTTCATATGTGTTCGTGAACGTTCGGTAACGTGTTCGTTTGTGTTCAATAGTTTATTAGTGATTTTAGCTTTTATATTTTATTTAAATACTTAAAAAATTCCAACAAGTAAAATATTCAATAAGTGTCAATGTGTTATATATTTTGTTCATGAACGAGTGTTTGTGTTCGTTTGTTACCATTTGTGTTCATGAACATTAGTTTGTGCTCATTTGTGTTCATCATCGTTCGTTTTCATTCATTGCCTAAAATTAACAAACAAACACAAACGAAAATGAAAAAGTTCATTTCCTTAACAAACAAACATGAACATAAAATCTCGTTCGGTAAGCGTTAATGAACATTTCGTGAACACATATATTTCTTAACAAAAGAACACGAACAAAGACTTGTTCATGTTCATTTGGTTCGTTTGCAGCCCTAGTAAAATCCTTAAATGGATAGGAGTAGAGGTGTACAAATCGGTTTTTTTTTTCAAACTGGTTTGAGTTATAAACCAAACTAGGTTGATCAACACAATAATCAGTTTATCAAAAATCACTTCGGCTTATAAACTGAGTTATGGGGGAAAATGTTCAATTCTATCAAATTGATTGGGGCATTTGCAAACTGGTTTGGAACGAAAAACCGGTCTTTTGGCATGTTTTTTAAATCGGGTCGAGTCCAAACCAGTTTCAAGGAACAAGACTACGAATTAGGGTTGTTCACGAGCCGAGCCGAATCGAGCAGACCTTTGCTTGTGCTTAGCTCGTTTACACACCGAACCGAACCGAGTGGAGCAACTCATTTAAAACTGAGCCTCAAATCAAACGAGCATTTTCCGAGCAGTGAATATTCCGACCAAGCGTCGAGCGAACTTAGAGCGATTTTGACAACTGTGTCGCCCGATTTAAATTTGCGAAGAGAGATAGTGACAATGTTAGGTCTCAAGTTTTTATGTCTTTTAAAACAAGCAAATTCATGGCATAATATTTTTCTTATGAATAACAATGTTATAGCGGATGAGGTGATGATCATATTGAGAGTAGAGACGATCGACTTAGGGTAATAGCATGAGACATTGAGGCGATGAGCAGACTGTCGTTTAGCGGTTTAGGGTTTAACTTTTAGATTTGGGGTTAAATTTTTTAATACAGTAATTGGGCTAGTACATATAGATATAGTTGTAAATTTGTATTTAGTGGACCAAAATCTAATAGAGTGGTATATATAAAACTATAATTTAATTTATATGTGTGTGTGTGTGTGTCTCTGTGTGTGTGTATATATATATATAGGGATGGGTTAAAATGAGAACCACTACGAGTTGTGAGAACCGTGAGAACTTTTTGATCCCGCGCGAGTTGGGTCAAAAAAAATTCGTACAAACGTAGATGGAAACATTGTAAACATATCTGTAAAAAAAGTAAACAAAACTCTCGAGTCGTTAGTTTTGACTGATGTAAGTTTTTTTTACGCCATGATAAAAATATAGTTATCTTCAATAAAATCTTAAATCAGCGCGTAAAAAAAAACTTGCATCAGTCAAAACTAACGACTTGACAAATTTTTTTTAGATATGTGTTTATAATGTTTTCATCTACGTTTGTACAAAAAAAAATTTGGCCCAACTCGCGCGGGATCAAAAAGTTCTCACGGTTCTCACAACTCGTGGTGGTTTTAATTTGAACCGAATCCTATATATATATATATATAGGGTCGGGATTTAGAGAAAACGATGGAAAGTGTGAGAACGGTGAAACGCTTATGGATCGTCCGATCAAAACAATCTATGGACTAGATTGGCGCGGTGGCGTTTTCGTAAATAACATCAAATTTATTACGTGGACGCGTTTCATTAAGGGTAAAAGCGTCTTTTGACTACTCCAAACAAAACGCCATCTCGTGAAAATAAAACGCCAAACAAAATCACACACCATTCTAACTAAAGAACGCCATTAGGTATAAAACGCCAAACTTAATTATAGTAAAATCCCGCCTAAACAAACCGCCAAAAAAATGCTATATATACAACAACTCAGACCTTCAATTAAAAACACACACAAAAACCCCAAACGCCATAATTAATATATACCATTCGCCTGATAAACGCCAGAAAACCCAAACATCAAATATATTGTTGTCACTAAAGTGTAGCTGTATGGGGTGGACAACATTGTCAGTTATCTTTCTTAACTGAGGATTAACAATGTTATCCATCACCATAAACCAACACTTTATTGATTTTAGCATGATCAAATTTACAGTGTTAAGATGTTTTATTTTGTGGCGTTCTTTTTCTCGGTAAAACGCCAAAAAGATAACATTTTGGCTGAAAGGTTGTAAACTCAATAACATTTTGCTGCATGAGATGGACAAAATTATAGAAAAAGAGGCCGATTTCAGACTTTGTGTTTACAAACGGCGACAAAAAAATCTACTTCAAAAAACAAAAATAAAAAAAAATCATACGAAAGTCGAAACAACCAGTGAAGATGCTTCAAAAGAAGAAAGAGACTGGTGACAGTGAAAATTTCGAAGATCAATATTTATTTTGTTTAATTTTCTTTTTCAGTTGATTGTTATATAATAACAACGCCATATCTAATAAAAACGCCAAAAAGCCAAATGTCTTACACCTTTGGCGTTTATCAAACCATCATAAATTTACTTTGGACAACTATTATAAAAAACCAAAAAAGTAAAAAAAAAATAAAAATAAAATAATAAAATAAATAAAAAACAAACTTGAAAATGTAACTAGAAACAGTAAGTAAAAATCAGTAATACTGAAGATAGGGAAAATTTATTATATTAAAATCTAAAACGCTAAACTTGAAAGATGGGACGTGTTACAGACTTCAGAGATAAAGCTTGTGAAAAACAATAATTACAAACAGTAACTGAAAAGACTAATACTTTATTATAATAAAGAACCGCCTAACTTAGGCACCAAAAAGAGATCCTATAAAATGATAGGTCTCAGCAACTTCCATTTCATCAAACCAAAAAAAAAACAACACCAATACTACTAAATACCACTCACTGTAAAACGCCAAAAAAAATCAAAAGATGGCTAAAATGCTTTCTTGGATATTCAGTATTGTTATTCGTGAAGTTTCACTGAATGAATTGTTAGCGGGGGCGACTAACTCAGTAAGATTTTGCTGCATGAGATGGATAAAAATTCAAGAAAAAGATACTGATGCCAGTCATATGGCATTTTGTATTTTTTGTTCTTGAAGAAGGCTTGGATGAGGAGAAGAGATCAATGACACTGAAGAGTGGAATGATTAGAAAGATGAAGATCAACATGAAGAAAAAGCGAAAAACCCACCCACACGTCATAGATCTATGTCCCCAAACATCCACAAAAAAAGCCACTTCAACAGACGCGCAGGCAAAATAATCAAACCGATGGGTTTGTTAAGTTTTACATAAAACGCCATATTTTTTGTGACAATTCTTGTACTATTAAAGAACAGAGAGACTAATGACAGTGAAGATTGTGAAGAGAGATCCGATTAGGATTTTTAATTTATTTTCTTCGCTTGTATTTTTTTTTTTTACTATGGCTGCAATATAATATAACAATTGAAAAACGCCAAGATACCACAAACGCCAAGATACCACAAACGCCAAAATGTTTATAAAAAATAATAAAACAATGGGCCATTTTTTTAAAACGCCTTGAAAAAACGCCATTCAGATAGATTTCCTGACCACCCTTGGTTCCAATGGCATACGATTTGAATAAACGCCATAAACACCATAAACGCCAAAATGTTAATACACTTTTCCACTAAACGCCATTAATTATTGAATTTGGTTAACGCCAAAAATCTTAAACCCCAAAAATTAAAACAATATTCGGAAAAGCGGAACTGGAAAAGCAGAAGATGAAAGGACAAAAAAGCCCCTCCGCCCTTCTCTATGCCGCGTGACACGTGTTAGGCCAGGATGCGTTCTCACCGTTCTCACACTTTTGAGCGTTTTCTCCTGATCCCGTTTCTATATATATATATATATATATATGGTTAGGATCGTATGAGAATCACTAGGCTAATTGAGAAACTTGAGAATCATTCTGCACCACACATTTTCCCTAAGCTTTTCGTTATATACACATATGTATAGGTTAAAATTGACTATATACATATGTGTATAATTCAAGATTTGACAATATACATATTGCTTATAGTCAATTTTAACTATATATATGTATATTACGAAAAGTTTAGAGAAATGTGTAGTTTAGAATGCTTCTCAAGTTTTCAAATAGGGTGGACTTCTTTTAGGATCCCTATATATATATATATATATGTATGTATATATGGCAAGGATAAATCGAAAACCCCCTTCAGTTAAAGAAACCCTAGAAACTCTATAATAACCATTGATTATTATAGATGGATAGTTGTGATTAAATTGTTGTAAAAGTAATAATACTTTTATTTAAATAATAACAAAAGATACAACTAAGGGTATTATGGGGATACTATTTTGTTGTTTTCAATTTTCTGCTATCACTATTGACATCATGCCATAAGAAAAAAGAAAAAAGGTGTACTCTTTTTTTACTTTTTATACTATCTTTCATACTTTTGCTTTTGATGTAATTTTCCTCTTTTCATTTTTTATATACATCAGATGTTTCCTTTTTATATTTAGATGTAACTTACACAAAAATTGTTACCTATATCATTTGTATTTGTATTACGTAAAAATGTAACATACATTTTTACATTATCAATTTACGCCATATTTGTAATAACGCACTTTATTTCTGTAGCATAAAATGTTACATAGAAACTTAATTCAAGCATCAAATTCGAAATGCAAAATAATCAACATAAGTGTTTTTGCCTGTTAATAAGGGCCTCGCGGGCCGCGACCGGTATCGCCTCAGCCTTCGCAGGGCGCGACAGGCCCCGGCGGGGCGCGGCCGAGGTTGGTCTCATCCGTCGCGGGGCGCGACAGCATTGTTTCGACAGAAAGTTTGTTTCATTGAGCTGCATTTGCCTAGCTATATCATTTTTTGCATTTTAACTCATAACTTTCACAATTCAAGTCCGTTTTACACGAAACTTGTTTCTAAACGTCCGTAATACATTTATCTATCTATTTAACACTTCAGGTTCACTAAATTTTGATTTATAAGCTTACAACTTACAAATCTATTATAAAATTATTCGACCTGTTATGTTTTAACATCTTTTTCACTTATTATGGCCAAGGTTAAATCCTTGATCATTTTACCCATATCCCTGGCTCAATAACACTAGCGTATTCGCTCCCACTACATGGTTTGCATACACATTTATATCCACTTGACAAACTTAATTCAAGCATCAAATTTTTCGTCTTTAACTTAAAGAACCTCTAATTCTCTAAGTTTCAATTCCAAACTAAAGTTCATCAATCTAAATTTAGCGTTTTCGATACTCGGCTTACGTTTCCCATTCACCGGTTTATTTCGTGACCTTCTAATCACTTAAAACCAACATTTAGCTAACCACTTTATTTTGACCCGTTTGGTTGTCTAAATGAATTCATCACTTCATTGACATGCCAAACGCAACCATTTTCGCTACATCAAAACATTAGGCATATCTACGACTAAACTTGTCTATAAAAATGTAACGAAAAGACAAGTCACGTCCCTTATAGCTTATCCTTCGAGCGCGCGTCCGTTCCAACTTGACCACTCGACGTTTCACCCGCTTGGCCTATAGAGTTCAATCACTTTATCGTTTAGAACTCGTATTATCACATATATTACGTAATTTGTCAAATTAGTCAATTACGCGATTCTTTCATATTTTCAACATATCAAGATTTACTTAGGCATTTTCACGAGCATCTTGTGGGCGAGATTTTTATGCATCTAATATCAAGTTCATGATTAACTTTTAACCAAGTTTTAACATCATAATGAAGCCTCTATGTCTAGTGTACATGAACAACGTCTAGAACTTGCATCATAACATCAATTTTCATAAATTTAACACTCTAATTCAAGTGTTCATCATATTATCATAAAACCCACTTAGCACATACATGATTAGCTAACCAAATCACTAGTTCATGGCACTAATTCAACAAGTTTACATCTAGGGTTTGTTCCTAGACTTGTACTCATGTTAATTTCACTAATACATTCAACATTCACTCTTGAATTTCGTTTATAAATGTTTATTCAAATTTTAAAATATCACCAAATGACAAAATTTGGCATACCTTGTGATCTCCTAGCTTGGGTGATCACGAATTTAGTTAAAGCCCCGATTTCAAGCTTGATTTCTGTAACGACCCGCACAAAAATGTCCCAAAACGCTCCGTAAGTGAAAACCCGAACCCGTAAAACCTTACTTTTTATAAAAATCAAGAAAATCAAAATTTAGTACTCGCTCGCGAGCCGCGAAGGAATAAGAGAGAGCCTTCGCTGGGCGAGACAGCTCTGCATTCGCCGGATAACGATCAAAGCCACGTGTCGTTACACGTGTCAAGATCACGCCATGACTCAGCAACCTTCAATCTGACCCAGACTCCCTCGCGGGCCGCGAAGGAGAAGCTGATATGCTTCGCGGGCCGCGACTCGCCCCTATTTCAGCCTATAAATAGCAGCTGGTGGTTTCATTTCAAATCGTTCAATTCTTTGCTTTCTCTTAGCCTATATTATAGCAAAGTAATAGCTCGGGAATAATACCCCTAAATCCCGAAATTCTGCCCGCTATTAGGGTAATAACTCTAAACACTGGTACGATACTATATCCGATCGATTAAAACCGATCCAATGGATGTTTAAGTGCTGCCAATATCTGGCTATACTTTGTCATTCGTTGTGAGGGTTTCGATCTCATGATTATCGTTAAAGTTGAATTGAGTTAATACACTAATACGAGTTCCATTGTAGTTAGAAATTAGAACTCTTAACCAGGGGGCTGCTAAACCAGAATACTTAGCGATTAAGTAAACTTAGTGATTAAGATTACTTAACAGTTAAGAAAACTTAGTAATTAAGTAAACTTAATGGTTAAGTAAACTTAGTAATTAAGTAAACTTAATGATTATGTAAAACTTAGCAATTGAGAAAACTTAGTAGTTAAGAAAACTTAATAGCTAAGGAAACTTAACAGGAAAGGAAACTTAGCAAGCTGAGTAAGTTAATTAATCAGCTAATTAAGTTAATTAATTAATCGGCTTAGTAAATTACTTAACTAAACAGTTAAGGTAGAGTAATCAGATAAACAGCTACGTAAGATAATCAGTTAAAAAGCTAAGTAAACTGGATAGCTAAAACAATTAAGTAAACTTAATAGATATGTAAACTTAATAGGTAAGAAAACTTAATCAGTAAAAAAACCTAATAAATAAAGGAAACTTAATAAGTAAGAAAACATCATAGCTAAGAAATGAATCTGCCTTACCTATAAATAGGAAGCTTAGGATTCATTTTCCTTTGCTCATTTCTTATATTCTTCTCTCTATACGTTGGTGTTCTAACCAATAATCGCCGATACAATATTCTATCCGATCGATTCAGGAACCAACTAACGAATGCCAAAGTGCTGTCTAAATAAGACTATACTTTGTGAAATTCGTTAAGGTTCTGATCTCGTGACCATCGTTAGGTTTGATATGGTTTAACACTAACAGGTAATCCACTTTGTTAAACTAAATGTTTAACTACCAGAAACTTTTAATCATCAGAAGATTCAGAACTTTAAAGTAGATGCTTAGTTATCAGAAAGTATAGAATCAGGAGGCTTGTTTAATCAAAACTATATGCTAACAAGGTGAGTCATTCTCTTTTTATCAAACAGTTTTGCTAAAACTCAAATTATTTTCCAGTTATAATTACAGTGATTAAGTCTTTGCTAATCTTTAATTACTGGCAGTAAGTGGGGGTATGTGCACATTACTACTAATGATTTATCACTTTAGGTGAGCGAGCCTAATTAGTGATATGTCCACAGTCATAGATCCGGTCGAGTGACAACTATGGTTAAGTAAACTTAGTAATTAAGTAAACTTAATGGTTAAGTAAACTTAGTAATTAAGTAAACTTAATGGTTAAATAAACTTAGTAATTAAGTAAACTTAATGGTTATGTAAAACTTAGCAATTAAGAACTCTTAGCAGTTAAGAAAACTTAATAGCTAAGGAAACTTAACAGGAAAGGAAACTTAGCAAGCTGATTAAGTTAATTAATCAGCTAATTAAGTTAATTAATTAATCGGCTAAGTAAATTACTTAACTAAACAGTTAAGGTAGATTAATCAGATAAACAGCTACGTAAGATAATCAGTTAAAAAGCTAAGTAAACTAGATAGCTAAAACAATTAAGTAAACTTAATAGATAAGTAAACTTAATAGGTAAGAAAACTTAATCAGTAAGAAAAACCTAATAAATAAAGGAAACTTAATAAGTAAGAAAACTTCATAGCTAAGACAAGAATCTGCCTTTCCTATAAATAGGAAGCTTGGGATTCATTTTCCTTTGCTCATTTCTTCTATTCTTCTCTCTATACGTTGGTGTTCTAACCAATAATCGCCGATACGATATTCTATCCGATCGATTCGGGAACCAACTAACGAATGCCAAAGTGCTGTCTAAATAAGACTATACTTTGTGAATTTCGTTAAGGTTCTGATCTCGTGACCATCGTTAGGTTTGATATGGTTTAACACTAACACGTATTCCACTCTGTTAAACTAAATGTTTAACTACCAGAAACTCTGCACTATACACTTACTATCAAACAAGATACTTAATCATCAGAAGATTCAGAACTTTAAAGTAGATGCTTAGTTATCAGAAAGCATAGAATCAGGAGGCTTGTTTAATCAAAACTATATGCTAACAAGGTGAGTCAATCTCTTTTTATCAAACTGTTTTGCTAAAACTCAAATTATTTTCAAGTTATAATTACAGTGATTAAGTCTTTGCTAATCTTTAATTACTGGCAGTAAGTGGGGGTATGTGCACATTACTACTAATGATTTATCACTTTAGGTGGGCGAGCCTAATTAGTGATATGTCCACAGTCATAGATCCGGTCGAGTGACAACTGAACCAACTAATTATAAAATAGGGGCAAATGTGAAAACTCTTAATGCTGTAAATTATAACAATGTGTCTTTTTGTACAAACTGAATGAACTCACCAGTATTTCCTGCTGACCAAATATTTTTAAAACGCGTTTCAGGTAATGACAGTAGATCGGAATAAGAGACGTGACACGGCACCAAAAGGCTTACAGAAGTGGCTTATTTTATCAATTAAATTAAATCAAGAAAAGTTGTTTTATGTATTCGGGTTTATCCCATAAGTAAAGCTACCTTTGTGAAACATGGGTTTATCCCCATCTATTTAATAAATAAAATCCGGTGTTTCAAAACTCTGATATTTTCCTAACTCACGGTCCTGATAAAATTTCCGCTGCAAAACTTTTCAAAATAACCACCGGTACCACTGGGCTGGTTCATGGCTCCCGCTCCCGTCCAGGGCGGGGTCGGGGGTCGTGACAGATGTGGTATCAGAGCCACTGCTTTAAGCCAATAGGTGTTGTGATAATAATACCTAAGCTCAAACGAAAGAGTTAGGAAATTGTTATTAACTGGTAGCACCCAGGATAGTATTTAGCCTTGAATTTAAGAAAGATGCCTTAATATAAGCTTCGAGATAAGTTAATTACTTGTGTTGATAAAATATGATGTGTGTTGGTATGCCATGAGGGTGATGACTAGAACGTTGCAAGTATGGTAAATAAGCAATAACACTTGGCCACTGTTATTTCTTATTTATTGGTACTACTGTGTTCTAGAATATGATCCATTATGTGAATACTAATTACCTTGTTCTTTGATACAAGCCCTAATAAAAGATTCATTTTTAAATCATGAATTTAGAAGATTCTATTTATGGGAAATACAAATTACCTCTCCGGCGAGAACCGGGTAAGATAGGGGTTACCTCTCCGACGAGAACCGGGTAAGATAGGGTATATAATATGTCAAACAAGTGACAGAATTCCCTAAATAGTATCATGACCTGATATCTGACTTGTTTTTGGAAATATGAATCTTTTAAATACATTAACCTTATGCAAGGCTTGTATATTACAGTATGTGAAAAATATGATTATATAGATATATATATGTATATCTATAAGGAAATCTAAAAACCATAAGGATTGACAAATTAGAATAAAGCACGAGCATGGGTGTCAATGATAATTCTAGATTTCTTTATTAGGAATCTCTTGTATACATCTGTAATTCCGATATCAAACATTATTCCGTTTGATCGTCCTTCTTGTAACTCGTGTGACAAGATGAACGATGTAAACCCTTTATGTTGGGATGTCATCGAAAGTATAAGAATTCCCTTTGCGTTACCTTAGATTATTAACGCATTAGGAAACCTGTAGCTAAAGTTGTGCTAGGCACAAAACGTCTTAAAACCTACGCTAAGAAGAGATTCTACTTCCTTTAAGAACTCTTGCGAAGATAAAAGTAACCACGACTAGATGCACTTATAAAGACTCTTCACATATAATCCTACTAAGATTACCAGTAATAAAGAAGCTGTTACGACAATACATGGGCTGCAAAGGACTAAAGTTGTCGAACCCAATAGTATAGATGCTAAAAAGGATGAAGTAATGTATGCTTCAAAATTTAGACATTAAGATAGTGAGACCTGACCTTCAAAACACATGATCACGACATATGCCATGAAATAAAAAGAACTGAAAGAAAGGAAATCATGTCTGCTTCATAAAAAAAAAGAATAAAATGACAACAATGATTCCTGAGGTGATTGCTGACTTAGGTTTGCAAGCCAACCAGAGAAGTGACCACAAGGAGACAAGACAGACCAGCCGATTAAGCTCATCTCTGTGATGAAAGCTACGAGTTATGCACGGAAGTACAACATAGCGTATATGGTCTCGGAGTTCATTAACACTAGAGGCATGGAACTGAAAGAAATTCCGACCGACGTTTTCCCAGAGGATCTACTTGGACTATTACCCGATCGTGAGGAGAAACTCAGAATTCATCTGAGACTAGGAACAACACCGATTGTTATATCACAAAGTTAAGACTAATCTAGTAATTAATGCTTTAAGTCATAAGTTTCATAAGAAGCTGAAACAAGTACGTGCTCTTAGATTAAATTTGCGAATAGATTTAATGAAACAATTAAAGAGTACCCAAGAAACAGCAATCAAGGATGATGTTGAAGGATTATATAGGAATAATGAAGGAATCAGAAAAAGGAACTGATGGAATTTGGAAATTCCATGAGAAAAGAATTTGGATACCTATCTAAGGAAACATACCTAATTCTTAGGAAAGCTCATAAGACTAAGTATATGATGCATCATTAACATGGATATCAATGTTTGAATAAGAATTTAGGATAAATAGGAATGAAGAATGATGTAGCAAATTACAAGTATTTAGTTTATTAGCAAGTTAAAACTAAACAATAGAAACATTTAGGTTAACTCCAACGATTAGAAATGAAAGTATGGATATGAGATTGATAACAATAGACTTTGTTACCAAATCTACTACTTCTAATAAAGCAAAACAAACTTATGCCACATGGCATATACTTAGGCTACTTGATGCCACGTGGCATCTAATTGTTTCTCCACTTCTTCATTTGAGCGGCAATTGAAGTGACTTATTGTATGAAATCCTGCTTTCATCTCACACCAAATAATTTCCTAAATCACTCACAATCATTCTCTCATCTTCTCTCAAACCACCTTCCAAAACTTTCAAAAACCCTAATCTCCCAGCCTCCATCTTCATTCTTCCATAGCAAATCAAATGGTAAGTTTCTTATCTCAACTTCTACATCATCAAAACCTAACTTCTTCATCTTCAACTGTATAAGCAGGTATGTGGGTTTTCTGTTTTCACACCAATCAAAAAACCCTAAACCTTTATCTTTCTTCTTCAATCGCAAGACAAAGACTTTCCTAAAACCTACTGATTCACTTCCAGACTCCGTACTCAATATTGATTTCATATTCGTTTACGTCGATTCATCAAGGTAGGTTTACATTACTTTTCCTTAATGAAATTTGTTTCGATTGCAAAATGTTAAGATACAATCATTTTCTCATCTTCTCTCAAATCACCTTCCAAAATATGAACGAGTTTCCATCTTTAAAAAGAATTGCTATAAAAAACCCTAGATCTATAAATCGTTACGTATTCCATTGTTTGTTCATCGATTCGACTGTTGATCGGTCTTTCAATCAAAATCTTCGAGGTTAATTTCTTTAATTGTTTGTTAATGCATTCATTCTGTGTTCTTTTTCCATTAATTTCATTAATTAATCCATTGTTCTTGTGTAGATTATAAACCGTAATTGGCCGTATCTTTCAAAACATCCGTGTTCTTTGATGTTTATTGTGTAGATTATAAACCCTAATTGTATTGAGTTCATCGTTAAGTGAAGTGCAGGGTTTACTTTTTTTTTTATTAATGTTTACCTTGAAACATGTATTTGGAAGGTGTTCATGAAAATTGTATTCTTAATTTTTTATTTGAATTCTCATATAATATCTGATTTTGAACTTCCTGTTTGGTTTTCACTATACTTTTATTAACGAACTTTGGCTGATTTGGGGATAATACTGAACCTATTGTTTTTTTATTAATTTAAGATGAGATTTTTTATATGATGTTATAGATTACAATAATTTATTGGTCGTATCTTTCAAAACCCCTATTCTTGATGTTTATTGTATAGATTATAAACTATAATTGTATATGTTTTCTTTATTAGTTCATACAAAATTGAAGTGTAGGGTTCAGTTTTTTTTTCTTTTGTAATGGTTTACCTTGAAACATGTATTTTCAAGGTGTTAAAGAAACTTACATCTTCGAATTTTTCTTTGAAATCCCATATAATATCTTATTTATAACTTCGTCTTTGTTGTTCACTAAACTCTTTTTCACTAACTTTGCCTAATTTGGTCATATTTATTTTACCTTAACATGTAAAGCAACAACTTTTGACATTAACATATGTTTATGTTTTTTAAAAGAAAGTTCGAGGTTTATATCAGATTGAAAGCTGACTAAATAGTATTATTCTCTGTTTTCTAGAGCAATGGTTCCAGGCTTTCTGAAGATTATTTTGGATGCTTCTACGTCATATCTATATATGGTAATATTGGATTAAACTGTATCTTAGTTGTGTTATACGTTATACAATTATTAGTATAGCGTATTGCAACTCTTATTTGGAAAACTAATTCTTTCAATCAATATTACAGCTATCGCCCCCCTTTTACAATAACGTGGATGGTCGACAGTTGTTAGAGATCTTGGTGTTGAAAACACATATTTTGTTCTTTTTAACGTCGTTGTTGATAACACATTTGAAATCATGCATTTCAAGGTTGACCATGAATCGGATGTCAAAGATAAGTTTTGTCATATAACGATGTTTCCAGAAGCAAAAAATCTGGTAACCTTTCAAATATCTAAGTTACTATGTTATGCTTACTTTATGTTTGTAGTTTATGTTATACTTTTTATTAATTTATTTAACTACTTGCAGTGGTTGTCAACAAAGTTCATGGACCATAGTTTCAATGATGAACTTTTACAACATCCTGTCACGATTCTTTTCAGGCCTAATCAACACTGCATTGTTTCAGGCCTAAAACAATCAAGTATGGCCTAAACAAAAGTTTCAAACGGATTACCGAAGCGACTATCTAACCGTCTATTGATCGCCGAATCTTCCACTATAGGGTTTCAGGTATCTTATTATTCTTTTCTTGTTTCTTAATACAATTAAATTTACTTTTGTTTGATACAAATCTTTTGGTATGAGAGTTTGGTGATTGATTCGTTTAGTGTGTTAACTTTGAGGCTAAATTCTGCATTCTTTCTTTGGTTTTGATCAATGTAGTTAGGGTTAATTGAATATTTAAGACTTTTTTTATGATTTGTTTCATCATTACTTGAAATTGTTAGGGATTTTGAGTGAAGGAGTTGATTTCGCAGCGTTTACGATTTCAAACTAACCAGGTAACCTTTTCATTTAACTCATTTTTTTCAAATGATCTTCAGTATATGCCATATTTTCTGTTTTACTTACTGCATATAAGTAAATTTTTTAGCTAGAAGATGCTTTTTGATGATTACTATGTTTGAATTATGTTAATCAACTGAATATAATGGTGATTTTGAGGTTTTTAGATGAGGATTTGACACTACAAACACTACTGTTTATAATGGTTGCATCTGATTTAAATGGTGTATTGATTGGCCTTGGTTCAATGTCTTCAATTGCTATATCTAACTGAAACAAAAAAAACCTCTTTTAATAAATTAATAAGAAGTAATGGCAAAATGGAAAAAAGGGTTTTCCCTGAATTAAGACTACAACTAATATAGCTCTAATAGATAATTTTAAATAAGATGTGTACCTATACCCATATTATATGACTAATGCAACTCGATTGTGAACTGAGATTCTTATGAAAATGTGATCTGATTGGAGGGGAAGCTGCTAAATGGAGTACCTGTGGAGAGCTTGAAGGGTACTAAGATGAGATGTTGTGATGAACAATTTTCTTTTCTTTAGAGACAATTAGTGTGATAAAAGATCAATTTCATCATTTTTTCTTAACAGAATCTTGAACTCCAAATCTTTAGATTAAGATGATTTTACCACCTGGCATCTTCTTAAAACACTTATCTTTGGTTTAGGAGGGAAAATATTTTGCTTTGACTAGCATTTTCGTCTTACCCTTGATTGATGACATTCCTTATTTAACCCGGTTTTCTTTCATCATTCTCACCATGTTTTGATGTACTGAAAAATTGGCCAAATGTCTTAGTACTTTGAAAAAATGCATCAAGTACATGATGTATTTAATCAAGTTATCTTTTGAAAGAAGCCATCACAATCTTCCATTCTGATCTTAATCTCGCATCTTTTAATCGGAATCGAGTTTTTTCACAGGTATTTAAACATTTTTATGTTTTGTTTTGTTTAGGATTTGATTTTGATGGTATGGATTCATAGTGATTGAAGTTCTTTCCTACTCTCTGATAGGGAATTGCATTTTTTTAAATGATGCAAACAGCTATGAATCAAATCCAATTATATGTGCTTCTTTTAATCAAGATTACATGTATTGATACTCACTCAAACCGCATCGCCATGAATTTATGATTTTTTTCTTTGTAAATTTATGATAAACGAATTGCAACGTCATTGTAAATGGGATGAAAGATGGATTAAAACCTTTAATTTTATCGTTAAAGGGGTGACCATTTTGATATAACTGACCCGAACCGGTTAAAACCCGAGTGGAACCGAAACCCGAGCAAGTGAAATATAAAGGACCGAGGACTGGAACTTGGAGTTTATTTCGGGTATTGGTTACTTCGGTCTTTTTCTTTGGGTATTAGTTTGAAACCGAGATCGATGATACATAACAGCCCAACCAATCATGCACTTGCAATTCTTAATCACTAGCTGCAACAACCCAAGCCAACGAATCCGATGATATAATTACAATCCAGCTTCACCATGGCTGGCCTGCAGAGGAACACTAATATGATGTTCAAGTTGCGTGAGGTAAATATTTTATATCTTTAACCAATATACTTAAATTTAATGATTTGTTTAAACTTGTGATTATGGAGCTTCATTGAATCAAATTTGACATCTTTATAATGTTTTTGATTGATGCATGCCAATTGCTCGATGAAATGCTTGTGTGAGACTTGCCTTTGACTAAATAGAGTTAGATCATCGGTACGTAATGAACAGAGACCAAGAGTTGTGGATGGGGTAATGAATGATTTCAACATAAATTTAAATATTGCTGCTCATGTTCATGTACTGCTATTAGCCTAAAGTTGGGAATTTTAGTATGAATTTAGTAGATTGAATTGAATGTGGACAATATCATACTTTGCAGCATTACTAATCACATATCTAAGCTTCATATTAAAACTGTGATTATATTTGGATTGTTTTAGAACCAGAATTATTAAGTTCTAAGTTTTTAAAAGTCAATAGATGTTTCATTGGGTCGTACATTGTTGACCACATAATTGAATTAATTGTATTGCATTGCAAATATGTTATATCATAGGTTTTGCAATTTATCTTTTGGTTTTAGTTGGTCCTGCCTTTAGGACCGACACGAACCCGATAATGCATATATTTGGGAACCAAAGAATATCCCTAAGCAACACATAGGTCTTGGTTTCGGTTATTTTTTGGTCCGGTTTTTGGTTAATTTCGGATCGACCCAAAATCTGCTCACCGATTGATATTGTATCAGGTGCATGGTTGATGGTACATCATACTACACATGGGATCATAAGTGTTTCAACCATTTCTCCAATTGGAAACAACAAAGTTACCAGGTTCTTATAGTCTTATTTCATGTTCTTAAGTTTCAAGAGTGTATGTTATTAAGCCTTTTTGGTAGTAATACTTAATTAAGTGTGTTTTTTTTGCATGGATATATGGATGGTAAATTCCTATAACTGCAGTCAGTGCAAGGATGGAGCTGTGATGGGATATTGAACATGTGGAGAAGTATTTTCTAATGGTAAAGATCATGGTAGTTGGGAGTTATACACATAAATTAGCAATATTTATGTGTGGGTTGGTTTTGTAATCTGATAAATGAAGTCTAACCATATACAAATATACAACTAATATCTAGATACAATGTTTATGTGTGATAATGGGGTCTAATATCAAAGATGTTTACTTTCATATTGAGGTTTATAAAACTTTTTTTCTTCAAAAGTCTGCATTATAAATGTTACAAAAAGGAATAGCTATTTCATTCACTTATATTTGTTTCTTTACTTTTATAGTTGTCCACCATCACTGCTAAGGGTCGCTCAATGGCCAGTGCACCATGTTAGTTCTTTTTTTTTTTTTTCCTTTTCCGTCATTAACTTTTTTGTTTTAGTTCAAATTCTAAAAGCATTAACTTAGGTAAGAGTTTGTAACCAATGGTTTTGAAGGAGGTACAAGGATGTGTGGGCTTAAACTATTCTATCAAATGTTCTATGAAACTTGATCTTTTATTAGACTTAATTAAACGGGTGATTAGCCTCGCTATATTGCACTAGGTGATTTTGAATATTTAATTTTAGTTGGTAAATGTTGTAAAAATGTTGGTTTTCTTGATGTAATCAAGATAATTTGTAAGCTTTCATGTGAATGAGTGCTAATACACAAGTTAATTTATGATTATTGAATGATTTAAACAGAGTCCATATGATCGACTATTTCGGTAAATGTTGTTTTTTCCTTTCTTTAGTCCAAACTGTTTTTTTTTTTTTTTTTTTTTGCATATTTGTTTAGTTTCTACATAGCTATAAATTAGTTCATTTAGAACCTAAAATGACAAAAAAAAAAAAAAAAAATCATTCGGGTTATGATTGAACTCCATGGATTTAACCAAACTAGATACAGTCAAATGCGTTGCTTCGCGCATCGGTTTTAGACCATGTCAACTCGGTGCGCTTCTCGCTTTTTAAAACCAAGGTTATTGATTGTTAGTTTCTTGATATCAACATTTTTAGTCGGCGGGTCATATAAATATTGTTAACAGGGTGATACTATTAGGTATCGTTGTGTTTGCATTTCTAATTAAATTTTGTTAAAAAAATCGTTTGCCGACCACAAAGTGCAGGTGAACCCACTAGAGGATTTATAAACTAACGGAAAGTGAGTACCGCGTTCTAATCTCATTGTAAAGATATGATCCGGGTGGTCTTTTTTTCATACCAAAATAATATTTACAGACCTAAATATTATATATTTCAAAAATTATATATGTTTGGTCTACTTTGTACACATATTGTATATAACACACGTACAGTGGGGTTATTGGTTCCGCGCCACGGTGGTGGTGGTCTATAGACACCGATCTGTGGCAAATGGGGTTGGTCATGTAATGGGTCAAAAAAGAAACAAACCCGATGATCCGAAGCCATAACGTCCAAGTCACATTGGGTATCACATGAAAAAAGGACCAAAGTGCATTAATTTGGACCAAAAATCAAGTCAGTTCTATTACGTCCAAGTCACATTTCGTTTTGTAAGTTTCTCGTTATCGAATTGCCTTAATTTAATATTATTGAATGTTTTAAAGTTTTTATTTGTATTAATAATTTAACGGTCTTCTTTCATGGAATTGTAATGCAGCAGTTCGCAAAGGCCTTTGCCACAAATGTGGATTTAACTGTCCTTGATGAAATGACAGTTCAAACTGAAGACGGCTTTTCAATGACTTTGGAGATGCGGAAAGAAACTGCACATGGCAGGATTAGGTATGCGTTAAAAGGATGGGAAAAATTTTTGCTGTAGAATTTCAAGAGCAGCATGTATTGGAAGATGACATTGTAGACGTTAAACATGATGTGCCAGTCTTTGAAGCGGATCCTGTGTTGGAACCAGACTTTGTTGACGTTCCACAGATTCCGGCCGTTGTTGATCAAGCCAACCAATACGAACTAACATGGTGTCTATCTTTTCGTTTTGTAAGTTTTTCATACTTTAAATGCTTTATTTTAATATTATGTAACGCTCTGAAGTTTTTATTTTTTTTATTATTTTTTTAATTTGTTTATTTTATCGGACTGTAATGCAGCGGTTCCCAAAGGCATTTGCAGCAAATGTAGATTTGTCTATCCTTGATGAGATGGTAGTTCAAACTGAAGACGGGTTTTCAATGACACTAGAGATCAGGAAATAAACGGCACGTGGGAGACCTCGGTATGCTTTCAGAGGATGGCACAACTTCATGCTGCAAGCTGGGTTGGAAAATGGAGCTCAGTTCTTGCTGCAATATGATAGGAATCAAAACACATTGCGAATTCTTAATCCGAACCCCTAGGGGATGTATCTATTGACAGATGGCGTCAGAAGTAAACAATTAATATCGTTACCAAGCATGTCGTATGTGTGGTAACAGTTTTGGAACAATTATTACTATATATGTTATCTTAATCTCACTTCAGACTCTTTTGTTTTTGTTTTTACTTTTTTCCCTAAAATTGCTTTCTACTAAATATTAATCATATCATGCATAGCATTAACGCATTTCGTTTACAACTTTTGTGACACAATGTTCGTTAGTACCTTTACGTAGATGAATTCGTTTGTATTATGTATTACTCTACCTTCATTTCTTAATGTATTTTTTTTATGTTCACACTGCCGGTGCAAGTCATTTTGACAAAAGGCATGAAAACATCATAATGAAGGTTTCATATACAAAAACTTAATGTGTAACGAACATCATGTAGATGTACTATTGGGACGTGCTCAAATCTCTCAAAATAATAGGCTTAACAAATCATACTTTAACGCTTCTATGTTTAAATTATTTTATGTGTTTAGTTGGTGTTTAGCCACCCGCGAAGCTCGCGGGGTCTTAGGCTAGTTACCCAATATAAGAAAATGTAACGACACAATCTGGGAGATTGTGGGTTGACTAACGAAGTCAGTTAAATCTCTAACAAGTAAAGGAAACCCTTTAGTATAAAACGCTTCGTTAAGTTGTGTAGGGATAAAATAATCTCATTACATAGAATCCCGTTAATAATTGTATTAAATCAAGATAGTCATTTCACTTCTCATTTATGGGAAAATTTTAACTCGACTTATTTTAAGCAGTGTGAAGGAACACTACAAACATAGAAATATATGCTAAGTACATGTGTGATAAATATTGGTGCAAGTAGGACTCTCACTTATCACTCATAAGATTCTCCCATAGTTAGTGTTGCTCATTATGGATAATAGTACCATCCCGTCCGTTGGACAGAAAAATGAGAAAGGCAACTATTAGGCCATTAGATCGGCAAACCGTTAGAATTTCAAAATCAGAAAAAAAAGAATGATACAATAAGTTCTCCATGGAAAAGAATAGTCTGATTCGGTAAGAAAGGAAAGGTAAGTCCGAAGAATGTTAAACCATTAAGGTTACTAAGCAAAGTAGACCAACAACCTATCAGCTAAAATTACTATAAGAAATGGCAAGTATACATGATATGTTTCATGTATATATTTAAAGAAATGCTTAGCTGATAAATCTTTAGTTGAACCTCTTCAAGCTATAGAGGTAAATGAAAATTTTAAGTCCATTGAAAGATCATACAAGTCAAAGATAAGAATCAAGGGCAAGAGATTAGTTCTGGTCAAAGTAAAATGGGAGGACCTGAATATACGTGGGGAGTTAGAATCAAAGATGAAAAGAAAAGAAAATATCATTACTTGTTCTAGTAAATCTCGAGGACGAGATTTTAAACAAGGTGGGGAGGATGTAACAACCCGTACAAAAATGTCCCAAAACGTTCCGTAAATGAAAACCCGAACCCGTAAAACCTTACTTTTTATAAAAATCAAGAAAATCAAAATTTAGTACTCGCTCACGGGCCGCGAAGGAATAAGAGAGAGCCTTCGGGGGGCGCGACAACTCTGCATTCGCCAGATAACGATCAAAGCCACGTGTCGTTACACGTGTCAAGACCACGCCATGACTCAGCAACCTTCAATCCGACCCAGACTCCTTCGCGGGCCGCGACTCGCCCCTATTTCAGCCTATAAATAGCAGCCGATGGTTTCATTTCAAATCGTTCAATTCTTTTCTTTCTCTTAGCCTATATTATAGCAAAGTAATAGCTCGGGAATAATACCCCTAAATCCCGAAATTCTCCCCGTTATTAGGGTAATAACTCTAATCACTTGTACGATACTATATTCGATCTATTAAAACCGATCCAATGGATGTTTAAGTGCTGCCAATAACTGGCTATACTTTGTCATTCGTTGTGAGGGTTTCGATCTCGTGATTATCGTTAAAGTTGAATTGAGTTAATACACTAATACGAGTTCCATTGTAGTTAGAAATTAGAACTCATAACCAGGGGGCTGCTAAACCAGAATACTTAGCGATTAAGTAAACTTAGTGATTAAGATTACTTAACAGTTAAGAAAACTTAGTAATTAAGTAATCTTAATGGTTAAGTAAACTTAGTAATTAAGTAAACTTAATGGTTAAGTAAACTTATAAGTAAACTTAATGGTTATGTAAAACTTAGCAATTAAGAAAACTTAGCAGTTAAGAAAACTTAATAGCTAAGGAAACTTAACAGGAAAGGAAACATAGCAAGCTGAGTAAGTTAATTAATCATCTAATTAAGTTAATTAATTAATCGGCTAAGTAAATTACTTAACTAAACAGTTAAGGTAGATTAATAAGATAAACAGCTACGTAAGATAATCAGTTAAAAAGCTAAGTAAACTGGATAGCTAAAACAATTAAGTAAACTTAATAGATAAGTAAACTTAATAGGTAAGAAAACTTAATCAGTAAGAAAAACCTAATAAATAAAGGAAACTTAATAAGTAAGAAAACTTCATAGCTAAGAAATGAATGTGCCTTACCTATAAATAGGAAGTTTAGGATTCATTTTCCTTTGCTCATTTCTTCTATTCTTCTCTCTATACGTTGGTGTTCTAACCAATAATCGCCGATACGATGTTCTATCCGATCGATTCGGGAACCAACTAACGAATGCCAAAGTGCTGTCTAAATAAGACTATACTTTGTGAATTTCGTTAAGGTTCTGATCTCGTGACCATCGTTAGGTTTGATATGGTTTAACACTAACACGTATTCCACTCTGTTAACTAAATGTTTAACTACCAGAAACTCTGCACTATACACTTACTATCAAACAAGATACTTAATCATCAGAAGATTCAGAACTTTAAAGTAGATGCTTAGTTATCAGAAAGCATAGAATCAGGAGGCTTGTTTAATCAAAACTATATGCTAACAAGGTGAGTCATTCTCTTTTTATCAAACAGTTTTGCTAAAACTCAAATTATTTTCCAGTTATAATTACAGTGATTAAGTCTTTGCTAATCTTTAATTACTGGCAGTAAGTGGGGGTATGTGCACATTACTACTAATGATTTATCACTTTAGGTGGGCGAGCCTAATTAGTGATATGTCCACAATCATAGATCCGGTCGAGTGACAACTGAACCAGCTAATTATAAAATAGGGGCAAATGTGAAAACTCTTAATGCTGTAAATTATAACAATGTGTCTTTTTGTACAAATTGAATGAACTCACCAGTATTTTCTGCTGACCAAATATTTTTAAAACGCGTTTCAGGTAATGACAGTAGATCGGAATAAGTGACGTGTCACGACACCAAAAGTCTTACAGAAGTGGCTTATTTTATCAATTAAATTAAATCAAGAAAAAATGTTTTATGTATTCGGGTTTATCCCATAAGTAAAGCTACCTTTGTGAAACATGGGTTTATCCCCATCTATTTAATAAATAAAATCCGGTGTTTCAAAACTCTGATATTTTCCTAACTCACGGTCCTGATAAAATTTCCGTTGCAAAACTTTTCACAATAACCACCGGTACCACTGGGCTGGTTCATGGCTCCCGCTCCCGCTCCCGTCCAGGACGGGGTCGGGGGTCGTGACAATTTCCCTTTGATTTTGATGGATTTTAGTGAGTTAGGGTTCAAGAGAAGAACCCCCCTTTTTGCACTGTGTAAAAGTCGACGAGGAACACACACATGTGTGTGTTTTTGGTGTAAATTTTCTTTTATCAAAGTCACTTTCACTTTTGCCCATTTTAGTCCCTCTAATTTTCAAGGTTTATAAAAGATGGTTAACTAATCAAGTTTCTTTGTTGTCTACTATGTATTATTAACTAGTTATTCCTAGTCACATTATTCTTGGATATGACCAACATATATAATTTACATAAATTTCTAATATTTTTGGGATGTTACAAAATCTAATATTGAAACGCCTAAAATAATGTGTTTTCTAGTAGTGCATCATATTTTCATCTCTAATTCAAACACATTCATTTTATTTCCAATGCTATATATGTTAACTTTGAAACATCAACCTTTTTAAAAGAATACTATTAAAACAATACATATGTACATAGGGATGAGCACGGTACCGAACCGATACCGAACCGATACCGATCCCGACAATCCCGATCCCGATTTTCCTCAAAAATTGATCCTGATCCCGAATACAAGCGGTATGGTATCCCGAATACAAGCGGTATGGTATCGGTATGGTACCGGTATCGGAACCCGTTTTCCGGTATGATACCGAAAAATACCGAATTCTTATATTAATAAGGATAAATATTGTGATAACATAAAACACAAGTATTTTTGAATTTTCCATATTAATAAGGTATCGGCGGAGGCGGTTATGGGGGACGTATACTTTGGTTCGGGTAGGGACATGTGGGAGTGGAAAGCGGATCAGTCGGGGACGTATTCAGTTCGGAGTCTCAGGCTCAAGATGCAACTCGCTAATTATCCGGATCGGGAAGGTGGGTTTATATGGGATAGTTGGGCCCCTATTAAGGTAAAGTTCGTGTCTTGGCGCGCGTTTCTAAACCGAATTCCTACTATGGTTGAGTTACAAAAAAGGAACATAAACACGGGCTCCTTATTATGTCGAATATGTGGGAATCATGATGAGACCACCGACCATCTGTTCGTGTCGTGTGATCTGGCCCAGGGAGTTTGGGACTATGTGTCAAGGTGATGTAGAATTCCATCAGTATATGCCTTTGAGTTCAAGGATTTGGTAAAGTTACATCATCACATGAGGGGTTCTTATAAATGGAAAAAAGTGATCCTCACCATTGTGCAAACGACAGTTTGGTGTATTTGGAGATGCCGCAATGACGTGGTTTTTGACAGGAAGCCAGCCCACCTCGCAAGGTTGGTAGAGGAGATTAGAGTTCTCGGGTTTCTGTGGTTAAGGAATCGAGCAAAAGTCCAGGAGTTATCATGGGAGATGTGGTGTAGTTTTAACCTACCTGTATAAATTTGTAAGTTGAAATGTGGTGCTGTACTGAAATTGGTATTAACAATCTGTTGGTACCTTGTTTGGAATAAAATTTCTTTGTTGGCCTTTCAAAAAAAAATAAGGTATCAACTTTTTAACTAGGAATGAAGGGTAGACCTGTAAAGTGGCAGTTACATTGTGTTTCGGAAGACTCCTGCATTTAAAAAACAAAATGAATATTCAAAAGTTAAATTCTGTCATGAAATAAATCAAACAGAACAGAGATTGTTATTTATTACTCACAAAATATCTTTCATGAAAAACTCTTTGGGTTTCTCAATTAGTCCTTTAATGGACACGCTATATCTGTTTAAGAAAAACATATAAAAACAGTCGGTTAAAGATAATAAACAATTTTACATGTGAAGATGAAAAGAAAACATGTTTCGGGACCTTTCTATATCATCAACAACAGGTATCGGTCCATGGCTTCTCTTGTAGAAGAATTATGTCGGAGTCACATAAGAAGAAACCAACGCCTGAGTCAGAAGAAATACTGATTGGATTCTACTACACGTTAAGGAGAAGAAAATTAGCCACAATTTATGGGTGCCTGGATGAGCATGAATAATTACAGTTCACCACCCTACATGAATTATGGGTGGGAATTCAGCTGGTGGGAAATCGGTAATAAGTCGGTATTACCGAAAAATACCGATACCAATCCCGATTATCCCGATACCGAAATAATGGTAAAACATGATCCCGATCCCGATCCCGAATACAAGCGGTAGAGGTGTTCAAAATAACCGGTTAATTAACCGTAACCGGTTATTAACCGAAACCGTAACCGGTTAATAACCGATTTAGGAATAACCGGTCCAGCCGGTTATTTAACCGTAGGTTAGTATCCGGTTACAAGTTTTTAGTATAATAACCGGTTATTAACCGGTTTTTTTAAACCGGTTTTTTAACCGATAGACTGGTTAACCGAAAAAATAACCGAAAAATTCAAAAAAAAGGCAAAAAAACCGGTTTTTAACCGAAAATAACCGGTTAATTAACCGGACCGGTTAAAGTAATTAACCGGTTAAAGCATTAACCGGTTAAAGTCAAAAAGTCAAATTAACCGGTATAACCGGTTAACCGGTCCGGTTATTAAAATTAACCGGTTTGTGCACCTCTAACAAGCGGTATGGTATCGGTATAGGACGGTACCGGTATGGTATCGGTACGGGATCGGTATCTGGTACCACATGCTCATCCCTATATGTACATACACACGGTGACTTTATTTGAAACGAAATACCCGTTTATTGATATTTGGAATTCCATATGCCAATTCGAACACCACCTTTAATGGATTCATCAAAAACCGCATGCCACGTAAGCGCTAGATGGCCGTACGATTTTACCCATTATGCATTATAGTTGCTCTTACAAATTAACTTTGAAAATTAAGTTTACCCAATGTGAACACTCATGTATCTTTCATTCCCTTCCTTCCAAAGGAAAAAACATTAGGTGGGTTTATTTAAAATATTTTAGTTGACTGACTTTGACTTGATGTACAAAACGTTGATTATGTTGTCTACTTGTCTTCAAACATTATTAGCTACAATTTTTTTTTTTTTCAAACATTATTCTTTTTGGGAATTTATTATTAGTAATGGAATTTCCTTGCATGGTACGATGAGAATTCTCTATATACATGAAATATAAAATAACATTAGTAGTATTAGAGTTAATTACATAAGAGTTGTGCAAGCACAAACATACAATTGCTAGTTACATGTTACGTTGTTGTAAAGATTTAGGTAGCAGGAGTATTTTTTTTCTTTGTGGGGTATTCATTGGTACATGGAAGAATGAATGAAAATGTGTTTGGTAAGAATTTGTTACTTATTTGACAGCAGGGGCGGACTTACCTTACGGAGTGGGTGGGCGGGCACACCCCTTGAAAAGAAATAATTTAGTGTTAAATGTTGTTTAAAATCTCGACCGCTCCCCATGAAATTTTGCTATCGCACCCCTTGAGCTTTTGAAACTGACTATCAAGAGCGGAACCAAACCAAAAAAATTGTTAAAATAAAAGAAGAATGGTGTAAAAAGATGCCCACCATTTTTTTTACTATTTGTAAAAGTTACAGGAATATGTCTTTGGAAAGAAGATGAATTAAGAAGATAAAGGGTAATTTTGTAATAACACCATTTCAATAAAGTAGTCAACGTATGGTCTCTACTCAAAAGCATTAACAAATATCTATACTATATTATAATGCAGGAGGGAAGGATTCCCAAAAGTTAAGAACTTCTTCCCCCCTTATTTATAAATAAACCCCTAAAATGAGGGTAAAGTGGTCTTTTAAACCATAATTATTTTTTAGTCCCTCAATCTATTACATTTAAATCCTTGATATTTAACATAATTATGGGTAATTAGTTACACTTCCCCCCTCTTTATAATTCAAAAGAATCTTCAATGTTGAAACACACACGTGTTTATTACACTTATTATTTAATACTTTTGCAACATATTTCTTTTTTTTTTCCTTCGATATTTTCTATTCTTACTATTTATCCTTTATCTTAAACAAAATTTGATTTATATGACATTGGTATCGGATTAATAATTAACTAGAATGTTTATAGTTAATAATTAAATATTTATAAGGTCTTTAAATTTAAAAAAAAAATTAACACTATGTAGTGATTGTTAATGGGTAAATTTACTCATTTTTAATATAACTTCCTCCAAGTTTTCTGGTACATGATAATCAAATTAAAATCTATTCTATATAACAAGTTCAGCTCAACTCCAAGATGATAAATCGGCACCGCGGCACTTCATTAATCTGCAAGACGAAAACCTTTAATATGAATTTTTAACAAATCAAAGTATATATAATTATTTTGTTCAAAGTAATAATACATATAATTATTATTTCACAGTTGAAAACAAACATTTTAACTAGATACATCAACTCCAAGATGATAAATCGGCACCGCGGCACTTCATAAATTTGCAAGACGAAAACCGTTAATATGAATTTTTAACAAATCAAAGTATATATAATTATTTTGTTCAAAGTAACAATACATATAATTATTATTTCACAGTTGAAAACAAACATTTTAACTAGATACAATTATTATTATTATTTCACATTTGAAAACAAACATTTTAACTAGATACAATTATTATTATTATTTTATGCACGTTTGGTTTTTTTTTTTAAGATTGGTAGATTCAAAATTAAATAGATGCAACTAACTTCCTAAACAAAAGGGTGCCAGATTTCAAAATAACCCTAATTCACCTATATATTCCTACTATAAATACATAGTAGGGCACCCATTTCTATTGCTAAACATTTGATAATGGATCCAATTTCGAATCCAGTGATTGCGAAAAAACAATCATATGATGTTGTACTTTCAAAGGTTAGATTGTTAATTCGCATCAATTTATAAATTATGTTTTAATTTTATGCGAATTTTAATATATGTTATTTTTTTGTTTCAGTTGGAAGGTGAACGCGCCGATTTAAACAATCCAGTTGCAGCTCCCGCTTCTAAGGTTTCGATTTTGATTGTTTTATTAATTTTTTCTGTTCAAACATCGATTAAATAACGAGCTGTTCATATTAACGGTTTTTTTGCAGGATGATGGTGATAAATCTGTTGAGATAATCAGTTACGGTCACATGTTCAGCCCGTACAAGTCCCTTCTTCAACGTGAATTTACTGAAGAGGTAATTTTAAGGTTTATTTAATCTTTTTTTAACTTTTGTATTCAGTTTTTGTCTTTTTTTTAAGGATCGAAAATGTGAAGCTCAAAGGAAGAGATACAAGAGACTCTCGGAATGGAAATGGAGTGACGTGGTTGATTTAGATGATTCCGATGACGATGTCAAAGTGGAAGAATTTAAAGATACTACAGATTCAAACGACAAAACCCGATTAAAAATACCTCGGGTGTAAATTCATAAGCGGAACAGATATCATGAAGTCTAATATTATATCTAGCAAATGGTTTCTATGTTTTTTTTCTCATTTTCAGTTTGTGTTGGTTGGAAATAATAAAACAACTGTTTAAGATTCTATTTTATGTTCTTTTTTTTTGTTTGATTCTTAATAAAAATTCGTGTATTAAAGTATTTTCCACTTAAATAAATGCCAAATATAAGGACTTTTATTTAGAAGCTCATATGAAAAATCAGGGGCAGTGGGAAAAAAACGTAATATGAGGGCCCTGAGCTAATTGAAAATTTTAATTAATATAGATAGATTGAAAATTTAAAAAATATAATGAGAAATTAAACAGGAGTGATTTAAAGAGCAATTTTAAAACATGGTTTATTTTAATAACTATGCATTATATATAGCACGTAACCAATATAAAAAATCCCTAAAAAAAGCCCTAATTTGGGTAAGTATCATATTATAAGAAACAGTTACAAGGAAAGTAAATGAAATTGAAACTTGACTAGATACATAATCGAAAGTGAAAAAAATTAGACTGATAAGATAAAAATGTTGATTAGATATTGTTGCATTTTATTAGGGATTATCAGTTATAAATTAGACTCATTGCGAATAAGTTTAGTTATTTAAAAAAAAGCTACATCAAGTTAAACTAGATAGTTCGTATTTGTTGCATTTTTTAGGGGATATTATTTAAAAATTAGACTCATAAGATAATATTACTTTATTTCAAAAAAACTACAGCAAATTTAAACTAGATCTTCTTGCATTTTTTTAGGGATTATTATTTAAAAACAGCATAAGATAAGATTATGTTATTTTAAAAAAGCTACAGCAAGTAAACTAGATACTGTTGCATTATAATAGGGATTATTATTTAAAATTTTGACTAATAAGATAAGATTAGTTGATTCAAAAAAGCTACAGTTTGTTAAATATTCGTAGGTTTTAAATGTGTTATATAGTATAGATGATGTTATTATTTTACACACTTTGGTCTCTTTTACTCACTTATTTATTTTTCTCTTGCAGTTTGATAAAGAATTTGTTATGGATAAGACAGAGAGCAAAATGGAAGATGTGCCAGGTATCTACCTATCTATCATATCTTATAACTAACAATTACATGATAAAACATATGTAACTAAAATACTTAACATTTCTTTCAGTTCCCCAAACTGATCCAGCAGCTACTACTGATGTATCAGTAAAAGAGGAGATCAAAGAAGAAACTCATCCTCCAAAAGATGTAACAATCAAACAGGAAGAGATACTAGAAATTCAAGAGGACGTTGATCTCGATGATGAGAAATGGTGGCGTGACAATATGGATGAGATCCTTGAGATGTTTAAGCCATATGATTACTAAATTTTTAACCTCGTGATGCAAATACTTGACATTTGAGCTTTTAGTTTTCAACATTTATGTTTGAGACTTATCTTTCCTTATTTGTGTGCTACTTTATATAACTTTTAATTATGTTTAAGATTATTTTTTCTTATTCGTGTGTTACTTTATTACACCAATGGTTTCTTGAATTACTTGATATTTAAAATTCTAGACATGTGTAACACTTATGACATATATCCACTACAATAATAAAAATATTATACGAATAAGAAAACTACTAGAAATGAGTGCCGCAATGCAAAGTGTTGCCCCTGCCGCATCGCGCAGGCACCCTACTAGTATATTTTAATATAAGGTGGTCATGTATTCAGCATTTTTTTCTTGTCAGAAATTTTAACTTATATATAAGATACAAACTGACAAATTTAGTAATCGACCCCTTGTAAAATACAAGATAAAAAATATATAAATTTTGGAACATAAATATAATATAAGTAATAACTCTCAATCAAACTCTAATTTAAAGGGATTTGGTTACGTGGCGTTTAACGTCAACAAACTGCGTTAGTGTTTAGTTAGTTTGAGAGTGATGTCAGCAAATACGTTGAAAGTTGGGAGCGGTGTTGTACAAATAAAAAATTTGGAGCGTTATCGGTCAATTGGTGAAAGTTGAAGTTATTAAATCCAATATCCCAAATTTAAATGTCTTAACTCTCTTGATCCGATCCGACCCGACCGGACCGGACCAAACCGGATCGAAAATAATAGCAATATTCCAAACTACTTTTAAAAAATTTCCGCCCCCCATGAAAAAAATTCCTGGGTCCGCCACTGTTTGACAGATAGTAATTTTTTAGACATGTATTGAATAAGTAGTATGTGAACATTGTGATTGACATAAGCATGCACAAATGTATATTCGGTAATTTCATAAAACATTATACATTAAAAGTTATAAAAACCCAAATACATACTTAAAAATACATAAAACTATTAAAACATAACATATATATTATATTTGACCTAGCTCGCCTTCAGATAAAATTTATACCAAAACGTTAATGGAAATAAATGTGTTGCAAATGTATATTCGAAATTTTGAAAAAACATTATATTTTAAAAGCTATAAAAGAAAAACAAAATATATTTAAACGTAATTATAATATTATAATATTAAATAAATTTGAAAAATTGATTGCCTTAGAGAAAAAACTACATGGCAAATCCTTATTAGATGGGTACTATTCATGGGCAAACTAATGAGAACGACTCAACCTTTTTTGGAAGCATACAGAGGATTCTAAATTTTTTTTTTTTGGTTTCTTGACAAATTATGGCTTTGGTCGCAATAAAACTAACATTAACCCAAGGTAACCCGTTTTTACAAGGATTAGTTTAAGTTGCTCCTCTCACAAAAAAAAAAAAAAAAAAAAAAAAAAAAAAAGACACATGCACATTCCTAAAAGGTCATAACTTCAAAGAAATTATTATTTCCTTTGTCTATATGGTATGAGCATGCTTAGGTTAACTTAAGATATTCTTGTGATTTTAGTCATCAAGCTATTTTGGGTAATCTGCTTTACCTATTGATCTAATGAAAAATCATGAACATTAATACAAGTTAAAATGTGTGTAGTACATGCTCAATCAAGACTACTATGATACCGAGCACTATAGAATTTTAAAGATTGTAAGGGGTGAAGCCCCTAGATCATAGTGTTACAAGGACGTACCCCTTGGTGGGATCTGGGGATGCCCCATATCGAAACGGTAACACCCCCACATGGATGAAGAAAGGTTGCATCAACAATGACCTTTTAAACTAACTAAAAATCAATAACAAGTCGATACTGCTCTTTGTTCGCAGCTAAAGATTGGTAGTAACTTAGTTTGTGGGTAGAAAAATGAGCTTAGGTAGTAAATTAGTCTAGGTAGCAACTTTGCTTTGGTAGCAACAAAGTTAATATCAAAGAAGTGTTCCTAATTTTCTATAAATGTAATTGTTGCATAGTAGATGGAAATTGTTTCGGATTTTCATGCTTAATAGAAAATACCATTGATAATTAATGTTAACTGGTCATATGTTATAACCATGATCAATAACATTTTGGTCCATTAGTGGAAACTATGAGCGATGACAACTGAGAGCAATAGCAACTACTATAAGCGAAGTGTATGCATCAGTAGTAAGTGTGCATTAATAACTTGAGTGATCAATAGTAAATGATCAACTAACAACCAACTCACCTTCAGTAACCAAGTTTCTGTTAAAGGAATTCATACTGATAGTTTTCATGCTAATACAAGTAAATAACTACTGATGTAACCAAATACTTGTCAACAATTTTATTCAACAATTGTCATACTCTTCACAAAAAGTTGCAGCGTTTCATAAAAGTGTTGTCTTGGTTTCCTAACTATAAAACCGCAGGTCTTGGTTGATTTCACACGTTTTTGTTGGTACGTTTAAGAAAAAAATCCGCATTTTTGATTCTTTTTTAAATATCGATTAAAGAGCTGGGAGTATACCATAATACTTAAATCTAAAAGTGATGAGTACGCGATTCATAAGATTGTCCAGACGTTTACAAACTATATTGTTAACATTAGAGACCTATTTTTGAACCAAAAAATAGCTCACAAATTTAACAACCGATTTTCAATCGATTTATTGCCTATTCAACCAAATCAAATTCTTGTTAGTTCCAGTTGACTGTTACTATACTAATTTAAGTCATGTCATATTGTATATATTATATTTGTGTATGCAAAATGTATTTTATGTCTTATTTTAACCTTTTACACAAACAATAGTATATGTTTCCACTAAAGATTACTTTTATTTATTTTACAGATAAACATAAACACTTTACAAACAATTGCATTACAGATGAACCTTTACATACTAATTTGACTAACACATAAAACATTTAAACAAAACACACCCTAAATCCTTTACACAATCAACAAACTAAATTTACAGGTAGCATGGTTCTTGGTCAACTTTGCACTCATGGATTCATCACACCGTTTTCTTTTGCATCCACTGCAGCTCCTTGACTAGCCTTCTTTCCTTCTTCATCAGCTAACTTTGCATCAATCTCTTGTTCCTTTTCACCATTTTCTTCTTTCTTTTTACTTGCTTCCTCCTCCTCAGCTTTGATCCTGGCATCTTCAAGAACTTTAAGTCTTGCTGCTTCTTTTGCGTCCTCCAAAGATTTTATCAAGTTGTTCAAGCAAATTTCAGGAGTCTCTTCATCAGACTTTGGCATCAAATTTTCGGCAACATCTGCTGGAGTCATATGTGTCTCCCCCAACATCCGGCGGATGGTTTCAAACAATTCGTGTGAGTCAAGATCTAGATAGTTCTTTGCAAGAACCTTAAACGTTTCATAGCAACAATAGGACATCTCAATATGCTTATCCATCCGCCCTCTCCTAATAAGAGCTGGATCAAGCTTTTCAACATAATTAGTTGTGAATATGATCAACCTCTCACTACCACAAGCTGACCATAACCCATCAATGAAGTTCAACAATCCGGATAGAGTCACTTCACTTCCCTTTTTCTTCTTATCCTCTAATTCCTCTTCAACCTTTTTCTCAATTGGATCCTTATTTTCTTTACCCTCTTCTTTCTTCTCCTTTCTCTGTCCGGTAAGATTAAGCGAGCAATCGATATCTTCAATCACTATTATCGACTTAGTTGATGTATCAATCAGTAACTTCCTCAAATCTGTGTTGTCTTTCACAGATGCTAATTCAAGATCATAGATATCATAGTCGAGAAGGTTAGCCATGGCCGCAATCATACTAGACTTTCCGGTACCTGGTGGACCATAAAGAAGATATCCTCGCTTCCATGACTTGCCCACCTTCTTGTAGTAGTCTTTTGACTTGCTGAATGTTATTAAATCGTTCAAAATCTCCTTCTTTTTGGGATCCATTGCAAGCGTATCAAAGGTAGAAGGGTGCTCAAATATGATGTGGCTCCACATAGTTCTCTTGAATCTGGACCACTTTTCAGTCTTATTGTTGGTATAGAGCTTGCGTTGCCTTGTTCTTACCGCAATAGCCTTCCCCTCATCTAGCACATGTTTCACATAATCTTTAGTGATGATATCACGGTGTTCTCTTCTGCAAGTGAGCCTGTAGAACCGATTCTCTTCATCACCACGATACGAAAAGAGAGCTCGCTGTTCAGGGGTGTCTTTGTTCGAGGTCCACCAGATTTGGATTCCGTTGAACTCGTCTGTGACTTCTTCATTCTCATCCATGCTCAGGACAACTGATTTGCAATCCTTGACTACATTTGCTTTGAGCCTTTTAGCCATTTTCGAGGAGTTGGCACTGAGGTACCGTTCTATAGCTTCAAACGCCTCACTTCGTTCGAACCAAGTGTCTGCTTGGAATTCATGAAAAGTGATTTCGACATAAGGGTACACATAACTAACAAGTTTGTTAACATATCTTCTGGCATCCCTTCGAAGTTGGCCTGGAAACAGTTGCAGGAACATGGCCCAAGCGCCCATAGCTACGGCCATCAGCGTCATCTCCCCCATCATATTGTTCTAGTTTCCTCACAACTCACACAATGTTTTTAATAGAATGGTGTTGTAAGAGGTAGACGAGCTGAGGGGTGTAAGTATAATCTATATTTATAGCATTCTTGAGTAGAGTGGCCTTTAGCATCAGGAAAATCTTAATTTTTTTTTTTTTTTAATCTTGTGTAGAAGCTAATGTTGACAAACAAAATGACAAATGAGGTAGCCAAGTCCCTCTAAATTTACATGAAAAGTTAGTCCGAAAGGAAGCTTCCCAGAACAGACAATAAGTGACAGCAAATTCACAGAAAACTGAGAGCAAATTCTAGGAAAAAGGTGAAAATATAAAACTCAAATATATGTTATGCTTAGAATCGTAATTTGGATGATTGTTCTTTTAGTATCAATGTGAAGACTCGTGAGAATGACATATATCATAATATATCCAAAATATCTTTTCTTGCATCCCAAGGAAAGGGTATTAGGTGGTGGGTATGATTAAAAAGGATTTTCGTTTACTGACTTTGACTAGCAAGTTCTGTGTAAACCGTTGGTATTGACATGTCCAAACATTATTAGCTGTCAATTAATACTACTTAAAGACTTGAAAGATTTTCGTTGATATTGCTTCAATATTTCGATCTTTTCGTTGAAGAATTTATATGGACTTCCTGAGATTTGATCCCATTGGAAACTTCTTTATAGTATTTAACAACTAGTATTAAGCCCCTACGTTGCAGCGTTTGTCTTAAAACTATATTATTGTCAGCGACCACCAACACCAGAAAAACTTGTAAAAGCAAAATAAATAAAAACAGAAAAAACTAACGCCGAGCGAAAAGCAGACGTAAAATCTTTGAATCACGCACACTTGTTGCTGAGAAATTAAACCGAAACGTAAAACATTGAAAAAAATAACTAAGTCCATCCAGGACCCGCGTGTTGGATGAACTTGTCAAGCGCAGAAAAATAGATGTGACACGACGGATTGGTCAAACAGGAAAAAAAATATACGAAAAAATGTTGAACCCCACACGCAGGTTGCGATGCATTAACTCACAAAATTTAGAACGAAACGAAAAAACTTGGGAAAGATGAAAAGTATGGTGAACCAAAATTGAAAATACAAAAGAGTTGGGATTAAATTGGAAAAAATGAAAAACTTTGGGTTAAAAGTAAAAAAACAAAGGGTCTAAATTGCAAAATTAAAGTTATTTATTAATTTTAGATAAAGATAAGGATAAAAATAAGTAATATCTATATATAGGTTATTAATTACTATTAATATTAAAAAAAATTATTAAACAAATATAAACAAAATTTATGAGGTTGAAGGAGAGAATGCCATATGCCATTATTTGGATTCTTTTATTATAATTTAGATATACAAGGAACACAAACGCTAGCCAGGCCCATATAAGAGCATTCACAATGGATCGCTTACAGGGCCGGCCTTGAGAAAGTGTCGGATGGGCCACCGCTCAAGGCCCAATTTTTTTAATTATATATATATATAAGTGTCCGCTAAAATGAGAACCACCTCGAGTTGTAAGAACCGCGAGAACTACTTGATCCGGAGCGAGGTGGACCAAATTTTTTTTTCATAAGCGTAGATGCATGTATTAGAACAACATTTGTAAAAAAAAATTCAAAAAAAAATGTCGTGTGTGTAGTTTTGAGCACCACAAGTTTGTGTTTACGGGTACCGTAAATTTTCCGGTACCCGTAAACACAAACTTGTGGTGCTCAAAACTACACACACGACAATTTTTTTTAATTTTTTTTACAAATGTTGTTATAATACATGCATCTACGTTTATGAAAAAAAAAATTTGGTCCACCGCGCCCCCTACGGTGTAGTTCTCACGGTTCTTACAACTCGAGGTGGTTCTCATTTTAGCATTCCCCTATATATATAGTGGAGGGTTCAAATGAGAAGAATATTTTTGTAAGAAGAAAAAAAAGAACTTTCAACCAATAAGAATACTTCATTTTACTTTATTTAATATTAGCATTTAATTTTAATATAAGGGTAAATTGGTAAACTTACATAAATCATTAATTTGTATTTTTCCCCTTTAATAAATAACTAAATTAAATTTGTAACTCCTTTTCAAAATATATATTTTTTTCCAAATTAAAAAAACAACTTAATTTAAAGTGTAGGATAAATTACGAGTTGTGTAGGATATATTTCGAGGTGTGTAGGATAAATTTCGGCTGTGTAGGATAAAATTATATAATGTGTAGGTATATGTAGGAAAATTTTGATATGTGTAGGTTTTGTAGATTGTATGTTGAATAATTAATGATTAGTTGACTAATTAATTAAAGAGAGAAAAATTAATGATATGAATTATAAATGAAATAATATTTTACTAACATGCCCTTTCTTCTTTTTCTTCTCACATTATATTTCTTCTCAAATGAACCTTCCCCTATATATATATATATATATATAGGCGAACGCTAAAATGAAAACCAACTCCAGTTGTAAAAACCACGAGAACCACTTTCTGGCCATTAGATCAAGAAGATGGATGGATGAGATTAAAAGTAGTTAAAATTAATATTAAAAACTTTTTGTCTTATTATGTTTTTAATATTTTATTGTTAAAGAGTATATAAGTAAAATTGTTTTTTTTTTGTCTTTTTATATATATTAATTTTTAATTACCTTTTTTGTCCTATTCATTAATTACTTTTTGACTTAATTATTTTTTATTTAGAAAAACAAATTTTTTTGTTAAACAATTTTTTGAAATCAGATTTTTATTATATTTTTTTTAAGATTTGTTTAAAAAAAAGGTTTTGAAGAGCCGTTTTTTTACGCCCGGCTTTTTCAGGCGTCGTTTTTTTAACGCGCCGTCATTTACGTTAAAAACTTTACGTTTGGCGTTAAAAAAATTACGTTTTTCGTTTTACGTTAAAAAATTACGTTTTCCGTTTTTACACCCGGCTTTTTCACGCATCGTTTTTTAACGGGTCGTTTTTGCACGCCGTTTTTTACGCTCGGCTTTTTCAAGCGTCGTTTTTTTAACGTGGCATTTTTTACGTCCCGTTTTAACGCGGTGTTTTTTACGTCCCGTTTTTTTCGTGGCGTTTTTATGCCCGTATTCACGCCCCTTGTTTAGGCGCCATTTTATCACACGGTTTTTTACGTTTTACAATTTATGTAGAAAAGTTTTACATTAAGTAGTTGTTACATAAAAGTTTACGTTTTACATTTTACGTTAAAAAAGTTTATGTTTCACGTTAAAAAGTTTACGTTTTACGTTAAACTTTTTAAAATTTTTACGTTTTACGTAAAACTTTTTACGTTTTACGTTAAACTTTTTACGTTTTACGTTAAAAAGTTTACGTTTTACGTTAAAAAGTTTACGTTTTACGTTACAAAAAAAAAATGGGCAGAGTTTCCTCTGTTTTTGACGCCCCGACAACACAAGTTGTCGTTATAATTTTCAAAATTCAATAATCAATCACAATATCAATTTTTTGTCACCTATATCAAAACATAACTATACTTTGATCGAATCGGTTCGAGCTCGTTTTCACGAAAATAAATAGAACTATAAAAATAACGAAATAAATCGTGCCGTAAAATCTTTACCAATCTTCGCGTCGAGACGTGGACAGAGTTGACGCGCCGTCGACTCGCTGAGTAGACCGAGCCCGAAATTGAAGCTGACCGAGTTCCAAAACTGACCCGAATCCCGAGACCTGAACCGAAGCCGTTGACCACAGTTAACCGAGCCGCTGACCAAGGTTGACTTTGTTGACCTGAACCCATAACCAATCTAACCCGACTCGTTGAACCATAACCGAACCAAGCTTGACCCGAACAATCTCTGACCTGGTTTGATTGGACTTCACCCAAACCTGAACTTGACCCAAAAAAGCCCGAAGCTCCCAAAAATTACCCGAGCTGCAACAATTCTGACGTGACCGATTGCCGGCGGACTTCGCTGCCACCACGTCCACCGCCGTCAATACCCCCGTACATCATCTACCACCACCAAGTTCCACCTGAAACCACCACCCACTGGCCGAAGCATCATCAGATCTTAAAAAAAATCAAAAGAAAAGAAGAGTTATGAGGAGTTACCGGAAAAAAAGGAACGTTCGGAGGATTATCACCGCCGTCAGCAACATCATCATCATCATCATCAGACATACGAAGAAGGGGGTGTTCGCCAGAGAAACGAACGGCCGGTAAACGTGTCGTTGTTCTCCGCCGTCTCCCTCTCTCTCTTCGAACTACCTCTCTCTCTGCTTCTATGCTGTGTTGCCGTACGCCACCACCGGTTGGTGGTGGCCGGCCGTCTACCCGAAGAAAAATAGGGGGCTGGGGTGTGTGCGTGAGAGTAATGAAAAGAGGGAGGGTTGAGTGAGCTTGTTGGAGAAGAAATGGGCGCCGGAATTACGGCCGGAACCGGCTGGGATCTCTCCGGTGACCGGAGTTTTATGAAGGAGATGAAGGGATCTCTCCCTTCATTTGGATGCAGAGAGATTGAAAGGGAGTTTGGATTTTGAAATCTGGATTGCTTTTTATGACAGACAAATGAAATAGAAACATTAAATAGAGAGAGAGGGGATGAGGAGAGAGAAGCATTAAATGGAGAGAGAGAGTGGGGATTTGACATTTGGGGGAAAAGACCAAAATTCCCTTTTAGTTGGCATAATCTGATTGGTTGAAAGTGGTTCTCGCGGTTCTTACAACTGGAGGTGGTTTTCATTTTAGCGGCTCCCTATATATATATATATATAGTGTGAAGTTCATTGGGGAACACTAAAAAATTGGGGAACAGTGGGGAACCGACTCAAACGAACTCCGACTGGACTCATTCAAGCGGCGTTGGAACCGTCTCGTCGAACCCTAACTAAGATCTCTTAACCCTAAACCCTAAATCATAACCCCTAAACCCTAAATATATTAGGGTTTGGCTTTTAGGGTTTAGCCTTTGGGTTTACCTTTAGGGTTTAGAGTTTAGCTTTAGGGTTTAGCTATAGGGTTTAGCTTTAGGTTTAGCCTTTAGGGTTTAGATTTTACGGTTTATAGTTTAAATTTTATGGTTTAGCTTTGGTTTTAGCCTTATTTTTTAGCTTTAGGGTTTAGAGTTTAGGAGTTAGGATTTATGGTTTAGGGTTAAGAGATCTTATTAGGGTTCGACGATCCGGTTCCAACGCCGCTGTAATGAGTCCAATCGGAGTTCGTTTGAGGCGGTTCCCCGCTGTTCCCCATTTTTTTAGTGTTCCCCAATGAACATTCCCCTATATATATATAAATATTCTGTATGTTTTTATAATTTTTTTTACTAGGCCTGTGTTTAAATGTTACAGGCCTGTTTAAGATAAACTGAAATGGGCCTGTGTTTGTGGAACTAGTGTGTGCACAATAAATTAATAAACCTAATTGAAATGGGCATACGTTAGTATAATAGTTTAACAAACCCAGGTTAATAAACAAACATATTTCAAATCAAACCCATTAGAGGGCGCTGGGCATTGTGCAACTGTGCGGGAAAAGAAGAAACCCCTCATAAGACGCTGTGTCGATGTGTGACCAGACTAGGCGATCATCATCATCATCATCGACGTAGAGGGTTTTGTTTAAGGGCGAAATTGAGGGTTAACCAGGATATCATCATCATCGGCGCAGGAGGTTGTTTGAAAGGTCGAATCAAGGGTTTTGTGGGGTGGAATCGTGGATATTGATTAGTTATTAGTGGATAATCTTGTCATCTTGAGGTATAAAATTCTTTTAATTCTTGTTTAATTTAGAATCTTTAGGCTTATTGTGTGATTTCATATGTTTAGAGCTCTAAATCCCAATGTTTAGTAACTTTAGTTAATGTGGTAAAGGTTTGATTTTGAATCTTTAGGGAAGTGAAACTTTGATGTTTAATACTTGAAATGTATGATTGAATGAATGTTTTTATTTTATGTTTACTTGTTTAGAAATTATGCCTCCGGTTCCTAAATATAAACACCTATCCGGCCATTAAAAATGTAAGAAGAGGAAGCTAGAGGAAGAAAAAAGAAACGCGGGCGAAGTAAAACAAAAGCGAATACACAAGTTTTTTTTTCCAAAAGAAAATCATAGTTCTAGTTCTAAGGTTGATGAAGAAGCTAATGTGGATGTGAACGTAGATGAAGAAGCTAACGTAGATGAAGAAGCTAATTGGGTTTGGTTGAGATGTTGGAAGAGTTTGAGCCTATTATGAAAGAACATGTGCACCGTGTTTGAATGAAGAGTGTCATGTACACTTTCTTGGCCACAATATTCAAAACGAGTTGATACAATTATTAGCGGATAAAGTTATAACTGAAATCATCAAGAAGGTTAAGCAAGCAAAGTATTACTCCATCATCCTCGATTGCATGTCTGATACAAATCAGCAAGAGCAAATGTCTATAATTGTGAGGTATGTGAATTTTAACTGTAGTTCTGTGACTGTTGAGGAATCATTTTTAGGTTTTTTTTGTTGTTGATGATACCACGGGTTTAGGACTTTTTAAAGTCACTTGTAAGGAATTAGAGTCTCTTGGTCTTGATATTAGTGATATGCGTGGTCAAGGCTACGATAATTGGACAAACCTGATAGGAAAAAAACAAAGGAGTTCAAATTAGTTTTTTAGAAAAAAAACAATTTGATGAATCGTCAAGTGTAGAAGAAGTAACATTTTCACCCGAGGAGGATTTTGGAGTAAATTATTTTTTATGTATTGTTGATCAAGCTATTTTTTTTCACTTGAAACAAGATTTGAACAATACAAAAAATTAAAATTTTTTTTTTGGGTTTTTGTTTCCTAAAAAGTTGAAGTATCTTGATGAAGCCAAGCTTAAGGCCTGTTGTTATCGCCTTCAAGATGCATTGAAGTATCAAGGAGAGTCCGGTATTGATGCTAAGGAATTATATACGGAGTTGAAGTTGATTGATACATTTTTACCGAGACACATTGACACCCCTTTTGATGTTTTAGACCATATCTTCCAATACAGTATTACTTATCCTAATGCTATAAATGCATATAAAATGTTGTTGACAATTTCAGTAACTGTGGCATTGGCAGAAAGAAGTTTCTTAAAGTTGAAGTTGTTGAAGACCTATTTACGTTCTACAATGTCACAAGAAAGGCTAAATGGGTTGACGACAATATCTATTGAAAGTGAGATATTAAATATTATGGACTACAAGGAGTTGATCGAGAGCTTTGCTTCAAAAAAACGCTAGGAGAACCACACTGTACGCTTAGTAAGTAGGTCGATACTTCGATCATTTTTGCTACACTATTTTTGTTAATTTGTTTTTTATCTATTTCATAACAATTATCGTTGTATTATATGTTTTTAGTATTTATATATTTGATTGACGAGTTTGTATTATATGAAGAGTTGCGAACAGGGCCCAAATTTTTTATCTCGCACATGGCCATTTTTTTGTGATTTTCGGAGACGGCCCTGATCGCTTATATATTTGTGAGTGTGTAATTTATATTATAAAGAATGGTTGTAAGTGATTTTGAATGGTATTTGTGAGTGGGTAATTTATATTACAAAGAATGGTTGTAAGTGGTTTTGAATGGTTGTCAGTGAAGTAGAAAAGAAATATTATTGTTCATGTGTAAATATACGTGAAACATTGTTCACCCTAAAAAATTTTTAAGAGTAAATTACAAGTTCTGTCCCTTATCTATACATCAAATTTCACACGGTGTCTTTTGCCTTTAAAATTGATGACTTTTGTACTTAATGTTTCCAAATCTTACATGTTACGTCATTTAGCCCTAACCCAGTTACTTTTTTTCGTTAAATCAGGTAACTTAGGGGTATTTTAGTCTTTTCCCTATATATATAACATTTTAATAAAAAGACGTCATTCTTTCTCTCTCTCTCTTTCACACCCCTCTCTCTTTATCCCTCCCAGATATCACCGCCACCCACCTACACACACCACCTGCCACCACCGCCCATCACACACACTTGAAACATCCGGCGGCAACCGCAAATATTCACAGCCATCGAGGGTTTTAAATCTGAACAAAAGTGGCGGTCGGCGATGAACCCGCGTTTTTAGATCTACGATGAAGACTGTGGTCAGTGATGAACGAAGCTTGAGAGAGGGGAGATGAAGATGATGTTGTGCGATTAACGAATCAGATCTAATTTTAAAGATGGTGGTCGGTGTTGATGGTCACAGGTGGTGGTGCGATGAAGATAATGGTCATTGGTGGCGGTCATAGGTGGTGTTGGGGATTGGTTGAAGCTAGAGAGAGGGGAGATAAAGATGATGAATGAACCAGATCTGATTTTAGAGATGGTGGTCGATGGCGGAACATGAGAATAAGGTGGGTTTTGATGAGTTGAATTCGTTTGCGAGTGAAGGTGAAGAATGGCTTCCGTTGGGTATCGGACAGGCGGTTGAAGCTTGGCAATGATACCAATTTGGTAGTTAGATGTGAGGTCCAAAGTTTTACGACAGTGGACGAGTTACAGCTGGCACACACTTGTTTTTGTGTTTTTGACGTTTCCATCCAATTATCTCTTCCTCACTCCACCAATGGCAGTATGTGTGGAAAGAATATCATCATCCAATTTATTTAACACAAAATTGCAGAAAACAACCTTTATGTATGCCCAAAACTGCACTTTATACCTTTCACTATGAAATCCTCCAAAACCAACCTTTACGTTCATGTTTTGCTACAAGTTCAACCTTTAACACAAACTCTGTTAATATTCTTGGTTAAATCACCTCACATGCTTTGCATGTGAGGGTATTATTGTCATTTCAACCTTGTTTTTTTTGTTTATTAATAAATTATATTTAATCACAAATTTCACAACAACGACACCACTTCTGTAACCACCGATCACCATCATTAACCATAACCATATTAATAATAATAATAACAACAACAACAATAATAATAATAATAATGTTAACTAGCTTCTGTTACATTTAATGGTGAAAATTTAAGTTCTGTCAATCCCCTGTTTTGCAAATAAGTTGCAGACACAAACGAAAACAAAACTGATATCAAAGGTGTCTGATTAGTGATTCAGAAATCATTTTCGACATCAAAAAATCCGAAATCATCGATTAATTAAGCTCAAAAACCGTTATTAAGAGTTAATCGGAGATTACTGATTCCAGCGAAAAAATTCCGGCAATCAAATCTACACACGGTGAACTACGAAATCATCGATTAACGGTCTTTGATCCTGTCCCTTACTCTTATACTGTTAATTGAATACAAAATCGTTGCTCTAAATTTGTTAATCACAGATTGTTGTTATACTCTGTTTTTCAAACACATAAGAATCATTTTTTGCAAAAAAAATAAGATTCACACATATTTTTATGTTGTAAGTGGGTTTCCGGTATACTCTTCCCACCAATCCATTTTATGTTCTAGTTATTTATTTTAGATTTAGTGGACTATGGAAAGGTTTTTATCAAGATCAAATGAAAAGAAATCATAACAGTGGCTGGGTCTCGTTTGTTTTTGGCTGGATATTCAAAGAGACAAAATCATTTTTGTTTAAATTAAATAAATTTCAGTTCCAACACAAAACCATCACAGATCAATGGTTGTTAAATTGTTTCTTCTTTTTTGTTTTCGTTAATCATCAGTAAATACACATCCTATTATAATTTTGCGATTATAATCATCCAGTCTAAACCAAAGGAATGATAGGTATTACAGTTCACTTATGTGCTTTTAACATGAAGAAGGTGATGTTGTACATGAGGGTGGGGTATAGGAGGAATCAAAGAAGATTGGGCTAGATTAAGGGTCGGAGATACGGTGGTGAAAGGCGGAGGGTATAGCCGTATAGGGTTGCGAGGCGGAGATACGGTGGTGAAAGACTGAAAGGGTACTCTGTTTCAACCTTCTTTCCAACCATAAACTCCCCAAATTTGATTAATGAATATAAGTGTAAAAGGGGTGATTAAAATAACCAATATCAATCTCAAACCAATTCATATTAGTGCCACTTTGTTTCTTGGATTAGTTTGGAGTTTTCTTGTTTTTATGTGATTTTTAGATGATTTCTTGGATAACCAATATCAATCTCAAACCAATTCATGATGCCGTTTTTCTATCATATACATAAACTGTTTTGCATTATTTCAAACATAAATATTAAAATCTGGGTTTGATCAAGTGTATGTGATTGAGGGGATGAATTGGGGAAGACAAAGTGGAAAAAGACTAAAATACCCTCACATGCAAAGCATGTGAGGTAAGTTAATTGACTTTTTTAACTAGGTTTGGTGTAAAGGTTGAACTTGTAGCAAAACATGAACGTAAAGGTTGGTTTTGGCGGATTTCATAGTGAAAGGTATAAAGTGCAGTTTTGGGCATACATAAAGGTTGTTTTCTGCAATTTTGTCTTTATTTAATTGTTAATTTGTAGGTTAGCTATTAACTATGGGATAATTAAAGTTATGAATAAAATCATGTGTAGTGGTTTTATCAATAATGCTCCTATCATTGGGCGTTTTCTGCCATGTGGCAGTCCAGTCAGCATGGGGACATTATTAGGCGTTATTGCAAAAGTGCCGTAGTGGGAATAATGCCTAATAACGCCCATGCAATCATTACACAATTATTTATTTTTTTTAATTTAAAACATAAAATTCTTCATTAATTAAAAAAAAGAGTAAAATGCACGGATAGTCCCTGTGGTTTGGTGAAATTTCACCTTTAGTGTAATTATAGGAATGATGATTGAATGTGAATGCTCAAAGGTTTATAGCAATCTAAGTAAATCGTGTCAGGATATTATCGACTTTGCCTCGATGGTGTAGAAGGCTAGATTGAAAACTCACTTGAGTTGAAAAAAACTTATAAAAACCCTATTGTAAAGATCAATTTTCTTTTTGTTTTTAACATAAGTAAGAGCATTCACAGTAGATTATTTATCCTTGTCCAGAGAATTTAACTAAAACCATCATTCCATAAAAAAGAGTTATTTATTTTCTAAAAGTCTCACACTTATTTTCTAAAAGTCTCACACATCTGATTGATTAACCTTATAATTTTAAAGAAATGGTTAAGGAATAAATATATTTGAGATTCAACCGTTCATTTCCATTTATTTTAAGGTTAAGGATAAGATTTAATGAATCTGATTTAGTATTCTTTTAACTCAAAATGTGTTCCTTTAATTTAAAGATATGGTATATATGCCAAGAAACGGGATCAGGAGAAAACGACAAAAAGTGTAAGAACGGTGAGAACACACCCTGGCCGAACAGGTGGCGCGGGGCATGATTAGGGTCCGAGGGGTTTTTTTGTCTTTTTAGTATTCTTCTCCTTTCACGATTTTCGCGTTTGACATGCTGTTTTATTTTTTGCGTGCAAGATTATTTTGGCGTTATGTAGAATTATTAATTATTTGGCGTTTTACTGTTTTTTCTCAGATTTCTTTTCGTTTTATTAATTCTTTTTGTGTCACATAGTTAATTTTTTGGCGTTATGGCTTTTTCCATGTCATTTTTGACGTTTTGTATATTTTTGTTAATAATTGATTACCATAGGTTAATATTTTATAAAATTACAATAACACGAAAATCAAAATAAACTAATAGTCTTCCGTAGGTGGGATTACATCAGAGATGTACCCATCGCTTTGTTCATCACTTTCTTCAGATTCTTCATCATCAAATTTCATTTATGCGTATAACGCCATTAGCTCGTCTCTTCTTTGCTGCAGCCTGTTCTTGAATATCACTGCATCCTTGGATTTTGGATCGTTTGAAGGTGTTAAATCACAGAGTTGTTCAATGATAGATAGCATCCCTGTCTTCAACATTTCTTCCATTGGCCTTGAATATTGCACCCCGTTTTTATAAGTCACTTCAAGCGTTCCTTCTTCCTCATGCAATACCCAACTGCTAAGTTTTGGTATAGGAGTATCTTCAATATCATCATCATCTTCATCATATTCTGCCAGAAATTTTCTCTTCAGTCTTTTTATTACTCGTTCTTTCACAATCGTTGTCTATTGGAACCCCAAGGGCCAGGATATCCTTCTGAACCTTTTCATTCATTCCAAGCATGGCTTTGATTGTCCTTACCTTTACCCTTCTCCTATCAAAGAACTTTATGATGAATCGTTTCTCTTTCCTTTCAAACCTCCCTGCAATAACCTTAGTCATTTTTAAATTTTTTGGCGTTTTGGACAATATGTGGCGTTTTAGTCAAAATTTTTGGCGTGTTTGAGCTTGGGTTCTCATGGTCTTCTTTTATATTGACTTTTTTTTCCCGCGTATGACAAGTAATTATGGCGTTTTGAAAAAGATAAATAAATATAATAAATGTTAGTAATTATGTTTTCTGTCGTTTCATTTTACTATTTTTTGCAGTTTACCGTGTTTTGTTTTCAGACTCAACTGTTTTTATGGTGTAACACGTCAAATCTTTGACGGCTGTAATTATGACGTTTTGTTTTCCAATGGCGGTTAGATAACTATTGGACTTCTTTTTGTTTTATATTTTTTGCACATTGTTTCACGCTTTTTTTATAATATTAGTTGTTTAAATTAATTTTATTATAATTTGGTAGTTTTTTTGGGGCGTTTTTATGGCATTATGGCGTTTTACACGCATTTGCTAATTTTTCCGTTTTATTATATTTTTCATTATAACATTAATATTCTTTTGTTGTTTATTAACTGAAATTACAAAACAAACAATAGATAAAGAAAATTAAAAAAAAAACAAAGTACAAGCAATTTATGATTTTAAATCTTCAGTGTCATCAGTCTCTTTTTTCTTTTGAAACTACAAGAAATGTGACAAATAAATGGCGTTTTGGGTTTGGCGTTGTTTATTTTGTTTGTTCATGTGTTGAAGTGTCTTTGTGGATGCTGGAGACATAGATCGACCCCGTGTGGGTGGATGCTATCTGCCTGTCGTCTTCATTATAATCATCGAGGCCAAAGTAGCATTTACACTGGTATATGTCTCTTCTTATCATCCAAATCTTCTTCAGGAACAAAGATGACAGTATGACATATGGGTGTCATCAGTCCTTCTTTTTTCAATTTTGTCCATCTCATGCAGCAAAATCTTACTACACTCACGTAACAAATCATTCAATGAAGCTTCATGCAGAACATTACTTAGGATCAAAGAAAAGATGTTTGCCGTCATTGTATTTTTTGGCGTTTTACATTGAGTTGTAAATTTTTTTAGCAACCACTGTGTGTTTTTTTGGTGTGATAAACGGAAGGTGGTGAGGCGTTTCTATTTATAGAAATTTTTTTGCGCGTAGTTTAGGCGGGATGTTATTTTTATAACAAAAAATGTAATTAACATTTATCCGGATATAAGCTTTGGCGTTATATATAATGACGTTTCATATTTTTTGGCGTTTTTGTAGCCAAAGAGCTTAAATAAAAACACAGAAAAAAGTACGCAGTGATAAAATTGGCATTTTGTATCTATTTGGCGTTTTATTTTTCAATGGCGTTTTATGTGAGAAATGGTTTTTACTTTTTTACCCTTAATGAAGTGCGCCCACGTAATAAAATTGGTGTTATTTACTAAAATGCCACCGCGCCAATCTAGTCCATAGGTTGTTTTGATCGGACGATCAATAAGCGTTCTCACCGTTCTCACACTTTCTACCGTTTTCTCTAAATCCTGACCCTATATACCAATCCTGGTGTGGATACTCTAGAGTAGATATAATGTCATATATTTAGTAACAAAAAAGTCATGTATTTAGAAAACTCGTTTATTGCTCGAGATGAATAAACGCATGTATTACACCAACATGGCTATCAAATAATATTATAAAAAGGATTATTGGATTTAAATAATCTCAATTATTCGTGGTTGGCCGCCAACAGTCCCAACTTCAAAAATAACCACTAGTAGTCCCAACTATTAACATATTGGCCTCCAATGGACCCTGAGTAACAGGACCCTAACGCAGTTAGTCTCAGGTCTCCTGAAAAACATTTTTGACTGAACCATGTTAAAAAAAGAAACAATGTTTTGTGATTATGTGGCATGTGTTCTCTGGTAACAATCCACGGATAGCAATAGGAATCATATGTGTCATCAAAACATGGCAATCATGAGACTTCATACCAAGTAATTTACGGTCTTTCATCGACATCAACCTTCTAATGTTTGCAGAGTAGCAAGATGGAACTTTTAATATTGTGTGAACACGTACAAAACTTTGTTTTCTCTTCCTTTGACATTGTATAACACGCAGGTGGCAAATAAATACAATTACCTTTATCAACAAGGGCAAGCTCTTTACGTATTCCCATTGCTTCCGTATCTTTATGAACATTGATACCATCTTTATTTTTCTTGGAATGTCTAATAATAAGCCTATCAAGCTATCACATACATTTTTCTCGATATGCATAACATCTAAACAATGCCTAACTTGTAAATGCCACCAGTATAGTAAGTCCCAAAAGATTGACCTTTTTTTCATATTGAGACCTTTCTCCACACGAGTACTTTTTCCCAACACAGATTCTAGATTTGTAACTCATGAAAATGCATCAAAATTCTTCGGTGCTTTTCCAGTCTCAGTACTTCCATTAAAGTCCTTTGTGTTAAACCGATAACTATGACCACGCAGAAAGAACCTTCGGTGTCCCTTGTATACTGTCTTTCTGCAATTATTTAACCACACCGAACTTGTCTCGTCTTCATAAACAGGACAATTTTTTTTACCTTTCGTACAATATCCTGATAAACGTGGGTTGCGTATGCTGGGTAATCATTTATGGTGTAAAAAATCATGGCACTCAATTTAAAATATTTCTTCTTATAAGCATCATACACATCTGCACCAGAACTTCATAAAGTTTTTAGGTCATCAATTAGAAGGGACAAATAGGTATCAATCTTATTACCAGGTTGTTTCGGACCCTGAATCAACAACGACATCATTATGTATTTTGGTTTCATGCATAACCATGGTGGAAGATTGTAGATGCAAAGAAGAACCGGCCACGTACTATGACGACTACTAGTGTTTCCGAAAGGATTGATTCCATCGGAACTAAGCCCAAACCTTATGTTCCTAGCCTCGTTACCGGATTTTGGATATTTCCTATCAAAATTTCTCACTTGAAGCGAATCTGCCACATGTCTTAATTTCCCATCTTTTATACGCTCATTAGAAGGCCAACGTAACAGTTTTGCTTCTTTCTCGTTTGAAAATTATCGTTTCAGTCTTGGTATAATTGGAAAATACCACAATATTTTGGCCGGTGGTCCATTTTTCGTCACATTATTATGATATTCACATGTTTTACTTTTTCTCTTGTACCTAGATTCGTCACATACAACACATTTATGACTGATCTCATACTCATTTCTACACAAGATGCAATCATTTGGCATGTATGTATTCTTTCCACTTCCAATCCCATTAGATTCATCATTTTTTGGGCTTGGTAAAATGAAATTGGTAACACGTTATCTTTCGAAAGTATGTCATGCAAAACAACTAATAGATCCGTGAAACATGTATCGCTCCTTATGCTTTTTGCTTTCAAGTTAAATAACTTCAACACACCTTCAAGTTTTGAAATCTCACAACCAATGTATAATGGTTTTATTGCATCTTCAGTGAGATGTTGTAATTTTATATAATCATCATCGTCGATATCATTCTCTAAAACAATAAACATGTCATCTAAATTTTTTTCATTTCAAGTGTCCTCACTTAAGTCGTCATCATTTAAATTGTCATGATTTAAATCTTTATCATTTAAATTGCCATCATACAAGAAATTTTCATTATCCTCATTGTCTATATTAGTCGATGTTGTGGCACCATCAATCCGTGATTCCCCATGCTTTGACCAATAAGTGTAATTAAGCATAAAACCATTTGCGAGCAAATGATACTCTATATCACGAATATTTCCAAATTTTTGAAAAGTTTTACAACTCATACAAGGACACCAAATCTCTTTAGAGCCAACATTCCTCCGATTAGCTTCAGCAACCTTAAGAAAAGTAGAAACGCCTTTCGTATATATTTCGGAAGTACGCACGATGCTACTATTGTACATCCAATATTCTCTACCTTCCATCTGAAAATTAAAATAATCAAATAAGTGATATGCAATTAAGTATTCACGTGTTGTTAGGCGGTAGATCCTAACCCACTTTTTAAATATTCTGTCTCATATGTATATATTATAACGTGATAACTATTTAAGAAAAAAACGGCAGCGTTTCCCCTCAACTCCCCAAGTATGCGGATAAACCACAAACCCGAAGGAGTAGGGGAAATACTGCCGATTTTTTTCTTAAAAAGTTAACACGTTAAAATACTTACACATCCTAATGAGATAGAATATTTAAAAAGCAGTCCCAAACTCGGACAATCCAAAATTTATCTCTATTAGATAAATTTTGGACGGGTATACTATAAAGGGTTATCTTTGATTCACACATATCATAAATACATATATTAGAAGTATTATACACAAACTGTTAGACAAACATATATTGTATATATTGCTTTTATTATACACAAATATTTAAATAAAAATAGAATACATTATTGATAAAACCAAAATTCCATACCTTTTAAGTCTTGATAGAATATTAAAGAGAAAGGTTTTGAAGTATACGTACAATTTTTATCTACAAATTAATAGCAACATATAATATAAAAGAATTTAAGAATGAGTAAATATATAAACGATAATATGATGAAAGTCTATATACCTTTGTTAATGGAATGAATTGAATGAACAATAGAATTAAATCATAAAAGAATTCAAAAATGAGCAAATATATAAACGATAATATGATGAAAGTCTATATACTTTTGTTAATGGAATGAATTGAATGAACAATAGAATTAAATCAATATGTTGAAGGAATCAAAGAAATTGATGGTCAGGCTTTGATGGAGAGGGATCAATCGAGAGATGAATTGAAACTTAAAAGTAACTGTTTTGGATTTATTAGGGTTTTTTCTATTTTATATAACATGCTTTTTGAGCCACATTTATTTTCGCCAAAAACACAGTTCTTTTTGGGCTTACAAACCATCGCCCAAAATAATTGATTTTTTTGGGCTCCACCTGAAGTGGCCCATATTGTATACCTTTAGGTGATTCTTTTGCTTTTTTGGGCGAACAATTGGTAAGGAATAAGCAAAAGTAATATTTTGGGGGTGTTAAGTGATAGAATGCCCAAAATCTAATATTGAAACGCCTAAAATAATGTATTTTGTAATACTGATGGTAGTGTATATTAATGCTCATAATTGCGAAGTAACAAATAATTAAAACCCATCGATTATCTTTGGAGGAAACTGTATAAATCGTTCGCATATAAAATAAATAAAACAATTTATTACTGAATTACAATAAAAATAAAGATTATAGAACTATTAGGAAATACAAGAAATGAGATGCAACAGCACAGTGCCCTTAAAACAAATTCCGAGTCTCCCAAGAGAACTCGTTTTGTTTCCCAGGGTACAGTAGCCAAAGCAGCAGTACTGCCGAAGTTGGCTCGAGGACCCAAAGAATACTTGAAAAGAGTATGAAGAAGATCAGAAGGATATAGAGGGAATTTTTCATTAGCTGTTGGTGTATCTGGTGTCATTCTACAGCAGTTATGATCCTGTATATATGTTGTCAGTGAGATGAAACAGCAAAAAACAAATTAAATGAGAGAATTAAACTGCATTAATCATTTCAATGCACTTTAATTCGTCAAATTCCGTTGACTAGTCTGTTTCAACTGCAGATTTGAAACTGCTCTGTTATTGAAGTTTGGGAAGCTTCTGCGAGTCACGCGCGCGCTGGAACTAGCACGCCACAAGAAGTATGTTAAAAGCAACTAACATGCATCAAAGCTTTTGGGGAAAAGAAGTCAGACATGCAATTTACATCTTGAACCGAAGACCAATCATGACACTAATAGATAGTACACCTTATGAAGCAGTCGAATGTGAAAAGCCAAACTTGAAGTATCTTAAAGTTTTTGGTTGCGAAGCCTACGCAAATCTATTGTTACAACGTCAAAAGAAGTTAGATGATAGAAGCGCGGTAATGATATACATAGGAAGTGAACTAGTTGGTGAACCACTGTAAAAAATTAAGGAAAAATTACAAGTTTTGTCCTTTATCTATATACCACTTTTCAAGCGGTGTCATTTTTAACGAATTTTGACAGGTTTTGCCCTTTATAGGGAATTTTGTTGCAAGTTACGTCCTTTGAGCCTAAGCCAGTTAAATTTTTTTGTTAAATCTTATTACACATGGGTAATTTAGTCTTTTTACTTATTTAAAGGACAAAACTTGTAATTTATTCTTTAAAAATATTTCAAAAAAAATAATATATATAAAAATAAAACACACAATACAGATATTCTCTCTCCCACCCCTCCCCCTCTCTCTCCCTTCACCTACCACCACCACCACCACCACCACCACCGTCTAACGTCTTCACCACCACCATATGTTGCCGCCACCGCCACCACCACCGTCTTCACCAACACCACCAAAATCCGATAGCAGATCTGTGGCTTCAGAAATAGTTTCTTGCTTTTTCATCATCACATTTGCATTGAGATTTCCATCACCATGTCCATGAACCCCCATCCCACCAAAACTCCCAATGAAATCATCAACTGAATCCTTGTTCCCAAGCACATCACCAGAAGCCGGCGAAGCGTTGAAAATCCCAAACACATCATCATTATAGGTATTCGAAGGGTTGAAAACCCCAAACACATCATCGAAATCAGAATTTGGGAGTTTGTTAGTGGAATTGGAACCGATATCTGTTGGGTTTGTTAGTTGCAGCTTGATTTCTTTAATAATGTTAACCTGGAAGTTGAAATTTTTATAATCAATATTTGGTTTGAGTCTGATTTGAGCTTGTGGGGTGTCTTTGTTTCTTTCTCTACTGGTGTGTTCTAGAGAGAGAAGGAATAAATTAGTGTGGAGGAGTGTGTGTTACTGTTGGTTTTGTCTCCTGTGCTGACCGGACTCCGTGGGATTTGCCGCTTAACTAGGATACACCGTCTCTATTCCTCTTCATCTACAAGTTATTAGCATCATTTGCTTCTCTTTCTCTCTCTAGAATTTTATATCTCTCACATACTTTCACACACTGGTGTTAAGATTCTCTTTGAACAGTATAAATTACAAAAATTACATATTTAAAATTACAACCAAACACCCACCCACCACCGAATCCTGGCTGCAACCAAATATCTCAGAAATAATGGTTATTCGAAACATTCTCAATTCGTTGGATCTCCGCCCCCTGAGGCTTTGTAAGATTCTCTTTGAACATAGAGAGATACATTTTAATTTATTTAAATAAGTTATTTGCATATTTAATCCTTTCAGATGAAATTACAAAAATGCCCTCACATGATCAGATTTAACATAAAAATTTGACTGGGTTAGGCCTAAAGGACGTAACTTGCAATCAAATTCCCTATAAAGGGCAAAAACTGTCAAAATTCGTTAAAAAGGACACCGCCTAAAAATGGGTATATAGATAAAGGAAAAAACTTGTAATTTTTCCAAAAATTAATTATTTTAATTAATTACTAATTATACCAGTTGGTGAACCGTTTTTTTAGTAGTCCATGTGTTCGAAAGTTATTAATTATAACCGACGGTGACCCGCTGTATCCGGATTTTAAACAATATTTAAGAGTCTTTTTTATTACAGTCATGGAACTCGCTTAAATGTATCCTTATTTTAAACAACGTAGTTTTTTAACTCGTACCACTTACCGTTTTATTAACTGTTAAATACCGCTATGAAATGCTATTTTTTTAATTAGTGCATAATGCCCCTCCAACTTTACATATCTATTACTCAAAATGGGATTTTCAATGTTGATCTAGTACATTTCATTCGCATAACAATAGGGGTGTTACAAAACCATACTGACAGGGCCGGCTCGGGGGGGGGGGGGGGGGTTGTGGGCGATGACTCAGCGCCCAAAGCCTCAGGGGGCCCGCAATTTTTTGTTTTGTTTTTTATAAATACTACGCTGTAAAACTTAGAATATATAACTACCGAATCGGAAAATGACATAATGAAGCACTTGGTTTGGGGTTCGCATGTTGCTTTAATAGCAAGAAGAACTGGGTTCTAATCTTGGCATCCTCTTGTTTGGTTGAGTTGTTTTTTTCTTTTTGTTTGTTGACTATTCATTAAATGGAATGACTTTAATTGCTAATTTTGTTTACCTATTCACTAAATGAAAATGGTATTAATTAGCTAATACATTAAATGAAAATGAGAATCATTTAGTTACTTCCCAAATTTAGTTCAAAAATGATTGCTAAAAAAACTATAAATAAGCAACATATTTGTGATTATGGTTGTAGTACCATTCGCTTTGGGAGTTTTTTTTTTTGTAAATGGATTTTTCCTTTCTAACTCTAAAGTCTCAATCTTTGGTAATTTAAGTCTAAAATTTCAATCTTTTGTAATTTAAACCCTTTGATTAATTTGATTTTTCATTTCTAATTCAAAAGTTTCCATCTTTTACAATTACATTTAACCCAAATCTTTTCATCTTTTGCAATTTAACCCAAACACATTTTTTTACTTTCAATTTTGGTCCCTTATATTTTTCTTCTTTCACAAGATTTCTGTTTAACGTTTCGTTCTAAATTTTCGAGTTAACATGCCGCAACGTGCGTGTGGGGTTCAAAGTTTTTCATCTTTTTTCCCGTTTGACAAGCGCGTCGCAGCACGTCTATTTTCCGCGTTTGATAGGTCTGTCGCAACGCACGGGTCAGACAGAGTTATTCTTTTATATGTTTTACACACAGGCTCGCGGTCATGTAAGAAACATTTGTCTTTTATCTAATATGATATATAACTAACGAATCTCCCACCGCATTGCGGCGGGTGGTAAGTCTAGTTTAAATTAATTTTTAAACTAGTGAATGCCCTGCCCGTGTTACAGGGCGCTAAACCAAATATTTTTTAGTTTGATAACATGTACGCTTGTGTTTCTGTTAGTTGTACATAAAATTTATACACGATTTTAATAAAATAACGTGGAGTCGTAGATAAAATTACCATCAAAGGAAAAAGTATTTATAAACTATAGAAACTATAGAGTAACTTTATAAAAGTCGAGGAATAGTAGCGTAAACTGACTTAAGGAAAAAAAACTTGGTAAATTTGAGGTATTAAATATAAAATTTTCAGCAAAAGAAGGTTAAACTTTACCCTTCCCGAGTTTCAAACCCGGGTTGCTTCATTAGATCGTGTGACAAACGACACAAATCCGGTAACTTCCGTACTATTTTAATAATTAATTATTGTCTACAATTATGTGTTTTAACGTCAACATTATTTGCTTGCATGCCATACATCTAAATCATGCATGTTAAACATTTCATTTATTGCATTGTGAAACAATTTGAGCGTTGAGTCGAAACAATTAGTAAACTCATCGGTTAGACAAGCTGTGTCAGCACAGCCTCAGTACTCAGTTAAACGATAGATTTAGGACTCAGATGTGGGCCCAACATCAAAAATATATTAAATCCCAAGTGGGAGAACAAGGGTTTATATTAACACTTTCCGGAAACTTAAACAAGCACTAAAAACTGTCCGAAACGAACTATAGATAATAAATTCAGCATTTTTCAGCAAAATTAAGCATTTACAAGTTAAAATAACATTCAGAAATAGTTATTTAACATCCAGAATAACTTGTAAAGTGTCGGGAATGAAATAATGACACAAAATGTACATCATACCTTATAAATTACACAAGATAGCACTTTAACGAACCGACAACCAAACAATTATCCGGACACTACCAAAACACCAAAAAATGAATTAGAAGCATTGTTTTAGTGTTATTAAACTAGTATTGGCCATGAAACATCTTAAAACACTTAAAAACACTAAAACACATATAACCTTACATTAAACCCCTAATTTACACCTTAACCCCTCAACTTCCAACTTTGATCAATTAAACCCCCACCCCCCATATGTGACTATCCCCAAAGGGGACCCACTTCATATCCATGTTGACTAGAGTGTTGTTGAGTCAAAGATGCTTGTTTTATTAACCAAAGGTTTGTAATGTGATGGAGGATTATAAGAGAAACTAAAAGATCACAAACCTTATCACTTTTCACTTCACATTTCAAACTCATCTTCTTCACCTCTCTTCTCCTCTCCATTCGGCCAAGAACACCCCAACATCACCTCCATTTTTCTTTCACTTTCAAGTAATTCCAAGCTTATATTAAGGTGTTAGAAGATCATTAAAGGAAGGTTCAAGCACTAGAAGTTGAAGGACTACTCTTGGAAGCTTTTAACCACCTTCTTCTCATCATCATCTTCATCTTCTTTTGTTTTTTTGCCACTTCCATAGCCACAAGAGCTAGTAGTAAGTGTGACAACCTGTAATTTTAAGAGTCTATCTTCATACTGTTTCCCTTTCTATGTGTTGTGCTTTGATGTAACTGGCGAGTACGTTATCTAAATAATGAATATGTTTGTTTATAAATGAATGGTTGCGAGTTTATGTGTTGTGCGTTATGTGAATTGTGTACGTATGTATAATCTCGTTGCATAAAACCTTGGGCCGCACACCTTTGCTCAACCCGTTCTCGGCCCAAATGAGACTCAAGTATGGGCTCGGCCCTTCTCTTCATCGCATACACACACATAACTTGTGTGTGTGATTCTCATAATTTACAAAACACAAAAGGTTACACCAAACCCTAAAACTCCTCCACTGTCTTGCACATCCGACGACAACCCTATTCCTCTCTTGAAGATCTTCGTAAACTTCCATCTTGTTCCTTTCGGTTAGTACGTAATTAATCTTGCCTGATTTAATTCCTTGCTACACTAAGTGTATGATGCCATGATGTATTGTTTGATTTTGTTATCAACAAGTGTTCCACATATAGGATTTGCATGGTGGTAGGATTCTTGATGTACACATAGTAATAACCAACTGTTAAGTTTAACTTAGAAGCATGATTGATGTTGATGATCGATGATCTAGGTTACAAGCATGATTAGAATTCGATTAGTTTACCATGATAATATTAGGTGTTCTAGGTGACTAGATTAACAATGTTTAATGTGGATGAGCTGGATTGTGTCATGTATGATTGAATAATAACATTCTTGATCATGGAAAATCGATGTAAATGATGATGATTATGATTGATAAGATGAAACTTTTATGGGTTAGGGTTTATGTGAATTATGGGAAGTAATTGGTAAAAATTGCACAAAGGAAATAATGTAACTGACACCATAATTTGTGGGCATGATTAACCACATTCAAGATCTCACAATAAAGGGTGGACCGCACACCTTTATGCTGGTCGCACACAAAGGTTGGGCCGCACATATGACTCACTTGGACCGAATTCTGTAGCTGGGCCACATAGTCTTGTGGGCTGCGTATTGCTTAGGTCGCACACCTTCACTCGTGTCGCACACCCGAGTTGGGAACACACACTTAAACCCGGATCGCACACTTTTGATAATGGGCCGGAGATAATGGGCCACACAATGTTGGACTCGCACACTTTCGTTATGATCGCACTGCCCACGGGATCTTGGACATCTTTGGGCTTTCACACCATTGGGCCACACGCACATCTTTAAATGAGATACATGTTATGAGTCGCACACCTTGAACTTGGGATATCTGCTATGAAGCCGTTCAGTAGAGTGTGCGACTAAAATGTTGTTGCTTATATGGATTGTGTATGAAACATGATACATGTGTGAACAGATGTGATTGCTAGAATATGTGAATGACTATGATTAATTATGTGATGGTAAAACTGATTATCATTGGTAATCTTGTTAGGATTTGATTGACTAACTGTGAATAACGTATCATATCTTAGCGAGCAAATCTAAGGTGAGTTCACTGCTCTTTTTCAAGCATGCGTCCTGGGGAGGGACATCTGGTAAATATTCTGGGGAGGAATATTGGGTAAATGAGTTTAACTGGAATGTCAACTGGGATGTTGGATAATACACTCACCTTCTATCACTTAAGTCCCACCTACTACCGAATTAGTTGCCGGGGAGGCAACGGAGTATTTAGTTGATAACACTATTAGGTTTGGCACCCTCACACCGTACCAGGGAGGACGGGCGTGAACTAATTACCTTAACCACTCGACCAATGTTTGATAAAGCATTGGGGAAGGGCAAACAAACTAAAGCCATCTTGCGGTATCAAGTTATTATCAACATGCTTTAAACTTATATTTGGTAACTAAACGTTTTGACAAACTTTGAACTCGCCAGCGTTATGGTGATACACTTGTCTGCATGCTTGCAGGTCGTTAGATTCATGGACATGGAACTTGCTATCTGGGAGTGCTGGATTGGTCATGGGTCGAGTCTCTTGGATATATGTGACATGTTTATTGGTTTCGTATATTGGTTTTGAAACATTTGAATAACGCTTTACTTTATGCTTCCGCTGAACGTATTGGTTTTAAGTTATGTTTTGGAAATACATTGCGTAGTAAATGGAAACTTTTATTTAATATCTTGTTATAGTTCAATGTGATTAGTGGCTGGATCCTGGTACGTCACACGTCCCGCGGGGTTTCCGCATGTGGTATTCTGGGGGTGTGACCGTTTAGTATCAGAGCCATTGGTTATAGTGAACTAGGTTTTAAAACGTTTTTACAAAAACCAGACTCTAACCGAACAGTTTTGAAATCGACCATGACACTCAGCTCCAGATTGCAAGGTTCGTTTCTTGTTTACTTATTGCATTGCATATCTAGGGCACCCATACGTATGACATGACATGTGATTGCACATTTGGCACTATAGTATAAATTCGTGTGTTGTTTGCCTGTGTTATGTGATTAATAGTGTGACATTTCCTCTAGACCTTCGTGATCCATGTTTTGTGATGTCCTTTATCTTACTACTCGAATCTGAAGAACCTTTTGGCATGAGTTAAGAGGAGCTGAGATAAGCGTGCAAATCGCATTATCATTATGGGTGCACACATAATAGTAATGTGGGGTGCATGTGAGTCCCAGTGAGGCTTAACGAGGGTAAAAAGGGTTCTGATCCATTACCTGACGTAATGGTAGGACTCAGTAGTCTGTAGAAGTCATAGAAATGTTTGACTCCTACTCAATCCCGACCCTTAACCTTTTCCCCTTTTCTTATATAGAATCATGAGTGGACGTGGTGGACGTAACGGTGGACGTGGTGGTGGCCGCGGTGGTGGACGTGGCAACATTGTTATGTCCCAGGCAGAACTAACCGACTTGATCAACACTCGCGTGGCTGAAGCCCTAGTGGCTCAGCAACCTGGTACGATATGTACCAAACGCTCTTTATTCCTGTGTCGTGTACTCGACTCTCACTCTTGCGTTGTATTTTCTCTTATCTTTAGGTCAACATGCGAACTAGAACCAGAATAACGCACTTGCTTGCACTTTTAAGACATTCATGGATTGTAAGCCACAGACTTTTAGTGGAACCAAAGGAGCAGTGGGGCTACTTCGTTGGTTTGAGAAGGCCGAGTCAGTTTTCGCTATGTGTAACTATCCCGTGGGGGACTGGGTGAAGTATGCTACAGGCACACTGGAGGACGGTGCCTTAACTTGGTGAAATGCCCAGGTACAGATGTTGGGCATCGAGATGGCAAATGCAACTACCTGGGATGATTTCAAAGAGTTGATGCGGGAGGAGTACTGTCCTCGTGACGAGATTCAGAAACTAGAGAATGAGTACTACAATTTGAAGATGGTGGGGTCTGAAATCGAGGCTTATACGAAACGGTCTCATGAACTGGCGAACATGTGTCCTAATTTATCACGACCACCACATCGGAGAATTGAACTGTACATCAACGGCTTAGCACCGCAAGTCAAGGGTTTAGTCACTGCTGCAAACCTTGACAACCTACCTCGAATCATTCGTTTAGCACAAAAGATTACAGACCAAGAGGTCGAGCGTGGTTCGCTACCACCTCGTGTTTCTACTACTACCACTACTGCTACAGCTACCACACCTGCTAATGATAACAAACGTAAATGGAATGATACTGACAAGGTGTCCAGCGTGAGTCAATCACAGAAAAAGCATGACAACAGCAACAGTCGTAGCTTCAGCCAGTCCTCTTCTGTTAACCAAGGTTAGAGCAGCAATCCAAACCAAGGCTCCTATGCGGGAAGGCAGCCAAAGTGTAGCAAGTGTAACTATCATCATCGTGGACCGTATGTCCAAGCCTGCCATAGGTGCGATAAGGTGGGCCAAAAGACTGCAGAGCTCCATTTCCAAAGCAACAGCAGCAGCAGAATCAGCAGCAACAACAGCAGCAACAACAACAACAACTGCAAAGGCAACAGCCCCATCAGAACTAAGGCAATAGGAAAGGGTGTTTCTAGTGCGGGGACAAGGGTCACATTAAACGGGATTCCCCTCAGTTGAATCAGAATGCCAATGACAACAACAACCGTCAGAACAACTACAATGCGGGAAACGACAATAACAATGCTGGGAACAACAATAACGGCAACAATGGGGGCAATGGTGCTCGTGGAAGAGTATTTACAATTGGCGCTGGTGATGCTAGGAACGATGGCAATGTTGTGACTGGTACGTTTTCTGTGAACAATCTCTTTGCTTCTGTGTTATTTGATTCCGGTGCCGATTGGAGTTATGTATCCTTGGAGTTTAGTCGACGGTTAGGGTTAGCTCCAACACCTCTAGAAACCAATCATGTAGTAGAATTGGTTGATGGCAAGTCAATTGAGGCCTCATACGTTCTTCTGGGGTGCAAACTCGATCTTGTGGGTCAAGTGTTTGACATCGACCTTCTTCCCGTTACTCTTGGTAGTTTCGACATAGTGGTTGGTATGGACTGGTTGTCCAAGCACCGTGTTGACATACATTGTAAGGAGAAAATCGTACGTATACCACTCCCTAGTGGGGAACCGCTGTCTGTTCAGGGTCATCGAAGTGGTGCTATTGTCAACATCATTTCATCCATGAAAGCCCAAAAGTGTTTGCGGATGGGCTATCCTGCTATTCTTGCGCTTGTTACCGATACTCAACCCGAAGAAAGGAGAATTGAAGATCTACCAGTTGTTTGTGAGTTTCCTGACGTATTTCCCGAGGAACTTCCAGGTTTACCCCCACACCGTCAGGTTGAGTTCCAAATTGATCTTACACCAGGAGCAGCCCTGATTGCTCGTGCACCATATCATCTTGCACCTGGAGAGTTGCAAGAACTGTCTAATCAACTCTAAGAACTGTTGGATAGAGGCTTTATCCGACCTAGCTCTTCTCCTTGGGGAGCCCCAGTTCTGTTTGTAAAGAAGAAAGACAGGACTTTCCGCATGTGTATCGACTACCGTGAACTCAACAAGGTGACAATTAAGAATCGTTATCCCTTACCTCGCATCGACGATCTATTTGACCAGTTGCAAGGGTCAAGCTTCTACTCAAAGATTGATCTAAGGTCGGGCTATCATCAGATGAGAGTCCGAGAGGAGGATGTTCCCAAAACGGCCTTTCGCACGCGGTATGGCCATTACAAGTTTCAGGTCATGCCATTCGGGTTAACCAACGCACCGGCGGTATTCATGGATCTCATGAATCGTGTATGTAAACCATATCTTGATGATTTCGTCATCGTGTTTATCGATGACATTCTGATCTACTCTAAGAGCAAGGAGGATCAGGAGCGGCACTTGCGTCTTATCTTGGAGCTCATGAGGAAGAAGCAGCTTTACGCAAAATTCTCTAAGTGCGACTTCTGGATTTGAGAAGTACACTTCCTTGGTCACATTGTTAACGAGCTGGGAATACACGTGGATCCCGCTAAAATCGACTCTATCAGGAATTGGGCAGCACCAAAGAATCCTTCGGAGGTGCGACAATTCCTTGGTCTCGCTGGGTACTATCGTAGATTCATTGAGGGATTTTCAAAGATCGCTCAACCTCTCACCGCGTTGACACAGAAGGGTGTTGCATATTCTTGGGGAACTAAACAGGAAGACGCTTTCCAACTTTTGAAACAAAACTCTGTAGTGCACCAATCCTATCTTTACCTGAGGGTACCGAAGATTTGTGGTGTACTGTGATGCTTCTATTCAGGGTCGCGGTTGCGTGTTGATGCAACGCGAGAAAGTGATAGCCTATGCTTCCCGACAGCAGAAGAATCATGAGAAGAACTACATGACTCACGACTTGGAGTTGGGGGGCCGTGGTCTTTGCGTTAAAAATCTGGAGGCATTACTTGTACGGTACTAAATGCACCATTTATACCGACCACAGGAGCCTTCAGCATATCCTTGACTAGAAAGAGTTGAACATGCGACAGCGTCACTGGGTGGAACTCTTAAACTATTATGATTGTGCAATCAAATACCATCCAGGCAAGGCTAATGTTGTAGCGGATGCCCTTAGTTATAAGGAAACGAAGCCTAAACGAGTTCGAGCTTTGCAACTCACCATCCATTCCAATCTACCTGATCAGATTCGCTCTGCTCAAGTTGAAGTATTGAAAGATGGAAACCTTAAAGCCGAAGCCATGCGAGGGTTGGAGAAACAACTTGTTGAAAGATCTGATGGCATTCGATATTTCATGGAGCGGATTTGGATCCCCTTGTACGAAAATCTCAGGGAGCTTGTGATGGACGAAGCACAAAAGTCTCGATACTCTGTTCATCCAGGTTCTGATAAAATATATCAGGATCTAAAAGTCTTGTACTGGTGGCCGAAAATGAAAGCCCACATAGCGATGTATGTGAGCAAGTGCTTGACTTGTGCAAAGGTCAAAATAGAGTACCAAAAACCCTCTAGTTTGCTTCAGCAACCAGAAATACCCATGTGGAAATGGGAACAGATCGCCATGGATTTTGTCACAGGTCTACCTAGAACTCAAAACGGGAACGATACCATCTGGGTGATCATCGACCGTCTCACGAAATTAGCGCACTTTCTCGCGATCAAGGAAACTGACAAGTTTTCACAGCTGGCTGGCATTTATCTGAAGGAGGTAGTTTCCAGACACGGAGTGCCAACCTCCATTATCTCTGATCGTGATCCGCGTTTCATATCCGATTTGTGGCAAGCGATGCACAAATCATTTGGCTCACGTCTTGACATGAGCACTGCTTATCACCCTCAAACGGATGGTCAAAGCGGACGAACCATCCAGACACTTGAAGACATGTTGCGAGCATGTGTGATCGACTTTGGTAAAGGTTGGGAAAAGCACCTGCCATTGGTAGAGTTCTCGTATAACAACAGTTACCATTCTAGTATCAAGGCAGCTCCATTCGAGGCTTTGTATGGACAGAAGTGCCGATCTCCTCTTTGCTGGGCTGAGGTTGGTGACAGCCAGATCACAGGTCTAGAACTTGTGCTTGAAACCTATAAAAAGATTGTCCAGATCAGAAATCGCATGGTGGCAGCGCGTGACCGTTAGAAAAGCTACGCTGATAAGCGTAGGAAACCTTTGGAGTTCGCTGTATGCGATCGCGTTATGTTGAAAGTTTCACCCTGGAAGGGTGTGGTGCGCTTTGGGAAGCATGGAAAACTGAATCCACGATACGTTGGTCCGTTCAAAATCTTAGAAAGAATCGGCAAGGTTGCCTGTCGGCTTGAGTTACCTGACGAGTTGGGTAACGTTCATGATGTCTTTCATATCTCGAATTTGAAAAAGTGTTTGTCCGATGAAACACTTGTCGTGCCATTGCAAGAACTAAAAATTGACGACAAGTTACAGTTCATTGAAGAACCTATTGAAGTCATGGATCGAGAAGTTAAGGTTCGTAAGCACAGTCGAATCCCAATCGTGAGAGTTCGTTGGAACTCAAGACGTGGACCGGAGTTCACGTGGGAACGCGAAGATCAAATGAAGCTTAAGTATCCTTAGCTGTTTAACACTACTAAATCAAATCTTGATGCACCTGGTGAATTTCGGGATAAAATTCCCTTTCAAGTTGGGGATTATGTGGCACCCGGGGGAAATCCACAATCATCTTGAACTACCATTCCATTCCTTTGTCACCGCTTGTCAAATTTTGGGACGAAATTTCTTTCAAGTTTGGGATGATGTGACAACCCGTAATTTCAAGAGTCTATCTTCATACTGTTTCCCTTTCTATGTGTTGTGCTTTGTGTAACTGGCGAGTACATTATCTAAATAACGAATATGTTTGTTTATAAATGAATGGTTGCGAGTTTATGTGTTGTGCGTTATGTGAATTGTGTGCGTATGTATAATCTCGTTGCATAAAACCTTGGGCCGCACACCTTTGCTCAACCCGTTCTCGGCCCAAATGAGACTCAAGTATGGGCTCGGCCCTCCTCTATATCGCATACACACACATAACTTGTGTGTGTGATTCTCATAATTTAAAAAACACAAAAGGTTACACCAAACCCTAAAAATCCTCCACTGCCTTGCACATCTGACGGCAACCCTATTCCTCTCTTGAAGATCTTCACAAACTTCCATCTTATTCCTTTCAGTTAGTACGTAATTACTCTTGCTTGATTTAATTCCTTGCTACACTAAGTGTATGATGCCATGATGTATTGTTTGATTTTGTTATCAACAAGTGTTCCACATATAGGATTTGCATGGTGGTAGGATTCTTGATGTACACATAGTAATAATCAACTGTTAAGTTTAACTTAGAAGCATGATTGATGTTGATGATCGATGATCTAGGTTACAAGCATGATTAGAATTCGATTAGTTTACCATGATAATATTAGGTGTTCTAGGTGACTATATTAACAATGTTTAATGTGGATGAGCTAGATTGTGTCATGTATGATTGAATAATAACATTCTTGATCATGGAAAATCGATGTAAATGATGATGATTATGATTGATAAGATGAAACTGTTATGGGTTAGGGTTTATGTGAAATATGGGAAGTAATTGGTAAAAATTGCACAAAGGAAATAATGTAACTGACAACATAATTTATGGGCATGATTAACCACATTCACGATCGCATAATAAAGGGTGGACCGCACACCTTTATGCTGGTCGCACACAAAGGTTGGGCCGCACATATGACTCACTTGGACCGAATTTTGTAGATGGGCCACATAGTCTTGTGGGCTGCATATTGCTTAGGTCGCACACCTTCACTCGTGTCGCACACCCGAGTTGGGAACGCACACTTAAACCCGGATCGCACACTTTTGATAATGGGCCAGAGATAATGGGCCACACAATGTAGGACTTGCACACTTTCGTTATGATTGCATAGCCCACGGGATCTTGGACACCTTTGGGCTTTCACACCATTGGGTCACACGCACATATTTAAATGAGATACATGTTATGAGTCGCACACCTTGAACTTGGGATATCTGCTATGAAGCCGTTCAGTAGAGCGTGCGACTAAAATGTTGTTGCTTATGTGGATTCTGTATGAAACATGATACATGTGTGAACAGATGTGTTTGCTAGAATACGTGAATGACTATGATTAATTATGTGATGGTGAAACTGATTATCATTGGTAATATTGTTAGGATTTGATTGACTAACTGTGAATAACGTATCATATCTTACCGAGCAAATCTAAGGTGACTAACTGCGATATTTGAATGGTTAAAATATTGTTATGTCTGGTTGTGGCATGTAAGTGTATGTGTTGTTTAAGGAGTAATGTTTAGATCTAGCATGACACCATACTTGATTCTCGAAAAACTTGTGTCGACGAAGCTTATGTCGACGAAGAGCTGGGATTCTTCGCCCAAACTCCCTCCGACGAAGTATAGTTCTTCGTCGGGGGGTCCTTTGCCGAAAAGGGCCTTGGCCCAGGGTGGTTCGCGGCCCAACTGACATTTTGTTTGTATAACCCCTCATAATCAATAAACGTAATCACGAAACCCTAAAGTCCTCTCTTCCCATCCTCTGTGCGACGACAGTTTAGGGAATCTCGAAGCGTATCTCTCTTACCTAGCATCGATCATCTCTCGGTGAGTATGATTACGATTGTGGTTATTTGTTTGATTGTACTCGACTGCGTGTAATTGGTTAACATGTGTGCAACAGTGATCTTAAACCATGTTGATCTAGGGTTGTAGATTAACTTGATTCATATCATGAGCAATAATATCTGTTGAAAACAAACAAGTTAGGGTTGATCTATTAGTGTTTTTGACTATTACTAATCAATAACAAGGGTATGTAATTCGGTGTTAATGATGTGGGGTTATTAGTTATGATGATGAACGACGATTAGGGTTGTATGAACATCCAAGAATAACTGTTGTTTGATCCATTATTCATGCCGAAAATGTGTTAACTGTTGTTATGTGTTTAATAAGTTGTAACTGTTTGATGAGGGGCGACGAAGACCATCCACGACGAAGATTCTGGCCCGACGAAGGATGGATTCTTCGTCGGCTGACTCTTGACGAACCTCCTTGGTTCTTCGCCATGCCCATCCATGACGAAGAATTGATTCTTCGTCGTCTGGTGTTGACGAACTCCTTGAATCCATCGTCAAATTCGTCTCAGGCGAAGAATGAATCTTCGCCATAGGGATACTTCGATGTGAAGATAATGGGCAGAACAGTAGACAGTTGTGATGCATAGGTTGATGGATACTTGTGTTTATAAATGCTATTTGTTGCATGATAACAATACTGATTAAGGATGAGAAATCTGACTTATCTTGTGTAGGTAGAACATTCACCTGTTAAGTATTGATTTGTGACATCCACATGGGATGTGGACTTGTATGAGAACTGAATACTTGTTATGTGATATACTGTGATCTTAGCAGAAAATGCAATCTGTGAAAATACGTGTACTGTTATGTGATTGACTTGCATATGAAACCCATACACTTGTTACGTGACTTTACGACAAACGTTATGGATCAATGGGTTGCATGATTAACGGTTACGACTTGTATATGGACGTGTGTTGTACTTGTTTGCTACTTGTGAAAAGTGTATTATGGATATGTGATACTTGTGAACACTATACTGACTATTCTTGGTAACCACGGTAGGGTATGGTTGACCAACTTGGAATGGGTAATATAACATACTGAGCAATCTAAGGTGAGTTCACTTCTCTTGAGCATGCGTCCCGGTGGGTGGGACAGTCAAACGGGTATTCCTGAGAGGAATAAGTTTTTGGATTAATCAAACGGGTATTCCTGAGAGGAATAAGTCTTTTTGGATAAAAACTGGAATGTTGGATAATACACTCATTTCCTATCACCTTAAGTCCCATCTTATACCGAATAGTTACCTGAGAGGTAACGGGGTATTAGTTGATAACGCTATTAGGCTTGGCAACCTCACACCGTACCTGAGAGGACGGACGTGAACTAATGACCTTAATCATGACCAATGCTTAGATAGGGGGCATTGGGGACAGGCAAAAAAATCTGGAGCCATCTTGTACGGTACTCGAGTTATTATCAACATTACTTTCAAAATCGTTATTAAACTGGATTAAACACTTGGTAACCAAACGTTTTCATAAAACCGTGAACTCACCAGCATTGTCTGATACACTTGTTTGCATGCTCGCAGGTTATAGACATATATAGATGTGGAACTTGTAGTCTCGGAGGCTAGAGTGGTCATGGGTTTAGATACATGGAATCGCGAGACAAGTCTAATGGTTTTCATACATATGGTTTATGAAACACTTAATTAATGATTTATGCTTCCGCTGAACACGTTGAATTACATTTAATGTTTTGTAACACTTTATGTTAATGAATGAAAGTTTTTATTTGAAATATTTATATGAGTTCAATGTGATCGGTGGCTAGATCCTGGTACGTCACACACCTCACGGGGGTTTCCGCATGTGGTATTTTGTGGGTGCGACAGTTTGGTATCAGAGCCACTGGTTATAGTGAACTTGGTTTTAAAAATGTTTTTATAAAACCATACTATAACCAAACAGTTCTGAATACGTGAATACGACCATGACACTCAGCTCCAAATTGCAAGGTTCGTCTTTTCACCTGTGGTATACATTACATGAATAGTGTACACTTGTTTATGATATAGCATACGGACACACACTTGTCACTATAGCATAATTACATGAATTGCTTGTTTACAGTATGATGCGTTGCTAGTATGTCGTAGTCCCTAGATTTCTCTGATCTTGTCATTTTGATAACCTCCGTTGACATTTGAGTTGAGGAACCATTTGACATGAGTTAGGAGGAACTGAGATAAGCATGCAAATCACAATATTATTGTGGGTGCACACATAATAATAATGTGGGGTGCATGTGAGTCCTAGTGAGGCTTAACAAGTGAAAAAGGGGTTCTGTTCCATTATTCAATCTAATGAAAAACATAACAAATCTATAGGAGTCATAGCGATGACTGCCTCCTACCAAGCGTGATCTTTTCACTTCCCTGTAAATCCTTATGAATAACGTTGATGTTAGGTATTGCTTAAACACGTATCAGAATGCCTGAGTAACCCGTATGAGAAAGTTAGGTGCTAGTGCGAACATCTCTGAGCTAGTTGTCGAATCATTGAACGTTTGGTCTGTACTTTCCTCACTTTTCTCGAATACCTGAACCTGACGAATTGACGCCTCAAATCTCGAAGTATGATCACTACTGTGCTCTCTAGCAACTTACCGTGTATTGTTCAATTGACTCGTAAGGCCGATGGATAAGTAGATGAACGTAATACATTACCAACCCTATTATTAGGACGACCCTGCTTTCCAACGACGAACATCAGCAGATTGATTTCAATCAAGTCACTAATTCTAGTCAGCAACCTCTAGGAGCCAACTTTTACGAATTCATCTGGGGATAAACGATGACAATTGATTAGAGTGTGGAATGTGTGACTGCTAGCGCAATGGGTAGTACTCTAGGATGTGACAAGAACAACGGGAAGGTGGACCCAACTGGCAAAAGACCGTAGAGATCTGTCTACAAAGCAACAACGTTAGGGGAAATGACCACGGTGACAGTAAGGTACTCGCAATCGTAACCCTCAGTATGGGAATGAAGGTGACTTCGACAAGGATTGACTGTTGTTGAGTCAAGACGCCAACAACCAAGGGATCAATGGCGTCATTAGGAATCCTCGTAACGATAACAACGACCCTGGATGTGATGCTCGTGGCAGAGCGTTTAAGATTGGCGTGGGTGACTCCAGGTATGATAGCAACATGGTGATTTGTACGTTTTTGGTAGCAAATCTCTTCGCCTCTGTTCTGACTTCACTCCGACACCTCTCGAGACTAGACACGTTGTAGAACAGGTTGATGACCAGACAAGAGAAGCCTTATACGATCAGTTAGGGTGCCAACTCGATCTTTCAGGTCGCGTGTTCGACCTTGACCTCCTCCCTACTACTTTTAGAAGCTTCGATGCAGTCGTTGTTATGGACGGAATAACCAGGTCCCGAGCAGAAATTCTAGGTAAGGGGAAAATAGCACGTACATCCTTCCCTGGTAGGAGATTCACTGGTTGTCAGTATCACTTCAGTGACGGAAGCCCCGAGGTGTTTCCGCTACCCTACTACTCTATCACTGGTTACCAATAGACAGCCTGAGGAAAAGAAGATTGAAGATCTACTAGTTGTTCGTGGTTTTCCCGATGAGTTCCCTAAGAACTTCCAAGTAATTACTTCCACATCGTCAGGTGGAATCACAGCTTGATCTCACGACAGAAGCAGCCCCGATTACCCGTATTTATTATTGTCTTGCACCAAGAGGGTCGCAAGAACTGACTAATCGGCTTCAGGAACAGTTGGACAGAGGTTTTGTCCGATCTACTTTTTCGCCTTGGGGAAACGTTAGTCCTAATCGAGAGCAGGAAGGCTTGGTTTCTTCACACGTGTATCGATTATCTATGTTGGGATTGAACCCTACCAAAGGAACAGTTGATAAAGCCAAAACTGGATCAGATCAGTGGATTCACAATAAGCAGATGTTTGCATCAGTCTTTCCCCTCAGAAGTGGCCCTAACAACTGATGACCTCTATCTACTGTCCATCTACAACAACTGCTGTTTACTCAACATCTGATGAAGACCTAAAGATTGTTGAAGACAAACTCTGATGCTCAATCTACTGTCATGGTTCAAGTACTGCTGATGAGACAAAGCACTACTAGGAGTATAACAGTGGATTGGGAAGTAGTAGTTTTGTCTATCTTTTGTATGTATTGTAATCAGTAGTTTGTAATAGCAGTAGTTGTATTAGATCAGCGGTTGTAGGTTGTTAGGAGGTTAGATCTCACTTTCATGGTGACGTCAGCAAAGATGCTTCAGTGGTTTGCTCGTATCTATAAATAGAGCAGTACCCTGTACTGTTCTATTAGCTCTTTCATCACTTGTCATTCTGTACGAACAAACCAGTGTGAGCTCAGGCTGAGGGGGAGATTGTATTGCATGCATGCAACGTGTAATTGAATCATTGTAATAAATATAATCATTCGATTCCATGGCAAACATGTGTGTTGAAAGCAATTCTTCCATTTGATTGTGTAGTGAAAGTTTGTTTCCATTTTAATTCCGCTGCAATTACTCATTCATATTCATAATTCTCAAACAAAAACACAATCATAAGAAACTCAGATCCTAACAATTGGTATCAGAGCTAGGACAGTCAAATTTGATCTAACAAACATTTTGACGTAAAAGTTCAGCTCATAATCGTTGATACTTATAATTGTTCATTTTGTTGAAAAACAGAGTAAGGTTTAATCACGAGCAAAGTTGATTAATCAGTACCTGTAAAACAACCAGGATGACGTCACAATCACAAGATGTTAACAATAGCATCAGTTCACTCTTCAAACCACCCATGTTGAAACGAAATGAATACAACATCTGGCAGAGAAGGATGGGTCACATCCTTGCTCAACAGAATACCGGATGTTGGAAGTCGGTCATCTTTGGACCACATGTTCCAATGGTGCCGAGTGCTGAGGATCTAAAGGTTTTTGTTCCTAAGAAAATTGATAACTATATGGACCAGGATTTTCAGAAAATTGAACTAGATGCCAAGGCATTCAGCATCGTTGCATCTGCACTACCAAATGAAATTTATGCTAGGCTGTTACACTGTAACAGTGCCAAGGAATTGTAGGATGCACTGAAGGAACAGTTTGGGGGAACTGAAGAAGTAATTGAAAATAATAGGGAAATTCTGAATCAACAGTATGAAACCTTTTGTCACATTAAGGGTGAAACATTAACACAACAGTTTGAGCGATTCAGTTGTCTCATTAGTGAGCTAAGACTTGTTAATGTTGAATTTGCTAATTCAACACAAAATAGCAGGTTTCTTAGGTCACTACTTGAAAAATGGGATACAATTGCCTTTGTGACCAGAAATTATGTTGGGTTCAAAGATCTGACCCTGACCCAACTTCATGGTAGACTCCTGACCTATGAAAGGGAGTTAAACCAGAAAAAGAAGTTGCAAGAGTCTGGCAAAGTTGATGATGACTAATCATTTGGCAACACAGCTCTTTTGGGTCAGGAAGAGTCTGGCAGTAGTAAGGATCAGAGTTATGATCATTTTATTGACATAACTGCTGGTGGAAACTTCAACTCTGATCCTCACAGCATATAGAGAAAGCTAGAACTCTGATAATCTATGCTTTGAACTCAATGACCTTCAACATTTTGATCCAACTGACTTAGAGGAAATGGACATTTTGCACCAACTTGCACTGCTGAGTGTTAGAACCAGCAAGTTTTACAAAAGGACAGGGAGAAAATTTCCAGGGTTACATGGGAACCTAAAAGTAGGGCTGGATAAGTCAAAGATTAAATGCTATAAGTGTAATAGGTTAGGTCATTTTGCTAGGGAATGCAGGAGTCAAACCAATGGACCAATTATTACACATCCTAGCTCAAACCCTAGACCACAAAATAACCAAAACACTGTGCACTATGCCCAATATGCCCAATATGCCCCTGCTGCTCATGTAAACACTGCTCATTATGCACACCCTGCAACCCTTGTGCCTGTGCATTATGTTCAAACCACTGTTCCTCAGATACAGTATGTCCAGGCCCCTGCTCCTCAGGTTCAGGTACAACAAGCTGCACCTCAACAAACTGCACCAGCAGTGGTTCAACCAGATCAGCAAAGCTTTTTCACCCAAGGCTTTGTTGACTGGAGCAGCTTACCTGATGAGCTAGGTGATGAAAATTTTGCACTCTATGCTACTAATGATGCTTCTAATGATGATTTTTGTTTCATGGCATTAGAGTCAATACAAGAAGGGCTGGAAGCTGAAGAAGGACAATCAAATGATGAAGTAGTGGACAAAATTGCTGAAGCAGTGGTTACAGCTATTGCTGGTGAAATACTGTTGGGAGAAAACTCAGAACCCCTGTTGGAACCACTGTCTGACCCCTGGTCTGAAGAAGAAGAGAAAAAACATGGTGAAAAGGAAGAGAAGGTGGCTGACAAGAAAGAGCATGTTTGTGACTGTGCCATGATGGCTGCAACCAAGGTATCACCTCAGGTTCTTAAAAATCTGTGTTCAGACAAATGCATCATAGCATTTGCTAACATTAAAGAGGTGAATGAAAATCTTAGGGATAGAGTGTTAAATGATGAAGTTCAATTTGAAAAGTCTTTAAAAGAACTGAAAATCAAATTGACTGAAAAAGATAATGAAATCTGCAGTCTCAAACAAGAGCATAGCATAACCAAGGACCAACTCCAGACTATGATAGAAAAATATCAAGCCTACAAAAAGGAGTTGGAATCCACCCAAATCACTTGTGAAAAATGGGTGGAATCCTGCAAAGGTTATGAAGTTATGCTTGAAAAACAGATCAAAAGCAATGTAAAATTTGGTGTAGGTTTTAGAAAACATAACCAAGTTGAAAACAATGCTGTAAATGAATCTGGTTTTGTTGAAATCATTCCTACAAATAAGGATGGCCAAGAGGTTAAAATAACTGATAAACTTGGTAACAAGATCACTTTGGAAAGATCTGTGGAGTCCTTAACTTTTGAGGAGATTGAGAAATACCAATTTAAACCCACATGGTCTGATGAGTGTGACATCCTTGAAAACTTCAAACCTATAGACTTCACAACCATTGATGGTGTCAAAGCTCCTAAGGCCAAGGTTATTCCTCTTAAGGACATCCCAACAGTGGTTCAAAACTCTGTTGCAAAGGAGTCTGAAAAGAAGAAGAAAAGAGAAAAGATTAAAAACCTGTTTTGTGACTTTTGTGAAAAGAAAAATCACTTGACCAAAGATTGTTTTCACTTAAAAGCTTATGATCTTAACAAAACAAGTACTATTGTGCCTTCACAGAGCTGCACCATCTGTGGTAAATCAAATCATTCTACTCAACAATGTGTGTACCTGAAATCCTTTGAGGTCAAAAAGGAAGAGTACATGTCAAAAACACCAATGAGTTCATCAAAACCACAAGTCCAACAACAACCACTGTTTGTGCCAGTTCAAACAGTGGTTACAAAACAGCTGAACCAAACCTCTGTTAAAAGAGAAGTTTAGGTGACTGATACACCCCCTGCAAACCAATACCGAAGAGGTAAAGGTCAATCACCATACACTAGGGTCCCACATGTTTATGAAGCTTACAAAAGGCCTTCTAAACCAAGAGTGAACAGGTATCCCTTTGGGTACCAGCAGATGATAGGGCAAGACCCCCAACAGTGGTTAGAGAAGACTAGTTCTAAAACTGTCCAAACCCCTGAGCTAACCACTGTCCATCCTAGGGGTGTGCACGGTTCGGTTCGGTTCGGTTTGGTTTTTGGGTAAAATTAAAATCGAAACTGAAATGTCAGTTTTTGGCTTTTTAAAACCGTTCGGTTTCGGTTTTTTGATTTTGGTTTTTTCGGTTTTTATGTCGGTTCGGTTCAGTTTTTCGGTTATTTCGGTTTTTGGAACAAAATTTAAAATATAAGAATATTTATTATATGTTTACATTTAAGTTATTATAGTTAACTTCTTTAATTAATATTGTTTACATAAACCTAACCTTTTAATCTATTTTTATGTTTCTCTAAAGTTTTTATTAAGACATTTTCTTTTATAATATTTTGAAGATCATTTAATTTTTATATAAAATTTTGTAATTTCTTGTAGGTAATAAATAGATCACTTCAATTATAAATAAACATATAATGTTTTTATTATAAACACTTAACGTTCAAGAATAAAATTAATAATTTCTACTAGCATTGGGTTAAACATTTAAACAACTTAAACTTAAAAATATATGGATTGTAACTTATCGGTTCGGTTCGATTTTTTAGGTTATTGAAAATGGTTATCCAAAAACCGAACCGAAATTTTCGGTTATTAAAAATCTGAAAACCGAACTGTCGGTTTTTGTTTCGGTTTGGTTTTTTTGGTTCAGTTTTGTCGGTTATTTCGGTTACGGTTCGGTTATTTCGGTTTTCTGCTCACCCCTAGTCCATCCACCTGAACTTAACCTAGACACTGTTGAGACCCCATCCAAAGCCTTATTGGCTTTGGAGACCCTCATGAACTAACCTTTTACTTGATGTGCAGGGAGCTTCTGCATGCTTAGATAGTCTTTGGTATGTAGATAGTGGAGGCTCCAGGCACATGATAGGATGTAGAGCCCTACTCAAAGAATTCAAAACTCATGGATAGGGGGATATATCCTTTGGTAATAATAGTAAAGGGAAGGTGATGGGGGTCTGGTACAGTTCAGTCTGGTAATGTTAAGTTTGAAAATGTCAATCTAATAGACAATCTAAAATTCAACCGCCTTAGTGTCTCACAAATGAGTGATAAGGGCTATGGCTCATTCTTTACTAAGGATTGTTGTAGGATTATTGGACCAGAAATGGTTAAAAAGACTGAAGAAATAATAAAAATGGAAAAAAACTCAACTTATTGCTCAAAGGAGTGACAATGTTCACGTAGTTGATTTGTCAAAAGAGAGCCCCAGGACTGATGCATGTCTGTTCTCAACTGCCTCTAACAAAGAGACAGAACTTTGGCACAGGAGATTGGGGCATACAAATCTCAAGTCAATCACTGCTTTGTCAAAACAGGGGTTAGTAAGAGGTCTTCCTCAAAAACTGTTCACCTGTCCTGAGCATTGTGTTTCCTGCCTAAAAGGAAAACAACATAAAAGCTCCTTTAAGTCCATTGAAGAGTCCAAAACAACCAAGTACCTGCAAATGCTGCACATGGATCTGTTTGGCCCAGTAAAAGTCATGAGTCTTAAAAATAAAAGATATTGTTTGGTGATTGTAGATGACTTTTCTAGGTTTACATGGACTTATTTCTTACATTCCAAAGATGAGACTGCAGGAATTTTGCAAGACTTTGTTACACAGGTTGAAAAGCAATTTGACTTGCCAGTAAAAGTCTTCAGGAGTGACAATGGCACAAAGTTTAGAAATAGGGAGTTGGATGAGTTTTGTGTGTCAAAAGGAATTGTAAGGCAGTACAGCATTCTAAGGACACCAGAGCAAAATGGGGTTGTTGAGAGAAAGAACAGGACATTGATTGAGGCTGCCAGAACCATGCTTGCTGATTCAGGTTTTCCATTAACTTTCTGGGCAGAGGCAGTAAACACTGCTTGCTATGTCCATAACAGAGTTTTAATCAACCCCATGCATCAAAAGACTGCCTATGAACTTCTGTATAAAATCAAACCACTGATCTCATACTTTAAAGTATTTGGCTGCCCATGCTTCATTTTGAACTTAAAAGACTCAATTTCAAAATTTGCAGCTAAAGTAGACAGTGGATATCATTTGGGATACTCAACCACTGCCAAGGCCTACAAAGTGTTTAACACAAGGACCAAAACAGTGGAAGAGACTTTGAATGTGAAGTTCAATGAACTTTCTTCAATGAAAATCCCTGTAAACCCTGCAGAATTGTTTGATCTTGATAAATTTACTTTTGAAAATGTTTATGTCAAGACTAACAGTGCAGGTCCATCAGAAAATCTTCCATCAGACAATGGATATGAAGTAATCCTTCCACAACAAACCCTCAAATCCATTGCCAGAGCAGCAGATATCCAAAACAGCTGTCAAAGCTCAACCACTGCTACCTCAACAGTTGTTGACCAAAGTAGCCCATTAACCCCTGCTTCCACATCATCAAACACTGTTGATACAAGTCCTCAAACAGTGGATAAAAGTCAACATGTTTCCACACCATTACCACCTATTCCTCCACCTCCATTTCAAGCCACTGATGGATCATCAAAGTCACCATCAGTGGATAGCTCAGATGATTCACATCTGCAGCCCTCGCCCTTAAATGCCATTGTTCCATACAAAGGAGATTTAATCTTCTTGAAGTCTCATACACCTGACCAAATCATTGGCAACATCAGTGAAGGGGTGCTCACACGAAAGCAATCCCAAAACACCTGTCTTTTTGCTGGTTTTCTATCTCTCCATCAGCCAGTCAAGTACCAAGAGGCAATAAAAGACAACAGCTGGATAGAAGCCATGCAAGAGGAGCTCCAACAGTTTAAAAGACAACAAATATGGGAGCTTGTCCCACTGCCAGAGGGTGTGAGTCCTATTGGCACAAAGTAGGTCCTCAAAAACAAAACTGATAAAAGGGGCATTGTTGTCAAGAATAAAGCAAGGCTAGTGGTTCAAGGTTTTAGACAGGAAGAGGGCATTGACTATGATGAGACTTTTGCCCCTGTAGCAAGATTGGAAGCTATCAGACTGTTCTTGGCCTTTGCTGTCAACCACATCATAAAGGTGTATCAAATGGACATTAAATGTGCATTCCTCTATGGCAAAATTCAAGAAGTGGTATATGTTTGTCAACCTCCAGGTTTTGAGGATCCATTTAATCCAAATAATGTCTACAAGCTAAATAAAGCTTTGTATAGACTGAAACAAGCACCTAGAGCCTGGTATGAAACTCTTTCCACCTTTCTTCTTTCCATTGGGGTTCACTAGAGGTAAAATTGATAAAACATTGTTTTTAAAATGGAGAGGGAAAGATTTGATGATTGTCCAGATTTATGTGGATGGCATCATTTTTGGAAGCACATGTTCTAAAATGTGTCAAGAGTTCAGACAACTCATGACAGCTGAGTTTGAGATGAGTGCAATGGGTGAACTCTAGTGCTTTCTTGGTCTCCAAGTAAGGCAACTGCAAAATGGAACTTTCATCCATCAAGGCAAATATGCCAAATAACTTTTAAAGAAATTTGAGATGGATGATTGTAAACCATGTAGTACACCCATAACAACCACAAAAATAGTCTTATCTGATGAAAAGGATGATTTGGTTGATCAAACTCTTTATAGAAGCATGATTGGGTCTTTATTGTACCTAGCTGCATCTAGGCCAGACATCATGTTTGCAACATGTGTTTGTGCAAGATCCCAATCAGCCCCTAGAAAGTCAAACCTTATTACTGTAAAAAGGATATTTAGATACCTAAACGGTGCTCCCACACTTGGTATCTGGTATCCAGCTGATGGAAATATCAAGCTTTCAGGTTTCTCAGATAGTGACTTTGCTGGATGTAACACAACAAGGAAGTCCACTTCAGGAGGGTGCCAATTTCTAGGCAATTGCTTAGTGTCTTGGCAAAGCAAAAAGCAAGCAGCTGTTTCAACATCCACTGCTAAGGCAGAGTATATAGCTGCTGCAAGCTGTACAGCCCAACTGCTTTGGCTTCAAAATCAACTGCTGGATTTTGGTATCACTGCCTTAAAGACACCTCTCATGTTGGACAGTCAGGCAGCAGAAAATATCATCAAAAATCCAGTCTCCCATTCAACCACCAAGCACATTGATATCAGACATCACTTTGTGAGGGATTGCTATGAAAAAGGTTTGATTTCTCTGCATCATGTTCCAACTAAAGATCAGCTGGCAGATGTGCTAACAAAAGCATTAGACACATCCACCTTTGAAAGCTTGATCTCTAGAATTGGCATGCTGAAAATGGAATAACAAGCAAAATCTTGTTTTTCTATGAATAAAAGCATTAAAATGTTTTCAGAAAATAAAAAATTCATCCTTAAAAATAGCTAAAAATGAAAATTTTCATTAATCCTTAAAAGTCTGCCATAACCACTATTTTTGGTTCAAACATCTTTTCTGTTAAAAGTTGTCCACTGCTGAAAGTTAACCTCTGTTCTCTCATTTTCCTTGTAAATAATGTTGATCAAACATCAGTGTTTTCATCCACTGATAGTTAAAATCAACCACTGTTTTCATTGTTACCGTTGCAAACCACTGATAATTGTTCCATCAGTGGTTTGCATAACAACTGTCATCCATTTTCATCAGAGGTTGTCACGTGGGCAGTACTTGGCCGTCAGATCCTTTTGTAACCGCTGCCACGTTAGCATTCACTTTTTCCCTTTATAAAACCTTGATCAAAACCCCAAACAGGGTTTTTCACTGTCGAATCGAATTCAAAATTCCTTTCTCAAAGCAGTTACCATCAATTTCTCTCCATTTCTCTCAAATCATTCACCGTCTTCTTCCTCTTGCAATCACACTAAAATCGCCATGGCTCTTCCATTCAAAGCTCCTCACAACTACTTGGGTCTACTTCAAAAACCAAGTCATACCACAACCTTCGACTCCGTCATTGACGCTCTTTCGTCTTCAAAGTACAAAACTTTGTTGACTTATGATGCTACAGTTTACCTGGAAACCCAGCAAGAATTTTGGAAAAATGCTAAACTTGATTCTAAGGATAAAAAGCCCTTCGCCATTAATTCTTCGATAAAGGGAGTTCCAGTTACCATTACACCTCAAACCATTTCGGAGGTATTTGAACTCGATGATCTTCAAGGTAAAAGCTCATTCCCAAAGTCTGAGTATCAAACCGATTTTCTTGAAAGAGGGTATGAAGAGGAAATGAAAAAAGATACTTTACAAAAAGACAGTTTTCCTCCTGCCACAAGGTTTTTATTTCATACCCACCTAATGTGTGTGTCCAATAAAACCACTGCTTTTAATGAAATACCATTGAAGATCCAATACCTGGGTTATGCTATATTGAATGAGGAAAATTTTAACTACTCCCAGGAAATCTTCAATGATCTGGTTAAAAATGTTAATAAAAAATCCTTTTTTTACTATTTCCAAGGTTTTTGAGCTACTATTTTAAAAAGAAATTTTCAAAGGATAATGCTCATGTGCTTATCCAAGGAGAACCTTGTCAAATAAACAGCCTAACCCCTGAAATATTCACACTGCTGTTAAAAATTTCCAAAACACAAGTAGAGGTTCCTGAGCAGACTTTAGCAGCAACCACTGCTCCTCATGTATCTGCTGCTGAGCCCACTGCTCAAGGTGATCACATCAGCACAACCACTGCTGTGAAACCCACACCTAAATCCACCAAAAAGCCCAAACAGAAAAAATCCAAAAAGCCCCCCAAACCCACAAAAAAGGTAACTCTGGAAGATGAGATCCCAGAGCAACTACCAGTGATAACACAAAAGTCACTAGAAACCACTGCTGCTACTTCCTCACAGCAGTTGGAAGAAAGATCTCAACCTAAGCCTAAAACTCCTCCTGCATCTTCACAAAAAGAGCAGGTTGTAAGCACAGGGACACCACGTTATGATGCTCTGGAATCACTTGATTCCATCATCCACAGCCCACCTCCCGGGGCAAATTCTCTTTCCACCCCTATCCTCACTGCACAAATTCCACCAACCATATTACCTCTATTGGATGCAGTTGATTTAGCCCAGACACAAATCAGTTCATCTCAATCACCTGTCAATGAGATTATGCCACAACTAGTGACTAAGTCTGGTGTCTCAATCTCTGTTAACCCACCAATAGTTGAGGAGGCTACACTGCAGGAAGTACAAGTACTTCCTGTCAGTAGTTCAAGTGGAGCAGCTACTACAAGTGTTGAACCCACTAGTTTACACTTGGACAGTAGTTTCATAAGTGAGACTCCCTTGAAGGCAATTTCCTCTTTGGGCACCAGGGTGTTTCCAGTATTCACTGGTACACTTAAAATGGTTACCCCTCCTACGGAAAGAAGTCCCCAGTACCAAGAAAAAGGGGCATCAGTGGATGATTTTTGGGAAACTTTCCCTAAGTCAACCATTGATACAACCACCACTGGTGGGAAATTAGATGATCCCATTAACTTGGGTGATGGTTTAATGTACCGAGAATTGACGGAGAGGGTTGACAAGATTGACACAACTATTGCAGAAATCAAAACAATGCTGCAACAGTTGTTACAAGCACAAAAGGCACCACCCACTGCTGCACCAGCTGTAACATCTGCTCCATCATCTGCTCCCACTGCTACTGAGATTTGGAGTTTATTTCAACCTCTGCTTCACAAACAAAGAGAATATGTTGATCAGCAACATGAAATTCAAGTTCAAAAGATCAGAAATTTGATGGAAGCTAGGTTCAGGGACACTCAGGCAGACATCAAGGCAATTAAGGCCCATATGTTGAAAACCACTGGCACTGCTCCTCCCTCAATCATTTTTGTGGACAACCCACCACCTAATGATGCCAAAAAGGGGGAGAAAATGAAGCAGTTAAAGAAAAAGGGATGAGAAGATGGTCTGTACATTGAACCAGATGCAAAATCTAACTTGGCTGCAGATCTCCCTAGGCCAGATGGTTACAAAAAGGTTGATGTAACCTTAAATGCTTTTGTTGATGAGAAAGCAAGGCTGAAAAAGGATATGGAGGCAAAGGGTAAATCAAGGTTTGAGGAGGAGAATAAAGTTTTAATGGCAATGGAAGAACAGGGTACTTCAGAGCCCAAGGATGATCAAGAAGAAAATCCTAAGCTCAAAAGAAGACAGCCCACTAGAAAAGTGAGGCAACCCAAAACCACACCTTCTAGAATCACAAAACATACTCTCCAAACTCCCAAAAACTCCTCACATCAAACCTCCAAACCAACAAATGTTAAAACACCTGTTGTATCAACAGCTGTTGGTACTTCAGTGGTTTCAGCAGATGTTAACCCAACAACCACCACTTCAACACACACTTCAACCACTGCCCTCACCACTCAATCCATTGCCACATCAAAAACATCCTCACCACCACAAAAACCACCATCCCAAAAGCCACCTGCTAAAAGGCAGAAGACATCAGATGACACATCATCTGTTGTAATGACAACAGTGGTTGATACACCTGGTTGATACACCAGTTGTTTCAACTGCTGTTAGTCAACCATCTACCACTCAAATCACCACCACTCAACCCACCAAAACACCACCAACCTCTCCTGAACCAAAAAGGAGAAGGATAATATTGGATGATGATTTTTCACCACCTCCAACATCTTCACAATCACTGACCCTTGCAACCATTCCAAACCCTGTTCCACTCTCTTCAGTACAAGCTATTAATCCAAACACTGCCATTACTCCTGCAGGAGTCCAGTACCCTTTAGATCTTCCAGCAGTGAGAGAGGAGATAAAATATTTTTACTCTAAAGATGACCCTGCAAAAAGGAGTCTTCCATCTCTTCAAGGTTATCCTAGGCCTAACAACATAGAAGAATATTTGAAGCTAAAGGCTCAACAGGCAGAGGATATCTCTAAAAGAAACACAAAAGGAAAATCAGACAAAGAGATTCAAAGAAACTTTCAATATCTGCTCACCCAAGTCAGAACTTTGGAGCAGTTTGCAAAAGATCTTTGTCAGAAACTTTCAGAAAGAGATGATAAAAGCCTGAGAAAAGATTACCTTGATCACATCATGGCATTCAAGAAATACAAGGCAGATAGAGCTCAATATAAAGAATGGACCATATCTGAGCTTAAAGAGTAGTTAGAAAGAGTACAAAAGATGAACAAAGACAAAGTCAAGCACACTCCTCCTGTTTGGTCAAAGTACAAGAAAAATGTACCTGAAAGAACTTTAAGGCTGAAGAGAATGAAAGAAGAGCTTACTACAGCTGATTTTGGGTCAAGGAATCATGTGACAAGATGGTCAGAAGATAAGGTTATAGCCTCTTACAAAAAGTTGGAAGAATTGAGAAAGAAAAATCCAAATATTCCTCAAAAGCCTGATTATCCTAAAGCAGTGGTTCCAACCAAACAACAAAAGCTACAAATCAGGAGATCCACTGCTCCACCTGCTGCCCTCCTTTATCAAAGAAGGAAACAAAAGCAGATGGATAAAGAAACAACAGAAGATATAGCACAAGGGGATTACATTATAAAAATGGTCCTTCAACAGATGATAGCAGAAAATCCTGAATTGGCAAAAACTACAAACACTACTCAACCAGTCATCACCAGGCCTCCATCTCCAAACTCATCTGCAAATAAACCTCTCCAAAGAAACCCAAAGGATTCAAAAATACTAAAGTGGAAGTTTGATAAACAGACCCACATATTGACATTGCTTAGATCCAATGGTGAAGTGAAGCACATATCAAGGGAACAAGCACTTGGCCTGGGTGTAAAGGATCTTCAAGATCTCCTTGAGCTTCCATTGTGCATGGATGAGGATGACACAAGTTCCATGGACTTTGAGTTACAATTCAAAGGCCAAGTTAGGGAATTTTTGATGAGGCAATAAAAATCCAATAATAATGAAGGGTTTTGGCATCATCTGTTCCAGGGGGAGATTGTTGGGATTGAACCCTACCAAAGGAACAGTTGATAAAGCCAAAACTGGATCAGATCAGTGGATTCACAATAAGCAGATGTTTGCATCAGTCTTTCCCCTTGGAAGTGGCCCTAACAACTGATGACCTCTATCTACTGTCCGTCTACAACAACTGCTGTTCACTCAACATCTGATGAAGACCTAAAGACTGTTGAAGACAAACTCTGATGCTCAATCTACTGTCATGGTTCAAGTACTGCTGATGAGACAAAGCACTGCTGGGAGTATAACAGTGGAATGGGAAGCAGTAGTTTTGTCTATCTTTTGTATGTATTGTAATCAGTAGTTTGTAATAGCGGTAGTTGTATTAGATCAGTGGTTGTAGGTTGTTAGGAGGTTAGATGTCACTTTCATGGTCATGTCAGCAAAGATGCTTCAGTGGTTTGCTCGTGCCTATAAATAGAACAGTACCCTGTACTGTTCTATTAGCTCTTTCATCACTTGTCATTCTATACGAACAAACCAGTGTGAGCTCAGGCTGAGGGGGAGATTGTATTGCATGCATGCAAAGTGTAATTGAATCATTTTAATAAATATAATCATTCGATTCCATGGCAAACATGTGTGTTGAAAGCAATTCTTCCATTTGATTGTGTAGTGAAAGTTTGTTTCCATTTTAATTCCGCTGCAATTACTCATTCATATTCATAATTCTCAAACAAAAACACAATCATAAGAAACTCATATCCTAACAATCTAGAACCTAACAAGATGTTAGTCAAGGACCGTCACCCTTTACCTCGCATCGACGAACTGCTTGACCAGCTGCAAGGGTCAAGCTTCTATTCGGGAATCGACTTAAGACCGGACTATCATCAGATGAGAGACCTAATGGAGGATGTTCCTGAACCGCCTTTCGAATGCAGAATGGACATGACGATCTTCTGTTCATGTCGACCAAGTCTCACAACACACTAGCAGTTTTATAGATTGCATGAATCGTATGTGTAAACCTTATCCCGCCGAATTAGTCAACCTTGTTTATTAATGACATTTGGAATCATTTCCAGGAGAAAGGAACACCATGAGTGGCACTTGTGTCTTACCTTTGAGCTCCTGAGGGAGGAGCAACTCTACGCGATGTCTTTCTAAGTGTGGCTTCTGGGTCTGGGAAGTACACTTTCTTGGTATCCTAGTCAACAAGTTGGGAATATAAGAGGAACTCACTATAGTCGACTCTACCAGAAGCTGGACGGCACCAAGGGACCCTTCGGACATGCGGCAAACTTCGAGTCTCACCCTTAGCAAACTTCTTAGTCTCGCTCGGTAATATTGTAGGTTCATCGGGGGATTTTCGAAGACCCCACAGTTGGTAACGCGATAACACAGCAGGGTGTTGTGTATTTGTGGAGGACAAAACAGGAGAACGTCTTTTCAGCTTTGAAACCAAACTCTACAGTACACCGAGTACTGTCCTTACTCGATGGTACAAGTAATTTGGTAGTATACCGCGTTGTTTCGATTCAGGGTCTCGGTTGCGTGCGGGTGCAACGCGAGAAGATGATAACTTTTGTTTCCCAGCAGTTGTAGATTTACAAGAAGATTTGCATGACTCACAACCTAGGGTGGAAGCCATGGTCCGTGCGTTGGATATCTGGAGGCATTACTTGTACGGAACCAAAGCGCTATTTAGACCGATCACAAGGGCCTTCAGCATATCTTTGAACAGCAAGAGTTAAACATACGACGACGTCACTGGACGGAACTCCCGGACGATTAAACCTAAATGCGTACAAGCTTTGCAGCCCACCATCGACTCTAACCTACTTGATCAGATTTATCCTGCTCAGACCGAAGCATTGAAGGAAGAGAATTTTCAAGTTGAACCCATGCGAGGCATGGAGAAGCAACTTTTGACAAGTTGGACGACATCCGCTACTTCATGGAACGAATATGGGTCCCACTATACGGCAACCGTAGGGAACATGTGTTGAGCAAAGCACACCAGCCTCGATATTCTAGTCGTCTGAGTTTTGATTGGGGATAGTAGGATCTAAAAATTTTGTACTAGTGACCGGGCATGAAGGCCCACATAGCAATGTATGTGAACGATGTTTGACTTGTGCGAAAGTCAAGATGGAATATCAGAAACCTTCTGGTTTGTGTCAGCAATCAGAAACACCCATATGGAAATGAGAACAGACGGCCATGGATTCTATCACTGGTCTACCAAAAAACTCGAAACAGAAGCGATACCACTTGGGTGATCGCAGAATGTCTCACGTAACCAACACACTTTCTTGCAATCAAGAAAAATGACAAGTCTTCGTAGCTTGTGGATATTCCTCTAAGAGAGGCAGTTTCTAGACACGGGGCACCAACTTCTATTACCTCTGATTGTGATATGCGTTTATACCCGATTTTTGCCAGGCATCACACAAATCCTGTGGCTCACATCTAGGCGTGAGCACTGCTTAATACTCTCGGACAGATGGTCAGAGTGAACAAACCATCCGGGCACTCGAAGACATGCGGCAAGCATGTGTGATTAACTTGGATTAAGCTTGGGAAAGACATTTACCTTTGATAGAGTTTTCCCTACAACAACAGTTACCAATCTAGTATTCAGGCAACTCCGTTTGAGGCAATGTTTGGACGACAATGCCGATCTCCTTGTTGGGCTGAGGTGGGTGACAGCCTAATCACAGGCACAGGTCTTGTACTCGAAACTCATGAGAAGATTGATTAAAATGCAAATCGTATGGCGGCAACGCGTGAGCGCCAGAAAAGCTGATAAGCTTAGGAAACACTGGGAGTTCGCTGCAGGCGAGCGAGTCATGTTAAAAGTCTCACCCTGGGAGGGTGTGGTACGCTTTGGGAAGTGTGGCAAGCTTAATTTATGTTACGTTGGACCATTCAAAGTTCTAGAAAGAATCGGTAACGTGGCCTACAAACTCGAGTTACCCGAAGAATTGGGTAACGTTCACGATGTCATTTATGTCTCGAATTTATAGAAGTGTTTGTCCGATGAAACACTTGTGATACCCTTACTAGAGCCTAAGGTTAACGACAAGTTGCAGTTTTTCGAGGAATCCATTGAAAACATGGACCAGGAAGTCAATGTTAGTTAACATAGTCGAATTCCGATCGTGAGAGTTCGTTGGAACTCCAGACGTGGACCAGAGTTCACATGGGAACGTGAGGATCAAATGAAGCTCAAGTACCCTCAATTATTTCCAACTAACCAATCTAAATCCGATGCAACTGGTGAATTTCAGGACGAAATTCCCTTTCAAGTTGGGGATGATGTGGCACCTGGAGAAAATGCACAGTCATCCTGATCTAGCAACTTACGGCTTTGGGGTTACCCATCAAATTTTGGGACGAAATTTATTTCAAGTTGGGGATGATGTAAAAACCCGAGATTTCAAGGTCTTTCCTCTACGCATCACGTGCTTCGCAATCTTGTTTTTCACAGTCATCTTACGTTGTATCATGTGCGCGATAAATGAATGGTTAAAATATTGTTATGTCTGGTTGTGGAATGTAAGTGTATGTGTTGTTTAAGGAGTAATGTTTAGATCTAGCATGACACCATACTTGATTCATGAAAAACTTGTGTCGACGAAGCTTATGTCGACGAAGAGCTGGGATTCTTCTCCCAAACACCCTCCGACGAAGTATAGTTCTTCGTCAGGGGATCCTTCACCGAAAAGGGCCTCGGCCCAGGGTGGTTCGCGGCCCAACTGACATGTTGTTTGTATAACCCCTTATAATCAATAAACGTAATCACGAAACCCTAAAGTCCTCTCTTCCTATCCTCCGTGCAACGACAGTTTTGGGAATCTCGAAGCGTATCTCTCTTACCTAGCATCGATCATCTCTCGGTGAGTATGATTACGATTGTGGTTATTTGTTTGATTGTACTTGACTGCGTGTAATTGGTTAACATGTGTGCAACACTGATCTTAAACCATGTTGATCTAGGGTTGTAGATTAACTTGATTCATATCATGAGCAATAATATCTGTTGAAAACAAACAAGTTAGGGTTGATCTATTAGTGTTTTAAACTATTACTAATCAATAAAAAGGGTATGTAATTCGGTGTTAATGCTGTGGGGTTATTAGTTCTAATGATGAACGACGATTAGGGCTGTATGAACATCCTAGAATAACTGTTGTTTGATCCATTATTCATGCCGAAAATGTGTTAACTGTTGTTATGTGTTTAATAAGTTGTAACTGTTTGATGAGGGGCGACGAAGACTATACACGACGAAGAGTCTGGCCCGACGAAGGATGGATTCTTCGTTGGCTGACTCTTGACGAACCTCCTTGGTTCTTTGCCGTGCCCATCCACAACGAAGAATTGATTCTTCATCGTCTGGTGTTGACGAACTCCTTGAATCCTTCGTCACATTCGTCTCAGGCGAAGAATGAATCTTCGCCATAGGGATACTTCGCCGTGAAGACAATGGGCAGAACAGTAGACAGTTGTGATGCATAGGTTGATGGATACTTGTGTTTATAAATGCTATTTGTTGCATGATAAGAATACTGATTAAGAATGAGAAATCTGACTTATCTTGTGTAGGTAGAACATTCACCTGTTAAGTATTGATTTGTGACATCCACATGGGATGTGGACTTGTATGAGATCTGAATACTTATTATGTGATATACTGTGATCTTAGCAGCAAATGCAATCTGTGAAAATACGTGTACTGTTATGTGATTGATTTGCATATGAAACCCATACACTTGTTACGTGACTTTACGAAAAACGTTATGGATCAAGGGGTTGCATGATTAACGGTTACGACTTGTATACGGACGTGTGTTGTACTTGTTTTCTACTTGTGAAAAGTGTATTATGGATATGTGATACTGTGAACACTATACTGACTATTCTTGGTAACAACGGTAGGGTATGGTTGACCAACTTAGAATGTGTAATATAACATACCGAGCAATCTAAGGTGAGTTCACTTCTCTTGAGCATGCGTCTCGGTGGGTGGGACAGTCAAACGGGTATTCCTGAGAGGAATAAGTCTTTGGGTTAATCAAACGGGTATTCCTGAGAGGAATAAGTCTTTTTGGATAAAAACTGGAATGTTGGATAATACAATCATTTCCTATCACCTTAAGTCCCATCTTATACCGAATAGTTACCTGAGAGGTAACGGGGTATTAGTTGATATCGCTATTAGGCTTGGCAACCTCACACCGTACCTGAGAGGACGGGCGTGAACTAATGACCTTAATCATGACCAATGCTTAGATAGGGGGCATTGGGGATGGGCAAAACAATCTGGAGCCATCTTGTACGGTACTCGAGTTATTATCAACATTACTTTCGAAATCGTTATTAAACTAGATTAAATACTTGGTGACCAAACGTTTTCATAAAACCGTGAACTCACCAGCGTTGTCTGATACACTTGTTTGCATGCTCGCAGGTTATAGACATGTATAGATGTGGAACTTGTAGTCTGGGAGGCTGGAGTGGTCATGGGTCGAGATACATGGAATCGCGAGACAAGTCTAATGGTTTTCATACATATGGTTTATGAAACACTTAATTAATGATTTATACTTCCGCTGAACACGTTGAATTACATTTAATGTTCTGTAACACTTTATGTTAATGAATGAAAGTTTTTATTTGAAATATTGATATGAGTTCAATGTGATTGGTGGCTAGATCCTGGTACGTCACACGCCTCGTGGGGGTTTCCGCATGTGGTATTTTGGGGGTGCGACATGACATCTGGTAAATATTCCAGGGAGGAATATTGGGTAAATGGGTTTAACTAGAATGTTAACTGGGATGTTGCATAACACACTCACCTTCTATCACTTAAGTCCCACCTACTACCGAATTAGTTGCCGGGGAGGCAACGGGGTATTTAGTTGATAGCGCTATTAGGTTTGGCACCCTCACACCGTACCGGGGAGGACGGACGTGAACTAATTACCTTAACCACTCGACCAATGTTTGATAGGGCATTGGGGAAGGGCAAACAAACTGACCCCATCTTGCGGTATCGAGTTATTATCAACATGCTTTAAACTTATATTTGGTAACTAAACGTTTTGACAAACTTTGAACTCGCCAGCGTTATGCTGATATACTTGTCTACATGCTTGCAGGTCGTTAGATTCATGGACATGGAACTTGCTATCTGGGAGTGCTGGAGTGGTCATGGGTCGAGTCTCTTGGATATATGTGACATGTTTATTGGTTTCGTACATTGGTTTTGAAACATTTGAATAACGCTTTACTTTATGCTTCCGCTAAACATATTGGTTTTAAGTTATGTTTTGGAAATACATTGCGTAGTAAATGGAAACTTTTATTTAATATCTTGTTATAGTTCAATGTGATTGGTGGCTGGATCCTGGTACGTCACACGTCCTGCGGGGGTTTCGCATGTGGTATCTGGGGGTGTGACAGTAAGCCTTCTCATCTTCATTTTGCTTCTTGTTAATAGTATGTTACATGTGTACAAGTTAAACCATCAAAGACAGCTTAACTTTAAAAGATGAACATGTGAAGAAACAACATAATCTAAAGAAAATAAAGTGTTTCTAGTGTTGTTTGAAGTATGTGATGAAGTTGTTGTTGTTGAACTTGTGATTTCGTTAAGATCCATCATATGTAAGCTTGTTAGAAGCTTAGATCTAACAAGTGTAAGCATGGATCTTGAAAGATCCATGATGAAACATGTTAGTAAACTTGAAGATCTTAAAAGTGAACTTGAAAGTGGTTTTAAAATGAAATATTCATGTTCTTAAACCTACTAATCAAGTGGATAAACAATTTTGCAAATTAAAGTTTCATCAAAGTTTATAAAAGTTAACAAGTAATCCTTGATTTAAGTAGATCTACATGTTTAATGTGTAGATCTAAATTACTACGATTTTATATGGAACTTCAAGTTTATTACATGAAAAAGTATGATGAATTTAGTGATTATTACTTGCAAAAATTGTTGATTCTTGAGTTTTGATGTTTAAAAGAAAATAAATACATGTTTTACAACATGGGAAAACCTCCATTTTTAGGGGAGACTATGTCAAAATTTTATAAAATTTTGACACCTAGAAAAATATAAAGTTTTGCAAGACTTTTTCTACAAAAATGTTCATGAATGTTAAACAAGGTTTTCCCCTAATTTTTATCCAAAATACAAGCTAAGAAATAGACTTTTCTTCAAGAACTAAAACAAGTATAAATATATATATATATATATTTTTAGGGAAAAATGTATATATTTAGTGGTCACCAAAATATGTGCTATGTGTATATTAAGTGTAAATATATATTAGTATACATGTAGGAACTTAAAATATACTAAATACTCCCAAGGAGTATAAATACCAAAAACACTTATAAAACACAAAGAAATATTTATAAATAATATATACATAATCACTCATACATGGGTGTATGGACAAAAAATACCAATACATATATATATATATTCCTTATCAAATTATGGACCTTGGACACTTGGACAAATATTTGGACAAATATATATATATCTAGAGAAAAATGTATATAATTACTAAAATTAATGGAAATTATACAAAAATCGGACAAGTGATAAAATATATATGTATTTAATAAGCATGGCAAAAAATATATATATAACAAACAAGTCTTAAAAATATATTATTTTATTTTTAAGGAATATAATTCTGGAAATTATTAAAAATCATAAGAAATGATTTTTGACCATTAATACAAAATACATGAGTATTTATACACAAATACATGTATACTTGCCTAAGTATACATTTGGTAAGATATTAAGTGTATTCATACTAAAATAATTTGGAAAATATTATTTAACAATTTACTAATATCTGTTTTGGAAAATAATATAAGTATACATATATGCGGACAAGTTAAAAATATATTATTTTTAACATATAACGTTTTAAAATTCTATACATGTATATGTATTTTTGAGAATAATATATATATAATTACAAATAGAAAATACAATTTAAATCAACGATAAACGCGACGAACGGGTGAGACCCGACTATCATGGACACGACCTACACGTGTCTCGAACATGCACATCTTACTCGTGTGAGGCACGAAGCCGCAATAAGTACTAAATCCGTTAGCACAACTCACAAGTATACAAAACTAAATATATATTTGTAAAATATATATTAACAATTCAAGAACATATACATTTAAAACAAAAAAAATACACAAGACAAGATGGTAACTTGTACGTAGTGAATTACAAGTTTAGGTGATTAACATACGTAGAACAATTATAGGTTACTTCGCGAACCAAAGAAGGGACTGGTGAAGTTTAAGATGATCGAAGACGCAAAATAGTAAGTTCATGTCCCCACTTTTAAACATTTTCTTGTTTTCAAAACTTTGGGGAAAATACATGTACAATGGTATGTTAAAACTAAGGAATGATGCAATAGATCGTGTGCGAATAGGGTATACGTAAACACCATTAGTCTAATTTTAGACCAAGGAACAAAGGGTTAGATCTAATGGGTCTTGGCAGCCTCACTCTTGGTCCTCGCTGACCCATACGGAAGAGTGCTTTTGGGTCACAGTCGAAGGGTAATCGACGTATAAATCGCCAAGGTTTGGATGCTTCCTATGTCGTCACACATGTTAATGTCCTAGCTAAACATTTTCGATCTCAATTCCTTACATTTACAACTTACATTTTACAGCTTACATCTTACATTTAGATACCATGTTTTATACAAATACAACTCATACATTTTATACAAACTGCATGAATTCACACCAACTTTGTTGACGATTTTTCAAACTTACATGCATTTCAGGAAATTAGTGGAAGCTTTGTGGGTTTTCGTGTCAAGATGTCAAGTGCTAGAAACTCCATGCCACCTTTTGGAGGATTTGTTCGTTATATTCCGCCTCCTTGTGGTGATATAAGGAACAAAACCTTGATCTTTTAAATTTGAAACTATGTTGTAAACTTTTAAACTATTATCTTTTGAAGTGATGTAAACACTTTTCTTAACTTATGTTTGAACATGAATCTATGAATGGCATTTGGAGTTTGTTTTATTCATGTAGTATGTTTACTTATTCGTATGCAATGAGAATCAATCACGATCACACATCGCGCTTCCGCTTCAGAGCGGGTGTGACAGATTGAGCATACATTAACCACTCTACCACACACCATTTTAATACTAAGTTTTGCTTTCAACACTATATATATGACCTTAAAAATGAAACAACTAAAAAATAATAACGGACATAGTGGATGCCTGACATCCACTGGTTGGTTGCCACCTTTCTCATCAATAACAATAGTTCACTATTCCCACCCTAAGAAATGTAATATAGGGAATAAAGTTTTTGATGCCCATGTTTCACAGCAGGAAAGTGAGACATGTCACAAATTTAGTAGACCATGTGGCATACTCCTAATGGCATGGTTGTTATTCCCATAGTATTGCACCATACATGTCACCGAAATTTAGTCGGAATCAATTTGATTCATAAAATAATTTCATTGAAAAAATATAAAAAACACTAAAGGGTAGGAAGATAACTTGTAGAAAAAGGTAGTTTCAAAAAATATTTCTTTTAAATTAAAACCACAACGATTTTAACTTTTATTTACTATTGTATTTGTCATTGTTTTGCACTATAATATTCAATGGTTTTGCACTAAAATATTCAATGGTATCCAAATTACCGTCATATTGTATACCTGTGGGCGGTGGTGGGTTTTTTTTTTCCAATGGCCTTTAGTTTCAAACTAGTGTTGAAATTCGTGCTCTGCGACAAGATTGTAGGAGGGTGCTGGCGAGTATGTATTTGTTACATGAAATTATTTTGAATAACAAATGTTACTCTAATTTACATCAAATATTCCTCTTGTCCAGATTTTAACCTGAGACCCCCCCCCCCCTTATATATTTGCTACATAATATATTGATGGGTTATTATAGACCATACATTCTTTAATTTAAACGATGGTAAAAATAAACAATCAATATGATTAAGTAAATATGTCTAGAGTTAAAAGTTAGCTTTAGCTATAATAAGATAAATAAAAATAAACAACTTTGTTACCTGGTATATTAAAGGGTTAATTTAGACCATGTATGTAGCAAGCAACACAGTTAAATAACATGTCCAGAGTTAAAAGTTAGCTTTATTTATAATAAGTTAAATAAACAATAAACAAAAGAGTAAAGTGCAATTTGCCTCCCTAAGGTTTGGTCCAGATTGACCTCTGACTCACTTTCTTCCAATTTTTGCCCTCTGACTCCCCAACGTGGTTATTTCATCACCTAATGCCCCAACGGTGTTAATAGCAGATGTAATCCCATGTTAAAAGACAATCTTACCCCTTTACTATTGCCATATGCGACCCAAAGGTTTGTAGATTATCACAATATGCAACTGCCTCCAAATTACACCCATTTTGACTTTTATAAGTCAACGCATTATTAACCCACTTTGACTTTTATAATTCCAACTGCATGATGAAACAATTGCACCTGCTGCACTACACTAACCTGCACCATGATGAACCTGATCATAATTTACAAATGAATCCGGTGATGGTCTTATAATTTACAAATGATCCGCATACCTTCAAGATGAAAAGAACAATGTACATCTCAACATTAGGATCATCAAAATTTACATCTCAACATCAGGATCATCCATAATGTACATCAACACAGAAGATAACAATTTACACACCATCAACAACAAACCTGATATATGTACAAACTTACTATGTATGTACATCACCATGAACAACAAACCTGATCATGAACCACACATAATAGAACAATTCACACACTGAACACATAACATAACAATTCACACACTGAACCACATCAGGATCATCACCATCAACATAGATGATTACTGTGATATAGTTACTGATCAAGTGATATAGTTACAGTAAACAATTAATCCTCATTAATAGAGAACATAACATAGCAATTGCCCCTGTGATATAGTTACTAATCCTAAATTCTATGATTAATCGCTAGGGAAAGTGATGAAACAGAGTTGCATAACTATATGATACCTAAATTCTAGATACATAACTGATGAAAGAGAGTTGCATAATTATAAATAGGAAATGTGCAACCAAACCACAACCACATTGTACTAATACTTGACCATAATTATACATATCAAACCTAATACTTCAGCATAATCAAAAGAACAGAGTACCTAAATTAAGCAAAACCAAAAGAACATAACACAACCACATTAGTCTTCATGAAGTGGGTTCTGTGATAGTGGTGTTGAGGGTGGACCGGGGGTGGTGGTGATGAGATTGCGGTGGTTACGGAAGTGGTGTCGGCGGTGGTTATGGCGGTGGTTGTCACACCACAACCGATGACGGAAACATCGGAGTGAGACAAAAACGAGATTGCAAGTGACTTCATAACGACTAAGTGTGACAATATTTAGGAAATTCAATTTCATTCATACTAAAATGGGAAATTACATTGTTCGAAACGGAAAGTACAACATATTGCAAGTAAACGTAACAACATGGCAAAATACATAAATTAAAGTCTAGGTGTGTATCTAGTCCACCCTAAATATCGTTTCTTCATTCGTCATCAACTAGTTTCCTGCAACATGTATTAAAATAAAGATCAACAAAAGTTAGCGAGTATACAAATTTGAATACATAGCATAGTGGTGAATAAAAGTTATCTCATGTCCAACATGATAAATTGCATACATGGTTCGTTATCATACTAGCATGTGTTAACTATAAGTCAAACCAAAGTGTACCGCAATCGTGCATACCATTGTCTCCGAAACGACAAGGTTATAAAATAGTTTACTAAAAAATACCACAAGAATACGGGCGGTGCGTTAATCCTATAGCGCTATAATTGTTAAGGTAGGCTTGCAAAGTTAATGAGCATATAGAACACAAGTTCAACATAGCATGCAATACAAGAATAATACAAGTATCATGTTATTAGCGGATAGAGTATGTGTGTAAACAAGTTTAATAGTGATTCGTGAGTTGTATAAGTGTACATATTGCACCCAAAGTGTAAAAACGGAAAATGGGATCGAGTATACTCACGATTTTGCGTAGAAAATCCCACGTACTTGAGTTGAAGCATTCGAGAGTCAAGAACACCAAAGTTACCCTACATTGGGGAAAAAAGGTGTATGAGTATTCGGAGTTTGAAGAGAATTCGGATTCAGAATTTAGTATAAAGGTATATATGTAACGAAATTATATCTTGTCTAAATACTCCTTTGGACACTAAGATTTTATGTGTTTTAATGGGTCCTAACTTTCCCATTAGAATCACAATCGAGGAGTTTAGAACTAAGATAATATAGCCTGAGTTCAAAACATCTAACCATAATCCGGGTAGTAGTATGAATTCGGTTAAATATATATATATTATATATTACATAGTATAGTCCATGATGTATTATCATGTATTGTTATATAAGTCACGCATGGAGGTAGGATGATTAGCATCCATTAAACCTCATTTTATTAATTCACCAAAGCACAAGGTCATCAACTTAGTTGATGACCTGGTTGGTCATGAATAAAAATAAATATAACTATCTAGTCCGTCAAGTAGCTAAGTAAGATTAACTCGGGTGTTCCATACCCATCATGGAAAATGTTGGAGGTGCGGCGGGGTTGTGTTACTTTGATTCTTGGAAGCTACTTGGGTGAATATAAACAAAACAAGCAAGTGAGGAAGTGGAACAAGTTTGGAAACCCAAGCTTCCATGGTTCTCACATTCACATGCAATGTAACGCCCTGCTTTTTCGTACTTTCCTTAATTAGAAAGCTTGTTCGTAATTCTATTTCTAGAAATCTTGTACTCCTTGTAGTCGCCTTTTTGTGGTATCATTGTAAAACCTGAGACCTGAATCATAAATTTTTTTTTGTAATTCGTTAAATTCATGTTCTACATATGCATACACGTTCGTACATCTGAATTTATTTTACACATGGTATCCTATTCGTAATTCTTTCAAAATGCGTTAAACTTACAAATACTAGTCATACATACTCAGTCCATGCGTATATGATATTATTCTCGACCCCTATATACTTAGTCATACTTATTTCATACTTACTTTATGCTTTAATTACATAATGTACCCTTACACTACACCTTTTATGCTTAAAACGCCATAAACCTAACTTTTATGAACTTAAGGGACCAAAAGTGTCAAGATAACAAACAAAATCCATCAGCTAAGTGGCTCCGGGCCGCGACCCGCCCTCCCACAGCTCTCGCGCCCCGCCAGAGACATGGATCCGCAGAATTGTTAATCAACTTCATCTATTGGTCCATTTTGTGAGTAGTTTAGTGTGTTTCTTGTATTTAAGACCCCAAACCCTAAACTAAACTATAAAACCAAGCCTCCTAACACGCATTTTCATTTTTTTCAACTCAAATATGTCACACCCTGACCGCGTTAAAACAACGAAATCGCGGCGGAAACGTCGGGGAGTGGAGCGACAGAATTATTGTTTCACAACCATGGATTCAAAAGTTTCGTTTTATTTAAATATTAACCATTTAAATTGTCTTAAAGTTAAAACAAACAAGTTCACATATCGACTATCATCGTTATTAAGTCACTAAGGCCTCGTCCAGTCCTAAGTGAGCATGCATCCTAATCGCAATCAACATCATTCAACACCACCTGAAACATATGCGAAAATAAAGTCAAAAAAGAAATGCCGGTGAGCACATAGGTTTTGAGAGAGTGTCAGATTCATGGCTCGTTTACATGTTGCAATGCCTCGTTTGACTATAAGAGTCGATAGTTGAAAACCTTGTTTTGAAAAGAGTTTAGTATTGCAATATGATTAACCAACTCAAAACAAGTTGATTATAGTTTATAAAACCTTGTGCCATGAATCTTAACCCAAAACATTTGTTTAAGTAAACCAAATTGTAAATCGTTCTTGTAATAAAACTCGTATGGTTTATATCGTATAGTAAACATCGTTGTGTGACATTGTTTAAAATCGTTCATCCAAGTGAACTAAATAACGCAACGGAATGTAATACGATAAAAGCACTTATATATAAGAAGTACCAGCGGCGTATCTACCATGTTTTTATCACATTACACCCGTCCCGTTACCTAATCACATACCAAAACCAATCGTTCGTTCAATTCATTTAACTCGTTCAAATCGTTTAATCATTTCAATCGTTCAATATCGTTAAAACTCGTTCAACCGTTCAAAATCGTTCTCTTTTTAATTGTGAAAACTACTTTTGGTCGTCTCGTTTATAACATTCAAACCTTCGTAACTCGTCCATCATTCAACTCGTATTAACAAACCACCAAAGGGTAAGTTAACAATCATCAGGTTCAGTTGTTACCCACATAACCCACATTCATAACCATGGTGGTAGTCCGATAACGGGATTTGTCAGATCCTATGGTACCTTAACCTAATATTGGTCAGCTTGATCATTGTTAATGAATCTCATTCGTTATGTAAATACGTCCAACAAGTTCATTCACATTATCGAAATCGTTTTGTTTAATATAAACCATAGTATTCGTTTTTGAAATTATCAAAAATCGTTTAGCACATGTGAATCACTCCAAAACAGTTGAAAACAGTAAAATAGGGGAACTATGTACTCACATTGAAGTGCAAAGTATCCTCGATTAAGTGAACTTATCAAAGCTCGGGCAAACCAAGGAAATCAAGTAGCACCTAGAAGTCGGATCGCTAAGTTAATAAATCGGCACCTATCGGGAAGAATGGGGTCTCGTAAACCAGATGAGCGTTGGAACTAATGTGATATGGTTTAACAAGGCCTAAATTCTAAATCGGAACCTATCCTAAGTGCTTACGACCCGTTACGACCCATTAAGGTAGCTTACGCTACTTTTACGCGTCGTTCGCGCGAACGCGCGTTCGAGACACCTAACTAGTCCTATGACAAGTATTATATTCCCTAACATGTTTAAATATGTTGCATAATCAGTTTAAGTGACAAAAGTTAGGTTACATATGTTTAAAATCAAATTATGCATGAAAAGGGCATTTTGGTCATTTTCCTAAGGCATATAAACTACCTATCATACAACTAATTAAACTAAGTGACCATAAGGTATAACCTCGGAAGGTTATTCCCTATACAACTATGGTCACAATATATGCTTGGTCGGATCCTAACGATCGACCAAACGGGTCGGATTCGAAAGTCTAAGAGGTTGTTTAGACCGCTTATCTTACGACCCTAAACAAGCACTAGACTAAAAGTGACGAGTTAAACATGTTAAAACATGGTTAACTAAGTTAGAAAACAGGTTTGATATCAAAACAAAGTGTTTTGATACCCGAAAATAGCTTCGTTGCAAAATACGCATAAACGCGTATTTTGACCGAAACTTTGACTCGTCACTTCGACTAATCAACGTGGTAATCAGTAGGTATAGTCACAAGGGACTATAACTATCGTGATTACGCTCACGTTGCAAAGTTCAAACGAACTTTGTGTTAACCAAATCATGGTCAAAGAAGAAAGTCAAACACTGATTGACTTTTATGCTTGAAAAGCATGAATAAGCATGAAAGAAGCTTACAAAAGGTCCAAGCAAGGAAGAATTGATTCAAAAATACGCAGGTATGAAGTCTAAACTTCAACTTAGAGCAGATTAGAATCAATTTGTGTGAGGAATGAATGAGGAACAAGTGGGTATTTATAGAAAGTATTGAGTTAACAAGATGATTACCAGTGTCTTTAAGCAAATCTAGGCATGATCTCAACCATACACTTGTGTAACATGGTTTTAAATACCATTGGAGCTCAAAAACAAGCAAATGGTATGCTCAAACCATGGTAAATTCGCCTGAAAACAGCTGCTGAAGTCAGATTCAATGTTTCTGTCTGGCAGGTTGTCGCGCCCCGCGAAGATCCACACACTGGGCTTCGCAGCCTGCCAGGGTAACTTTGACAGAATGTCAATTTTAGTCCCTGCATGTCAAAAACTTTGATTTTGATGCATTTTCGACGTATTTAAGCCCCGTTAACCCCATTTCAAGGCTCTACAATGAAGTTAAGGCATAGGGAACATGAAATATGCTTGAAAACATCTCGGATGTCGGTTCGTTTGGTCGTACGGTTGTGTTATTCGGTTAATTACGACGAAAACTCGAACGGACGCGAAAACGATCCAAATTACACGACGAGTGGTATTTTTGCATTCCAATCACTAAAATAAAATATTTTAATGATTACAAAAATTTTTGGATGTCCGGATATGTTCAGAACGTAAGATATGCGCGAAAATGCAATCTTGTGCACTTTTTGACGCTTTTAGTCTTTGTTGATCAAATAAGCGTATTTTCGCAAACTGAACCCCTCAAAGCCTATTTGTAAGCTATGTAAAGGATATTTTAGGATATGTTTAGCTTATGATCAAGTTCCAGAATGTTTGTTACTATACGAATCGGCATAGTTTCGCAGTTTGTCGTAAATAGTCCCTGCGATCGAATAAACTTGTTTTCGACACACCAAACCATCCAAAACTTATTTCTAAGTTATATTTAGGTTATTTAAGGTATGTTAAGCCTATTTCACTATTACAGAGTGTTTTTCACGTTAAACTGATTACGTTTACGCATCAGTTTGCGTATAACTTTCTAGAAAGCGATTTAAAGCTTGATATCGAACTTGAATCAAATCGTAAAATCATCAAACACAAATACACAAATATTAACACCAAAACACATTGTTTTATTGATAATTGATATTGTTTTACATCGTACATCGTTTACAGAGCACAGTTGTCATAGTCTCCCCTACTTTAGAAAATCTCGTCCCGAAATTTTAACTAGAGGAAACTCGTGAAAACAAATGTGGATATTTTGCTTTCATTTGGTCCTCACGCTCCCAAGTAAACTCGGGGCCACGTTTGGACTCCCAGCGAACTTTGACTAATCGTATTCACTTGTTCTTCAGTTGCTTGACTGCACGGTCCATTATCTCCACAGGTTTCTTGACAAAGTGCATCATTTCATCAATTTGAATTTCGTCGAGTGGAATGTGAAGATCAGTATCGGCTAAACACTTTCATAGATTGGACACGTGGAATGTTGGGTGAATATTCCCAAGCTCTGGAGGTAGCTCTAGTCGATAGGCAACCTTTCTGATTCTTTCAACAATCTTAAATAGTCTAACATATCGTGGTGCAAGTTTTCCTTTCTTTCCAAATCTCACCACTCCCTTCCAAGGGGATACCTTGAGTAGGACACGGTCTCCGACTTGAAATTCCAAGGGCTTGCGTCGCATATCCGCATAACTCTTTTGACGGCTTCTAGCTGTCAGAAGATTATCGCGAATTTTCTTGATTTTATCTGTCGTTTCTAGAATGAGCTCAGGTCCTGTAAGCTGAGCTTCACCGATCTCATTCCAACAGACAGGTGAACGACATTTTCGACCGTATAAAGCTTCAAACGGTGCCATATTGATGCTAGAATGATAACTGTTGTTGTAAGAGAATTCGATCAATGGTAGATGAGAATCCCAATTACCACCAAAGTCTATCACGCATGCTCTAAGCATATCCTCCAATGTTTGTATCGTCCTCTCGGATTGTCCATCTGTTTAGGGATGATAAGCAGTGCTCAGATTTAGTTGGGTTCCCATAGCAGATTGCATGGTCTTCCAAAAATGAGATGAAAATCGAGCATCACTATCAGATATGATATCCAAAGGAACACCATGTCGAGACACAATCTCGTCAACATAAATCTTGGCAAGATTATCAGCAGATAGATCCTCGCGAATCGGTATAAAATGAGCTGACTTCGTTAATCGATCAATAACTACCCAAATAGCATCGTGACCTCTAGATGTACGTGGTAACTTTGTGATGAGATCCATCGCAATGTTCTCCCACTTCCATACCGGTATCTCTGGTTGTACAAGCAAACCAGATGGCCGTTGATGTTCAGCCTTGACTTTGAGATAAGTTAGGCATTTCGATACATAAAAGGCAACATGCTTCTTCATACAAGGCCACCAGTACTGAGTACGAAGATCCTTGTACATTTTGTCAGAACCAGGATGGATAGAATATCGAGACTTGTGAGATTCGTCCATTACTAAAGTGCGAAGGTCATCTTGTTTCGGAATCCACAAACGATTCTTAAAGTACAGTAACCCATCGTCTTTCGTTTCGAGTCTACGTTCAAGTTGAAGTGGTAACTTATATTTCAATAAGCCTTTGGTTACACAAGATCGTTGTGCTTGAAGGACACGTGATTGAATATCGGATAGAGAGTGAACATAATGAAGCTTAGCTCGTTCCTTTCGACATAGCGCATCGGCTACGACATTCGCCTTACCAGGAAGGTAGCGAATTTCGCAATCGTAATCGTTCAATAGCTCAACCCAGCGTCGTTGCCTCATGTTCAGCTCCTTCTGATTGAAAATGTGTTGAAGACTTTTGTGGTCTGTGAAAACCACACATTTGGTTCCATAAAGATAGTGTCTCCAGATTTTTAGTGAAAAAACCACAGCTCCCAATTCAAGATCATGAGTGGTGTAGTTCTTCTCATGAACTTTCAATTGTCTTGACGCATAAGCTATAACTTTGCCTCGTTGCATGAGAACACAACCAAGGCCTAGATTCAACGCATCATAATAGACAACAAAATCATCGTTTCCATCGGGCAAAGATAAAACAGGAGCATCACAGAGTTTTCGTTTCAAAGTTTGGAACGCTTCTTCTTATTTAGGTCCCCACTCAAAAGGCTTATTCTTCTGAGTCAAAGCAGTGAGAGGATCCGTGATCTTTGAGAAGTTCGAAATGAATCGTCGATAGTAACCAGCAAGACCAAGAAAAGAGCGAACTTCTGTGGGTGTCGTAGGCATATTCCAATCCTTAATAGCAGCTATTTTGGAAGGATCCACATGAATACCCCGCTTGTTAACAATATGTCCCAAAAACTGAACTTTTTTAAGCCAAAATGTGACAACTGTCAAAAAAAAATCCAGGTATCCGTACAATTGTGCTTAATGACTGTGCTAAATTTGCAATTAACTGCTTTCTGATTTCTGCTTAATACATGCATGTGCATCACATATTGTATAATGTCATACTAATATTTCAAGAAAGCTGTATTGCCTTAAATGATGCATTAAGTACAGTTAGCATAGTTATCTGATAAATCAGGAAAATGCTGACAGAACTCAGCACATAGATAGACAGTGCATTGAGATACAGAATGAGCCAGAAACTAAGTATTACACTAGTATAGTGTGTAGGAAAGTAAGGATCATAAAACTGCCTTCCTAGTGATAGTTTAAGTGCCGGAAAGTGCCTAAAACTCATTTAAAATGCTGAATTCAGCAAAATTCAGCAATAATCAGCATTTAAACACATTTAAATCATGCAGAAAATATGATTAAATGGTCCTGAATGCTTTCCTAAGTGTCGGGAATTAGAAGTGTCACAAAAGATAACATAAAGCACACTAAACTGCATAGTTTAGCACCTTAACGAACCGGTAACCAACCGAACAACCGGACACTACCCGAAACACCAAATTTTTACTAGAAGCACTATTTTAACATTACCAAGCTAGTTATGGTCCCCAAACATCATAATACACCATATAAATATCTAATAACTATAACCTAACTAATACTTGGAATATAACTAACTTAACTAAATATTAGTTACAACCTACACCTAGACCCCCCCCCCCCCCACACCTATTTTCGATCCAACAAGCATGGCCCACTCAAGATTTGTTTACATATTTTATTTGATCTTGTTCTTGCTTTGTTAGACACATTACACAATGGAAGGAGTCTTGGAATGGATTATAAGTATGCACCTAAGATCATAAGTCTCATAATCTTTCACACACTAGCACACACTTTCTCTCTTCCTCCTTCCTTCTTACCTCACGGCCACAACCATCCACCACACTACCACCATCACTCAACCATCTTCCACCCGTTCCACATGTATACAAAGGTGTAAGAAGCTAAGTTAGGAGACTTTGAGCTTTCGGGAGTTGAAGGACCTCTCTTGTTTGCTTTTATCCACTCATTTTCTTCACTTGAATCATCCCTAGCCTTGAGCTAGTTGTAAGAACCCTGATCTATCTATAATACTCCCATTTTTAGCGGTTAAAGATGTATCATAATCAAAAACTTGAAGAACACTAAAGATCATAAGCATGAAACATGAACATAAGAATGTTTAATGAAGTAACCATGATAAATATAAGTTGTTATGATTGTTGATCTTTGATTGTTTGTAGAAATGTTGTTGATCATCATATGATCTTGCTAGATCATGATTAAAAACATAATCTAGCAAGATGAGGGGATGAATTTGATGAGAGGGAATGGAACATCCTTATGAAAATCATGAACTTGAAAGAATAAAGTTGTTTTCTTGAAAAACCATGATTAAAGAAAGTTGTGACCATATAGATCTAATTACTTATGAATGATTTCTAAAGAAACCAAGCTAAAAATACGAGTCTTACTGAAACTTGGTTCTTACATAAACAAGTCTCATTTTTAGTGGTTAAACAAGTGTAGAAACACTTGTGTAACAAGAAGAATACATAAAGAAATATTTTTGGAAAATATGATTTGAAGTTGTAAACATCTAACTTCTTTAAAAATGAAGTTTTTAAAGAACGAATCACATTTTAAAGGGTAACACGACTTACTAAGAACACTAGTAAGTTACTACAAATTTTTACAAATATTCAAGTTCATGAAGTAGTAGAAAATACATGTTTTTGGGCAAAATTGGTAAGTAAAGGTTGTTTATTGATGATTGTGAATTGATTGTGATGATTTTTACAAAAGAAAATGATATGCTTAAAAGCATGGAAACCTCCATTTTTAGGGGAAACCATGAATTTTCTGCATAAACTTTGCCATAATTTTTGTTACAAAAATATAAATATTGGAGGTTGGTTTTCATAAATGAAAATGACTAAATATGTATTTAGGAAATATATATTTAGAAGACACCATGTGTATGATTATTTGTATATTTTGTGTATTAGTTATATCATTTTAGGACATGAAATAATATAACTCATTAAAATACCAAGAATCACAATCCAAAATATTACCAAAATTCCAAGGAATAAATATACAAAGAACACCCCAAAATACCGGTAAAACCGAACAAAGGAATATAACTCACAAAATATCCCAGAATTTATTCACAAAGTATATTTTGGTAAATAATATTTTGGATAGCAAGGAAACAAAAATATGATTTTTATAATTACTACAAGAATATATCATACTTTTGACAAGGAAAAATATATTATTTTTGACAAGTATGAAATATATATTTTTCTCGAAATTTCAGAAGATATATTATTTTTAAGAAATATATATTTCCTTACAAACACAATATATAATATTTTGAGGTGAAAAATATAATTCCTCAAATAAATATGAAGAATATCATTTTTGGAGAAAAAGGAGTTTATATATATATTTTCTATGTTGGACATGAAAATATATTATTTTTGAAACTTATGGAGGAAATACAAATATTTGCCAAGAGAAAAATTATAAATAATTTTTCTAAATAATACTTATTACAATATATATATTTTGGAAATATATATTGGTGGACTTTTATGAAAGATAATATTTTGGAATAATTAATATGAAATTAAGTATAAAGAATACTTAATGAATACAATAAAAATACGTATTCTCGTACTTTTAAATACACACCGGAATACGACCCCAATACATGGCAAAATATACAAGTAAAAGATACCCCATCCTTGGGAAGGAGATACAAGTATAAATACTTCGGAAGTATTAAGTTAATATATATAGTTTTAACAATTATTCCAAAATTCAATAAATATAATTTAAGTTAAAATACTAATTATTTTAACAAATAATTATATACTTGGAATAATAATGAAGACACTTTGAAACGTAACTCAAAGACACTAATCAATACTAAGACAAGCCACGACCCGCTCGTCTAATGGACCATAGTACGCATGTAGGTAGTCGTGCGTTCTAGAGGAAGCTTTGAGTTACATCGGATACAAGGAACGCAAAACTGTGAGTTCATGTCCCCCTTTTCTTTTAACTGTTTTCAGTTTTATAACTTCGGGGGTGAAGTACATGTTACAAATGATTATGATTACAAACGGTATGGTTAGCTAAGAAAGGAACTGTTAGATCATGTGAATGGGCAGGCGTTAACTTAAGACTTTTAATCCTCGTAATAGGACCAAGGGATATTTGTGATAGGTCTATTTGGGTATAACGAGCCCCACTCATGCGCCCGCAGGTTGGACCATGTGGTGAATGTGTCTTAACCCTACTAATGCGCCCACAAGTTGGACCATGTGGTGGATGTGTCTTAGCCCCACTCATGCGCCCGCAGGTTGGACCATGTGGTGACTAGGTCTTAGCCCTACCCATGCGCCCGTAGGTTGGACCATGTGGTGACCATGTCATACGGCCAGAGGCTGGTACAAACTTTTCTAGGTTTGAGCCTTCCTGCATCACGTCACATACTTTCGCTACACATTAACTGATTTATTTTCCTTATTTGCTTTAATACCAGGGTTTACAAAACATACATACTTACAATGATTATAAAGGTTTATTCGTGCGCACATACTAAACACATGAACTCGCTCAACTTTTGTTGATGTTTTCAAACTACATGTATTTCAGGGAATTAATTATGGATCTGGCGGGCGTTCAAGATTTCAAGTTGTGTCTATAATAAAAGATGTCATTCAGTACTGAAGGGTTTGAATCATGTGTCTTATCCTTGATAGAATACATGGTTCAAAGTCTCGCTTTTGTTAATAACTTTTGTGAAGTCCAGTAAGGAACTTTAAGCTTTGGTTGTTATGAAATCTAACTTGAAGTCTTAGTTTGATGTTAAACAATGACGGTTTTATTATTTTGAAAACTATCTATGGATGAACATCTTGGTTTTATCATATAGTTGTTTGTTATGGTTGAATGCAATGATTTCATTATGGATGAACATCTTGGTTTTATCATATAGTTGTTTGTTTTATCATATTATTTTGAAAACTATCTATGGATGAACACTGGGTGGTTTAGTCTGGGAGACTAGGTGTTTCAGTCTGAGAGACTGGGTGGTTTAGTCTGGGAGACTAGGAGGGATACTTGATTACATGATTTCATTATCTTTGATTTCATAATGATAGTAGTTAAATATGTGCATATATTGTGAATGTTTTGCTACGGACACTATGCCTTCACCTGATAGCGGATTGCCCGACGACCATGATCCCATGGCAGTGGTCTCCGACGATGAGATTATGTCAGAGCCGGAGATCTTCACCTCAGATTCAGAGAGTGACCCGGAGATGATGTCCGACGACGACTTGCAGCCGTTCGCGTTGCCCGACTTGGGAGATGATTAACCGACTACTGATGGCATTCCAGACGAGGATCCTTTTGTTACTCCCACTCCTGCCCATGATCATCTTATCATCATCCCGATGGTGAGCATGTCGTGGCACCGATCCTCACTCCCGTTCCCTTAGTGGCTATTCCTCCCGAGGAATCTGCCTTTTGACAATCAGTTTGATGACAACATTGATTTGTTGATGATCTTCCTATTGACGCCCAGGGTGATGAAGAGATAGCGGAGGATGACGTTGCTGTTCTACCTCCTGAGATTCCTGCCATTGAAGTATCCTCTGCTTCCATTTTATACTCGATTTCATACTCCTTTGAGTCTGTGACATCTTCAGCCTTACAGGTGGCCGGACTGCTGTTTTCGATACTTAGTTAGGTGACGACGCCGCTATGACTGCTGCACCATCACCTGCTTGAGATCCCACACCTTCACACGACCCAGAGCCTGCTCCTGAGCCAGCTCCTGTTCCTTTTGGGCCAACTTGATATTGCACCTGCTGATCCTGAGCCCTTGCTTGACCATGGCCCTATTTCTTTTGATTTACCAGACATTGCACCCCTTATACCTGACCTAGTACCTGCACCTGATGATCTTCTCTTTTGTTGAGACATTTGTTCCTGCACCCGCACCTACCGATGTTGCTCCTTTTCCCCCCTATGGAGACCGACGACCATTGCACCAACATGCCTATTGCCTTCTTTTAGGACATACCCTCACCCCGGGAAGGTACTCCAGGTCAGCACCCGCATGACGATCCTATTTCTCCAGCAGCATTTTCCCCGACCTCACAGGCCACACCGTTTGCTCCTTTCAATACTTCACCGATGGACGAGCCATTCCAATGGCTCCTACCATACACTATGCTGATTTCAGACCCCTACCATCCCTCACCTTATGGAGGCTACACACAGAATGAGTTGCTCCTGTCACATCAGATACAGTTTGAGGTTATGAGTCGCAGAGTTTTGGAGCTTGAGTTGACACCACGTCCTCCACCCTGTCTATACCAGTATACGATGATCCTCCACATTCGTCACTCAGATCAGATAATTACTTCAACGTGTATACGAGCTCGAGGAGAAGCCCGTAGACGTTGGTAGTTTGCCTTTCTTCCCTTCTCCACCTCAGTCGTCAGTATAGTTGGCGTTTGGTTTTATGCGGATTGCATTACTTTGGGGTAAAGACACTACTAATAAGCCAAGATTGTGGAGACTATTAAAGACTACTTTTGACCTCGAGATTTTGATGCACTAATAGACTTATTGGACAAGGGTAGGGTGACCCTGTGTCCCTATTTGATGTGATACACTTTGTAGACAATGTGATTGTGGTCGGTAATTAATGGAATCTCAACTATCAGGTTCTCACTAAACACTTTGTCAAATTATATGTTGTGCTAAGCTTATGTTGATGCTTGATTTCTTGCTATGATGATTGCTTCTATACATATGTATATACACCGCCTAGGTCTTATTCGTTAGGTAGATGCTTATGTGCTTGTGTCCTTAATAAGACCTGACCTATCCGATCTTCTTCTTAGAAGATGCCGCCGGGAAGGAACACCGATACCAACAACCCTCTGCCGATGACAGAGGCGGAATTACAAGAGCACATCTCACAGGCCATCGCACGACATGAGGCCCTTCGCTCCGAACACAGCGGAGGTACCTCAAGAAATAACCCACCCAACGGTAATGTCTAGTCACTTAAGACACATTACAAAACGTTTGGACATTTCCAAGTGTGCTTTGCTAATGCCTTATGTGAATGATGTTGCTTATGTAGCAGGCTGCACCTTTAAGCAGTTCCTGGGTTGCAAGCCCCTGGATTTCAACGACACTGGGGGTGCCATAGCTTTTGTGCGCTGGGTTGAGAAGACAGATTCTGTTTTGAGATTGAGTAAATGCGCCCCAGAGCATCAAGTCATGTACATATTTGGATTGTTTCTAGATGGGGCCCTCTTATGGTGGAACCTTCAGGTTCAGACGTTGGGCAAGGCTGCTGCATATGCTTTGACATGGGACGAACTGAAAGAACTAATTCATAAGAAGTCCTGTTCGAGAGCAGAAATCCAGAAGTTGGAAACTGAGTTCTGGAACTTGAAGATGGAAGGTCCAAAGATAGCTGAGTACGTGCAGAGATTCCATAATCTGTCTCGTGTTGTCCCCTACATGGAAGAACCAGAGTTTAAGAGGATCGAACGTTTCATTGGGGGATTGGCACCTCAGATTCTAAGCCTGGTGACAACATCTAAACCTCCAACAATCACCGATGCTATCGACTTAAGTGTGACGCTCACTGAAGAAGCGGTTAGACTAGGAAGATTTTCAACCTCTGAGGAGAAAAAGGAGACTCATGTGGAGTCATCTGGTGAGAACAAGAGGAAGTTTACCAATTTCAAGAAGGGTACTCGGGCGAATAACAACAACAATGCCAAAAAGGAAGAAGGGTACACGGGTATCCTACCTAAGTGCGACAATTGTCGACGTCACCATAACGGGCGATGTAAATATGGAAAATGTGGTAACTGTGGCAAAGTGAGACATGTCAAGGAAACGTGTCGGCAGGGTACTGAACGTGGGAATGGAGGTCACGATGGTAGCGGAAATCGCGGAGGAAACAACGACAACAATTATCAAGGCAGGAATGGTGACGATCAAGGACGTGGTCAAGGATGTTTTAACTGCGGTGATGTGGGGCATTTCAGGAAGTATTGCCCTAAAAACACTCAGGCACGTGGATGAAAGCTCAACAGCAGAGCTAGAGAAGCACGCCAGAATCCAAACGTGGTCATCGGTACATCCCATATTAGTCAACGTTATGCATCTGTGCTGTTAAGTACTGATGCCAATTTTAGCCTCGCATCTCTAAAGTCTAAGAGTATACTTGGTTTAGTAGCAAGCAAAGTTAGACATCCCTTACCCGATAGAACTAGCCAAAGGGAAGCTTCGACGTCGTAGTTAAGATAGATTGGTTGTCGAGCAATCGTGCGGAGATTTTTTGCCATGAGAAGATTTTCCGCAAGCCCGATGGCGAGGGAAGAGACGATCGTGATTCATGGAGAGAAGCAGGATACGCCTCTATGGATTATCAGTCGTTTGAAGGTACGGAAGTTTTTGCACAAAGGTTGTGATGCCTTCGTGGCTCATGTCGTGGACAAAGAAGCCGAAGAACCAATGCTCGAAGATATCCCTGTGGTAAGGGAATATCCTGAAGTCTTCCCGGAAGACTTGCCAGGATTACCCCCCTCAGCGACAAGTCGAATTCCACATTGCCTTGGTTCCAGGCCGCGCCTATAGCCAAGACACCTTATCGACTTACACTTTCAGAGATGCACGGATTGTCAGCGCAACTTCAGGAGTTGCTAGAGAAGGAAGTTAACAGACCAAGCTTCTCGTCTTGGGGAGCTCCAGTATTGTTCGTCAAGAAGAAGGACGATAGCTTTCGTATGTGCATCAACTACCAGGAGCGTAGGTCGGAACTCGTTAAAGGATATCGACTTAGGAAACCACGTCTATTAACTCAGGAAAACCCTATCATTTCGTCCTGCAAACTATTTTAGTTAACCAAGCGGGTAAGGTACTCAAATTTCTTTCATTGAAAATTTCCACTTTTGCTTCTAGCGAGTAGATTCTTGCGTCTCTACTCCTCTTAATGGTAGTTGCATCCCGACAATTTTCTTCATTAAAGTAAACACTCTGTTGTCTCGATACTTGATTATTTCTTCATTTTAACAAATGCTCATTGTTTCGTTTCTTGGAAATTCATATGTTACGCATGCACCGTTGGTTATGCATGTGGTCTCGTTTCGAATGAGCGTCTCATCCAAGTTCAAATGTTATTTTGCAAAAAGCTAATTGCTGATTTATAATTCGAATGACCTACATTATCGAAATTGCTGGCTCCTTTGCTTTCGAGTCAACACACTTTCTTGAAAATTCTTTTCTTTCAAGTCATAAACATGGTTTATCCTTGTAACCATGCCGAAATTCCCTTGTCGATACATGTATTTATTGTCAAATTTCGCTAAAACCAAGTTCAATTAATCGATACACATTCAAAAAGATCCATCTCTTGACAAATAGAACGGGAGCACCCCAAGGTGAATAACTTGGTCGGATGAATCCTTTTTTCCGATAATTCTTGAAGCTGTTTCGATAACTCTTGCATCTCAGACGGTGCAAGACGATAAGGTGCTTTCGCAATCGGGTTGGCATTAGGTACAAGGTCAATATGAAATTCAACTTGACGAACTGGAGGCAAACCAGGCAGTTCATCAGGAAACACCTTCGGATAATCTCGTACAATCGGAATATCTCGAATACGCTTACTCTTATCTTTCTCCTCGGTGATATGTGCCAGAAATGCTATGTATCCTTTTCGTAAATAACTTTGGGCTTTAGTACACGACATGAGTTTCAATCCACCAGATGGTTTCTCGCCACGAACTTCCAGAAATTCACCAGTTGATAGAGGAATATGAACAATTTTATCGAAACAAACCACCTCAGCATGATGTTTAGTTAACCAATCCATACCTACGATAATGTCGAAGCTCCCTAGTTGCATCGGTGTGAGGTCAATAGGAAAAAGAAGGTTATCGAGGTTCAATTGACAATCGCGAATAACAGAATCGAGTACTAGAGGCTTACCAGTAGCAACTTTGACAGATAAGGGTTTCCTCAGTTTAGTTCTAGGTATCGCAAGTAAAGGCTCAAAAGATAACGATACAAAACTTCTATCGGCACCAGAATCGAAAAGAACAGATGCAGGTTGATGGTTAACAAGGAACGTACCATTAACAACCTCGTTGTCAGCTCGTGCCCCGTTAGCGTTCAAATTGTGTGCTCGTCCACGAGCGGGATTAGCGTTTGCATTGGTATTCGGGTTCGCAAGCCTCGGACAGTTATTTCAGAAATGACCCATCTCTCCGCAATTATAACATGAGCCAGGTGGGAATCTAGCAGCATTCCCCTGAACCTGTGCTGGATTCTGAGCAGCTTGATTTTGACCCAAACGACAAATGTTAGTTGTGTGCCCAAGTTTACCACAAGTGGTGCACTGTTTACAAGCTTGATGTGCCACATGATGACCATTTCACCGATTACAGTGAGGTGCGGTACCAGCATATTGTTTCTTTGCAGGAGGTTGAGCTGGTGGGTTCTGAACATGTTGATTGGTGACAGCAAAATTTTGGGAAGCCTTGCCCTTCCTCGACCTCCTAGATGACTCGCCCTTCTTCTTGCCCTTACCCTTGTCTTGTGTGGTGTCGATCGATTGCTTTTTATCACCCTTGCGGGTTAGTTTACCTTTTCTGACTTGTGACTCAGTCAGAGTTGCAGCCAATTCGATTGCCTGACGTACAGTGGTAGGATTACTACCAGTCACAATGTCTTGTACAGAATCAGGTAGACCATCGATATACCTCTCAATCACTTTCTCCAACGGGGTAACCATAGTAGGACACAACAAACTTAGCTCCTCATAACGATCCATATACGCATGGTGTTCTCCCCCATCTTGTTTCAAATCATCGAATTCTCATTCCAAAGCCCTTATCTTGTGACGGGGACAAAACTCTTTCATCATGAGAGCTCGAAGCTCTTCCCAAGTTTGTGCCATCGCCACATCGGCACCCCTATCACGTATCACACCGTTCCACCATGTAAGAGCACGCTTCTCGAAAACACTGGATGCAAATTCAACCTTTCGTTCATTCGGACAATGAACATGTCTAAATGTACTCTCCAGACTTTCGAACCATTGTAGGAGCGCAGTTGCTCCTTGAGACCCAGAAAACTTTAGGGGTTTAGCCGAATTGAAAGTTTTGAAACTACACTGAGCATTGTTGTTGTTATTGTTTGCTTGATTGATCTGAGTTATTAGGTTCAGAATCACGGCAGCCATTTGTTGAGCGACGAGGGCTGCGATTTCGGCGTTAGTTTGAGGTTGTGCATCTCGTCGAGGAGGCATATTCTAAAAGAACAAGGAAACATGAGAAACGAGTGAGATCGACAATTGCATAAACAAAAGAGGTATTGAAAACATCGACAAAACACAAGGAAGGTGATCATTCGTTTGTTACCTCGAACAAACAAACGATACACATTGACTAATCAAAGTAAATGGGTCAATATAATGTATTGCGAAGACATGCTTTAGCGTATAAGTGGACACTCACCCCAAGAGTTCCCAGGTAAGAGTGACTGGTCCAATTATGTGGATTTGTACGAACACTCTAGCCTTAGACAGAAAACTCAGGATACAGGCATCCACCCTTCCAGATTGCACGTGTTCACATTATAAGATCCAAACTTTGACGAGATTTTGAAAACTTTGAAGGTTCAAAACCTTATAATAAATCATCTAGGAATAGATGATTGATTTTCAAAACGGATTTGTTATTGTGTTCTCGTTGTGGTTATCACCTAAAGATAGGTGACGGTATTGTTTTAAAATCTAAACGCAAATTTCTTGCGTTAGGGTCCTAGAAAAGTTATAGCCTAGGTCAAAGCATTACTAATAACCTAATTCCCTATAACCATGAGCTCTGATACCAACTCTTCTGTCACACCCCGACTGAGTTAAAACAACGAAACCGCGGCAGAAACGTCGGGGAGTGGAGCGACAGAATTATTGTTTCACAACCATGGATTCAAAAGTTTTGTTTTATTTAAATATTAACCATTTACATTGTCTTAAAGTTAAAACAAACAAGTTCACATATCGACTATCATCGTTATTAAGTCACTAAGGCCTCGTCCGGTCCTAAGTGAGCATGCATCCTAATCGCAATCAACATCATTCAACACCACCTGAAACATATGCGAAAATAAAGTTAACAAAGAAATGCCGGCGAGCACATAGGTTTTGTGAGAGTGTCGGATTCATGGCTCGTTTACATTTTGCAATGCCTCGTTTGACTATAAAAGTCGATAGTTGAAAACCTTGTTTTGAAAAGAGTTTAGTATTGCAATATGATTAACCAACTCAAAACAAGTTGATTATAGTTTATAAAACCTCGTGCCAAGAATCTTAACCCAAAAAATTTGTTTAAGTAAACCAAATTGTAAATCGTTCTTGTAATAAAACTCGTATGGTTTATATCGTATAGTAAACATCGTTGTGTGACATTGTTTAAAATCGTTCATCCAAGTGAACTAAATAACGCAACGGAATGTAATATGATAAAAGCACTTATATATAAGAAGTACCAGCGGCGTATCTACCATGCTTTTATCACATTACACCCGTCCCGTTACCTAATCACATACCAAAACCAATCGTTCGTTCAATTCGTTTAACTCATTCAAATCGTTTAATCATTTCAATCGTTCAATATCGTTCAATCGTTCAAACTTGTTCAATCGTTCAAAATCGTTCTCGTTTTAATTGTGAAAACTACTTTTGGTCGTCTCGTTTATAACATTCAAACCTTTGTAACTCGTCCATCGTTCAACTCGTATTAACAAACCACCAAAGGGTAAGTTAACAATCATCAGGTTCAGTCGTTACCCACATAACCCCCATACATAACCATGGTGGTAGTCCGATAACGGGATTTGTCAGATCCTATGGTACCATAACCTAATATTGGTCGGCTTGATCATTGTTAATGAATGTTATTCGTTATGTAAATACGTCCAACAAGCTCATTCACATTATCGAAATCGTTTTGTTTAATATAAACCATAGTATTCGTTTTTGAAATCATCGAAAATCGTTTAGCACATATGAATCACCTCAAAACAATTGAAAACAGTAAAATAGGGGAACTATGTACTCACATCGAAGTGCAAAGTATCCTTGACTAAGTGAACTTTATCAAAGCTCGGGCAAACCAAGGAAATCAAGTAGCACCTAGAAGTCGGATCGCTAAGTGAATAAATCGGCACCTAAATCGGAAGATCGGGTAGAATGGGGTCTCGTAAACCAGATGAGCATAGGAACTCATGTGATATGGTTTAACAAGGCCTAAATTTTAAATCGGAACCTATCCTAAGTGCTTACGACCCGTTACGACCCATTAAGGTAGCTTACGCTACTTTAACTCGTCGTTCGCGTGAACGGGCGTTCGAGACGCCTAACTAGTCCTATGACAAGTATTATATGCCATAACATGTTTAAATATGTTGCATAGTCAGTTTAAGTGACAAAAGTTAGGTTACATATGCTTAAAATCAAATTATGCATGAAAAGGGCATTTTGGTCATTTTCCTAAGGCATATAAACTACCTATCATACAACTAATTAAACTAAGTGACCATAAGGTATAACCTCGGAAGGTTATTCCCTATAAAACTATGGTCACAATATATACTTGGTCGAATCCTAACGATCGACCAAACGGGTCGGGTTCGAAAGTCTAAGCGGTTGTTTAGACCGCTTATCTTACGACCCTAAACAAGCACTAGACTAAAAGTGACGAGTTAAACATGTTAAAATATGTTTAACTAAGTTAGAAAACAGGTTTGATCTCAAAACAAAGTGTTTTGATACCCGAAAATAGCTTCGTTGCAAAATACGCATAAACACGTATTTTGACCGAAACTTTGACTCGTCACTTCGACTAATCAACGTGGTAATCAGTAGGTATAGTCACAAGGGACTATAACCATCGTGATTACGCTCACGTTGCAAAGTTCAAACGAACTTTGTGTTGACCAAATCGTGGTCAAAGCAGAAAGTCAAACACTCATGAATAAGCATGAAAGAAGCTTACAAAAGGTCCAAGCAACGAAGAATTGATTCAAAAATACTCAGGTAAGAAGTCTAAACTTCAACTTAGAGCAGATTAGAATCAATTTGTGTGAGGAATGAATGAGGAACAAGTGGGTATTTATAGAAAGTCTTGAGTTAACAAGATGATTACAAGTGTATTTGAGCAAATCTAGGCATGATCTCAACCATACACTTGTGGAACATGGTTTTAAATACCATTGGAGCTAAAAAACAAGCAAATGGTATGCTCAAACCATGGTAAATTCGCCTGAAAACAGCTGCTGAAGTCAGATTCAATGTTTCTGTCTGGCAGGTTGTTGCGCCCCGCGAAGATCCACACACTGGGCTTCGTGGCCCGCCAGGGTAACTTTGACAGAATGTCAATTTTAGTCCCTGCATGTCAAAAACTTTGATTTTGATGCATTTTCGACATATTTAAGCCCCGTTAACCCCATTTCAAGGCTCCACAATGAAGTTAAGGCATAGGGAACATGAAATATGCTTGAAAACATCTCGGATGTCGGTTCGTTTGGTCGTACGGTTGCGTTATTCGGTTAATTACGACGAAAACTTGAACGGACGCGAAAACGATCCAAATTACACGACGAGTGATATTTTTGCATTCCAATCACTAAAATAAAATATTTTAATGATTAAAATTTTTTTTGGATGTCCGGATATATTCAGAACGCAAGATATGCGCGAAAATGCAAACTTGTGCACTTTTTGACGCTTTTAGTCCCTGTTGATCAAATAAGCGTATTTTCTCATACCGAACCCCTCAAAGCCTATTTATAAGCTATGTAAAGGATATTTTAGGATATTTTTAGCTTATGATCAAGTTCTGGAATGTTCGTTACTATACGAATCGGCATAGTTTCACAGTTTGTCGTAAATAGTCCCTGCGATCGAATAAACTTGTTTTCGACACACCAAACCATCCAAAACTTTTTTCTAAATTATGTTTAGGTTATTTAAGGTATGTTAAGCCTATTTCACTATTCCGGAGTGTTTGTCACGTTAAACTGATTACGTTTACGCATCAGTTTGCGTATAACTTTCCAGAAAGCGATTTAAAGCTTGATATCGAACTTGAATCAAATCGTAAAATCATCAAACACAAATACACAAATATTAACACCAAAACACATCGTTTTATTGATAATTGATATTGTTTTACATCATACATCGTTTACAGAGCACAGTTGTCACAAAATACACTCTCAAAACACTCAAATTTCAGCTGGAAATACAAGTTCTTGGCAGTTATTCTAAGTGCTAAATGAGCACTTTTCTTGACTTTCTTTCATCCTTTTTCACTTCTTCTTCCTCTACAAAGTGTGGAACACCTCTAGGATTGTTTTCACAAGGTTTTCCATGGAAATCCAAGGTGAAACATCCCATTTTTGAGGTCCAACTTTCTGTTTCGGAAGAAGACTTGGTTAAACATTCTTTAAACTTATGTTTTCTTCATACATTCCTATGTCCTTATGCCACTAATCAAGACTATGCTTAAGTGTGCTTAAAAACAAGGTTGCAACATATAAATTCAGAGGATTTAATCCTCTAAACTTTCTGTTTTTAAAAGGGTTTTAACCCACAAGTGATGAACAAGTCTTGAACTTGAATATGTGTGATTATTTGGATAGCTTGGGCTATCCTACTTACAAATCCACACATCACTTGATGTTTTCTTCTTAGTTAGTTAGTTAGTTAGTATATTTCATTTCTGTAATAATCCATTCATGACCGTCCTTGTTGTCTTATGACAACTTGTGCATTGGTGAATACAAAAGAGGTCTTAAAATGGAAGATTTATCTTCCTACCTCTATGCATGACTTCTATGATAACCTTGCTATACTTTATGGACTAAAACTTATGTTATATACTATATAGAATATATAGTGCCTATAGTAACCGAACCTTTGATGATAATATAATGATTATTTGTCAAAATACTATGTTACATCATTTAAGAACCTAGTTATCGTTATGATTCTATTGGTACTTTAACCCATGAAAACATTCAAACCTATATGGGTTTCATAGTGTCAAAAATGAGTATTAGGTGCTAGATGTTTATTTTCTCATATACTTACGTTCGATATACTTTAAATTCCAAATTCCGACTCTAAACATACCTTGAACTCCAACCCGTATACATTCAACCACCTAAACTCATTCCCTCGTCAACAATTGGATAATCGGAAGAATTAGAAATTTTGTGAGTATACTCGACCCATTTTACCGTTTTCACACTTTTGGGTGTAACATTTTTCATATACAAAACACACTTAGTATACATATTCTTATGCAAATATACAAACAAACAATCCAATACATGCTTACTATATGTTATGCTTGATTCGTGTTTTCTGGGTGATTCTTATGTGATGAACTTGTCATTAGCTTCGTACAAGCCTCCACTTAACATGTATAGCGCTATCGGAGTAACGCACCACCCGTGAACGAGAGGTCATGTTAGTTTTATTCATTCATACTTGCGTAAACAGAGGGTTGACTTGTAAGTCGCAAGCTAGTTTATACGTTAATCTTGATAACTAGGTTTGCCATGTTGATTGTTCATTATCATTTTTATACTTAAATGCTACTACACAAAACTTGTATACTCGCCAATACTTTTGTATTAAACTACGCTTTTAAAACATGTTGCAGGTTTAACGATGATGTTGATAATGCATGGAATCTAGTAGGATGCCTAGATACTCATTTTAATTTTTGTATACTTATTGTAATGTAATTCTTTCATTTCAAGTTGTTGTAATTGTATTTTCCTTTCCATGTTGTAATCGAATTCTTATAGTAATAAAATGAAATTTATTAATTAATACTTGTCGCAAATGCTAGTGTTATGTGTAATGAGCAATCTATCTTTGTCTCACTCCGATGTTTCTGGCATTGGTTGGGGTGTGACAGATTGGTATCAGAGCCATAACTATAGGGAATTAGGAAAATGGCTATGCTTTTGACCTAGTCTATAGTTAAGTACCCAATTCGACCATACTTGATTCATATGTTGATTTTCTTGAGATGTCTTTATGTGTTATCCTTGAAATGTCTTTTATGTGCTCATGCTTGTTTATGTATTTCCTAACATACGCCTTTCCTTGGCATTTCATTCGATTATACTAAACTCGAAGACACTCGTAATACACAAACGAGACGACTTCACCAAAACAGGCGGGAAACCCATAATTTGGTGAACGACTCTCAATCTGCCTATTCTTTTTACATGAAATTCACCATCAATTTAGGAGTGAAATCCTCACCTTGATGGAGAATTTCCATTTCGAATTCTAGTGGACCCTCATCAAAGTGTCGAAACTAAATTTGACCCGACGAGTACCAACCACACTTAGGGTACGAAATCGTCAAGTTAAGGGTGAAACCCGCATCTTGTCGACTAGTCCCACTCCCCAATTTTCAAAAATCCCTCCAAGTCTTGAATTTTCAATTGATTTGGAACATGTAGTAACTAGAAGGGTGAATACCGTTAACCGAAATTTCGGCGAGAGTATTTCACATATTAGGCCAAAGCATGTTTCTCAAATTCAAAAGAATTTTCGACCACTTTGGTTGGGCCAAAGTTCCGTTTTGGAACAATCCAAGTTTTAATCAAACCTATGTTTTACTATTATCAATCTTATACGATGCAATTCTCTCCTTTCAAATTCAAATTTCTTTCGAGATTATTTTCTTATACACACATCATACTAGATCTTTTCATACATCTATACTTCATTCACATGCATGATTTCAAAAACATCACCCAATTAGATTTACATTTCTTTTAACCCCAAACTGAAGACCTATCATCGAGATAGGAGTGATTTCCATACCTTGACATTAACTCCTTCTTTTCTTAAAACGACCTCACCAACGGGTTAGGGGTGATTCCCTTACCTAGGTAACCGTTACTAAAATTTTCCTTCATTATACAAACACGATCAAGTTTTATACCTAAATCATTCATCATTTGTCAAAATCCCTACTTATGCAAATTTCAAAGTTCATTGTTTTATTAAACGTATATCTTACCCCATAATCTATTTCACATAACCCGCATACACGAAATACTTAGTCATACCATAAACGTTTTGTTTCCCGATTTTCAAAAATTTGACGAAGTGCTACCCATCAACTTAATCGGTCTACTGAATATCTTGCCCACAAATTTCATGCTTAACGTAATCACTAAAACACGCTCACGTTACATCATTATACTAAAGACTTTTTTTTCAATCGGAAATCAAACCAACTTCTCGCACACGTTTACAAAATATTATGAATATTATTCTATCGTTTACTAAACTCTCCTCAACGATCACTAAGTTCATTATGCTATTTTTTTAGGAATCAACGATTTCACGAGAACTTCCAAATTTCAAATTTCTTATTTTAATGCAAGATCCTTTAAAACGATGCAAACTTACTATTTCCAAAAGCCTATTCATACACTGCTCAATACGTCATTTCAATTTCAAAATGCATGGGCAAGGAAACTTCATAGGGACCGACCATTTTCGACTTACATAAATTCTTCTAAACCAAGAGCAACATTTCCGTTCTTTACAAAATACGTCATGCATGACCAATATGTACTTTACCTACTTTTTACATTCACAAACTAGATTCTACATTCCAAGACAAAATCAATCTATTTTGATTCGATAAACTCCACGTTTTGCTCAAACAACTATACATGCATATCATCGTACATGTTTTAGTCAATATCTCACGACAATTTCAGTTATATCATTCAAACTTCTCGATCATTTTAAATGTCTAGATTCGTTGCATCCAATTCATACCATACACACAATCGTCATCATTTATGCTTATACTTATGTTCATACTTATATTCGTATTCATACTTATACGTTTTATGTTTCTACTTATATACATACTCATACTCATACTATTACTTATATTCAAACGTATGCTTACATTCATATCATATTCATACATTCGTACCTATACGTGAGCGTAACCCGAGGGGTTCACTTATGTTGGTCACCTACATACTTAAACATAAACATGCTTATATACTACATCTTTATACGCACACATTCTTATATTCAAATTATGTATACCCTGATTCATACACAACTAGTACAAGCTATGCGGATCATGCGATGATCAATATAATCACGGGTGCACACGGGATTATAGTGATAGGCACATGAGAATCATAGATTGTACTACTGTGTATGGTAAGACACGAAACGTAACATGACACCGAATAATGAAACAGACATAACATGGTCAAAACATGGTGGATACGCCTCTGGTACTTCCTATATATAAGTGTTTTCACCATGTTACCAAACTTTCGTAAAACGTGCCATGAGAAATTCAGTGTTTTGCAGACCATATCTAGACCTAAAATGCAAACTTTAACAACTCACAAACGCATTGCTAAACACGCAATATCCGATTATCCAAGACGAGACCTCATTTCTAACACAACGAGTTCGTTTGTCCAATAAACATGCCATTCCTATACTCATATTCGTTTATTAGATCGATCATCACTCTCATAACTCCGTTATTCTTTGTATTTTATACGAACCTCTTTTACAATCAATCGGTTTAAACGTTCAAATCCTAAAATACTTTCTTACTTTTAAAACTATTTTCTATCCTTTATTTATGCGCAAACATACTTAGTTGGCCGTTGCCTCCAAAACCATTTTATTTAAAATACCTATTCTCGCTTCTCACCAATACACCACTTTTCTACAAAACCGAAATTTATCAATGCCCTTTAAAACCAACAGTGCGGCCACATTTTTCATCAAAATATGAACCGTTTGTACAAAAGCTTTCCTTCTTAGGTAACATATTGTAAATTACCTCCATTTCAAGTTATTCAAACTCATTTAAACTCACATTGCCTATACACGCACATGCACATCTTATTTATGCTTAATGCCTCAAATCATTTTAGTCAAACGAACTCTTTTTACGAACCTATCTTTTCGCTCCTCAAATTTCATACTTTTCAAAACGTTTCAAAACTTCCCAGTCTCGATATTAGACAATTAATCCTTTAGCCTAAATGCCTTGCAAGGTCTTCCTCTTGAATAAATTTCGGGAAGAAATTTTATAAAGGAGGGGAGACTGTAATGCCCTGTTTTTTTGTACTTTCCTTAATTAGAAAGCTTGTTCGTAATTCTATTTCTAGAAATCTTGTACTCCTTGTAGTCGCCTTTTTTGTGGTACCATTGTAAAATCCGAGACTTGAATCATAAACAAAATTCGTATTTCATTAAATTCATGTTCTACATATTCACACACGTTCGTACATTTAAATTTATTTTACACGTGGTATCCTATTCGTATTTCTTGCAAAATGCATTAAACTTACAAATACTGGTCATAGATACTCAGTCCATGCGTATACGATACTTATTCTCGACCCCTATATACTTAGTCATACTTACTTTATGCTTTAATTACGTAATGTACCCTTATACTACACCTTTTATGCTTAAAACGCCTTAAAACCTAACTTTTATGAACTTAAGGGACCAAAAGTGTCAAGATAACAAACAAAATCCACCAGTTAAGTGGCTCGTGGGCCGTAACCCGCCCTCCCACAGCTCTCGCGCCCCGCCAGAGACATGGATCCGCAAAATTGTTAATCAGCTTCATCTATTGGTCCATTTTGTGAGTAAGTGTGTTTCTTGCATTTAAGACTCCAAACCTTAAACTCAACTATAAAACCAAGCCTCCCAACACTCACTTTCATTTTTCCAACTCAAATACACTCTCAAAACACTATAATTTCAGCTGAAAATACAAGTTCTTGGCAGTTTATTCTAAGTGCTAAATGAGCACTTTTCTTGACTTTCTTTCATCCTTTTTCACTTCTTCTTCCTCTACAAAGTGTGGAACACCTCTAGGATTGTTTTCTCAAGGTTTTCCATGGAAATCCAAGGTGAAACATCCCATTTTTGAGGCCCAACTTTCTGTTTTGGAAGAAGACTTGGTTAAACATTCTTTAAACTTATGTTTTCTTCATACATTCCTATGCTACTAATCAAGACTATGATTAAGTGTTCTTAAAAACAAGGTTGTAACATCTAATTTCAGAGGATTTAATCCTCTAAACTTTCTGTTTTTAAAAGGGTTTTAACCCACAAGTGATGAACAAGTCTTGAACTTGAATATGTGTGATTATCTGGATAGCTTGGGCTATCCTACTTACAAATCCACACATCACTTGATGTTTTCTTCTTAGTTAGTTAGTTAGTATATTTCATTTCCATAATAATCCATTCATGACCATCCTTGTTGTCTTATGACAACTTGTGCATTGGTGAATACAAAAGAGGTCTTAAAATGGAAGATTTATCTTCCTACCTCTATGCATGACTTCTATGATAACCTTGCTATACTTGATGGACTAAAACTTATGATATATACTATATAGAATATATAATGCCTATAGTAACCGAACCTTTGATGATAATATAATGATTATTTGTCAAAATACTAAGTTACATCATCTAAGAACCTAGTTCTCATTATAATTCTATTGGTACTTTAACCCATGAAAACATTCAAACCTATATGGGTCAAAACGAGTATTAGGTGCTAGATGGTTATTTTCTCATATATTTACGTTCGATATACTTTAAATTCCAAATTCCGACTCTAAACATACCTTGAACTCCAACCCGTATACATTCAACCTCCTAAACTCATTCCCTCATCAACAATTGGATAATCGGTAGAATTAGCAATTTTGTGAGTTTACTCGACCCATTTTACCGTTTTCACACTTTTGGGTGTGACATGTTTTCATATACAAAACACACTTAGTATACATATTCTTATGCAAATATACAAACAAACAATCCAATACATGCTTACTATTTGTTATGCTTGATTCGTGTTTTCTGGGTGATTCTTATGTGATGAACTTGTCATTAGCTTCGTACAAGCGTCCACTTAACATGTATAGCGCTATAGGAGTAACGTACCACCCATGAATGAGAGGTCATGTTAGGTTTATTCATTCATACTTGCGTAAACAGAGGGTTGACTTGTAAATCGCATGCTAGTTTATACGTTAATCTTGATAACTAGGTTTGTCATGTGGATTGTTCATTATCATTTTTATACTTATATGCTACTACACAAAACTTGTATACTCGCCAATACTTATGTATTGAACTACGCTTTTAAAACATGTTGCAGGTTTAACGATGATGTGGATAATGCATGGAATCTAGTAGGATGCCTAGATACTCATTTTAATTTTTGTATACTTATTGTAATGTAATTCTTTCATTTCAAGTTGTCGTAATTGTATTTTCCTTTCCATGTTATAATCGAATTCTTATAGTAATAAAATGAAATTTATTAATTAATACTTGTCGCAAATTCTAGTGTTATGTGTAATGAGCAATCTATCTTCGTCTCACTCCGATGTTTCCACTATTGGTTGGGGTGTGACATGCAAGACTCACCATATGAACAATGGTGAGCTTTGATGGTCACACACTTGAAGGTTACTTGGAACCTTATCAAAACAAAATGTTTAGGAGGTTCTTGGACCTCTAAACTCTTGGGAATCAACCCTATTCAAGCCCCATAACCATAGGTTTGGTTAGAAGCAAGATAGGTGCAAGATTCTTTCAAGAAAGCTAAGTTTAAGAAAGTTTAAGTAAAGTTCTTCTCCAAAACAGAAAGTTGGACCTCAAAATGGTGATGTTTCACCTTTGTTTACCATGGTAAACTTGTGGAAACAATCCTGGTGTTCCAAGCTTTCAAGAAAAAGAAAGGATGAAGAAAACATAAAGAAAAGTGAGGTAGATGCTCACTTTGGCTAAGAATTCTGCAACAACTTGCTCTTTCAGCTGATTATGGAGTGTTTGGAGAGTGTAAGATAGTTGGAAAAGTGCAAATGAGGTGATGGAGGCTTGGTTTTACGATGGAGGATTAGGGTTTAGTGTTAAATGAGGTTTTATGGTGATTGGGGAAGAAGAAAGGTGGGTGAAAATGGCCAATCCTTGGAGCTGAAACCACTTTCTGCAGATTAAGTGGCTTGGCGCCCCGCCACAGAGATAGGGGGAGGCGTCGCGTGACGCTGCGCTATGTTTAGCACATTCAACTTTGTTTTATTGCAATTTAGCCCCTGAACTTTGGTTTTTTGTTATTTTATGTACAAAGTTCATGTTTTGACTTGTTTCGAGCAAGAAACGTGTTTTTAAGTGTCATGTGTAACACCCCAAAAACGGGTTTGGTAATCAAACCACATTAATACTAAAAGACGGGTAAAGTACCGTTAGTGGTAAAATTAACCCAGAAAATATTAGGATTTATATAACTAAACCTAATATTTAATAAAAAGGGAAAAAGAATGCTTTTGAGAAATAAAGTTTACAGAAGGCCCAAGTTAACGAGATTAAATAAACTTAGCCATAATTTCCCCGAACTCACCAAATTAACTAGGAATGTTCAACCTAGTTAATAAGTGGGAATATTGTTAGAAATAAGTAAGTTGTGGCTTACTTAATAACTAACCAAACATAAGGGGTCAAATTAGATAAACTTGAAAGTTTAATTATAAAAGAAACTTAAAACAAAACATACACACTTAGTGTGTGTTCTGTGATCGACATTGAGAAGCTCCCAGGAGCCTTAAACCCTAATTCCAACATAATCATCAAATTGAAGGGCCAAATGACTTTCAAATTCACAATTGAACATGAATTAATGATCACCCAAGCTAGGGGATCATAAGGTATGTCAAATTTTGATGATTTATGAAGTTGTGAAATTTGAATAATCATCATAATCGCGAATTATGAATGAATTATTGAAGCTATGATTGAATTAGTGATGTATACTTGCTTGGGAACAAAACCCTAAGTGAAGATTATACATATGATGCTAAGAATTGAATGATTTGATGATTTACCACACTAGGATAAGTGGGTTTTAATCATGTGATGAAGTTGATGATATAATTTTGATTAGGATCATCATATCTGATCTTAATAAGATGATACTCGAACAATTTAGGTGTTTAAGTATAAAAATCATACTTTCTAAGTAATGAGTTTAGTATGATAAGATGAAAGAATCGATGATATATTCATATTGAATGATGTATGATATTGTTATGTGTTAAAAGTGATCAAAGTTGTGTGAAATTGATGAAATTCGATTACATGAACTTGGAAATAACATGGTTAAAGACGGTAGCATAAGAATGATGCTTACCAAATAATTGACCAAGTAATTAAACGAATTGTTAAGCTACTTCGTGTAATTATTTACGTTAATAGGCAGTTGACTATAAAAAGTCAAACTGACCAATGATATGATCGAAAGATAAATTCGACATGAGAAGCGTAGGATGGTATAGTCGTAAATGATTATGACTAATCTAACCATCTTGCAAATTTCAATGTTAGTTTGAGGCTTAACAAGCTAGGTGGAAGCTTGGGAATGAAGCGGGTCAAACGAAGCAAGTATGAAGAAAAGCATAAGTATGATGCAAGGTAAGTAAAGGTTACACCTTTTATTTAATACCTATTGGTTTTATAGGTTATGAATAATAAAAAGTCATGTTTGAATTTTGATGTTCCGACACGACATGTGCGGGTCGGAATAAAGACAATGATAATAAACCTTGTTTCATGGTTAAAGAAGACTATTACGGTTGTTTAGTCATGAAATGACTAATAGATAATGAGTTTTAAATGGTTACCTTATAGGGTAAACCAACATAAATAATAAGGGTACAGTCACTCGTTGGTGACAACCGTTAGTTGTGGAAAGACACTTTATGGCGTAAGCTATCATGGGTCAAAAGAATCACGAAATGGGTTATAAGTAAAATGACCGTACAATGTAACCGGAACGAGTCATGTAGATAAGATGGTAATAAATACCATCTCACAAAGATACATGGTCATCTAGACCAAACGGGTCAAACGGTGAAAATATCACCCTTTGAAAATATCGACTAATGATTTTTGTCGAGTTGTATGATTACAGGAGTAAATATCGAATGGATATTTGCATCACTATTACTTAGCGATTATTACGGCAAAGTATTAAAAACGGGTCAATATATTGATCCGAGTCAGGTATGTATAATAGGTCAACTCATCAATTAGAACTTGAGGTTCTATGAGAGTTAGACAAGTCAAAAATGGACAATTGGTTATCTTTCTAGATAAACCGAATGATTTAAATTATAGTCATTATGTTTAGAAAGCATAATGATTATTCCAAACAAGATCATAAGTTTTAAAAGTGTGATTTTGGTCGAACATGTCTTTAAAAGTCCTTCGTCGTAATAGAAGAGGTAATAGTGACCAAAATGCCCTTATAAGTCAAATTAAGCAAACGACCCTTAAAGGTTGTTTGGAAATGAGTTTTGTAATCAAATAAATACTTTGAATAAGTATAAAAAGCGAAAGATGTCAATCTTTAGGTCAAATGACTCTATATGAGTCTTTGTCGTAAAATGATAATCCGAGTGATAAAACTCGGAATATATAGATCTCCACATTAAATCCACCACAAATATAGTTGTGGTGGAAGATTACTTGATAAGAACTGTGGAAATTGGAAGCTAGAAACGAATGAAAGCGATTCGTGTTTAAAATATACTCAAATACCCTTAATGGGTCAAAATAAGTATATAAGCAAAAACGGGTTAAATATGCATATAAACCCGTTATTTGAACCTAATACATAGAAAACAATTACAACATAAAGTTCATGATCATTGGAAAGCGACAAATAAGTTTGTTTGATAAAATCATGAACGGCTCAATAAAAGTTGTAAAAATATATTAAGCTGAAGACTTAAAAGTCTCAAAATTTATTAATCCGGAAGTCGGATTTTAACTCCATGTGATGGAGAATCAAATTAGGATCATGTAGGAAGAAACGTGACGAAAAACGAATAAAAAATGAACGAGTTTTGTTCATTTCCGTGAGAAATAGTTTGGCTGAGAATATGCAGCTGCAAATAAGGACCATTCTGTCGAAACCATGTCCTCGCGTCACGCGACGGCATAAGTTTATCATGGTCGTGGCCCTCGACACTTGTCGCGCCACGCGACATTGACATCTAATCCCGTCGCGGCACGCGACGGGTGTAAGTTGCTGCATTTTGTTGTTGTTTCATTGTTTGACATTACGAACTTGTTTAAACTAGTTTCAAATGTCATTATAACTAAACAGTTCGTGTTTTATGAAATGTAGGTATACAATAAAGTACTGGAGGACGATCAAGTTCGATAATGAACCGAACACGATAAAGACTTAAGCTTCCGCGGCATGATTCGTCGGCACGTTTTAAGCGGCGAATTGATATACAAGATGTTTAAATGTTTTATTTCTTAAAATGTTTTAGCAAACTCGTATTTTAAGTGTATGTTTAACTGTAACTACACTATTATGGTCGGAATTATATGAAAATCGTATAAAATGGATTAAGGGTCTTACAAGTTGGTAATCAGAGCTCAAGGTTAAAGAGTAAAGTGTTCAGTTCGAGACTTGATCGCAAAATCCGGTAAGTTATTCTGTACATTAACGGTCTAGCATGTAAAGTGTTGAAAACAACACATAGGGTTATCGTGTAAAACACGTTACCCCAAATAAAGTGATAAGAGACCGATATAGTTAAACGGATTACGTGTGTTAACACGTGTCGTAGAAAGCCTTGTATTATAATACGGGTGCTTGTTAATGTCAACGTTACTAACATTTGTAGACATTTTAAATTAAAAGATCCTCGCATCTGAAGATGACGAGAGTTTAAGGATCTATCGATACAATGAAGAAATGATCTCGAATGAGAGATCGAACAAGAAGGAGAGTTATCAGGGCGAGTATCTATAAGGTACACGTCTTAAACTTATAGTACAAACAGTAATATGCAACAAATACATAGTGAATGATAGTTGCATATATAATATGAAACTTGGAAAACCAGGATATGTTACATATCCAGGATGATGTTTTCAAGAGAAATTCAGTAGAGATACGTATTATTCACAGTTGTGAATAATACGACAATAACTGAATTAGTTTAAATATAAACTTGGATGAAAGTAATCATCCAAGTAAGTATTCTCAATAAAGATCTAATTGAGAAAAGTAATGATCACATCAACGAATGTGATTGTATAAATGGTTATAAAAAGGAACATTGTATATGTTCAAAGATAAAATGGGTAAAACTAATAATTGTTAATTGACAATTAAATAAAGTTTTACCAAATGAAATCATAAAAATGAAATAAATCGAGAGATTACTTACATGGGACGTGAGGTGGTAATTATAATAAGGTCATGTGTACCATGTGTTGATCGCTTACTCTGGCCAAGTAAGTAGTGAACACATGATACCATGAGCTTATTATAGTGAGCACAGTTATGTCCGATGTGGTAAGGTCGAGATGAATGAAAAAGTTAAATGAACCTTGGGGTCAAGGAATTTTATGGGCATACTCGTATAAATGGTTTTCGAGGGAACCACAAAAACGATGTATGGCGCGCATAGAAATAAATGACCCAAGGGAATTCGTGAAATAAGTCATTTTGGATGAAAGAGCCATGGTTGACAAAAAGGGGCATGTAAAACCAAAGAATAAATGAACCGCAGGGTAATAGAAACGAAGGTATTGCCCATACAAAAAGACGATCGAAGTCATTGACTTTGGTCGTAGTAAAGAAAGGATGATGATAATAATCATCATTCGGAAATTAAAAAGGCCATCAAGCATGGTCACATAAAGAATAAAGGTTTGGTTAAATAAAGCGATGGATTTCGCTGAGAAAACCAAACAAGTCAAAATGAAGTTTAAATGCATACCCAAAGGGTTGCATTAATAATGACTTCAGTACATCACCCGGATGATGGGTAGGAAATTAAATACAAGCGTAAACCGAGAGACGGGAACGCGGATTGAAAGTCAAAGGACTCGGATTATGAGTTATGACTAAAAGACTATAAAATTTCGTAAATAGAAATTTTGAATAAATATGTTCAACTATTTTGAGGTTGAACGGGTTGAATAAAGAATGAAGTTTGATTGTTTATAAGTGAAGGATTTCACATTAACAAGTCAAACGGGTTGAATATAATATAATGTCGGACGGCATAAGTAAGCGCAAGCCGGATAACGGTGGGCATAAGACGAACCGACGCATAAATGACGTGAGAAGTCATAGAGTCGGGAGAATGATCCGAAATAAAATGATTGTAGTCACGAACTACAGTCAAGATTAAGGGATCTTAAACTTGAAACCAAATGATTTTCAAACATAAACAAGGTGCCTTGACACCAAACATGTATTTAAAAAAAATGACATGAGTAAAGAAATGATCTACGGGATCATCATAACTTTCGGGTTATAAACAGTGTAAAGGTCTACGGGACCAAAATGACTTTGAGTCATAAACGAAAAGAAAAGAACTATAGAGGCCTCGCCTTAATAAGGTGAAAGCCTAATGAAATAGCCCACGAGGCTAAGAGAAAGGACCTACGGGTGATTTAAATAAAGCGTGGGAATTGGTTACGATTCCCCACGTAAAATAAGAATAGAAAAGAATAAATTCTTAGCTGTCAATTTCTTGATATGAGTAATTGACATAAGTTAAAGAGAAAACGTTAAACTAAAATTCAGTTTTAGTAAGAAATAACGTTTTCACAAATATGAATATTATGATAGGAATTGAAATATTAAATATTAAAAGATACAGGTCTTGACACCGATAAGTGTAAGACGATATATTCGAAAAGAAATATTTTCGATAATGAAAGGTTGAAATAAACCTAAACATGACGTGACGCGATCACGGTCAAGAAAGGTAATGTGAAATATAATCACATTGTAGCCTTAGTAATGGGTATAAAGTAACTAGACTAACAAGTCTAGTTAGTGAGACAGGATAAGGTCAAAATACAAATTAAGAATTTGGTTAATACGCTATTTATTATAAGAATAGCGTGGAATAAATAAAATCAATAGATTTACATGATCAAGTGGCCAAATTGGCAACTTGGTCAAGTAAACAACAAAGGTATATAGATACAAGATAAAAGTGACGGCCCATGAGACCTCACTAACGGAGAATACTGATCACCTATATTGAGGGATCATAAGACAACACAAATGAAGTGTCGGGAAATTAAATCGAACAAATGCCCGATTAAAGGATAAAACTATAAGGTATGTGGTAATATGCTTTATAGAAATTCGATTTGTTCTTAAGCGGTGGATTCCGTATGAATGAACCGAATGAATAAATTTAAAAACAATGGAATTTGGTTGTTAAAAGTGAAAGATTTCACTAAGGACCTTTAAATGGATTAAAATAACGGATTCACGAAGAGTCCGAAGGTATAAAAACGATGGATCTCGCTAAGTTAATTAAACTAGTCGAAATAACGAAATTAAGTTATTTTGAGTTGTATTAATTCGTATGAGATACGTATATGCTTTGTAACCAAATATATATTACTATACTTTTCTGGTAGTACTAACAATTGGTTAAAATATAAGCGATACTCAATTGATTATCAAGATCAAGTGCATTAAGTTTAAACTCAATGAACTATGTAAGAAAGGTTTCGAGGACGAAACCTCTTTAAGGGGGTAGACTTGTAACACCCCGAAAACGGGTTTGGTAATCAAACCACGTTAATACTAAAAGACGGGTAAAGTACCGTTAGTGGTAAAATTAACCCGGAAAATATTAGGATTTATATAACTAAACCTAATATTTAATAAAAAGGGAAAAGAATGCTTTTGAGAAAAAAAGTTTACAGAAGGCCCGAGTTAATGGGACTTAAAATAAACTTAGCCATAATTTCCCCGAACTCACCAAATTAACTAGGAATGTTCAACCTAGTTAATAAGTGGGAATATTGTTAGAAATAAGTAAGTTGTGGCTTACTTAATAACTAACCAAACATAAGTTGTCAAATTGGATAAACTTGAAAGTTTAATTATAAAAGAAACTTAAAACAAAACACATACACACTTAGTGTGTGTTCTGTGATTGACATCAGGAAGCTCCCAGGAGCCTCAAACCCTAATTCCAACATAATCATCAAATTGAAGGGCCAAATGACTTTCAAATTCACAATTGAACATGAATTATTGATCACCCAAGCTAGGGGATCATAAGGTATGCCAAATTTTGATGATTTATGAAGTTGTGAAATTTGAATAATCATCATAATCGCGAATTATGAATGGATTATTGAAGCTATGATTGAATTAGTGATGTATACTTGCTTAGGAACAAAACCCTAAGTGAAAATTATACATATGATGCTAAGAATTGAATGATTTGATGATTTACCACACTAGGATAAGTGGGTTTTAATCATGTGATGAAGTTGATGATATAATTTTGATTAGGATCATCATATCTGATATTAATAAGATGATACTTGAACAATTTAGGTGTTTAAGTATAAAAATCATACTTTCTAAGTAATGAGTTTAGTATGATAAGATGAAAGAATCGATGATATATTCATATTGAATGATGTATGATATTGTTATGTGTTAAAAGTGATCAAAGTTGTGTGAAATTGATGAAATTCGATTACATGAACTTGGTAAATAACATGGCTAAAGACGGTAGCATAAGAATGATGCTTACCGAATAATTGACCAAGTAATTAAACGAATAGTTGAGCTACTTCGTGTAATTATTATCCCTTATATTAATAAAGCAAGCTTATGAATAGTATTAGGACACTTTGGTAATTTCATCATACAACAGTACACCCCATCGTGACTTCTTCATCCTCTCCACCATTTCTCATCTAACAAACCCTCACACCATCATCTTCAACTCTCTCTTGCCTGAATACAGTGTCGTACACAACACCCCCTTTCCCTTTTCTCTTCGTCTTCTCTGGTTCGTAATCCGACAACCCTCTAAACCCTCTTTCCTTGAACTGTTTCACCCACTCCTCCATTTCTGTTCGATGAAAGACCGGCCACCACCATTTCGGTGGTGGCGTATGGCGGCGACTGCACAAGACGAGAGAAGAGAGAGAAACGAAGAGCGTGAGATAAGAGAAAGAGAAATCAGAGACGGCGACGATCCGCCGTCAGCGGCGGAGCCGCGACGGCGGCAGCGATGTTTGGCCGACAATGTTTACGGTAACACCCTCTGCTACTTCTCATACTATTCCTTTTTTTTATTAAATGTCCGATAATGTTCTGTTGGTTGTTCACTCGGTTCTGGTTTCGGGTTTCCGTTCACTCGAGCCTCGGGTCAGCGATTTCGGTTCAGTCCTCATCAAGACGACGTGGTGTCTTGTCTTGGCTCGGTTCATTTTTGGACCCTATCTCGGTTCGGTTCAGGTTAGAAGCTGATGTGGGTTATGTTTATTCAAGTTAACAAATTCGAGTATCTTTCTAATCAAGTTCATGTTACGGTTCAACTTCATTTCGGTCGACTTAGGTCAGCTCAGCTTTGGTTCGGTTCGACAAGTCAACATCAGTCAGCATTGATTCGGGTCAGCTTAGGTCTCAGCTCAAGTGCGTGTCTCGGTGCTGCTCGGTTCAACCCGGTTTGACTCGGTATAACGCGTATGTTAATTTCACTATTTTGTATTTTGTATTGTTTTAAATCGCGGAACCAAAACTTTAAGTGAGTTGTGAACATAATAAAAGTGTATATATACATATTTATGTTGTTTGGTCATTGGTTATTGAGTTTTAATCATATAAATCGACAACATGCCTTGTCAGAATTGTCCAAAAACAGAGGAAACTTTGTCCGTTAACAGGCGAAAGTTGCAGCCAAGCGAATGTTACTAAACATGGCTCCAAGTAAGTTCTCTTGATCTTAATTTATGGGTTTGCTACAAAAATTTATCAGTTGTTTGCCACTGATGGAGTTATCTATATGGGTTTGTTACAAAAATTTATTACAAACTCTTTTTTCAAAACTTGTCCTAACTCACACCCATGTAAGCAAATATTAATCAAACTCAAATACAAAAAAAAAGTAAAAGATTAACAAACAGAACAATTAATGTACACATCAACATTCCTGTTAAACCTAGAAAAACTTCAATCACATATGTTATTATGGCCCAAATTCAATAACAGGTTCACTACTTTTGGCTAAATTTTTTTTGGGTCCTATCATTTCTAAAGCTAAATTTAAAACCGAAAACCGACCCATCCAACCCATACGAAAAAAGCGAAAACCGAACCTTCGGTTTGCACACAAAGCCAACCTATGCACGCCCATATTAAACCTAATTGAACCACACAAACTAACTATACTTTAAAGTTCAAACAGAACCATATCAAACCAAGTCTCTGACTCTCTGGTGTCAAAACAAAACAAACCTAATCCACATTTCCACGTTAATCATTTAAATAATCCAAAAAAAATATGAAAAACACAAACTAAACATACAGAATTTGCACCAATATTGAGTAAAACAAACAATGATAATTGTCAATTATCAAATGGGGTCGTTGAACTAAAACCTCGTAGTGATTTTAAAACACATGTAAACACAGACTAAATAACCAAAGAAGTTGTAAACACAGACTAAATAAACAAAGAAGTTTGCCGCAACGCGGCTAAGGTGATAAACCTAGTTTATGTTAATAGGCAGTTGACTATAAAAAGTCAAACTGACCAATGATATGATCGAATGATAAATTCGACATGAGAAGTGTAGGATGGTATAGTCGTAAATGATTATGACTAATCTAACCATCTTGCAAATTTCAATGTTAGTTTGACGCTTAACAAGCTAGGTGGAAGCTTGGGAATGAAGCGGGTCGAACGAAGCAAGTATGAAGAAAAGCATAAGCATGATGCAAGGTAAGTAAAGGTTACACCTTTTATTTAATACCTATTGGTTTTATAGTTTATGAATAATAAAAAAGTCATGTTTGAATTTTGATGTTCCGACACGACATGTGCGGGTCGGAACAAAGACAATGATAATAAACCTTGTTTCATGGTTAAAGAAGACTATTACGGTTGTTTAGTCATGAAATGACTAATAGATAATGAGTTTTAAATGGTTACCTTATAGGGTAAACCAACATAAATAATAAGGGTACAGTCACTCGTTGGTGACAACCGTTAGTTATGGAAAGACACTTTATGGCGTAAGCTATAATGGGTCAAAAGAATCAAGAAATGGATTATAAGTAAAATGATCGTACGCTGTAAACCGGAACGAGTCATGTAGATGAGATGGTAATAAATACCATCTCATAAAGATACATGGTCATTTAGACCAAACGGGACAAACGGTGAAAATATCACCCTTTGACAATATCGACTAATGATTTTTGTCGAGTTGTATAATTACAGGAGTAAATATCGAATGGATATTTGCATCACTATTACTTAGCGATTATTACGGCAAAGTATTAAAAACGGGTCAATATATTGATCCGAGTCAGGTATGTATAATAGGTCAACTCATCAATTAGAACTTGAGGTTCTATGAGAGTTAGACAAGTCAAAAATGGACAATTGGTTATCTTTTTAGATAAACCGAATGATTTAAATTATAGTCATTATGTTTTGAAAGCATAATGATTATTCCAAACAAGATCATAAGTTTTAAAAGTGTGATTTTGGTCGAACATGGCTTTAAAAGTCCTTCGTCGTAATAGAAGAGGTAAAAGTGACCAAAATGCCCTTATAATTCAAATTGAGCAAACGACCCTTAAAGGTTGTTTGGAAATGAGTTTTGTAATCAAATAAATACTTGGAATAAGTATAAAAAGCGAAAGATGTCAATCTTTAGGTCAAATGACTCTATATGAGTCTTTGTCGTAAAATGATAATCCGAGGGATAAAACTCGGAATATATAGATCTCCACATTAAATCCACCACAAATATAGTTTTGGTGGAAGATTACTTGATAAGAAATGTGGAAATAGGAAGCTAGAAACGAACGAAAGCGATTCGTGTTTAAAATATACTCAAATACCCTTAACGGGTCAAAATAAGTATATAAGCAAAAACGGGTTAAATATGCATATAAACCCGTGATTTGAACCTAATACAATAGAAAACAATTACAACATAAAGTTCATGATCATTGGAAAGCGACAAATAAGTTTGTTTGATAAAATCATGAACGGCTCAATAAAAGTTGTAAAAATATATTAATCCGAAGACTTAAAAGTCTCAAAATTTATTAATCCGGAAGTCGGATTTTAACTCCATATGATGGAGAATCGAATTACGATCACGTAGGAAGAAATGTGACGAAAAACGAATAAAAAATGAACGAGTTATGTTCGTTTCCGTGAGAAATAGTTTGGCTGAGAATATGCAGCTGCAAATAAGGACCATTCTGTCGAAACCATGGCCTCGCGTCACGCGACGGCATAAGTTTATCATGGTCGCGGCCCACGACACTTGTCGCGCCACGCGACATTGACATCTAATCCCGTCGCGGCACGCGACGGGTGTAAGTTGCTGCATTTTGTTGCTGTTTCATTGTTTGACATTACGAACTTGTTTAAACTAGTTTCTAATGTCATTATAACTAAACATTTCGTGTTTTATGAAATGTAGGTATACAATAAAGTACCGGAGGGTGATCAAGCTCGATAATGAACCGAACACGATAAAGACTTAAGCTTCCGCGGCATGCTTCGTCGGCACGTTTTAAGCGGCGAATTGATATACAAGATGTTTAAATGTTTTATTTCTTAAAATGTTTTAACAAACTCGTATTTTAAGTGTATGTTTAACCGTAACTACACTATTATGGTCGGAATTATATGAAAATCGTATAAAATGGATTAAGGGTCTTACATCGTATGAACACAGAAGAAGGAAGAAGATGATCTATGGTGTGTGTTTGTTGAGGGTCTCAGAGGGTTATAGCGAAACTATATGGGATGTATAAGGTGTGGTGATTAAGCTACGTGGGTGAAATTATAAATGTACCCCTAAATTTAATAGTTAAACTAACTGTTGACTAACGGTTGAGGCATTAGGTAATGAAATATCCACGTTGGGGAGTTAGAGGGCAAAAACTGGAAGAGAGGGAGTTAGTGGGCAATCTGGACCAAACCTCAGGGAGGCTAATTGCACTTTACTCTAAACAAAATAAAAAAGAATTAAATTTATAAAAAAGTTTAAAGAACCAATATATGTTAAAATTAATTTTATTACACTTCAAGGGTTGTATGGTATCTCTATTATAGTTCGTGAGTCGAATTGTAAATAGTTTATAGAAAAATAATTATTATTAAAATTCTGTATAATAAATCTATTAAAGTTCAGAGGTATAAACGTAAATCATTTATAAAAAAGAGTTGTTAGATTTTAGGGATCGTATGATTACTCTATTAAAATTCAAGGTTAAAAACATAAATTAGTTAAAGAAAAAAATCAATAATATTGTACACCTAGATAAATCTATATATATACTATATAAAGGAAAAGTGACGTACAAGAAAGGAAAAGCGACGTACAAGAATGTAATTTTACATCATGTACAACATTGGAAGCAGCATATACAACACTTTGTAAGCAGAGAAAATAGGAAAGTATTTGGTATTTTAAGACGCTACAAGGGTAGCCTAGGGATTTCACTCCTAATGTTCCTTCATTTTCCATCATCGATTGAAATCGAATGCGATCTTTTGGTATTCGCCGTCCCCATCTACCCTATAACCTGATTTTTAATTCTTAAAGCTTCTATCAATGTCGATGAATATCATCTTCCCCCTAATCAAAGATCATATGTCCCACTCGGGTTTCTGTTCGAGGTAGCAACTTCTGCTTATCAAGTAATCTTTAACTCTTTTCCATGATTATTCTTCAATAATACGACCTAATTTGACCTAAAACACATGTTCGAGGTGCATATCTTGAAGATCTATACTAGGCACGAGAGCATTTGTAAGATTTTTGAGATTTCCACGTTTCTTGATTGGCAATCATATTTTACTTATATTATTAATTAATGAATTTTGACTCCTTAGTATACAAGGGTGAACAGTAGGGGCCTCCTACAGAAGCTGTTCTTGAAACAATTGATTGTACTGTAATAGTATATTTTATTTTTATTTAGTTTTTATGTGTTTATGTGAAGCTAGGGTTTTAAGAACATATATATTGTATAATTATATGATTTTTATGTATATTAGGAGTTATGATTAATATATGTAGTTGCTGAGAGATTGTTAGGTTACAGGATTAGGGCTAGGTTTTAGGTTTTTTACTAGATTATGTAGATGAAAACAATTCATTTTGATTCAAGCATAAGTCAGGCTCATTGCTGAATTTGAATTTTTGTCTCCAATGGAGATTGATTTTGTGTTTACTTTTAATTTATTCTTCAGTTCATCAGGATTAAAGTCATGAAGAAGGAATGGTTTGAAGGGAAAGAGTGTCTTGATATTGGCAGCAATAATGGATTAATAACAATTACAATTGGTAATCATTAATATACAGGTTTTGGTTAAATGAATTATCATCAGTTAGTTTTTTTTTTTTTTTTTTTTTGTACATGGTTTTGAATACTGATGGTTCATTCATTAATGATGCTGAGCTCGTGTCTGGTGACTGAAGCTACTTTTTCATTTTGTCATTGTTACACTATACGGAGTGGGGGGCATGAAAAGTGGCCGTTGTGCGACACGTGGACGCTACGCCAGCACGTGTCAGAATAGTGGCGTGGTGCAAAAAGCTGGAGGAGTGGGAGGGGGCGCGAAAGGGCGGCGTTATTTGACGTGTGGCACACACTTTGTCGGTTCTTCACTTTCTTCTTAGAGGTATTGATTGATCAGGCTTTTTATGTTGTTGGTGATGACTGAAATGATAGGATTTAAAGTTAATTGGCCTTATCAGTTTAGTTTGATTGCTGTTAGTAATAAAACCTCCTAATTCATTTAAAGTAAACAAAAAAGATAATTCTTGAACCTTTTGAATTATCTCACTTGAATAAAAATACTTGTAATTGATATGTTGATATTGACATTCTTGTTGCACTCCTGGTGCTCTATAATACCTAAGTGGAGTCATTCTTTTTGAGGAAACTCTCTACCAGAAGACAACTACAGGTACTATATTATATGAAGTTACGCAAACTGCAAAAAAATTGCAACGCATTGTTCTCTTTTAACGATCCATAGTTAGCATACCTTTTGTTTCCAAATTATGAACTCGTACTATCTTATTCAACATGTGTACTAAATACTATTTTTTGTCATTAATATGGCTAAGAAAAATGTGTGTATGTACCGATAAAAGGCAACCGGTATATGGAAAGCAATATATGAGAGGTGATTCATTTTTTACGTGAATTGTTTTTGGACAAAAGGCTTGTTAGTTTATAAATTATAATCATCTTTCATTGCTTTTAAATGTGTCAACTGGCTCTCGAATTTTTAATTTTAGATTTAACGTTAACAAATTGATTACAGGTAAGCCAAGTATGGATGTTATGAAGGAAGTTGGAATCCTCTTTGGTATAAAGGTTGACAAGGGTACAATCGAACTTGCTGAACCAATGGTGAGACCACAGCCCCATGTCTAGATGGTCTAGCCCAGCGACGTGCTAAATACTACTCAGCCGGTTCCTGGTTTGCCAAGTGGCATGCAGTTCTTAAGATCGGGCCGAAAGAGCCACAGTTGCATCACATGTAAGAACTTAAACTCCTCATCTCCCATGTTCTTTTAACCGTCAATCATTTGTTCTTGCTCAACACCAGGATACATTATTATTTCATATTAACTGAAACTCTTCATGAATAGTGGGGTCTGCTTACATGCAGCCACTGAAGTCGTTCGCTTGACGCCCACTGCGCATTCGTCGAGTAAATCCGCAGAAGAAATGCCTGCTATCATTAATTTCATCTTCATTCCACCTGCTTATTTATGAAAAAGGTCCATCACTAATTCATTAATTTCATTTTAATTTTTGCAACTTTAATATATCTTTAATTCACTAATTTGTCTCAAATCAGCAAACTTTTCATATGGGTTTTGTCTTGATCATCAAAAAAACACGTTATATGCTTTATTAATGATGCAATTACTGAGTATATGTCATAAACTTGTGGTTGCCGAGTAAGCATCTGATAGCATTTTACATATGCAGGAATATCTACTTCTTATGGAATACATGATTTTTGAGGCCCAAAAGGACTTTGGACTCTTCATGGCCATAATCATACTTCCAAATGTTGGTAAATTGTCATACCATATGAAGTAAATATTAACGAGCTACTCTGTAGAGGAGAGAATGATAACAATATAAGAAAAGAACATGAAAAAAAGATGCAAAAAGTAAAAGACCATGTTTATGTGATCTTTTATATGGATTGTAACGCGAGGGAAAATGTGTGCGTTAAGCATCTTTGCTCTTTCATTGTGCAACACCAAGTGCTACTCTCATATGTCTTTGGTTGAATTGGAAGGGGATGGTGTTTGAAGTTTGTTATCAGCCAGGTTAAAATCAAATTTAGTGCCTTTTTTTATGAAAGCTGTATTTTTTTTCTTTTCATTTTTTTTTACTTTGTTTTTTTTTTCTATTTGCGTGTGCTGTTTAGATTGTAGATAGCCTTCATCTACGTTCGGGAATACTGAGGCAAAGGTGTTTTAAATTGCATGGAAATTCATTTAGGGGGTTTGCCCTTCGTCTGGCACAGAGTAAGTTGTTTTTCAAAATGGATTGGGTAACTGGTAAAATGGATTAGGTCGGATTTGGTTGACTTGGATCTCTTTTGTCCAAATCTGTTAATTATGTTGTATCAAGCTAAATAGGAATGCTAGACTTGTGTTATTTTAATAATAATGTAACTTTTTAAATAAATTAATGTTAATTTTGACCCATTCGACATGTTTCCTATTAAGCTATTTCTTATTTTTTCAAGTGTATCTGTTAGATAAAACCTGACATGAATGAGCCCATTCATAAGTGAATGTGTTGAATTGCCAGATCTAGCTTCTATTTATGAATTCAAGATTATTATGGGTTAAATAATCTGGTTGATACTAGCTACATCAAATGTGATTATCAAATGATACGGTGTAATCACAATTAAGTACAGTGATTACCTTACATTTTTATTTTGTTATTTAAGTATTACATAATCACTTTCACCACATCCAAGCTACCCCTAGATGCCATGTATACATTAAAAATGTATCCTGGCATTGTTTTTATATATTTTATTTTTTTTAGTTTAGCTTAACACAAGTTGCGTGTGTTGTGACATGTTACGCAGCTGTCCCCTACAATTCTAAAATATGAGGGAGCGCCAATTTATCGTGCTTCTAAGCAAGCATACTGGAGAATTGATTGTAATTTTCCAGGGGCATACCATGCTGGGTTCAATAGTGAAGAGGCTGTCAACATGGCCCCATGAATTGGCTACAACACAGGCAAGTTGCAGTTGAGCTTTATTGTTATGTCTGGTGCAGCGCTCTTAGTAACCAACTTCTAAGAGGGTTATAGAGAGAGAAAATCGGGAACCAAAGAGACAGAGAGAGAGAAATCAGGTGGGGATCGAGAGGGAAAATTGAGAGGTATGACGATAGGGATGGTGATGCTAACGAGAGGTGGTGGCTGTGGAATGTGGAGTGGTGAAAATGCAGTGGCGAAAGGTGGTGCTACTTAAGCAGAACAAGGGTGCTACTTAAGCAGAACAAAATTAGTTGTCGTTAGTAGCATTGCTGATAGCAGCTCTAAGGAAATTAATGGTGGTGTGTAGTGTTGATCATCGACATTCGACATGATCATATCTCAGCTCAACATCAGATGGAAATAGAATGCCCCACAAATGTTCAACATTTAACAGATGTTGCTTTCATAGATTCATTGACGAATTTGCAAAAGTTTATCAAGAGCTCAATTATGTCCAGGTTGGTTTTCTCTACTAATCATGTATGCTCTTGTATTTCATTAGTTGTAGTGTTTGGATGTGTAACTTGAATTAAAAGTTGATCATTAGCTGTAATAAAACAGTTTGTAGGAGGTGGTGCCTGGATGTGCCTTTCCTTTTTGAAACCAGACTAATTAGATGGATCAGTTACTTTAGTGTTTGGAAAATTTGATTCTCAAACAAATTAATCACAAAAAATGAATTTTTTTTTTTTTGTAAAAACAGAGGTAATTTTGTGATATGGGAGTAAAATCTCTGAAATTAGATTAAAAAAAGAAGGGGTACTTTCGTTGCAACTAGAATGTACCCGCGGCAACGCGCGGGCATTCCCACTAGGAATACTATTACCTACAAACTAAAGCCACATATAGACCAATAAAAGATTATTACTGTTTACATTTGAAAATGTTATTATATAGAAGGTATAAACGTAAATCGTTTATAAAAAAGAGTTATTAAATTATAGGGGTCGTATAATTACTCTATTAAAATTCAAAGTTAAAAACGTAAATTAATTAAAGAAAAAAAATCAATAAGGTTGTACACCTAGAAAAGTAATAATATTACCTAGAAATTAAACCATATAAACCAATATAGAATTATTACTGTTTACATTTGAAAATATTATTATATAGAATAAAAGTTATGTAAGATAAATATAATTTTAGATGTTAAGTATCATATTTATACAATACCGTATAATAATTCAAACTCGTGAGTTTTTCCCGCGCTTTGCGGCGAGGATCATTATCTATTTAGTTCGTTATGATACCGGTACTTGTTATAGTAATTGAAAGAGAAACCTGAACATCGATTGAAAACAATAAAAACGAATGTTGATACCGGTACCGATGTTTTTCAGTTGATATCGGTTCGGTTGTTTTGCGTTCTATGTTTATTTTTTTCAACAATGTGATATGAATTCTGTTGTAGACAGATATTGTGCCGTTATCGTACCAAACCTAACCGAAACCGGCTGAACAACAAATGTATCGGTACTGGTATTTATTTTTATTATTTTCGCTTTTGATAAACCGACATTGTATCGCTACTATACCCTATCAAATCGAACAACATAGGTACCGATATGTATTCATTCTTATGATTTCTTATTTGATAACTGATATCGTAGAGCTACCATAATGAACCAAACCGATACCGAATGAACAACATTGGTTCGATACCGGTATTTATTTTATTTGTTTTTTCTTTCGATAAACTGACACCGTATCAGTGTTGTATCATACCATACAACATCAGTACCGCTACCTACATTCATTCTATGCTTTTCGCTTTTAAAAATTAATCATTTATACAACTCCGTCAGTGAAGATAAATGAATATCGATACCTATACCGTGACAATCTGGACAGATCGACATCGTTCGAACAACATTAGTGTCGTTATAGGTGTTTGTTTTTTATCGTTTTCGGCCAATATAAAACACATAATGATTTCCATACATAGTGCATGTATTGCAGCGGTACTATAACGAACCGTACCGATATTGATCTTGTAACGCTCTGCAATTTGTACTTTCCTTATTTAGAAAGTTGTAATCGTATTTCTATTTTTGGAAACTTGTATTCATATTGATTTCCAACATTGTAATCTGAGACCTTGATCATAATGAAATCCCATACTTTATACATACGTGATATACATGCAATCAATCATTAATTACGTGTTACTTACAAAGTTAAACTCGTTATACATTCGATACATCATTCACGCATTCACGGTACTCAACTTACGAATACTTATGCTTTCCATACTTGATAACATGCTAAATTGCTAACTTATAACAGAAAATGTTAAACAAATGAAAGTTCAGGGGTTAAAAGTGTAACAAATCAAACTGCTGTGGCCAAGAGAGGCGCCGCGACATGCGACCCCTTCCCCCTTTGCCTTCGCGTGACGCCAAGGATGGAGATCCGCAGAAAGTTGTTTCTAGTGCATGGATTAGCCATCTTCTCCTTCCCCAATCACCATACAACCTTCTTAAACACTAAACCCGAATCCTCCATTATAAAACCAAGCCTCCATCACCTCATTTGCACTTTTCCAACTCTCAAATCACTCTCACACACACTAATCAGTTGAAATCACAAGAAAAATGCAGAAAACTCTAAGTGAAAAAGTGAGCTTCTACCTCACTTTTCTTCAACTTTCTTCACTTATTCTTCCTCTTGAAAGCTTGAAACACCTCTAGGAGTGTTTTCACAAGTTTACCATGGTAAACTAAGGTGGAACATCACCATTTTGAGGTCCAAACTTTCTGTTTTAGAAGAACTTTTATGTAAATCTTTATAAACTTGTTTTTACTCATTCAAACTTACACACATCTTGCTTCTAACCAAACCTATGGTTATAGGTCTTGATTGGGGTTGATTCTTATGGGTTTAGAGGTGCAAACACCCTCTAAACTTTCTGTTTTGACAAGGTTTAGACAACCTGCAAGTGTTGAGACTATCCAAGTTCACCATAGTTCATATGGGGAGACTTGTGTTTTGGTGAAGGTGTGAACCATGGAAGCCTTGGCTTTCCAAACTTGTTCCACCACCTCACTTGATGTTTTACTATGTTCATTCAAGTAGCTTCCTAGAGTCAAAGTAACACAACCCCGTCACACCTCCAACATTTACCATGATGGGTATGGAACACCGGGTTGATCTTACTAGGCTACTTGGCGAAACTAGTTAGTTATATTTTATTTTTATTCATGACCAACTGGGTTATCAACTATGTTGATAACCTTGTGCTTTGGTGAATTCATACAAAGAAGTTTAATGGATGTTAATCATCCTACCTCCATGCTTGACTTACATGATTTATATGATTATACATGATGGACAAGATTATAATATATCCTATATAAATACAATATACGTAACCAAATTCTTGATATTAATGGGGTTATGGTTATATGTCATGAACTTATGTTATACTATCTTCGATCTAAACTCCTCGTTTATGATTCTAATGGGCAAGTTAGGACCCATGAAAACACATAAAAACTTAAAGCCAAAAAGAGTATTTAGATAAGATATATTTTCGTGTAGTTATACTTTTATGCTTAAATCTGAATCCGAACTCTCTACGAAATCTGAATACTCGCACACCTTCGTTTCCCCAATGTAGGGTAACTCCGGTGTTCCAACTCTCAACAACTCGTCAAAACCGTGAGTGTACATGACCCATTTTTATTTTTTGTCACTTTTGGTGCAATACTTAGTCCTTATTAAATCGCACACTTACACTTACAAACATGCTTACAAACAAACAATCCAATATACATGCTTGATACGTGACACTAAAACTCATACATGCTAGAAACTTATTTGCTTTATACTTGTCATTAACTTCGTACGGGCCTCCCTTAACATGTATAGCGCTATAGGATTAATGCACTGCCCATATTCTTGAGGTCATGTTAACTTAAACAAAACAGTCTTATCTTTGCTACGGCAAGATTACGCTGGCGGGAAACTTTGGGTTGACAAATATAAGTTGCATGCTAGTTGACGTGTGCCGGTGTGAGTATATTTTTTAGTATATTTTTGTGTGCCGGTGTCAGTATATTTTTAGTTCTTTTTACTCACCGATTCAAGTTTTAAATTTATAAAACAAGATATTCCACTATCACTCTACACACACGCTAGGGCAAGTGCACCCATCGCGGACGTAGTATAGTGATGGCAAGATATCGAGGTCGTCCAAGGACACAAGAGCTTTTAATACCGGCTTATCCTTAACGTCTAATCGAACCAAACTTTGAAGAAAATATTTTTAAACTATAAAAAGATAAAATAAAAACAGAAAATAAAATAAAGAAAAATAGATAGACAAGAAGGAATCACTTGGTTTCGACTCCTCTTTCATGTATCCTTTTAATGATTTCCGCACTTTGGCCATTTAAGAGATTATCTTAGTTATAGTGGTAGGCCCCTCTTGTGAAGGCGACGTTACCCTCAACCCATTGGTCTGAGTCAGCAAGGATACAGTCCCGCGAGGTCGGATTATTGAAAGACAATTAAGTAAGTTATTAATGCGAAAAGTGGTGGGGCCCATTCCAGGCAGGGATCACCCTCAACCCTTTGGTCTGATTCAGCAGGGATACAATCCTCACAGGGTTGGTTTAAAGTTTTAATAGTAGTTTATAGATAAGGGGTTCAAGAGGTTTGCACTTCTCCCGTGGTGGGTAATGCCCGCTCCGACTCGTGAAGTGTTACGAAGCTTGAACCAGGTTCTCGCAGGATCTATACACTGAACAAGACATAAAATTTACCCAACCACCATTCTAAACCCCTTCCAGGCAATTAACGCGCTTTATATAGACCGTAAAGACACGGATGTGTGAATCAACAACATATGAAGAATGATTAGATAAATTTGCCTTCAATATAAAAAAACTTGTTATTAAAGTCATTAATACATACCCAATTAAAAAGTTGCCAAATATTGGAAATCAAAAAGTAATACAAAAAATATTTGTCTTCACCAAGTGATGTAAGAGTTTAGCCAAGCATTGCTTTTGTTTGACAAAGACTCTTACTATCGATCTTGGATCCCGAGACCACTACACACACTCTAAATGATGGAAGATGGATGATGGTGGTGGATGCTGGTGTTGTAGTGGTGGTGGAGTGGTGGCAAGTGAGAGAGAAGTGGTTTGCTAAGGGATGGTTTGTAATGGAACCAAGCACATCTATTTATAGCTGAAAACAGTGGCTTCACCACGACCCGTGCCCGTCTGGCACGGCCCCGTGGTCATCTCTCTCTCTCTCTTCCTCATTAACTGCTATGTCAAGTCTTGTACTAACACGACCCTGTGTGTCAACGACACGGTGCGTGGCCAATGTACTTGATGTACTATCGCAGATTTTGAAAATCTTTGAGTTGACCACGCCCCGTGTTAGCCTAGCACGGCCCCGTGTTGGTTGTCTATTTTGTCCTTTGTTGTTGTCTTTTCTTCTGCACAGATTCCAGTCTTGGACACGACTCGTGTTTGGTGGACACGGCTCGTGTCTGGTGGACACGACCCCATGTCAGGTCTTCTGATCTTGCTATTCTTGTGATTTGGATGTGGATTGGGGCTGGGAGAGTTGCGTCAATTCCTCTATCTTTGTATTTATGTTGGTTTTTGCTGTTATTTTGCTCCTTTTGCACATTTAAGCTCTTTTGACCCTGTAAATTAAAAAGGAACAGAAAAACAAGCTTTTTCCAACATTAGTACCGAAAAGAGTCGATTTTATGTCGTATTTGACACGATTTATATGTTGTATTTTATGCACATCACTAGTATTGTCATGATAGTCTTAGTTTACGATTATGCCATGTGGATTCGTTTAAAACGTTTATACTTATGCTAGTACTTAAACTTGTATGCTCGCCAATACTTTATGTGTTGACATGTACTTTAATACGTATTGCAGGAAATTGATGATGATGATGATGAACAGAATCTAGTAGGATGACTAGAAACCTATTTTTAATTTTAGTATTGTTGTAATTTGCTTTTCGTTTAACTTGATTGTATTTGTTTCGAAACAATGTATTCTTGATCTTAGAAATGAAATGAAATCTTATTTATTAAATACTTATCGCAAATAGTCGTTATGAAGTCTCTTGTAATCTCGTTTTCATCTTACTACGATGTTTCTGCCATCGGTTGGGATGTGACAGATCTAATGCCCTTGGAATGTTAAAAAAGAATAAACATAGATGTGAATTTAGATTTTTTTTTAAGTTAACAAACGTAAGTTATTACTAAAAAATCAAATCTAATAATAAATAAAATGCTAATAATAAAAAAAAATACAAATACAAATACTTAAAAAATATGAATTACTATCTATTACTAAAAAATCAAATACTTACAAAAAATAGAAAACACAAATACTTAAAAATTATAAATCACAATTCAAACGAATTATCAAAATTTATAAATTACTATTTATTATTACAAATTAAATTAAATAATAAATAAAATATCACTAAAATTTAAAAAAAATACTTAAAAATTATTTGCTTTTCGTTTAACTTGATGTATTTGTTTCGAAATAATGTACTCTTGATCTTAGAAATGAAATTAAATATTATTTATTAAATACTTGTCGAAAATAGTCATTATAAAGTCTTTTGCAATCTTGTTTTCGTCTCACTTTAATATTTCCGCTATCGGTTGGGGTGTGACAGATCTAATGTCCTTGGAATGTTAAAAAAAAATAAACATAGATGCGAATTTAGATTTTTTTAATAGTTAACAAACGTAAGTTATTACTAAAAAATCAAATCTAATAATATATAAAATACTAATAATAAAAAAACAAAAATACAAATACAAATACTTAAAAAAATACGTATTACTATCTATTACTAAAAAATTAAATACTTACTAAAAATAGAAAAAAAACAAATACTTAAAAATTATAAATCACTATTCAAATGAGTTATCAAAATTTATAAATTACTATTTATTATTAAAAAGTTAAATTAAATAATAAATAAAATATTACTAAAATTTAATCAAAAATACTTAAAAAGTATAAATCACTATTCATCCCCACTTTTAATAATAATAATAATAATAATAATAATAATAATAATAATAATAATAATAATAATAATAATAATAATAATAATCAATCTACGATTGGCTTTGCATGTTCCAAAATAATATTTTTCTATTATGAAAAAAATTATTAAACCCTTATGTATTTTCTAAATAAATTTGGATAGCTCATGATGGTTTTACATGATCTTAAATTACAATATTTAAAATTACGACATAGTCACGTGGCTTTTTTAATATTTTTTGAATATAGTCTTACAACGTGTTTCTTTCTACGTTTCGATGTGCAAATACGCGTGTGATGTGTTTTTTATCCACATTTCCACATAAAAAGCGGTCCGCCACAACATGCGGGTGATTCTCACAAGTTTTTAATTCATTTTCATATATATAAAACTTTTTAATTCATTTTTATATTTTAAGGACCCGTATTTTCTATTAGTTCAAGACCCGTAAATTTTTGAAGACAACACTGGATACTGACATCAGAAGTGCTAACTTATAGTAAAAGATAAATCATTTTCTAACATAAATGCGCTTTGATGGAATCGCAAGCTGAACACAATATTGGAAAATGTAGAAAATGAATATTAGTGGAAGATAATGTTGATCAGTTCTGTTTTAGGCATAATGAAAAACATGAATAACATACCTTTGATTGCAGTAGACAGGCCAGCAGAGAACCCAGATGGAGACGAAGCAATAGAGTGTAACTTGATTGTCAGCTTGATCTGGTTCCTCCTTAGGGTGCAAACTAATGATGGTGATGATAAACCGAAAAGGGTATTCGGTTATAGGAGAGAGGAGGCGATTTCATGATGATGTTATTGTGATTAGTGTCTAACCCTTTAACCCTCTAATTATCTCCTTATATATGCACCCAAGAGGAAACCTAATTATTTAATAATGGTAATATGGTCCATCAACAATTACCAACTAATTATTTAATAGGTTGTTATATATTTTGAACTATATAAAGTAAATGATTATAATGGCTACTAGATTAAATACAACACCATAATATATTTAATCTTACATTCTCTCACTTAGCCAAGTAATCATTTACTATGAGTAGGGGTGTTCAAAAAACTCGTGGCTCGCAGCTCGCTCGAAGAAAGCTCAGCTCGAATTTGGCTCGGTTGTTAACAAGCCAGCTCGTCTCGGCTCGGTTTGTAAATGAGCCGAGCTCGAGCTTGGTCTGGCTCGGCTCGTGAGCTGGCTCGATAAGGTTTACATCCTTCATTTTTTGTCCGACATCGTTTAGAAAACCAAAACTAAGGGAGTATTTCCCCTATAAAAGAAGGTAAAGACAATGTACAAAGTGAATTAACTATTTATACTTGCATATTTAGCCATATGGTTAAATTAAATGGCAATTATGGCCCTTAGTCTACGAAAAAAAATCATTTTTAAGGGTTTTTTAAGTAGTAAATTTTGCGGTTTTTTGTTAGTTCAAGCTAAATCAAGCCGAGCCGAGCTAGCTCGAATTCTAATCGAGTCGAGCACGAGCCTCAAATCTCAGCTCGATTTGAAATTCGAGCTCGAATCGAGTTCGAGGCGAGCTCAAGCTGGGTCTAGCTCGGCTTGACTCGGCTCGTTTACAGCCCTAACTATGAGTATTAGATATGCCTGATCAGGAGTTAACACTCATTTTAGCTTTAAACCAAGAACCATAGCAGAGAAATACAACCGTTGAATCATTATGCAACTCATGACCCCCATTAATCATACTACAGCCTCAATTTAAAAACTAATCGTTATGATCAAAATACGCATAAGCCATTTGTTTGATATGTAATTTTATTTGTCTATATGCCATTATACCGATTGAACATATTCTTAGAGACATACAAAATCAAACTGATAAGGAAAATTAACTAATAGTTAGTCATTCAAAGTACGATATGCAGTTGCGCACGACCATCAATTAAAACCCGTCTCTTTTATGAACTCTCTTAATAAGACTTATGGATAATAGCCCTTCAGTTATAGGATCCTTAAGCATATCATGAATGTATTCGATACAAAGATTTAGCTTCCTCAATTCGTTCATAAACGAATAATTAATTGCGTATCGAAATTTAACGCAGCACCTCTCGAACTGTTACTGTTCAAGGAAACATGGTAGCTGACTTTATCACAATAAGCTTTCAATATATTAATTATATGGAGTTAACAAACTTATGAGTCTACTGATAAATTTCCAACAACATTTAGTGACTATATTATGTCATTATAACTTAGGTTGTTGATATCGGCCCATTATGACTCCTCCATGAGATAGGTTTTGTCTGCTGACATAAAGATATACCCGAAATTATATTTTGTCATCTTTGAATATCACAAAGTTAGAGTAATCAACCGGTTTGAGTTCTTACCTCTTCTTTAAATTATAGTCTCACGTTTCTTTTAAAGATATTGTAATACTCCATTAGATGCTTCACATTAATCTAGACATATCTAGTGTGCTGCAATGTGAGTAATAACTAAATGAGTATAGACCTGAACTTTCATAAGGCTTCTAATTAATGAAGCGTAAGGAAATGATCTCATTTACAATATTATCCTTTAAAGGAGAGCAATATTGTTTGTTACTTGTGTAAGGACCCATTTAAGGTTAAACTTATGGAACGGAACTAATGTCCCATTGGGTCTGTCTCGGTATGTTATGATATCTATCACTTAAGAGATATCTCTGAGATCTATTATATCAAAGTTTGTGTTAACAATGCTTTGACTTATGTAACATATACTTGTCAACAGAATATCATCTATATAGACAAGTTTATTTTAGTTGCTCCCACTCATTTTGAGGTAGGTACATTAATCCACTTTTGATTCTTGATGAAAATAATTACGTTAAGATTTCATTACATTTTGATGTTTGCATTAACCCATACATGGATTTTATTGTCTTACAAATATAGTGTTCTTTAACCTTCAGTTTAGAACTTTCAGGTTGTTTTATGAACATGTAAATGTGTCAGCCAATTGTTAGGGAAAATTGTTTTAACGTTCATCTAATGTAGCTCAAAATTATTATAAGCTACTAGAACAGTGATGATACTTAAAGAAATCTTTTGTAAGATTGGTAAGAAAGACTCTTTGATAATTTATCTCTTCCTGAGTATAACCTTTGACAATCAGTCATGCTTCTTCGTGTCTTAACACTTATATCAGGATTTGGTTTAGTTATGAACACTCTTAGGTAATTCAATCAAATCTCAAACGTTATACGAACACATAAAATCAGTTTTACTAGAAAAAAGTTTTATTCCATTTAGAAGATTTATTGATGCTAATAGCTTAATTGGAAGAGATTGGACCAGTGAACTTTTCCAAAATCCATTTCAACATCAATTAGGGAGGTTATGTAATCATCAAATTTAGTAAGCTTTTAAACCTAGATGACCTCCTGAGTTGATTATTGGGTTTTATTAAAAGTTTCAGTTTTATGGATTAGCTCTTGGTTAGGTTGCTATCATTTTCAGTATTCCAAATGTGTAAGAGTTGATGCAGTATGGTGTACAAGAGGTGTAATCGGAGTTAAATTCAGAGTAAAATTTAATGACTCTCTTCCCCCCGCCTCTTGTATTCCTTGAAAGTCATGATAAGGACTTTGACTGCTCCCAATGACCTTAGAAATCTGTAGGAACTCGGCATACTTGTGGTCAATATTTAATGACCAACATATTCTAATAGAGAAACAAATTAATGACGTTAGTCGTTGTAGTTTCTCTTGTTGAGGATTATGTTAGTTTAGGTAAGAAATCTAAGTGTGCCCACAATTAAGCAACAACGAAACTTTTGTAAGAGTAGCATTAGATTGTAAGGAGACAAGTTTTGATGAAAAAGTGTCGAGATGGAGCAGTGTCTTGTACAATAGGTGTAAATTGAAGTAATATGAAGTTTTCACTCCCTCACCTCTTGCAACTATTGCAAGTTATTATTAAGACAGTTAATGCTCCCACTGATCTTTGATATCTCTAGAAATGCTACAAGAGAAGTTTCAATGAGGTACGTGACGTGGGAACCTATCATATATATGTTAGACTTTAGTTGATTTCCTTAATGTCCAGATGTCATAAGAAACTTAGGGACATATTTAATAGAAATCTTATTAAGTATATATATGAATAGATTTCTTTCAAGACTGTGGACCATATGCGACAAAATTTAGGTACAAGTAGATAGTCTTTAATTGATAAATGAATTATGTCTGAATATTCCATTTGGAATACGTTCCAACGAATGTCAATGAATAACTTATGATGGACCCATACTTATTCCTTAAGCCAAGTAATATTTAGGGCTTTAACGTCATGATTTAAAATCACTTAGGATGAGATTAGATAAGAAATCATCCTCATTGACCATATCATGATTTCTCATGAGTTTTGGTTATAATGGATGAAATTTATATGTCTCATTTTCCTTTAGTCAAATTATCGTTTGCATGATGACAAAAGTTGTAAAAGTATAAGGTATCATCTATTTTCATCTTAGTAACGTTTCTATCCAGATATTGAGAACAAATAATATGAGAGTTTAAGGTAAGTGTGACTTTATGTTCACTATGCAAACCTCACAACCTTCATAACATAGCTTAATTATTGATACTATATTCTGATTAATCTTCAGAATATATAAGGTATCGAAAAGCGTTGTTGGAAGACTGCTTATTATGGTTCTTATAGCCTTAACATTTGATTTTGTCATTAACTCTCATTTTTGTTATTTGTTGAATTCTGGTAAGGAAACGTATAGAACTAGAGTCAACTAATCATGTGTTAGAAGAATAATAAAATTAGCAAACTTAAATATCGTTAGTAAGTGACTATCTAATTAATTTATCCAACTATTCTTTTGAATAATGGATAGTCTCATTGCTTATGCCTAGCCTAATGGCATAATTATGCAGTGAGATTCTCCCTTAAAGAACCTTAGAGTTGGAATTAGTACTTGTATTTTGACTACGGACCTTAGAACAATCCTCTTTTAAGGTTTCAGTGGTTATAAGGTGAATAACATCTTATTTTCCAGTTTCAGACATTTATTTCTTTGTACATATATTGCTTATCAACACACTCATTTTACTTTGGTACTTTTGAGTGTTATAGTTGATTTATAAGGCATCAAATTGTACAAGTGAAAATTTTAGTATGTAATGTACTGGAAAATGTACTTATTTCCATGCGTAAGCTCTTAGTCTTATGGGTCATGGTACTATACATTATGATGTATTCATGAATGCCACTTAACCTTATAGTTTAGAATTTTAAATGAAGGCATGCATCTTAGGAGTTCTTATGATTATTCCATAGATAATAGATCAGTTTTAGGAAAAACTTAATCTGGAATAACTTTAGTGATAACAATTTTGTTAAAGAGTTCTTCATTATCATAAGAGATATCATATTCGATTTGTCTTATTCACATGCTCTACTTTTCTTATGTAGTACTTTTATCAGAAGAGAGCAGTATGATTATCGTGTCTTAAGTGATAATCAATGATTTCATTCAAGAGCTAATCTTATAGAAACTTTAAATAAATCAGACATATTAGGTTTATGAATTAGAGTGGATGAGATATTGATTTATAAAAGAAAATTATAGTGAGTAGAGTTATGGGTACTTAAAATTTAAGGCAGACAAAAAATGATCAGCTTTGGTCAAAAGTGTAATAATTTAAGCATGTGTGCAAAGTAATCGTGACAAATCAGCTTTGGCCAGAAATGAGACAATCACTTTAGTTATGCACTTGTTAAGTATACTAGACATGAATGAATTAAATCAGCTTTGGCAAGAAATAAGACATTCACGTTTGTAATGCCTACTTAACATAGCTTTTATAATACTTGAACAATAAATAGATGCATCAAATCAGCTTTGTCCAGAAGTGATACATCAGAAGCTCATTCAAGTTAAGCTATTTTTGTTTTGTAAAACAATATCTGATTCTGATTAATTAACTAAGTATTTACAAAAACCAAGTATTTAATAGCAAACCACATTTTAGTTCACATTAACAGCTTAATAAAGTAATGAGATTTCGATTGAGATCTCGACTCAGTTATGAAATGTCGACTTAACTTGAGATTTCGAGTGAGATCTTGAGTAAGATTTTGACTCATTATGAGTTCCTTTATGATTTCGAGTGACCACTTAATCTCGAAATCGTAATGAGATTTCGAGTCACAAATGCCAGTCACAACCTCACTCAAAATCTCGAGGTTTCGAGTGATGAGAACTAACACCTTAATGAGATTTTGAGTGCATTATGAGGTTTTGAGTCGCACCAGTTCTCCTCAAATTTTAGTGAGATTTCGAGTAGGAATCTCAGTCGGAACCTTAGTCGAAACCATCTAATCTCAAAACTAATTCTCCAAGTATCGGAATCTTCTTATCAACATCTATTAATGGAGATAATATGTAAAATTCGAATATTTAGGGATTGTGAGATTTAGTTTCCTGTTTTAGTGCTGATCTAAATTTGTCTAATTATTTCGAAAATTATATCGATTAATAATAATAACAGATTTACAAAATTTTATAAGATAAAAATAGATCAAAACCAGGAAAAACACCCAATAATCCAAATTTCATTCCAAACCATAAAGAAATTTTTGAATTTTCCTAAGAACACATGAAGAACCCTAAAAATTAAAACCAAATTTCTGGAACCCATAACCTGAATTTTATGAGTTTTGTAAACAGATTTCGGACATTAACATTACCCATTTGAATTTGAGACATCAATAACACTAACTCGAAATAGAGTTTCGAATTTTTATTAGGTTTTCAAAATTTTATTTTCCAGATTTCAATCCCAGAATAATGGATACGAAAACAGAACTGATGGAGACGCAACAATAGAGTTTGACATGAATAACATACCTTTGATTGCAGCAGACAGGCCAGCAGAGAACCCAAATGGAGATGCAACAATAGAGTTTGACATGATTATCGGCTTGATCTGGTTCCTCCTTAGGGTGCAAACTAATGATGGTGATGATAAACCGAAAAGGGTATTCGATTATAGGAGAGAGGGGGCGATTTCATGAAGATGTTATTGTGATTAGTGTCTAACCCTTTAACCCTCTAATTATCTCTTTATATATGCACCCAAGAGCAAACCTAATTAGCTAATAATGGTAATATGGTCTATCAACAATTACCAACTAATTTATTAAACATGTTGTTATATATTTTGATCTATATAATGTAAATGATTATAATGGCTACTAGATTAAATACAACACCATAATATATTTAATCTTGCAGATAAAAGATTCCACCAATACGAGGACATCTTAAAGCCTATTTAGATTTTAAAGCCATTTGAAAAACTTATCAAAGCCTATTTAGATTTTCTTTAACCATAAATTTCTTTTAATTTTGGTCGTATGTAGGACTTGAACTTAGGATCTGTCATTCTTAAACACATGTGTTTTAAAAACTTTGTCTATGTCAATAGATCACCATTCCATTAATAGAGCCTCTTTAGTTGATCATAGATGATTGTAGAAGAGAGGATAACCCGATAGTTATCAGTACAAGCTACCATATTCATCCATAAAAATACTACCAGTTTGAATTTTTTCACGTTATCGCTTCCGGAATAAAAACTTGAAACTGATATTAATAATACTAGTCAGATTCCCTCCGTGCTTAGCGACGGGAATTCGGTCGGTATATGTTCATTTCGTTACTGTACTTGTACTCGCAAGTGCCTATAGTGATTAAAAAATAAAACCTTACATCGTTCGAAAACAGAAAACAAAAAAGAATATCGATATCGGTACCTACGTTGTTCAGTTAATATCGGTTCGATTGGTTTGCGTCTTATGCTTACATATGTTTTTCAACATTGTGATATATATTTATTGATAACGAATATTGTGCCATTATTATAACAAACCGAACCGAAAACAACTAAACAACATCTGTATCGGTACCATTTTTAATTTTCTTTTTGATAAATTGACACCGTATCACTACAATATTGTATCGAACCGAAGAATATCATTTTCGGTTTAGGAGTTTATTTATATATTTTTTTATTTTGATAAACTGACACCGTATACTAAACAACAATAACGGTACCTGTATTCATATTTTGTTGGTTTGATTTCGAAAAGTTTTCTTTTACAGAACTCAATCTATGATGATGAATGAATAACATTATCAGTATCGTGACACTCTAAACCGATCAGTGCCGTATGAACAACATCGGTGCTAGTACCGGTATTTGTTTTCATCGTTTTCGGTCATATAAAACATGTGTTAATTTCTATAACAAGTGCATGTATCATTTGGGTACAATAACGAACCGAACCAATACCGATCTAATGCACGCGGTAACATACCATCACAACGTGCGGACAAATAACTTGAAATGTAAAAAAAACATAGATACGGATTTAATTTTTTTTATAAACTGTTAACACTAAAAATGAAATTAAACAATCAATAAAATATTACTAACAAAAAATAAAATCATTTAAAACTTATCGATTACTGTTTATTACTAAAAATAACACATAAATACTTACAAATTGTGATTTACAATTCATCACAAGTTTCGGTTAATATGTATAATAATATGTATAATGTATAATCTATATATATATATATATAGGGAGAAGATCATGCGAGAACCACCTCTTATTGCGAGAACCGCGAGAACCAATGTGAACACAACAAAAAATGCATAAAAATAGCTAAAAATCACACAAATTTTTTTTTTAATATTTTTTATATAAAAATCGCTACTTTTCGAAGCCAAAAAATTTTTTTTTTTTGGCCACTAAAAGTAGCGATTTGAGCATAAAAATATTAAAAAAAAAATTTAGATTTTTTTAGATTTTTTGGGGGTTTAGTTTTTAGCACTTTAGGTTTGGGGGGGGGGGGGGTGGGGGGTTAGGTTTTTTTAGCTATTTTAGGTTGTGTTCACATTGGTTCTCGCGGTTCTCACAATAAATGGAGTTCTCGCATGAGCCCCTCCCTATATATATATATATATATATATATATATATATATATATATATATATATACATATATATAGGGTGGGGTTCTAAAGTGAACACTAATGTATTTACGAACTGAGTGAACAAATCCTGGCCATTGATCTACACACGTGTATGGCCAGGATCTCATCATCAAATCGTAAAATACACCAGTGTATTTCGACATCAAATCTTGGCCATTGATCTACACACGTGTATGGCCAGGATTAGTTCACTCAGTTCGCAGGCTACACTATTGTTCACTCATGAACCTAATCCTATATATATATATAGAAAAAGTATATCGTATATTACGGCTTAACATACTTCACATACAACAACATGCGTGATTTTTTCTATAACATGCGTGATTAATGTTTTCAATATGCGTGATTATTGTGTTTCAACATGCGTGATTTTGGATTTTTGAGTTATAACGTGCGTGATTTTAAAATAAACGTGCGTAATTACCGGTCGTACGTGATGTACGGCTTAATGTACGTTAACATTCCTCTCTCTCTCTCTCTATATATATATAAACTCTAAAGGAAAAACTAATTAGAAGAATAAAAAATGGCTATAGTACAATCGAAAACAGTTAATATTCTATTGGCACACCCAATTGGCTATTTGCACACCAAAAAGACATTTTTTGTCCTATATGAACACCCTGCAGTGTCGAGTTGTGGCCAAAGAGCAGCGGTTTGGTCCGGTCAACCAGACAAAAGACTGACGGGTGTCTGACGGGTCTGTTGACCGGACCAAAACGCCGACCCTTGGCCACGTTTTGGTCCTGTCAACCAGACAAAAGACTGACCGGGTGTCAGTCTTTTTTCTGGTTAACGCAGCAAAAGCTCGACGTTTTGGTCCGGTCAACAGACCCGTCAGACACCCGTCAGTCTTTGTCTGGTTGACCGAACCAAAACGTCGTGCTTTGGCCACAGCTCGACACTGCAGGGTGTGCATATAAGACAAAAAACCCCTTTTTGGATTTGCTATCTACACACTTGGTGTATAGATAGTTTGTGCCAATATTAATGTAAGAAGAATTTTGTTAAATCTAATATATCAACGGTATTGAAACAAAAATAAAAATGGCGGCGTCCAACAAAGGAATGGTGATCTATGTTGTCTAAACCTGTTCGATTAAAAAGAACACATGTTCTATAATATAGTCTAAAGGGTCAGGCTATAGGAATATACAAAATCTGTCATGCATGTTACTAATAAAATATAGCAATACCAAATTATAAATTTAGCTTTACAATTACTTTTTAATATATCAAGTCAACCAACAAAATTAAATTAAATCAAGTGGCAACCATCCCTCCACTGATGTTCTTACTGTGATGTTTCTGAAATATAATAACCTATTTCTGCAATACACACATGTGTAATGTGTTTATATGCATATATTTCAAAATAATATGTGGTAGTTGTTTATTAGTTAAGTGTATGTGTATTGGATCAGGTACTATATATTAACACTCATAACTTTGTTGCAACAAATACGAAACACATCGATAATCTTCATCTAAAATGGAGGGAAATTCAACAATCAACATGAGGAAAACATTGATAGGTGAGCTCATTAGAGGTAGAGATTGTACCAAAAAGCTTCAGAATCAACTTCTCCGGAGAGTTGTGGATGGTGGGCCGGAATCACCTGAAGATCTTGTGATGAAAATAGCAGCATCTTTCTCCGAATGCCTTTCCACGTTTAGCTATCCGGTGTCTACGTATGTGGGATCAGCTTGTTTAGACAAAAGGAAGAAGAAGCAGGAGCCAGCGGCAGTGAAGGACCGCAGAGGTTGTTACAAACGGTAAGAACTAACTAAATTGATGCTTGGATGCAGGGCCGGCCCTGAGAATTCGTGTACCCTGTTCGAGCTCGAAAAAACGTGCCCTTAGGCCTTAACGAAATTGAGTATTGGGCTAACTAAAGGTCTAAACCTAATGACAATGGGCTAATAACTAATCTAAACCATAAAATAGTTTTGTAAGTGTGCAGTGTGCTCATAGGCGAAGCTTTTAAGGGGCGGCCGACCCTCCGAACTTTTCGCTCGATAGTGGAAAGTATGTAGTTTTCGTATATAAATTTTTGGGTATATAAATTTTTGGGTCGGAAATCTCAAGCTTCGCCACTGAGTGTGCTTATGTTGGTGTTAGTATGAGCATATCCTGTTAATTTATTTTTTTACATATACATATTGGAATTTTTTTTTAAATAGCGTGCCTTTCGAAATATTGGGCCCTGACCGGTTGTCCTCCCCGCCCACGCTTAGGGCCAGCCATGCTTGGATGACCAGGATTGGCAATTTAATAACTTTGTACAATTTGATACACAAGCTGCCTGACATGCTTGTTATGTTTACATTAAGATACATGTAATGTCCCATTGGGTATAACTTTTTTAAGAATAACTGCAGAAAGACGGAAGATTCGAGGGTTGAAATTACAGATACATATGAAGATGGATATGCATGGAGGAAATATGGACAGAAAGAGATTCTCCATGCAAAATTTCCAAGGTGACTCGTTAATCATTATTATATTTACGTCACTATCAATGTTGTAAAATAAAATACAATATATTCTTCTCCTAGTATGTAGCGACCACATTCCCACCACCATTGCATATCCAAAGGAATCACATGTATGGGGGCAAGGAATCAAATCTACACCTTAAACATGAGTGCATTTAAAAAATATTAGCATTACCACTCAAACAAAAATGATATCTAAGAGGAATATTCTATCATTTAGCTATATAAATAACTAATAATCATTTAGTTTATTTTATTTTCTTACGAAATTCCATTATGTACAGGTGTTATTATAGATGTACATATAAAGAGGAGGGATGCAAAGCATTGAGACAAGTCCAACAACTAGAAGAATATGGATCAGAAAAGTATCGTATCACATATATCGGGTCTCACACGTGTCAAAACATGAACGAAAACACACAAACGTTCTTAGCCCCAGAGGATCATAGTTTTTCTCTTATTAATTTTGAGGACTCCGGCATCAAACATTCACCAAGTAACCTCTCGACTATCACAAATGGTGATACCATACCCTCATTTAAGCAACATGATGATTCTAATGCCCAAGGCGGGAATTATCTTGCCCCTAGTAGTCAAGGCACATCATCCAATTATGGGGGTAAGGACATGATTACTAATTTGGACTTAAATGGTGAACGCACTAATTATCACGCCTCTAGTAGTCAAGCCACATCATCCAATTACGTGTGGGAGGACATGGTTACTGATTTAGAGCCATCTTATGATGATATTTTTAAATATGGTGATCATATAGAAGACTTTAAATTTTATTAGTGAGTAGAGTTCTATGAGGATGCATGATAACTTTATTTTGTTTAAATAAGTATATTTAGTCACCATATAAGGCATTAAATCTACATTACATAGTGGGTAGTTTATAAAGTATGTATTGATCATAGTAAGGACACAGTTAATCGGTTTGTTGATTTGTTGATGAATGTAAACGTAACTTGTAGTATGGTGGAATTAAATGCAGAGTTTTATACCTTATCGTGTTTGTGTACTTAAACTTAAGGTGGATAATTATTTGAGTGTGTGTAAATAGAGAAGTTGTACGATAATAGAAAAATATAAGTATGCATATAACCTTTATTATCTTATAATTTGGGATTTTCCTACCAATTTTATATAGAGGAATGTTCAAATGAAAACCACTTTTATTGCGAAAACTCGAAAACTAACTAAAAAAAACCTAAAAAGCACACCAATTTTTTTTTTACATTTTTTTATTAAAATTCGCTAGTTTTTATATTTAAAAAAAAACCTTTTTTTCAATTTTTTTTGTAGTGCGCATGTGTAATAGTACACATGTGTACTATTACACATGTGCACTACAATTTTTTTTTTGAAAAAAAGTGTTTTTATATAATTTAAATAGCGAAATTGGTATGCAAAAAAAAATTGTATGTTTTTTAGGTTTTTTTAGTTAGTTTTCGAGTTTTCGCTATAACTAGTGGTTTTTATTTTGATGGGGTTTGATTGTTTTCTTGTTAGAGTTTCGACATCAATACAGGCCATACTGGGCCTAAAAGGGTCCAGTTCCAAACATTGTTTGTCTTATTCTTTTGGTGGTGGGTATGGGCCGGCCATACTCCCTTTAATTTAGTGTGGGTTATACTCTTCTTCTTTCACCCAAGCTTCTCATCTTTTGTTACGAAAGTATCTTTTACGTACATGTAACATTTTCAAAATTTCAACCGTTACACAATTTCGATCATTTTCGTGTTCAATAAAGTCTTGTATTTTATTTACAAAACACGTAACCGTACAATCGAATGAAACGATATCCATGACATTTCCAGACAAAATCCAAGTTACACATGCCTTAACACCTTTATATAACCAAATTATTAGGTTAAAAGGGGTTAAAAACGACAAAACGCGATTATACAAGTCCAGGGGCCAAAACTATCAAAATTCAAAACTTCTTGTCCAGCTCAAAGGCTTACGGACCGTAAGCCAAAGAGCCATACGGTCCGTAAGGACCTCACAGCAATGTAGAAAACACATGGCAACTTCCTGCTCCTTCCCTTGGCCCCCAAGTCACGAAATTTCCACACTTGCACTTCTTTTAGACATGTGTGATGACACTAAGCATGTCAAAACACCTGGAGGGACACTTGGCTTGATCTTGTGAGCTCATTTGCACTATAAATAGCCAAGAACTTTGGCATTTCAACTTGCTCATTTCACATTTCTTTCTCCCACTCTCTTAGAGCTTCTTTCCAGCTTTTGGAAGCCTCCTACTGAGCACTTGCTCTTATAGTGTTCTTCAACACAAGTAAGTGCTCTATCCTAGTCTCTTTCATTATTTTAGCTATTTTGAGCTAAAATCAAACAAATTGACTTTTGTTTGAATTTTCGGTTCTGACCATTTTTTGTCAAGTCAAAGTTCAATTGAACTTTGCAACGTGATCGTAATCACGAAGGTAATAATCCCTTGCGATTGCACCTTCTGATTACCACGTTTAGTAGGCGAAATGATGAGTCAAAGTTTTACGAATTAAAAGGCAAAAATGTATAAAAGTGTATTTTACGACGAACACGTTTTTAGGTATTAAAACTTAAGGTTTTGACACCAAATCAGTTTTATAACATTCTTAGACATGTTCAAACATGTCTAGCTCGTCATTTCTAGTTTTGTGTTTTTTATTTAGTCGTAAGTCGAGCGGTTTGACTACCGCTTTGACTTTCAAATCTGACCCGATTGGTCAATCTTATGATTTGACCAAGCGCATTTTTGTGACCATAGTAATATAGGGAATAACCCTCTGAGGTTATACCTTATGGTCATGTCATTTGGTTAGTTATATGACGAGTCGATTTTATGTACTTTTAAAATGCCGAAAATGCCCTTTTGGCGCATAAAATGGTTTTAAGCATATAGGATCATAATTTTGACATCTAAATTGATCATACAACTTATGCAAACTTGTGTTGACATATAGACTCGTCATTGGACTTATTTAACCATCCGAACGCATAGTTACGCGTACGACCCGTTAAAGTGGCGTAAACCACTTTAACAAGTCGTAACGGGTCAAAGCACTTAGAAACGCTTTCTAATCAGAATGTAAGGTTTTATGAACCATATTATACGAGGTGCTTCACTCGTTTGGTTTATAAACTTCATTCTATCCGATCTCCCGTTTAAAGTCTCGATACCCTAACACATAGTTATCCGACACATTAGGAGCCATTTGAACACTTGAGCTTTGTTTACATAAGCCATATACGCAATCCCAAGTGAGTATATAGTTCACCTCTTTTACGTTTTTAAAATATTTTGGGGTGATTCATATGTGCCTACTATCACCTTTCCAAGTTTACAAAATACTAATACATATGATTTATATATATATAATATGGCTATATTGTGCAATACTTGTTGATGCATTATCTATGACACGGGAACATACATTAAACATTGACAAGCCGATCGATAGTATATTATAGCGCTATAAGTGTAACAACCAATCCCGCTTCCGATTTATTCTAGGAAGAACCCACTAAGGGATAAGCGTTATAGGTTTAACAACCCATTCCCACTTCCGACATTATTTGGAAGTACCTACTAGGGGATGATAGAACCCGTGAAACTTTGGACAAACCCTTTAGTGGTTTGACCAAATGACTAAACATGACAAGTGGTTTATTATACATGACAATTGGTTTACACATACATGACAATTGGTTACTCATACATGATAATTGGTCGGGTTCGCTTCCACCATTTGTAACACCCCGGAAATGTAAAACCTTATATTCGAATTATAGAATATATAATGAACAAGAATCAATTAACTAGGAATTTATAACCTAGTTAAATACAAGACTTGAAGTAACTTATAATAAACTTGTAACACCGCGGAAATGTAAAACCTTATATTTGAATTATAGAATATATAATGAACAAGAATCAATTAACTAGGAATTTATAACCTAGTTAAATACAAGACTTGAAGTAACTTATAATTAGGTTATATAAACCAAACTATAAGTTAAATGAAAGTAGAGGGGCCAAATTAATAAAAACTGAAACTTAAATGGTAAAATGAGAAATAAATCTCAAACTCTCACAAGTGGGGGTGCTGGGATCGATCAGAAGAGCTGGGCGACCAGGGGTTTTCTTCAAACCCTAAAATCCTCACAAAATTCACAAATTGAAGCCTCTAATCTGCTCTAAATCAACTTTTGAACATAAAATAGTGATCACCTCGTTGTAGGGATCAAAAAGTACGTAAAAATTTGGTATTTTGTTGCATCTTGAGTTCTAGGTTAAATATGAAGAACGGAAATTTAGCTTGATTAATTGATGCATGGATGAAATTAGAAGGAATATGAGGTTTAGGAACAAACCCTAGTTGGTTTCTTGACAAAATCTTGCACGATACTTGTAGGATTTCATAATCACCATTGTAAGTGATTGATGAGCTTGAAGAAACTTGATAGATGTTAGAATTATAACTCTTGTTCTAGCACAATCTGAATTTAAGAAGTAATTTCAGAAATATTGATTTTAAGATATGTGCAAAGTTGACTAATTGATGTGAAATTAGATGATAATTACAAGTCATGAACTTGGTAATGATTATGAGAAAATCTAACCCGCTAGGTGTTTGTTGAAATGACTAAGTGGGGATTTAAATGTTAAAAATAGGATGAAAACGCAGATTTGATTATTGTTTATAATGATGTGTTAATAATAATGAAAAGAGTTCTAAACCAATTGTAAATTGAAATCTGTAGGCAAAGAGTCCGGATCGTCAAGCGGACAAGCCAGAGGGAATACGCGTGGGAAAGGTGTGCTCTAAAGGTACGAAATCTATCGTTTCGTTACATTGCATTTATTTGTTAATCTTATGTTGTCATATTGAAACATGGTAAGCAAGATAAACCAATATGTCACGGAAGTGACTATGTGTCTTAAACAAGTAAAATGGGTCAAAACAAGTGATAGAAACAGATTTTTGAGATATCATGAATGATGCCTTAATTTCGGCATCCAAACGGGTCAAAACAAATTGAGTAGTGAACTTTGAAGTTCATTACCATCACTTGATAAATGGTTATAAACAAAGCGTAAGCCGTGTAACGGACACGCTAAACTAGTTGAGAAATTTAACCCCTAATAAGGGAGTTAAAGTTCGGAAACATAAGCATGTCAAGTAGTATAAAAAAGCCAAGTCGAAACCTTGGAAACAAGCATGTAAATTATGGCGTAAGCAATCCCTCGAAAGGGAAGCGAAACGCCATAGTTGGTAAAAAAATCTGGATATGAGTAAATAGCCCTGGTCTTGTGATAAATATGATCGAATTTAAATTACGGTGATGTAGGAATTGATGGGCAAAAACAGCAAAACAAGAAAAGAAAACATGTACACCGTAACTTACGGTAGCCAATAAAAGGTTACGGTGGATTCCTCCTGTCTTACGGCAGACTAGTGTTACACAAGGGCCACCGTAACTTACAGTGACTACCGTAAGTTACGGTAGCACCCAGACTTAAATGCTGAGTTTTTATCTTCTTGGTTAATCGAATTTGTTTTTGAACATAGTTTCGATTGTATTAATTTCCAAGAACTTTAATACTAATGCTTATTCAAAATTTTCAGTTTCTAGGTAATTCAAGTAGGTGGATGATGATCAAGCAAATGTCTCGGAACCGAACACACAAAACGAAGCTTCCGCACTTGATCTATTTTGTTTTAGAAATATGTAAACACTAGTAGTTCTGTCATGAATGCTTGGTTAGTAGGGTTATGACTTGAATACTAGATCATGTATGGTCTTAGAATCATGAAAATTTTTGCAAACTCAAACATTTTGTTCTAATTGCACGTGATGAAATATTTAATTAGTTATTTAAAGCCGGGTCTTACAAGTTGGTAATCAGAGCTAAAGGTTGTCAATAAGTGTGTTCGGTTCAAGCTTGATCAAGCATCCGGTAAGAGTTAATTGTTTAAATAGATTTAGAGAATATAGAAATGAAACATGAACGGATATGCATGAAAAGAGGGTGTAAGTTCACTCAAACACAAGAAATGCATGAAACAAGAATGGTCGAATCAGGTTATTAACTTGATTAAACCAAAACAAGTAAATCATATGTTATAAATGAAATGTTTAACGATCAATGTAAACATTTCAGTATCAAAGATGGCTGATGCAAGAAACAATGATGCGGTGCCGAGAGTCACAGTGCAAACAAGAGAAGTGATTGCCGAGGAGGTTGGAAAGGCAATCGAAAATAGTTTGTCTGGTTTCATCGATAAGATCCAGAACACGGTATTATCAGTGGTTGAGGAAAGAATCAAGAAATTGGAAGATAATGCCAATCTAGCAAAGGAAAAGTCCGGAGGACGAAAGCCTTGTACCTACAAAGAGTTCATGGCGTGCAAACTGCCAGTCTATAATGGGGAGGTTGACCCAATCGTATGCCAGCGGTGGCTAAGCGATATTGAAGGGTTATTCAAGAGGACCCATTGTGATGAAGATGATTACGTAGCTTATGGTACGGGTCAATTAAGGGGTCAAGCGAAAGACTGGTGGGATAACAAAAAGAAAGAAATTGGAAGCGAAGCAGCTAAGGCTATGACATGGGAGGAGTTTAAGACACCGTTTCTTAAACATCATAGTCCCAAGGCGGTCATTAATAGAATCAAGGAAGAGTTCATGCAACTTAGGCACAAGGGCGAGTCCATAGACAAGATCACAGGAATGTTTATGGATAAGATGAAGTTTTGCGATGAATTGGTGACGAATGAAGAACAGAAGATATACTATTATTATAACATGTTGAGCGCCGAATATTGGGAGTTTATGACTCCTTCAAAATACGAGACCCTTACCGAGATCATAAATGTTGCTCGGGAACGGGAGATTGAACTGAAAAAGCAAGTTGAACGGGGTGAACGAAGGGCACATGATATTAATCCAAGCCCTAACAAGAAAGTGCGAACAAATGAAACAGAGAAGAAATCGGATGCAAAAGGCGGGTCGCCAAGTTGCAAAATCTGTGGAAAGGGTCATAAGGGAGAATGCCGCTTCAAGGATAAACCTTGTCCCATATGTCGGAAGACGGGACACATGGCTACATCATGCCCGGAGAAAGTGACGGTTTGCTACAATTGTTATCGACCGGGTCACAAGAAGTCGTAATGCCTAGAAATGATTGGAAGGAAAGATGGGCAAGACACGAAAGGTGAAGCCCTAAAAGCAAAGGCAAGATCCTTCCAATTGACTGCCGCTGAAGCAAAAGTTGAACCTGAAGTGGTCTCAGGTATATTTGCTGTAAACTCGATTCCTGCACGTGTATTATTTGATACGGGTGCGAATAAATCCTTTATTTCATATGGATTTATTCGACATCCTTCATTTGTTCTAACAAAATTACCTATGCCCTTCGAAGTAGAGATAGGTAATAACAAGAGTTTCATTGTTTGCGACGTATGTGAAAACTGTAAATTGAGCATTGATGACGAAGAATACACAATAGATTTGATCCCGATGTCGATGGGAGAATTCCAAGTGATTGTAGGGATGGATTGGTTGTCCTAATTCCACGCGGAGGTGGTTTGTTTCTGGAAGGAGATAAAATTGACGTCTCCTAGCGGAAAGCATGTTACGATATATGGTGAAAAAGGCGGTAACTCGGTGGTATGCTCAATGTTGGAAGCCCACAAACTTATGAAACATGGATGCAAGGCCTACATGGTATACGCAAGCAAGTCGGAGAATGAATCCCTCAAAATTGGAGACGTGTCGGTGGTATGTGATTATGAAGATGTGTTCCCGGAAGAACTACCAGGAATACCACCAGAACGGGAGGTAGAGTTTGGAATCGAATTGATTCCGGACGCAAAACCTGTGGCCAAGGCGCCGTATCGGCTAGCGCCATCAGAGCTACAAGAATTGATGTCTCAAATCCAAGAATTGCTCGATAAAGGGTTTATCCGACCAAGTGTATCCCCGTGGGGCGCACCGGTTCTATTCGTGAAAAAGAAAGACGGCAGTATGCGCATGTGTATTGATTACCGAGAGTTAAACAAACTCACGGTAAAGAATCGATACCCACTTCCAAGAATTGATGACTTGTTCGACCAGCTGCAAGGAGCAAGTTGTTTCTCAAAGATTGATCTCAGATCGGGTTATCACCAACTGAAAGTCAAGGAGGAGGATGTACCGAATATGGCTTTTCGAACGCGGTACGGGCATTATGAGTTCCTTTTAATGTCCTTTGGGTTGACTAATGCACCCGCGGCTTTCATGGACCTCATGAACCGGGTTTGCAAACCTATGATGGATAAGTCAGTAATCGTATTTATCGATGACATTTTAGTTTATTCGAAGAATGAAGCCGAGCATGTTTATCATTTGCAAGAAGTGTTAGAGACACTCAGACGAGAAAAACTGTATGCAAAATTTTCAAAGTGCGCTTTCTGGTTACGGGAGGTGCAATTTCTCAGGCATATCATTAGTGCCGACGGGGTACTAGTGGATCCATCAAAAGTAGAAGCCGTGTCAAAATGGAACACTCCAAGGAACCCCTCGGAAATCCGAAGCTTTTTAGGGCTCGCGGGATATTATCGGAGATTCATACAAGACTTCTCCAAAATTGCTTTACCATTGACCAAACAAACTCGCAAAGAGGAAAAGTTTGTATGGGGCATCGAACAGGAGGAAGCTTTCCAAACGCTCAAGGAAAAGTTAACTCACGCTCCGGTGTTAACATTACCGGAAGGAGTTGACGACATGGTGGTTTACTCGGATGCGTCGCATTCGGGGCTCGGATGTGTTTTAATGCAACGAGGCAAGGTCATTGCCTATGCCTCGAGGTAATTGAAGATCCATGAAAAGAAATACCCGACTCACGACTTGGAACTGGCGGCAGTGGTGTTTGCCTAAAAAATATGGAGACATTACTTGTATGGGGTAAAATGTACAATCTTTACCGACCATAAAAGTTTGAAATATTTCGTCGATCAGAAGGAATTAAACATGAGACAAAGGCGGTGGTTAGAAACGGTCAAGGATTACGATTGTGAAATACACTACCATCCCGGGAAAGCCAATGTAGTGGCTGATGCGTTGAGCCGAAAGGCGGATTATGCCCCGATACGAGTACAATCATTGTAGCTCATTGTGACCTCGGGCTTACTTGAACGAATCTGAGAAGCACAAGCTGAATCAGTGAAAGTGGAAAACTGGAGAAAGGAAAGAATTGTTGGCCAAGTTAAGGATCTTGAAGAAGGCAACCACGGTTTGAAAACACGTTTTGATTGAATTTGGGTTCCTAACACATGTGGAGTTAAAAAGCTTATACTCGATGAAGCACACAAATCCCGTTATTCCATTCATCCGGGAGCGACCAAGATGTATAACGACTTGAAACACAACTATTGGTGGCCCGGAATGAAGAGAGATGTTGTGAAATATGTGGAGAAGTGTTTGACCTGCTTGCAAGTCAAAGCAGAACACCAAAATCCATATGGTAAACTACAACCGTTGGATATCCCAATCTGGAAATGGGAACAAATCACAATGGACTTACTAACCAAGCTGCCCAAAACCAGCCGCGGTTTCGATGCCATATGGGTAGTTGTGGATAGATTGACAAAAAGCGCTCACTTCATTCCGATTCATGAGACTTATATGTCAGAAAAGATGTTGGAGGTTTATACTAATGAGATAGTAGCACGCCACGGAGTACCGGTATCCAATGTGTCCGATAGGGATACCCGGTTCACTTCAAATTTCTGGTGAGAGTTTCAAGAGCAAATGGGAACCAAATTGTTCATCAGTACTGCGTACCATCCTCAGACGGATGGACAGAGTGAAAGAACAATACAAACGTTGGAGGACATGCTACGGGCGTGTATAATCGACTTTGGAGGCAGTTGGGATGTCTATTTACCATTGGTCGAGTTTTCGTACAATAGCAGCTACCATGCTAGCATTAGGATGGCACCGTACGAAATGCTCTATGGTAGGAAATGCCGGACCCCGGTATGTTGGGGTGAAGTGGGTCCACGTGAACTCGCCCACCAAGATATAGTTCGAGCCACTAATGAAAAGATTGATGTGGTTCGGGCACACTTGAAAGCGGTGCAAGATAGACAAAAGTCGTATGCAGATAAACGGAGGAGACCAATTGAGTTCCAGGTTGGTGACAAAGTCATGCTTAAAGTATCCCCATGAAAGGGGGTTATTCGGTTCAGAAAGAGAGGAAAGTTAAGCCCGAGATTTATCGGACTATTCAAGATTTCCGAACGAGTTGGTAAGGTGGCATACCGCCTCGAATTACCCGAAGAGCTGAGTGGAATACATAGCACATTCCATGTATCACATCTCCGGAAATGTTTAGCTGACGAGACCGCTTACATCCACTATGATGACATTGAAGTGGACAATAGTCTTAACTATGCGGTAAAGCTGATTGCGATTTTAGATCGCAAAATGAAAACTTTAAGAAACAAGGAGATCAACCAAGTAAAGGTCAAGTGGGAACATAGAAAGGGTTCGGATACCACATGGGAATCCGAAGAGGAGATGCAACGGCTCTACCCCACTTTATTTGGTACGTAATTCGGTTTCGGGGACGAAACCCTCTTTAAGGGGGGTGGACTTGTAACACCCCGGAAATGTAAAACCTTATATTCGAATTATAGAATATATAATGAACAAGAATCAATTAACTAGGAATTTATAACCTAGTTAAATACAAGACTTGAAGTAACTTATAATAAACTTGTAACACCCCGGAAATGTAAAACCTTATATTCGAATTATAGAATATATAATGAACAAGAATCAATTAACTAGGAATTTATAACCTAGTTAAATACAAGACTTGAAGTAACTTATAATTAGGTTATATCAACCAAACTATAAGTTAAATGAAAGTAGAGGGGCCAAATTAATAAAAACTGAAACTTAAATGGTAAAATGAGAAATAAATCTCAAACTCTCACAAGTGGGGGTGCGATCAGAAGAGCTGGGCGACCAGGGGTTTTCTTCAAACCCTAAAATCCACACAAAATTCACAAATTGAAGGCTCTAATATGCTCTAAATCAAGTCTTGAACATAAAATAGTGATCACCTCGTTGTAGGGATCAAAAGGTATGTAAAAATTTGGTATTTTGTTGCATCTTGAATTCTAGGTTTAATATGAAGAACAAAAATTTAGCTTGATTAATTGATGCATGGATGAAATTAGAAGGAATATGAGGTTTAGGAACAAACCCTAGTTGGTTTCTTGACAAAATCTTGCATGATACTTGTAGGATTTCATAATCACCATTGTAAGTGATTGATGAGCTTGAAGAAACTTGATAGATGTTAGAATTATAACTCTTGTTCTAGCACAATCTGAATTTAAGAAGTAATTTCAGAAATATTGATGTTAAGATATGTGCAAAGTTGACTAATTGAAGTGAAATTAGATGATAATTACAAGTCATGAACTTGGTAATGATTATGAGAAAATCTAACCCGCTAGGTGTTTGTTGAAATGCCTAAGTGGGGATTTAAATGTTAAAAATAGGATTAAAACACAGATTTGATTATTGTTTATAATGATGCGTTAATAATCATGAAAAGAGTTCTAAACCAATTGTAAATTGAAATCTCTAGGCAAAGAGTCCGGATCGTCTAGCGGACAAGCCGGAGGGAATACGCGTGGGAAAGGTGTGCTCTAAAGGTACGAAATCTATCGTTTCGTTACATTACATTTATTTGTTAATCTTATGTTGTCATATTGAAACATGGTAAGCAAGATAAACCAATATGTCAAGGAAGTGACTATGTGTCTTAAACAAGTAAAATGGGTCAAAACAAATGATAGAAATAGATTTTTGAGATATCATGAATGATGCCTTAATTTCGGCATCCAAACGGGTCAAAACAAATTGAGTAGTGAACTTTGAAGTTCATTACCATCACTTGATAAATGGTTATAAACAAAGCGTAAGCCGTGTAGCGGACACGCTAAACTAGTTGAGAAATTTAACCCCTAATAAGGGAGTTAAAGTTCGGAAACATAAGCATGTCAAGTAGTATAAAAAAGCCAAGTCGAAACCTTGGAAACAAGCATGTAAATTATGGCGTAAGCAATCCCTCAAAAGGGAAGCGAAACGCCATAGTTGGTAAAAAAATTTGGATATGAGTAAATAGCCCTGGTCATGTGATAAATATGATCGAATTTAAATTACGGTGATGTAGGAATTGATGGGCAAAAACAGTAAAACAAGAAAAGAAAACATGTACAACAGCCACCGTAAGTTACACGGTGGATACCGTAACTTACGGTAGCCAATAAAAGGTTACAGTGGATTCCTCCTGTCTTACGGCAGACTAGTGTTACACAAGGGCCACCATAACTTACGGTGACTACCGTAAGTTACGGTAGCACCCAGACTTAAATGCTGAGTTTTTATCTTCTTGGTTAATCGAATTTGTTTTTGAACATAGTTTCGATTGTATAAATTTCCAAGAACTTTAATACTAATGCTTATTCAAATTTTTCAGTTTCTAGGTAATTCAAGTAGGTGGATGATGATCAAGCAAATGTCTCGGAACCGAACACACAAAACGAAGCTTCCGCACTTGATCTATTTTGTTTTAGAAATATGTAAACACTAGTAGTTATGTCTTGAATGCTTGGTTAGTAGGGTTATGACTTGAATACTAGATCATGTATGGTCTTAGAATCATGGAAATTTTTGTAAACTCAAACATTTTGTACTAATTGCACGTGATGAAATATTTAATTAGTTATTTAAAGCCGGGTCTTACACCATTCCCCCTAACTTACCCTACCATCCCTGGGGACCCACAAATGGGTGGGCCCTCCAATACTAAACCTGTTGTTGAGCCACTCCACAATCATCTGCTCAACAACCACCTTTGGGTTTTGATATCCCCATACCTACCTATCCAGATGTCACTTGATATGGTTCATCTTTTTCTGCAGCGCCTACAGGAGTCCAAGAGAATATGTCTTTGTACTTGAAGAGCAGTTGCTTCAAGTGATTTCTCACGTTGTTCGACAAGGCGTGACCCAAGGTGATTGGTTATTCGGGGTACTTTGCGTGAAGTACCCATTTCTCCGGTTCTGTTATGGGGGTCAACCTTGTCTTTGTCGGACGCAGCTCGTCCATGGACATGACTTCTCGGTAGGCGTAGATGATCGCGATCCCCATTACGGTTGGAAAACCGATTGCAGAGTGGGGAGTGGACGTGATCATATTGAAATCGCCCTGTGCTTCTCTACCGAGAAGCACGTCATATCTGGAGGTATGAAGTGGGACCATAAAATAGATCTCCTCTATCCGCTTGTGCCTACCGTCGGTAAGGTGCATCGGTAAGGTGATTTGACTGAGGGGGAACATTGTTTCCCCTGCAAACCCGCCCAAAGGATAATCTACCTGCTGTAACCTATCTTTGTCCTCCTGATCGAACTGGTTGAAGCATTATTCATATATAATATCGGAGGTACTGCTCGGGTCTATGAAAAGGCGCTCGGTGTAGTAGTGTGCCAAACAGTCGGTGATAACGAAGGCGCGCATGTCGCGCGTTCCGCCTCGAACGCAAGGAAAACGACTTGTTCATCATGCCAATCGTCGTCCTGCCCCCTTTTTACCGCCTTCCGTGGTTGTCTATGGCCCCCACTGATCATGTGGGTTGCCATGTACTTCAGTTTTTTATTAGAAGTGCCCTCGTCGTGGGGAGCTATGCGCTTGGTTTGCTTTGCTTTTGCGCATATGGAAACGTGTTGCAGCTTCCCCCCCCCCATTGAGGGCTCGTTCAATCTCTACCCGAAGACTGATACAATTGTTTGTAGTGTGACCACTGTCCTTGTGGTAGTCACAATATTGGTTGAAGTCCTGGCATCTTTCGGATTTCATCTTCGCGGCGGGTCTGAAGTTCCATCTTCTGTGAGAAGAACGTCCCTTGGTGATTTGGTGAGCTCGGTCCAATTGCGTTCCCGAGTCTCCTTTTTGGTTCCCTTTGGTCCCGCTAGGTATTAATCGTCGATCTGGCGTCCGGCTGGGAAGCGGGTGGATCGAACGATTTAGGCTCGTGGCCGCGGCCCCGCGAGTTCCTGTTGCGCTTGTTGTTGTTGCTGCGCCTGGGTGGTTCTTGGCGAGAAGATTGCCCTTCTGTGAAAGAAAGGCGATCTTTGTTTGTTCTCGGCCGCAAAGAACGCTCTATTTGTGCGTACGTCTTGATTGTCGTCATGACGTTGTCCCACTTCTTGGGCAAGCCTTCCTTGCCCGATATTGTCTTTATCATTTCATCATTTTTACCGCCTTAATGAAATGTGCGCGTGCAAGCGCGTCTAGCACCACGCCGATCTCATGGCACTCTTTATTAAAGCGGGTAATGAAGGCTTCCAAGCCTTAATTATTGTCGCGCTCGATATTCATGACGTCTGAAGTATCACGAGCGTGACTCGCTGCTGGCTGAAATGCATAAGAAATTTTTCTTGCAAATCTTCGAATGATGCCAGTGAGCCTACTAGCAAAGAATTAAACCAGGGTCTTGCGGTTCCTGTAAGGGCCTGGATAAATAAATGGCACCAAAAGGGTTGTGACCAGCCACCGACAAGGCTGGCGCTGATAAAGACGCACATGTGGTCGCCATGGTCTGACAACCCATTGTACTTGCCTACACTGGGCGGAAGTTTGGCCATCGCAAGTGGTGCCAAGGCAATCTCCTTAATAAATTAGGAATTACTTACTGCAGATTTTGGTCTGTAGACCGACCTGTAATCGTGCTTTGCGGCACGATCGTAAGTTATGCGGGGCTGCGCCAGAGTGTAGTCGTCATGGTCATCTGACCAACTATAGGCTATGTGGAAATCCCCACAGTATGTATCATCGTCTGTACCAGGAATGAAGATCGGCCCCTGGTGGTAAAGTAGGTGCAAAGTGGGGAGTCTCTGCCCTATTCGCCGAGAGATTACCCATTTGCGCAGATGTGCCAATATGGCTTATTGGCTGGCTGGGGGAGTGTTCCCTATTTTCCCGGCACTTGGCGGGATGAAGGGTTCCCCCTGGTAATATTCTGCTGATCGGACATGATCGTAGAAAAGGAGAGAGAAGTGTGCTAATAGAAATAGCGGTGGGCGCCAATGATGAAACAGTGGTTAACTGAGAGGTTAGTCAACGGGTCGAGTTTCGTTAAGTAGGGTTAATCCCTCATTTTCTCGATCGATGGTCGGGTCGTCCTCTAATCCGTCTCTTGCACAATGACAACACACCGTGACTCGTAACAAGGAGAATGGGGTGGGGGTTGCTCCTTGTTACCACCCTCCGGCGTGAGAATAAGTATTTGCATGGGAGCAAGATAAGTATTTAAGTAGTAATTGTGAGAGAGCAGATTAGCATTACCTCAAACCTGGTTCGGGATGTGTATTTATAGCCAAAGAGAGAAGGAGAAGGGCCGCTAGATGGTCCTAGGGCCTGACTGACAATCTTGCAGCTTTTCGTAAACGTGACAGCTACGCGGGTCACGTGTCACAGCCCCCGACCCCACCCCAGGAGCGGGAGCCACGAACCAGTCAGATGGTATCGGTGTTTATTAATTTGGCAGCGTAAATTTTCATCAGGACCGTGGTTAGGAAATATTTTTATCAGAGTTAACACACCAAAATGTTTAAAATAATTAATTGGGATAAAACCCAAGTTTTTCTGGTAATATATTTATAATACACAAGTGGAACAAAACCCGATCTTTCCTTCGTAATATATTTGTAGGGATATCCCTAAATATTGAAAACAATTCTCCTTTTTAGTTAGGTAACTTTTATAGCCACTTTTCTAAACCTTCAGTGCTCTCCAGCTGGCTTTTATTGACTTCACACTAGTTACCTGAAACACGTGTTTAAAACATTTTATCAGCAAGAAATACTGGTGAGTGAATCCCATTTTAATCAAAACAAGTTATATCATTTTACAGCATTAAGGGCAATCCAACAATTACATTTGTTTATATCTACTTTAATTACCACCTACGGTACTGTCAATCCTGACTTGTGGTCATGCTACTACTCACAATGTAGTAACAAGTTATGTATACAAAACCCTAACATACCGATGATAATTGTAGACTTACAAATACTCAATTATTGCTATTTAAAATAATTGAGGTTTTATAAAAACAGTTTATGAAAAGCATATGCACTCACATTTGTATACTTAGGTATTTCTAAAGGCTTCCTGGTAATATTATAGCTTCCTTGTACTATTTCTAGATTACTTTCTAAAAATATAAATAATGCACACGTGTTAGTATAATAACCCAATTTACATTAGCTATACCCTCCCCCCGAGACAGAACTCCAACGACTGAGTCGGGCAGAGCCTAGACATGCGTTACGGAGTTCTAGATCAATCGGGCAAGGTAACTAATACGTAAGCGGGGTTATAATACTTACAATAAGGCAGAGCTTCGCTTTTTAGTGGGTATTTGGCTATAGATTTAGCCTATTAAAAGTGAGAGAGAATTCAGAGAAAATGAACAGATTGAAATGCTGCTTCCCGGCCCTTTTATAGTTGAAACAGAAGTCTCTCGCGCCCCACGAGAGCTTCTTCTTCTTCCTCCGCGGCCCGCGAGGAACTGTCGGGCGGTTTAGGGTTTGTTGAGTCATCGGGTGGTCTCGACACGTGTGGGGACACGTGGCAGCGTTGTGTGTCCGCCAAGCCAAGAGCCTCGTGCTCCTTGAGAGCTTCTCCTTCGTCTGTCGTGGCCCGCGAGCGACAAGAATTATTATTTTTATTTGATTTCGATTAATATGATTGTTATTCGGGTCCGTTTCTCACGTACGGAATGTATTTAGGAGCGTTTAGGGGTGTTTCTTGAGGGTTGTTATAGCCTCCCCACCTTGTTTTAAATCTCGTCCTCGAGATTTGAGCTACGATATCTCCTTGGAGTTATATCAAGTCTTGTAGTTAGTAAAAACAGTGTCAAAGTGTCTTTGGAAGCATTTTATCAAAAGAGTTACGTATGTAACAACCCACGTCTTTGAAGTCAAAGTACAAGTCAGAGAAAAACAACTATCTGGACCCGAGATAGTGCAAGAAACAATAAACATGATAATTCAAGTTAAAGCAATACGAGATTATCAAAAGAGTTACGTATGTAACAACCCACGTCTTTGAAGTCAAAGTACAAGTCAGAGTCAAAGTCAAAGAAAGAAAAGATTGCTAAATGTGATCTGTCACTCCTTGCTTAATTATTGATTGTACTCTTTGACTTGTTAATCGATTTCTTTAATTATGTATTTTAGTTGTATTATGTGGAGTAAATGCTAATAATCACTAATCTATTTATCACTATGCACATCGCTATCGCATCGCAACTTGAATCGCAGGTTCTGAATATTGTTTTACGTGTGTGTGATATTTATGTGTTACATGTGCATGTTTATTATATGTTTGTGGTGATTAATCGAAAACGCAATCGCAACTCTATCACAACGCAATCTCATCGCGAAGTGGAAACACAAGTTTATTTATGTTGTTGTAAGTTAGTTATGTTATTTATGTGACTATTATTTAAATCTATCGCATCGCTTAATCGATACTCGCTTAAACACATCGCAACGCTCAACGCATAGTTAACTTTCAAGTATCTTGGGTCACAATTTAACTCCGTTAAGCTCCCGGTTAGTTGTGCGATCACCCGAAATGACTTGTTTTCATTGAAACTTCAAGAGATTAATATCCGATATTCGTGTGAGCAAGGATTATAATATTACAATGCTTTTGGGATCGTTAAAAGGTCACTCAGAGGTAATATTCAACATGTTAACAGATTTAACCCCTATACTTTGTAAAGTTTTAAATTTAAGCGCAAACGGCTTTCTACGTTCTACAATTTATTCATTAAAGAATACGAACGTCGTGTGAGGTCAATCAGAGGCACAAGTTAGGCATGTTGACACTTTTGATCCTTCCACATACATATTTACATCGTTTGACAATTTTAGTCCCTTGAAATTAATTCGTTAAACGTTTAAAGTCCATGACACGTGTCTTTATTACATTGGACGTGATTTTGTGAGGTGTTACACTTTAGTGAATACAGTAATCATTCCAATCAGGATCCGTTATAGAAATAGAATTTAAGAATTCCATGGTTAAAGAATGATATGGATTACGGATTGGGTTTTGACTGATACAATCCAAATCTGGGAATTCAAAACTTGGAGGTAAGAAATAGGGAACATTATGATCCACTAGTATTATTTTCAAACGGGAGCCTTAGGGACCACCTGGTATGGACTCCTCTGGTACAGACTTCAAAATTTAGAGCCTCAGGGACCTCCGGTATGGACTCCGAAGTCTGATTGAGAATTTCAAATAAGTTTGTTTTTTTTGGGAATAGGTCCATAAGGGTCTTTCCTCCAAACCGGTCGCACGCTTATCCTAGCCGAGATGCGAAGCTTAACATTCCTTGGCTTCGGATGACGAGAATCTCCATCAACGGCTTCCTTGCTTGGCGACATAGTCAAAATACATAAAATCGAAAACAATGTTTACTTAATAGGGATGAGAGCATTCCTATGTTAAGTCTACACTCAAAAGGTCTAAGGAATATGCTACTGTGTCATCTGAGATTAAACACTAAGAGCTAGTGTTTAGTTCACTCAAACGTTGGCTCTGATACCAACCTGTCACACCCCGATATTTCCACATATTACCGGTGGGGAGTATCGTGACGTAGTTGGTATCATCATGGTCAAACATACACAGAATAGCACAGCGGAAGTCTTGGAATATAAAATATTATTACAAACCTAAATGTCTGAAAATATCAAAGTATTTATTATAGACGAGCCTGTAATACCAAATCCACAGGTGGATCTTTACAGAATGTATAAAATGAAGTTTAGCAGACTTTAAGGCGTCTTTAAGGATTTGCAAGATCCTCTATTTCGACACCGAGCAATTTCCCAGCCTATTACGAGTAGTACCTGCCACTTAATCTTTGGAAAATACGTCAGTTTTCACTGGTAAATACAATTAACTGACTCTTTTGAAAAGAGTTTATGAAAATTGATTTAAGTGCACAAGGCACAAACCATTTGTAACTTGGGACAATCTTTAATAAAATCTTGTATACAGTTTTACATGTTTGTCATACATATGGGGCTGGTTTGGAAGTCGGTCATGATTAACCGACTCACCACTATAAAACCCACAAAGGAGTTATCCCCAACATGTGGGTTATTTAGCATTTGCATCTGTCAGGTGTATGCTTACACCCCGTGCATAGGTCGTGGTCATTTACAAATGAAATGAGCTAAGGATATCTAGGCCACGGTCGTATTAACCCCCAATGTTTATGTTATTGATGTGTGTAAAATGCAACATATAAATTACATCAAATGAGGCATAAAACTAACCCTTTTTAAGTACTAATGTTGGAAAAAGAGTGTTTTTGTCTTCCTTTTGTATTTTCAGGATTAAATGAGCTCAAATTCACAAAAGAAGCAAAAAGACAGCTAAATCTAACATAAATACAAGAAAAGGAACATAAGTGGACTGCCCGACCCCTCAACGGCATCTTCCCAAGCAAAATAGAGAAGACAGAAGACTGAACACGCCCCGTGCTCAGCCAGCACGGGGCCGTGCCCAAGAAGCAGCAGAAAAGACAAACCTATAGAAGCTTCTATTGCCCACCACGGGCCGTGTCCAGTGAACACGGGGGCGTGGCGAAAGTACAGCAGGCGCATTAATTGTAATTGCGAATTACAATTAATGAAGAAAGAGTGTGTCAGACAGGTACGGGGGCGTGTCCAGCGGACACGGGGCCGTGCCCAGCCTTCTGTTCAGCCTATAAATAGGAGTGCTTGGTTTCATTTCAACTCATCCCTTGGCACACCACCTCTCTCACACTTCATCCACCACCCACCACCACCATAACACCATCATCCACCACCATCATCCATTGTCCATCATAGAGTGTGTGAGTCGTCTCGGGATCCAAGATTGATCGTAAGAGTTCTTGACAATCAAGGCCATGTTTGCCTAAGTCTCTTACATCACTTGGTGAAGACAAAGTGTCTAGTATAATACTTTTTATTTCTAATCTTTTGCACTTTTTATTTGGTTTTGTATTAATGACTTTAATAACTAGTTGCTTATGTTGAAGGTGATCTTTCCTTATCGTTTGTCCGTGGTGTCTTGGCATTATTTTACTGTCTATATAAAATAAAAGATTTTCACCATTCATATATCCACGGTCTATATGGAGGTATGTTGGCTACCTGGTCGGGGGTTAAGGGAACGGTTTGGTAAAGGTCTTGCCATTGTTCAGCGTTTAGAGGTCCTGCAATGGACCTGGGTCAAATTTAGTAGGACCTCCTTCAATGCTTCACGGTATTGGATGGCGGGGGTCCAAACTCTTTGATCCCCTCATAAGTTAACTACTATTAATACTATAACCCGGCTATTTAGGACTGTATCCCTGCTGACTCAGACTACTTAGTTGAGGGTAACGTCACCGCCAAAAGCGGGGCCTACCATAATTTGCATTAATAACTTAATTCATTATCTTCCAATAATCCACCCTTTTAGGATTGTATCCTTGCTGACTCAAACTACTGGGGTGAGGGTAACGTCACCTTCAAAAGAGGGGCCTACAACAATAATTAAGATAATCTCTTAATTATGTGCAAAAGTGCGGAAATAATCAAAGGTTATACTAGATACGAGTCGGAACCAAGTGATTCATCTTGTGTATCTGTTTTTTCTGTTATTTTTATTTTCAGCATTTTAGTTAGTTTTTATTTTTCTTAGTTTAAAACATTTTTCTAAACTTTTTATTTTTGATTAGACGTTGAGGATAAACCGGTACTAAAAGCTCTTGTGTCCTTGGACGACCTCGGTATCTTGCCAACACTATACTACGCTCACGATGGGTGCACTTGCCCATATGTGTGTTTAGTGTTAGTAAAATATCGTGTTTTATAAATTTAAAACTTGGCTAAAAATAAGTGTTAAAGGGGCTTAAAATATACACCTAATAAATATAACACTTTACCGCACATTAAGTTTTTGGCGCCGCTGCCGGGGACACAAGGATTTTAAGAAAGCTTAAAATCGACGGCCTAATCAGTTTTCAAAACCTTTTTAAAAGCGCGCACATTTTTCTGCATTTTAGTTTAGATTTGCATTTACAGTAACCTGTACACGGGGCGGTGCTCACTAAACACGGGGCCGTGCTGCACATTTTCATAAAAACAACCAGTAACAGTAACTTGAACACGGGCCGTGCTCACTGAACACGCCCCGTGCTCAACGAAATCAGTAAATTTAATTAAAACGCCCAGATACAGATCCTGAACACGGGGCCGTGTCCACTGAACACGGGGCCGTGTCCAGCCTCTGTTTCCGCTTTTTATTTTTGTTTTCTGATCTCGAGACTCGGTTGTGGTCTGCTGAGTGATTCTTATGGATCAATACTCAGGAGGTTACAACTACACCTATGAGGAGGATGATTATAGGGGTAATTATTGCACTAATTGCCGTAACACACGCTCGGTTCAAAATAATCACTCATATCAACTATCCAATTCATACACCTACTATGAGGAGCCCAGGTACGAGCCATCTACTTCATACACATCCTATGAAGACCAAAGGTATGAACCTCCTCCCTCATACTCATATTTTGATGAACCAAGGTATGAGCCTTCTTACTCATACTTTGAGGAACCAAGATATGAGCCACCACCTTCGTATGCTTATTATGAGGAACCATGGCGTGAACAACCCACCTCATATGAGTATTACGAAGAACAAAATTACGACCCTTATCCATCATATACTTACAATGAAGAACAATGGTGTGAACCATCTACTTCATATGGGTATTATGAGGAGCAAAGGATCGAACAACCGGATTCAAGCTTAGAAAATACCGATTCTTTTTCTATAACCGAAGTGACCGATAGGATATTAGAACATATTAGAGTTATCGATCGATGTATAAAAGAAGCTCGCGCAAGGGAAGAGGAGTCCCGCGCAAGAGAAGAGTTAAAAAAGGAAGAGATAACCGAAAGTGTAAAAATGGAAGAACAAATAAGTGAAAAACCGACACATGAGTTAAACAACGAAAAAGGTGAGTCCAACAACGTTAAAATTCAAGAAGAGTCTAATTTTGAAGAAATTAATCTCTTGTCACCTTCTTTTGAAAATCATTGTTTAGTACCCACTCATGCTAAGTTTTTAAAAGAGTTAAACACTAACACTAAAATTGACGAAACGGTAAGTGTTAAGTTAACTAATGATCAAACCTCACTAATAAAAGAAGACCCATTTGAAATTAACATTACACCGGTTCCATGTTTCTTTCAAAATTCGTTTATTAGTAATGTCACAATCGATAAAGATCTTTGTGTTAACATAATGCCTAACTACATTTTCGAAAAATTAAGTATTAGTGATTTTTCTCCACTTCAAATACCCATTTTTCTATCCAATCGGAAAGTAATAAAATCAATCGGTATAGTTGAATATGTCTTGGTTCAAACAAATCAAATGGTAATCCCAACCGACTTTGTCATCCTCGATGACGCTCCTCTAGTGTTGGGGCGGCCATTTGTAAAAACTCACGAAGCTTTGAAAAACCGGAAGTTCAACAATCTACCTCTTCAATTAGGGGCATTTAAGAGAAGTGTCGATCTTGAACGGTCAATGAAATATCCTTTCGGCAATAATGACCCCCTAATTGAAGATGAAGATGAACCACCCGATACAAATGAAGAGATTGACCACTTTGTTGAAGAAGAGGTCGCCATAGAACAAACTTTTAAAGTTCTTGATCGAAATGAGCAACCAAATAAGGAGTCTCCCAAAGACCCACCACTTGAGCTCAAAGAACTTCCAAAAGGTTTGGAATATGCTTTTCTAGACAAAGATGGTAATTTACCTGTAATTATTTCGTCTAAATTAGATAACTTAGAAAAGGAAAAATTAATTAATCTTTTGAAAAAACACAAAAACGCAATAGCTTGGAAACTTGTAGACATAAAAGGAATTAGTCCTTCTATGTGCACACACAAAATTTTGATGAATGATGACTACAAATCGGTCATACAACCACAACGTCGAGTAAATCCAAATGTTCAAGAAGTGGTTAAAAACGAAGTCATCAAACTACTTGACGCCGGACTTATCTATCCTATCTCTGATAGTCCTTGGGTGAGTCCTGTCCAAGTAGTTCCAAAGAAAGGAGGTATGACGGTAATAACTAACGAGAAAAATGAATTAATACCAACAAGAACCGTCACAGGATGGAGAGTATGTATAGATTATAGACGATTAAATGAAGCAACAAGAAAGGATCACTTTCCTTTACCCTTCATTGATCAAATGTTAGAAAGACTATCCGGTCATAAATTTTACTGTTTCTTGGATGGTTTTTCAGGTTACTTTCAAATCCCGATAGCACCCGAAGACCAAGAAAAGACAACTTTCACATGTCCCTATGGAACTTTTGCTTATCGACGCATGCCGTTTGGTCTATGTAATGCCCCGGCAACATTCCAACGTTGCATGGTAGCCATCTTCCACGACATGATAGAAAAGACAATGGAAGTCTTTATGGACGACTTTTCTATCTTTGGGGATTCATATGACCAATGCCTCGATAACCTTGAATGAATGCTATCCCGATGTGAGGAAACTAACCTCGCCCTTAATTGGGAAAAATGCCATTTCATGGTAACGGAGGGAATAGTACTCGGTCACAAGATCTCAAGCGAAGGAATGGAGGTGGATCGAGCTAAAATAGATACCATTTCTAGATTACCACCTCCATCCTCCGTAAGAGCTATCAGAAGTTTCCTAGGGCATGCCGGATTCTATAGGTGGTTTATCAAAGACTTTTCTAAAATTTCTAGACCTCTAACAAAATTACTTGAAAAAGATGCTCCTTTCATCTTTGACAATGATTGCAATCAATCATTTCTCACCTTAAAAGAAATGTTAGTCAATGCACCTATCATGATAGCGCCTGATTGGAAATTTCCTTTCGAAATCATGTGTGATGCTAGTGACTTTGCAGTTGGAGCTGTCTTGGGACAAAGAAAAGAAAAGCATTTCCACCCAATTTATTATGCTAGTAAAACACTTAATGATGCACAAGAAAATTACACAACAACTGAAAAAGAGTTACTAGCTGTGGTATTTGCTTTTGATAAATTTTGTTCTTATCTTGTTCTTTCTAAAACTATAGTTTATACAGATCATGCAGCCATCCGATATCTCTTCAAAAAGCAAGATGCAAAACCACGTTTGATTCGGTGGATTCTACTCCTCCAAGAATTTGATATTGAAATAAAGGACAAAAGAGGAGCAGAAAACACCGCTGCAGATCATCTTTCACGCTTAGAAGACCCAGCTTTGGAAGCAACCAGGGATGAGCAAATCAACGAAAAATTCCCAACTGAGTCCCTGGAAATGGTGGAATACAAGGAAGAACCATGGTACGCCGACTATGCTAACTACCTAGCTAGTGGTATAGTAGCAAAAGGGTGGCCACATCATCAAAGAAAAAAAATTCTTTGCCAATGTGAAACACTACTTTTGGGAAGATCCATATCTTTTCAAAATGTGTGCCGACCAACTCGTCCGACGATGCGTACATGGTAGTGAAGCATGAAGAATTCTCCGCCATTGTCATGAAGGTCCATACGGAGGACATCATGGTGCTGCTAGTACCGCACGAAAGGTATTCGATTCAGGATTTTATTGGCCAACCATTTACAAAGACGCCCAAAGTCTTGTAAAAACATGTGATGCTTGCCAAAGAACATGTAATATTTCTTCCAAAAACGAAATGCCACAAAATGGCATTCTTGTTTGTGAAATTTTTGATGTGTGGGGACTCGACTTTATGGGACCTTTCCCACCATCGAAAGGAAACAAATATATACTTGTGGCAGTAGATTACTTGTCTAAATGGGCCGAGGCACTTCCAACAAATGATGGAAGAGTCGTGGTAAAATTTCTGAAAAAATTATTCTCTCGTTTTGGCACACCAAAAGCTTTAATAAGTGATAGAGGTACCCATTTTTGCAACCATCAACTCGAAATTTTTTTAACAAGGTATGGGGTCTATCACCGGGTCTCAACAGCATATCACCCTCAAACCAATGGACAAGCCGAAGTGACTAATAGAGGTTTAAAACGAATACTTGAAAAAACCGTAGGGATAAATAAAAAGGAATGGGCTGATAAATTAGATGATGCTTTATGGGCTTTTCGAACTGCTTATAAAACAACAATAGGTACAACCCCATATAAGCTAGTTTATGGAAAAAGTTGTCACTTACCAGTAGAAATTGCACACAAAGCCTACTGGGCAATCAAAAATGTAAACTTAGACTTAGAATTTGCCGGTAAAAATCGATTTTGTCAACTAAATGAATTAGACGAGCTTAGGAATTATGCATACTCAAACTCTGAAATTTATAAGGAAAGATTGAAAAATTTGCATGACAAACATATTAAACCTAATGAATTTCGGGTAGGAGATCTAGTTCTTTTGTTTAATTCACGACTTCGATTGTTTCCTGGTAAATTAAAGTCTAGGTGGTCAGGACCTTTTTCCATCACCCATATTTTTTCACACGGTGCAGTAGAAATTAAATCTCGAAATGGGCCTCAATTTAAAGTCAATGGCCAACGGCTGAAACTCTATCAAGGATTCATTGAGGATGAAGAACTACCCAGATGGCATCATGACCTTTCTTTGTGCGTGGAAGTTTGGTGATGAGATCCATAGTAATGTTTTCCCATTTCCAAACCGGGATCTCTGGTTGCTCCAATAAACCAGAAGGACGCTGATGTTCAGCCTTAACCTTAAGACAAGTAAGGCATTTTGATACGTATAAGGCAATGTCTTTCTTCATACCAGGCCACCAATAATGAATACGAAGATCCTTATACATCTTATCTGAGCCCGGATGAATAGAATAGCGAGACTTATGGGCTTCATCCATAAGTAAGGTGCGAAGGTTATCTAGGCTTGGGACCCACAAACGGTCCATGAAGTAATACGATCCATTGTCCTTCAGTTCCAAAGCAGGCGTTATGTGATAGGGAAATTCCTTATCCATTAAACCTTGTGAAACACAAGATTGTTGAGCCTAAGAAATGCGTGCTTGGATATCGGATCGAGCTTGAATAACAGATTGAACACGTACACAATGAAGCTTAGTACGTTCCTTACGACTCAATGCATCAGCTACGACATTCGCCTTACCAGGATGGTAGCGAATTTCGCAGTCATAGTCGTTTAAAAGCTCAACCCAACGTCGTTGTCTCATGTTGAGTTCTTTCTGGTTGAAGATATGCTGAAGACTTTTGTGGTCCGTGAAAACCACACATTTTGTACCGTACAAATAATGTCTCCAGATTTTTAGAGCGAAAACAACTGCACCCAACTCAAGATCATGAGTGGTGTAGTTCTTCTCATGTATCTTCAACTGCCTCGATGCATATGCTATGACTTTGTTCCTTTGCATCAGAACACAACCAAGGCACAATTTAGATGCATCGCAATAAACGACGAAATCATCATTGCCCTCGGGCAAAGTTAGAACAGGCGCGTCGCAAAGCTTCTGCTTCAAGTTTTGAAAAGCTTCCTCTTGTTTGTATCCCCAATCAAAGGGCATGTTCTTCTGAGTAAAAGCAGTTAGAGGAACTGCAATCTTTGAGAAGTTCTCAATGAAGCGGCGGTAATAACCCGCTAGACCAAGAAAAGAACGAACTTCAGTAGGAGTAGTAGGCGTATTCCAATCCTTGATCGCACTGATCTTGGAGGGATCTACATGAATACCTTGTTCGTTGATGATATGTCCTAAGAATTGAATTTCTTTAAGCCAAAATTCGCACTTGGAGAATTTGGCGAAAAGTTGCTCTTTCTTTAGGAGTTCCAGAGTAAGACGAAGATGTTGCTCGTGATCAGCTCGCGTCTTAGAATAAATCAAGATGTCGTCAATAAAAACAATAACGAACTGATCCAAATAAGGTTTGCAGACCCTATTCATTAAGTCCATGAAAACAGCAGGAGCATTGGTCAAACCGAATGGCATGACCGTGAACTCATAATGCCCATAACGAGTACGGAACGCTGTCTTGGGAATATCTTCTTCATGCACCCGAAGTTGATGATATCCGGAACGTAGATCAATCTTCGAAAAATAAGAAGCGCCCTGTAACTGATCAAAGAGATCGTCTATACGCGGTAGGGGATATCGATTCTTGATGGTAAGCTTGTTAAGCTCACGATAATCGATACACATCCTAAAAGATCCATCCTTCTTCTTGACAAAAAGAACGGGAGCACCCCAAGGTGAAAAGCTAGGACGGATAAAACCTTTGTCAGAGAGTTCCTGAAGCTGCTTAGACAACTCTTGCATCTCAGACGGTGCAAGACGATATGGAGCTCTGGCAATGGGATTTGCACCAGGTACGAGATCAATGCGGAACTCGACTTGGTGTGCTGGAGGTAGACCAGGTAAATCTTCAGGGAATACTTCAGAATAATCCCGAACGACAGGAATATCTGAAATAGGCTTACCCTTGCCTTTATCTGCTGTCACATGTGCTAAGAAAGCCACATAGTTCTTCCGCAGATATTTTCGAGCTTTAAAACAAGACATAAGCTTGAGACCACCAGAATGTTTCTCACCTTGAACCTGTAGGATCTCGCCTGTCGAAAGCGGCACACGAACTATCTTCTCGAAACAAACTACCTCTGCGTGATGCTTGGATAACCAATCCATTCCCACAATAACGTCAAAGCTTCCAAGTTGCATAGGCGTGAGGTCAATAGGAAAAAGATGGTTGTTAAGGTTTAACTGGCAGTTGCGAAGAACAGAATCAAGAACAATGGGTTCACCACTAGCAATTTCTACTGTCAAAGGTTTACCTAGTTTCGTTCTAGACACGCGAAGCATAGGCTCAAAAGACAATGACACAAAACTCTTGTCGGCACCAGAATAAAAAAGAACAGATGCAAGCTGATTATTAATAAAGAACGTACCGTTCACCACATTATCATCCGCCTGCGCCTCTTGGGCATTCAAGTTAAAAGCTCGCCCTCGAGCTTGAGCTTGATTCGGATTCTGATTCTGATTCTGGTTGACTAGTCTTGGGCACCGGTTCCTGTAGTGGGTCAGATCCCCACAATTGTAGCACGAACCAGGTGGAAAATGAGGTCGTGCAGCTTGACCTTGTTGCTGAGCAAGAGGCTGAGCAACTTGTTGGGCTTGGTTCTGAACTGCCTGGTTCTGGTTAACAGGAATGCGACAAGTAGAGGCAAGATGACCAGGTCTTCCGCAGTTGGTGCACTGACGACACTGGAGGTGTGGTTGATGATGGCCGTTACACCTGTTGCACAAAGGTGCATTGCCAAGATAAGGCTTCTTGGCTAGTGGTTGCGCAGGCTGATTTGGTGCAGCTTGAGCCTGTGCAGTAACAGCATAGTTTTGGGAAGCCTTCCACTTCCTAGACCCTCCAGAATTCTTTCCCTTCTTGTTTTGACCTTTCTTGCTATCTTCCTTATCAGACACCTGCTTCTTACCCTTGTCACCCTTTTTGTGCAGCTTCCCCTTTCGAACCTACGACTCAGTCAATGTCGCTGATAACTCGATCGCCTGTCAGAGTGTGGCAGGGTTACTACCAGTAATGATGTCTTGTACTGAGTCAGGTAGGCCGTCGATGTACCTTTCGATAGCCTTGTCGAGTGGGGTAACCATAGTCGGGCAAAGCAGACTCAACTCCTCAAATCTATCAGTATATGCCCTGTGCTCGCCACTGTCTTGTTTCAAGTCCTCAAACTCTTTCTCCAATGCTCGCTGTTCATGACGAGGACAGAATTCCCTCATCATAAGGGCCCTAAGTTCAGCCCAAGTTTGCGCTAGAGCAACTTCTGAAACACGCTCGAAGAAAACTCGACCGTGCGATTATCCGGACACTGCACGTGGCGGAAAGTATTCTCAATGCTCTCGAACCATTGAAGAAGCCCAGTCGCTCCCTCAGAACCACTAAACTTGAGTGGTTTAGCCGAGTTAAAATCCTTGTATTTGCATGGAGCATTGTTGTTGTTGTTGGCTTGTTGCCATTGAGCAAAGAGATTTGGGAATTGGGCAGCCATCTGCTGCGCAATGATTTCTGCCAGTTCGGCAGTCGCTATCAAATTGTCGCGTCGAGGAGGCATTCTAAAAGAGGAACATGAAAGGAAACGAGTGAGATGATTGGATGAAAAGAATGAGATGAAACAAAATTAACAAAAGCAAAGATGGTGGTCATTTGTCCGCATTACCAAGCCAACAAACGACGCACAGTGACTAATCAAAGTAAATGGATCAAAAATAATGTATCACGAAGACATGCTCGCCTATAAGTGAACACTCATCCCAAGAATTCCCAGGTAAGCACAACTGGTCTCGCGTCTGATGAGATGTATACGAAGTGCTTGCCTAGACAGAAAACCCAGAATACAGGCATTCACTCTTCCAGTTTGCACGTGTTCACATTATTTAAAACCCAAAACGTTGACGAGATTTTGAAAATTTGAAGGCACAAGGCCAAAAATTTAGTCAAACTGGAAGGGTTCAAAACCTTACAAAAGAGGGTTCAAAACCTTGTAATAAATTGTTCAAAAACAGAAGATTGTTTTTTTTTTTTTCAAAAATCGTTTCGAAAATTTTGGTTTCTTTTTTTGATAATCACCTAAGGATAGGTGATGTACATGTTTTAAGATCTAAACACAAGATAACTTGTGTTAGGGTCCTAGAAAGGTTATAGTCTAGGTCAAAGAATTACTAATAACCTAATTCCCTATAACCATTGGCTCTGATACCAACTCTTCTGTCACACCCCGACCACGTATAACATACAAAACGTGGCGGAAAACGTCGGGGAGTGTTGTAACAGAATTAATTGTTTCATAACCATGGCATACAAAGTTGTATTTATTTATCAACACAAGAGTTTCATTGTTTTAAACAGGAATCAAAGAGTTTTTAACATAATTAAACATAGTCTATCTTCGTTTTAAATCTCTAAGGCACAGGTCCGCCCTAGTGTCATGATCGTCATCCTACGGAAAAGCACCTGAAAACACATGTGAAAATAGGTACGTCAGCCTAAAAATGCCTGTGAGATACATAGGTTTTGTGAAAAAAGGATTCATGACTTAAGTTTAAGAAATTGTTTAATAACAGTCAGTCATGAACCCTGTAAATTGTTTTGTCTTGTAAATCATTTGAAAAACGATAAGATCAGATGATATGTATAAATAAGTTCATAAAGTATGGTTAAATAAATAACCAAGTAAAATGAGTTTGTATAAGATAAGTTGTTTTGTAAAACAATGTCTTGTGAAAAGTATGTTATTTGTATAAAATGTCATATGTCTAAATTGAAATGATTTAAATAACGCTACAATATGTAATACCATACAAACACTTATATATAGGAAGTACTAGCGGCGTATCCACCATGCTTGTATCATATTACACATGCCTCGTTACTTAAATCACTTAAACAAACCACCAATGTATAAAGTCTATGTTTAAACCAATAATCAAAAGTCCTTGTATAAGCCATGTCAAATGTTTATAAGTCCAAAAGTAGTCAAGTAATGTGTAACAAATGTTATGTATTATAAGTAAAGTATTGTCACATAATCCAAATGTAGAAATGTACAAAACAAAGTAATTTGAATATATCAAAAAGTTATGTTTAGCAAAGTAATACATGTTACATTGATACAAACATTTATGTGGTAAGTTAACGCATACATTCAAGCCTTGAGACAGTCGGATAACCCTTTCAGTCAAGGTTATCAAAAGAAATGTTTTCGGATTCAGTCATTCCTTACATCCAAACAAACCTGGGATGTCAGGAATGGGATTTGTCAAGTCCTATGGTACCAGTACTTACTACCGAGCGGCGTAGCTAATGTTAATGAACGTATAATAGTCTCGTTTGTGCAAACCAAATGTCATAGCAAAAGTGAACATGTTATATGAAAACAATGTACTAAGTATGCTAAGTTAACATACAAAGCAGAAAAGTCATGTAAATCAATGTGCTAGCATGCTATCAGTTAACCTACATAGCAGAAATGTAATGTAAAACAATGTACTAAGTATGCACACAATGGACATACATAGCATGAAATGTAATGAAATCATGTACTATAATGTACTAACAAACATAGCAGGTATATGATGTGAAAACAGGAAAGCACGAAAGTAACAAGTAGGCACATGTGTTTCACCCCAAAACAGTTTGGAAAACAGTAAAAGAGGGGTTCTATGTACTCACTTGAGATTGCTCAGAAGTCCTAAGATAACCACCAAGCAATGCTAGAGATCACGGAATCAAACGGCACCTAATATAGGTAACTATGTTAATAAACCGGACCTAAATCGGAAGATCGGATAGAATGAGGGTTCGTAAACCAAATGAGTATGAGAACTCATGTAATATGATTTAACAAAGCCCACATACTAAAACGAAACTTAACCTAAGTGTTTGTGACCCATTACGACCCGTTTAGGTAGCTTATGCTACTTTAACGCGTCGTTCGCGTGAAACGCGTTCGGACCGCCTAACTAGCCCTATGTGTAACAACCCGCACTTTTGTGCGTTGTTACTACTCGTTATACTCGTTACGCCTAGCACCAGAGATTCGGATCATAATGTAACTATATCGTATATATCGCTATTCGAAGGATAATCGCATATTTTCAAGCTACGGTATCACTATACTACACTATTATCACACTAACACTCACGGGGGCATTGAGTGAGGACCTATTCTACCCTCCTCAGTGGCCGTGATGTGTCAAGCGTAGACAATTAACGCTAACAAGGACCCTCGGGTGAGTGCTGTAGCTCCAGTCGTCATGACGATGACGACAATACGAGTAAACGGTACCCCGTCAGTCTTTGTGGCACTACACGAAATAACGTTCACGATGACATCAAGAAAGGACCTATACTACCCTCACTGATGGCCGTGAAACGTCGCTAATAATCGCATACTCGAATCGAAACCGATTGTTAATTATCGAAACTTTGGATTAAGGATACGTAAATACGACCCCTAGAGATATATATATATATATAATAATAACAATATAATAAAAATATAAATTAATTATGAAAGGTACGCGCTTCGAAAACTGTCAAAACTATCAAAAACGGAGAAGTCCGACACGTCAGGATAGCTATCCAGACGGATGGACCATCCGGACGGATGGGCATGCGCACGGATGGCCATCCGCACACATGGGCCATCCGCACGGATGGGCTATCCGGGCTAGAACACTTCTCCTCTCCTCTGTTGCCTATAAATACCATGTCACATCACTTGAACAGTGATGTGACAGCTCCTGTTCAACCAAACGCGCACCAAGACCCTTTTCTCTCGATTTCCTTGCGATTCCGGTAAGATTTCAACCTAAGACTTGTACTTCTACAATCTACACTCGATTCTCCATCATTCTATCTTTCAAAACTCAAATTCTAACTATGAAATCGGCGGATTTGAGGCGTTTTGAGGAAATGTCACCAAGAGTTCTTATGAACTTCAAGTTGGGGTCTCACTTCACTATAAACGACTCAGATCCGGGTGATTTCCACATGTTTTTATGACAAATCTCACCTAAATCTGTGCGATTTCGAGTTAACCATGAAGAACCACCATGAACGGCCAGATCTGATGGAACGGGGAGATTCCCGGCCGTTAGAATGAGTCGGAATTGACGGAACTTCAAGTGTTAATGCGAAATTACACTACCCTAGTGAAAGTGAACGTATTCCTTCCGTTAAACACTCGAAAACAGTGCGGAACAGAAGTGTCAGCCCGCACGGACAACAGGTCAGTCCGCACGGACAACAGGTCAGTCCGCCCGGATGACACAAGTCCGCACGGATGACATGTCACCCGCACGCACCAGTCACCCGCACGGATGACAAAGTCACCCGCACGCACCAGTCACCCGCACGGATGACAATGTCACCCGCACGCACCACCGTCCGCACGTACAACTATACTCAACCGCACGGATCACTGTTATCCGCACGGATAACATGCCATCTGCACGGATAACATGCCATCCGGACGGATGACTTGTCATCCGGACGGATAACCTGTCCATCCGCACGGATGAGAACAGTTCAACCAAATGTGTAACTTTTCAAGGGTAATCTCGCTTAACCGTATATCGTTTACTCTATTCTTCAAGGATCATTACGGACCTACTCGCAACCGACTCAATCAAGTTGTAATCTCGCTAAATACGCACTGTGAGTATACTTGAACCCTTTTTAATCGAATTTTGGGTGTAACATACGTTTCTAATAAATCGAACTTATAAATCGAAATATTCAATCAATCGAATTATCACTTGCGAATAACTGTTATGCATAGAAATACGTGATACTAGTTGCATATGTGCTGGGGCTTATACTCGCGACGTCCCACCACGACTAGTATAGTACTATTGCGCCCGACGGGGTCTAGTTATGCCATCGTACATTCGAGCATCGAGGACTTAGTTGGTAGTATCAGTTTTGTGAGTATATATGTCGTGTATTACGTTTATGCATATGGAAATTCGCTACACTTTTTATCTATTATGCTATGCTTATCAAACCTGTATACTCGCCAATACTTTTGTATTGACAAATATTTTAACGTATGTTGCAGGTTAGATCGCAGACTATATCAAATCAAGCTAGGAAGTCTAGAAACTCAACTAGAATCTAGGTTGTCGGATTTGCATTGTTCGAGAGGACAATAAATCTGTGATAACTTATGTGATTGTATATTTGTTAGTATGGGATAACGAATGTATTAAATATTATCGCAATATAGTTGTTATGGATTCTCTTGAGCAATCTGATTCGCCTAGTGTCGCGCCCCGATGATTCCGCCATCGGTTGGGGTGTGACAGATTGGTATCAGAGCCATAACTATAGGGAATTAGGTCAGACTCGACCTAGTCCGGGTCGACGTCTTAGAAATTGACCTAGTCTATAGTCTAAGTTCCAACAGGCCGACTCGTACGAACCCAGTGGGGTTTGTATTGGGCTTACTTGATACTCTCGATCGAAATTGCTAAAAGCTACAACTTTGTGTGAACGCCGCATACTACAACTTCACACGAAGGAGCCTTTCCTAAGGCTGAAATACTACTTAGCCTTTCCTAAGGCCGACACAATACACGTGTTTTCAAAAATACTCGCAAAACAGAACCGAGCGATCTAGTCGAGACCAGGTGTGAAAACCATGAACTCTCGATATGATTGCTCACTCAGCGCATTTTTCCAGCACGAGAACCTTTCATCGAGTTAGGAGTGACATCCACATCTCGACGAAAGCCTCCATTTCGAAATCTAGTGGAACTCACGAATTTATTCGAAGAGCATAACCACAACTAGGAACGAAACTGTTAAGACAGGGGTGAAACCCGTACTTTAATAAGTCGTTCCACTCTCTATAAACTGGTTTTCAATAGCTCTCACCAAGGACTCGACTATTGCAATAACTCGAGCCACGCGATGACTAGGAAGGCGAATGCCATGGGCTGCATCCCAGTGGAAGCATGGAGTCTTCTAGGTCAACGCGCGCGCCCGAACTTGTTAAATATAGTTGGGTTACCTTGGGTAGTCGACGCCTAAACACCCAAGGCACTCTTATCATACGACCTGCCAATCTTACAACTGGTTGGAAACTTATTTACGTTTTGAAACTTTACGCTTTATCGATTTCTCGATGTAACGATTTTCACTCCCTACTTTATAAACGCACGATTCGCACAGCCATCACAATCTAAAACGAAATCCGAATGTTCGCAACAAAACTAATGCATAATCTATCGCATTCGCTCTCATTTTCTCACTTCAACGCGTCCTCGCTTATTCTAAATCGACTTGTATGTGCATAATTACAAGTTGCAAATAAATAAATAAATATATATACATATATATATATATATACGTATAAACAAGCAAGTCATTGTGTGAGAACGTAGGAACTTCGTGTCTCCTATTTGGCTCCTATGTGATTCGTATTACTACTATACTATCGCATCAAGTTTTGAACGCGCTCAATCGCATCGGAAAACTCAAAAATCATTATGATCGAATCTCACTCCAAGTCTCCTTCTGTCTAGATGCCTTCCAACAACTCTACTTCGAGAATGATAGCAAAGAGACGAGCCAAACGAAGGAGCGAAAAGGGGATTGCTTCACTTGTGACCAGGGAAGTGGTCAAAGTCATTCCTCAAATTGCCACACGAGTTCACTCTCTTATCAACTCTCGAACTTCGGTAGACGTTAAGACAGAAGAGCCGCAATCTACTTTCCTTTACAAGCACTTCAAAGCCTGTGACCCGATGGAATTCACGGGTGAAGGAGGTGCGACTCAACTACTCCAGTGGTTCGATTCTATCGAAGTTACCCTTCGTCAAAGTGGGTGTCCCGATAGTCTCCGTACTACTTGCGCCACCGGAGTATTTCAATCGCGAGCACTCGACTGGTGGACCACCGAACGTAACAAACGTGGGATCTCCGTAGCTTACGCTCTCTCTTGGAAAGAGCTGAAAGAGCTCATGGAGAAAGAATACTGTCCCCCTCACGAGATTCAGAAGCTGGAAAACGAATTTTGGGAAATCAAGCAAACCGAAGGTGACAATGCTGGCTACACCACAAGGTTCAAACAGCTTAGCATAATCTGCCCAAGTCAAGTCAACACTCCGGGAAAGGCCATCGCGAAGTACATTCGTGGCTTGCCTCAGTGTGTGGGTGATTTTGTCGAAGCTGCAAGACCCGCTACCATCGAAGAAACATACCGCTTAGCCGCAGAAATCAACAACAAACGACTCATGGAAGGATTATTCTCAAAGAATCCTGTCAAGCAAGCTCATCAAGCAATCACCGGAAATCCTTCAGGCGAACATGTTGACGAATCTTCTGATGAATCTACTGACGGATCTTCTGACAAATCTGCTGGCGATTCCTCCAATGAATCAGCTAACGATTCTTCTGACGGATCTGCTAACGATTCTCCGGACAGATCTGCTGCCGATTCTTCTGACAAATCTGCCGACGGATCGTCCATCAAATCAGCCAAAGACTCCGCAAGCGAGTCTTCAGACGAATCCTCCAACGACGACACTTCTTCGCAAAACACCGACGAACCCAACCGCAAACGAAAGACTTCAAGCCCGATCTCATCAACAACCGAACTGCTGCAACCGGAACCTCTTCGAACAGTTCCGATGTTTCCAAAACGAGCCTACACTGGATTTCATCCTCAGTGTTACTCGTGTACCTACCATCATCCAGTTGGGGCTGACTGTCGCTATTGCAATAACTGCAACCGTTACGGTCACTTCACCCGCAACTGCCGTATCGAACCGTGAACTTGAGTACAACAACAACAGCTCCAGCAAAAGTCTTCAGCGTCAGACATCTAGCAAGCGTAGGATAAAGTTGTAATGATACGATTTTCGACGTTTATTTCTAAGCTTTGAACCTACTCTATTACTCGATGTTGCCCCGTATTCTCTTTCACTCTCTAATAGCCGCACTTAGACTAGAATCGCACATACTATATACTATATCACGAAACAATGTGTTTTACCCTCACTACACTCTTAGAATGAGGTACGATAAACGTGCAAGGAACGAATAATCACGGGTGCACACAGGATTATTTGGTTCAGTGCACGGTGATCGTAGTGAATTCTAAAAGTGCCATAGCGTTTGACAAAAAGGTGACACCAAAACACGGGATGAAAGTAGTAGGGGTCGGGCGAGGAATGCCTTACCATACTACCGAAGTTCCGTGAAGAAAGTGCCACGTGGAGTTGAACGTTATTAGACCTATTATACTATTGTGATTATTTTCAACACACTACACTCAATCGCAAGGCGTCACAAACCGTATCATCGCAAGACTTGTCGTAAGTCTGCAAACGCAATGCAATCGCCTCATCGATGGACTCTGGGGAGTCTACCTCGCAGGAAAATTGCATCGACGCAAGACTGGTCGTGAGTCTGTTGCAACGAATCTCAATCAAGCAAATAAACGCTCACGATATTGTTGAAGAGGACCTATTCTACCCTCCTCGATAGCCGTGATGCGTCATAACGAAACGTTAAGCTTACTCGAAACAAGAATCGAACTCGACTAATCGCAATCGCTTACCTTGTGTATCTCGCAACCTCTATCGCTTATCACGTGAGCCTATATCATTTGCTGTGTATCAATCCATCGCTATCGCCTACCGTTATCTGTGATATTCATGCTAAGTTAGAACGCATGACCTCGCCTCACGAGAGGAAGCTCATATGGTTAAGGCAGGGTGTTTTAGCCATATCTGCGACCTTTCGTGGAAAAAGGCCATGTGGGGTCTAATGCTAGTCAAACTCTGTGGTGGTAATCAATCGAACCGAACCGCGAAGATCAAATCGCATACCTCCCTCGCTCGCAACGCAACTATCGACTATTGTAACTCATCGATCATCTCCGTCATCACAAGTGTTTTGTGTTTATTCGCTAAATCACTTAATCGCTTATCGCTTATCGTGTATAGTCTACCGCTTATTCGCGTACCGCTTATCGCTCGCTTGGTGTTCATTACAGTCTATATGGTATTAGTACACATGACACCGCTTCACGAGGCAAAACTAACCTGGTTAAGCATGGTGTTTCGCCACGTTAGCAACCTCTCGTGGAAACGTGCCATGTGGGCTTCATGTGTAATCTAATCGAAAATGCGCTATTCGCTTCTCGCTTATCAACTCGCCGGATTAACCTATTCAATTCTATCTTATGCTCGGTCCGACTTTCTAACGATTGGTCCAAGTAAAACGCAATTCTACCCGAATCATATCGGCACACCTGACACTGCATCACGAAACGGAAGTAATATGGGCAAAGCATGGTGGATACGCCGCTTGTACTTCCTGTATATAAGTGTTTTAAACATATTAACGAACTTTCGTGGGAAAGCGCCAAGTGGGGCTCGGTAATTAACTACCTTTTGTGCTGATTAAAACGTCTTTTCATAAATTTTTTGATTTAAAACCGGTGGATAAATGAAATTTTCTCACGACGTGGAGTTAACATCGAAACAGCTTAACTCCATGTCCAAGAAAAGTTTCATAAGCCCAGTTTTCCTTAAACTTTTACAGTGTCAAAATAAAATCCTTCTTACGACATTGGTTCAACATCGAGTTCAGCTTGAACCCATGTCATAGGAGAGTTTTCGTAACCCTTGTTTTCATCTTCGAATTCCTTAAAATGTTTAGAAACTTAAACTTCCTTGCGACATCGGTTAACATCGACTCCGTTGACCCCACGTTAAAAGGAAAAATTTGCAAAGATTTTTATCCTCGACTCCTTTTAAACATCTAAGACGAATGTTTCTTGTAACGTTGGTTAACGATCGACTCAGTTAATTCAACGTCATGAGAAACCTTTCAAAATTGCAGTCGCATCGAACTAACGAACTCTACACAAGACAAGGTACTCTAGAATGTCAACTCGTGGGATTAATACTTTCGTCTTTACGTCGCCTTCTCGCTATCGCAATCGATCCCTCTTATTCGAAACGCTCTTGTTTGTCAACTCTCGGTCAAATCACTCGCTGTATCGCTACGTATACAAGATCAACTCTTAGAAGTCTACCTATTGGATTAATTTCGGGACGAAATTTCCTAAAGTAGGGGAGACTGTAACAACCCGCACTTTTGTGCGTTGTTACTACTCGTTATACTCGTTACGCCTAGCACCAGAGATTCGGATCATAATGTAACTATATCGTATATATCGCTATTCGAAGGATAATCGCATATTTTCAAGCTACGGTATCACTATACTACACTATTATCACACTAACACTCACGGGGGCATTGAGTGAGGACCTATTCTACCCTCCTTAGTGGCCGTGATGTGTCGAGCGTAGACAATTAACGCTAACAAGGACCCTCGGGTGAGTGCTGTAGCTCCAGTCGTCATGACGATGACGACAATACGAGTAAACGGTACCCCGTCAGTCTTTGTGGCACTACACGAAATAACGTTCACGATGACATCAAGAAAGGACCTATACTACCCTCACTGATGGCCGTGAAACGTCGCTAATAATCGCATACTCGAATCGAAACCGATTGTTAATTATCGAAACTTTGGATTATGGATACGTAAATACGACCCCTAGATATATATATATATATAATAATAATAATAACAATATAATAATAATATAAATTAATTATGAAAGGTACGTGCTTCGAAAACTGTCAAAACGATCAAAAACGGAGAAGTCCGACACGTCAAGATAGCTATCCGGACGGATGGACCATCCGGACGGATGGGCATACGCACGGATGGCCATCCGCACGCATGGGCCATCCACACGGATGGGCCATCTGCACGGATGGGCTATCCGGGCCAGAACACTTCTCCTCTCCTCTGTTGCCTATAAATACCATGTCACATCACTTGAACAGTGATGTGACAGCCCCTGTTCAACCAAACGCGCACCAAGACCCTTTTCTCTCGATTTCCTTGCGATTCCGGTAAGATTTCAACCTAAGACTTGTACTTCTACAATCTACACTCGATTCTACATCATTCTATCTTTCAAAACTCAAATTCTAACTATGAAATCGGCGGATTTGAGGCATTTTGAGGAAATGTCACCAAGAGTTCTTATGAACTTCAAGTTGGGGTCTCACTTCACTATAAACGACTCAGATCCGGGTGATTTCCACATGTTTTTATGACAAATCTCACCTAAATCTGTGCGATTTCGAGTTAACCATGAAGAACCACCATGAACGGCCAGATCTGATGGAACGGGGTGATTCCCGGCCGTTAGAATGAGTCAGAATTGACGGAACTTCAAGTGTTAATGCGAAATTACACTACCCTAGTGAAAGCGAACGTATTCCTTCCGTTAAACACTCGAAAACAGTGCGGAACAGAAGTGTCAGCCCGCACGGACAACAGGTCAGTCCGCACGGATGACACAAGTCCGCACGGATGACATGTCACCCGCACGCACCAGTCACCCGCACGGATGACAATGTCACCCGCACGCACCACCGTCCGCACGTACAACTATACTCAACCGCACGGATCACTGTTATCCGCACGGATAACATGCCATCCGGACGGATGACTTGTCATCCGGACGGATAACCTGTCCATCCGCACGGATGAGAACAGTTCAACCAAATGTGTAACTTTTCAAGGGTAATCTCGCTTAACCGTATATCGTTTACTCTATTCTTCAAGGATCATTACGGACGTACTCGCAACCGACTCAATCAAGTTGTAATCTCGCTAAATACGCACTGTGAGTATACTTGAACCCTTTTTAATCGAATTTTGGGTGTAACATACGTTTCTAATAAATCGAACTTATAAATCGAAATATTAAATCAATCGAATTATCACTTGCGAATAACTGTTATGCATAGAAATACGTGATACTAGTTGCATATGTGCTGGGGCTTATACTCGCGACGTCCCACCACAACTAGTATAGTACTATTGCGCCCGACGGGGTCTAGTTATGCCATCGTACATTCGAGCATCGAGGACTTAGTTGGTAGTATCAGTTTTGTGAGTATATATGTCGTGTATTACGTTTATGCATATGGAAATTCGCTACACTTTTTATCTATTATGCTATGCTTATCAAACCTGTATACTCGCCAATACTTTTGTATTGACAAATATTTTAACGTATGTTGCAGGTTAGATCGCAGACTATATCAAATCAAGCTAGGAAGTCTAGAAACTCAACTAGAATCTAGGTTGTCGGATTTGCATTGTTCGAGAGGACAATAAATCTGTGATAACTTATGTGATTGTATATTTGTTAGTATGGGATAACGAATGTATTAAATATTATCGCAATATAGTTGTTATGGATTCTCTTGAGCAATCTGATTCGCCTAGTGCCGCACCCCGATGATTCCGCCATCGGTTGGGGTGTGACACTATGACAAGTGTTATATGCCTAAACATGTCTAATATGGTTGTCAAATCAGTTTAGATGTCAAAAGTTATGTTACATATGTTTAAAACGAATTTTGGCATCAAAGGGGTATTTTGGTAATTTACCTAAGGCATATAAACTACCTATCATACAACTACTTAAACGAAGTGACCATAAGGTATAACCTCGGAAGGTTATTCCCTATATACTATGGTCACCTAATGTGTTTGGTCGGATCCTAATGATCGACCAAATGGGTCGGGTTCGAAGGTATAAGCGATTTATCAGATCGCTTACCCTTACGACCCTAGACAACGTGGTAATCAGTAGGCATAGTCACAAGGGACTATAACCATCGTGATTACAATCACGTTGCGAAGTTCAAACGAACTTCGCATTGACCATAAACTGGTCAATGCAGAAAGTCAAACAAAGTTTGACTTTCAGACTCGAAAAGACTCGAAAAGCAATAAAAGAACGAAAGAATACTTACGAAGGGTCCCCGAATGCTAATCTAGATCAAAATAACTCAGGTATGAAACAAAGGTTTCAACTTAGAGCACAATTGATCAGATTCTTGTGAGGAATGAGTGAAAATGTGTTGGGTATTTATAGATTTCGGTCCACCGTTAGGATCGTTTCTTGGAGAAGAGGGAATGATCTAGCCCGTACACTTGTCACAATGTTGTGGTACTGATTTTTGGCCACCATAAGAGTTTAACAAGTGGCACTTGACCTTTGGAGGGTGTTTAAAAGCTTAAATCAGCTGAAACTTGACCTTTGGGTGATCTGAAGGGCTGATGCGGCCCGCTTCAGGATCAGACAAACCTCAGGCGGGCCGCCTGGCCATGTCTGATCAGAACCATGTTTCAGAAATTGCAGTTTTGGTCCCTGCACGTGTTTAAGGCTATTCCCGACACTTCTAAGGCCCGTAAAGCCAACTTTAAGGCCCTAAAATGATGCCCAAACATTGTGGACATGAAACATGCCCAAAAATATGCCGGGTGTTGGTTCGTTTGGTCGTACGAACGCGATGTTCGCTTAATTACGACGGAATTCGCATAGGCGCGAAAAACGATCCAAATGACGCAACGAATGGATTTTTCTTATGCCAAACACTAAAATAAAATATTTTAGTGCTTACAAAAATTTTTGGATGTCCGGATGTATTCAGAGCGTGAGTTATGCGCGAAAATGCAAACTTATGCACTTTTTGACACTTTTAGTCCCTGAATGGCCCAAAAGTTTATTTTAGCACACCGAACCCCTCAAAGCCTATTTCTAAGCTATGTAAAGGATATTTAAGGTGTGTTTAACTTATGGTCATGTTCCGGAATGTTCGTTACAGTTCAATTTGGCATACTTTCGCAGTTTGTCAAGTTTAGTCCCTGTAGTCGAATTAACTTGTTTTTGCCATACCAAAGCCTTCAAAACTTATTTCTAAGTTATGTAAAGGTTATTTAAGGTATGTTAAGTATATGTTGATGTTCCAGAGTATTTGTCACATTTAAACTGATTACGTTTACGCATCGGTTTGCGTAAAACTCTCCAGAAAGCGATGTAGAGTTTGAAATTACATAAAAGTCAAAACATGAAAAATGTAAAACACAACCAAACAAACATTGGGATCAAATAACATTGTTTTATTGATAATAGAACTGTTCACAATGATTACAAGCACATATGTTACACATTGATCAAATGTTAGAAAGACTATCCGGTCATAAATTTTACTGTTTCTTGGATGGTTTTTCAGGTTACTTTCAAATCCCGATAGCACCCGAAGACCAAGAAAAGACAACTTTCACATGTCCCTATGGAACTTTTGCTTATCGACGCATGCCGTTTGGTCTATGTAATGCCCCGGCAACATTCCAACGTTGCATGGTAGCCATCTTCCATGACATGATAGAAAAGATAATGGAAGTCTTTATGGACGACTTTTCTATCTTTAGGGATTCATATGACCAATGCCTCGATAACCTTGAACGAATGCTATCCTGATGTGAGGAAACTAACCTCGCCCTTAATTGGGAAAAATGCCATTTCATGGTAACGGAGGGAATAGTACTCGGTCACAAGATCTCAAGCGAAGGAATGGAGGTGGATCGAGCTAAAATAGATACCATTTCTAGATTACCACCTCCATCCTCCGTAAGAGCTATCAGAAGTTTCCTAGGGCATGCCGGATTCTATAGGCGGTTTATCAAAGACTTTTCTAAAATTTCTAGACCTCTAACAAAATTACTTGAAAAAGATGCTCCTTTCATCTTTGACAATGATTGCAATCAAGCATTTCTCACCTTAAAAGAAATGTTAGTCAATGCACCTATCATGATAGCGCCTGATTGGAAATTTCCTTTCGAAATCATGTGTGATGCTAGTGACTTTGCAGTTGGAGCTGTCTTGGGACAAAGAAAAGAAAAGCATTTCCACCCAATTTATTATGCTAGTAAAACACTTAATGATGCACAAGAAAATTACACAACAACTGAAAAAGAGTTACTAGCTGTGGTATTTGCTTTTGATAAATTTCGTTCTTATCTTGTTCTTTCTAAAACTATAGTTTATACAGATCATGCAGCCATTCGATATCTCTTCAAAAAGCAAGATGCAAAACCACGTTTGATTCGGTGGATTCTACTCCTCCAAGAATTTGATATTGAAATAAAGGACAAAAGAGGAGCAGAAAACACCGCTGCAGATCATCTTTCACGCTTAGAAGACCCAGCTTTGGAAGCAACCAGGGACGAGCAAATCAACGAAAAATTCCCAACTGAGTCCCTGGAAATGGTGGAATACAAGGAAGAACCATGGTACGCCGACTATGCTAACTACCTAGCTAGTGGTATAGTCGCAAAAGGGTGGCCACATCATCAAAGAAAAAAATTCTTTGCCAATGTGAAACACTACTTTTGGGAAGATCCATATCTTTTCAAAATGTGTGCCGACCAACTCGTCCGACGATGCGTACATGGTAGTGAAGCACGAAGAATTCTCCGCCATTGTCATGAAGGTCCATACGGAGGACATCATGGTGTTGCTAGTACCACACGAAAGGTATTCGATTCAGGATTTTATTGGCCAACCATTTACAAAGACGCCCAAAGTCTTGTAAAAACATGTGATGCTTGCCAAAGAACGTGTAATATTTCTTCCAAAAACGAAATGCCACAAAATGGCATTCTTGTTTGTGAAATTTTTGATGTGTGGGGACTCGACTTTATGGGACCTTTCCCACCATCGAAAGGAAACAAATATATACTTGTGGCAGTAGATTACTTGTCTAAATGGGCCGAGGCCGAGGCACTTCCAACAAATGATGGAAGAGTCGTGGTAAAATTTCTGAAAAAACTATTCTCTCGTTTTGGCACACCAAAAGCTTTAATAAGTGATAGAGGTACCCATTTTTGCAACCATCAACTCGAAATTTTTTTAACAAGGTATGGGGTCTATCACCGGGTCTCAACAACATATCACCCTCAAACCAACGGACAAGCCGAAGTGACTAATAGAGGTTTAAAACGAATACTTGAAAAAACCGTAGGGATAAATAAAAAGGAATGGGCTGATAAATTAGATGATGCTTTATGGGCTTTTCGAACTGCTTATAAAACAACAATAGGTACAACCCCATATAAGCTAGTTTATAGAAATTGCACACAAAGCCTACTGGGCAATCAAAAATGTAAACTTAGACTTAGAATTTGCCGGTAAAAATCGATTTTGTCAACTAAATGAATTAGACGAGCTTAGGAATTATGCATACTCAAACTCTGAAATTTATAAGGAAAGAATGAAAAATTTGCATGACAAACATATTAAACCTAATGAATTTCGGGTAGGAGATCTAGTTCTTTTGTTTAATTCACGACTTCGATTGTTTCCTGGTAAATTAAAGTCTAGGTGGTCAGGACCTTTTTCCATCACCCATATTTTTCCACACGGTGCAGTAGAAATTAAATCTCGAAATGGGCCTCCATTTAAAGTCAATGGCCAACGGCTGAAACTCTATCAAGGATTCATTGAGGATGAAGAAGAAGATATCTCGTTTCAAACGGTGGAGGAATAAAAACATCATGCCTGGTAAGTTACGAACGATTGAGACAACAAAATAAAGCGGTAAGTTTTCTAACCATAGCTTATGGGAAAAAGAGGGCACTCACACGAGCACTAAAAAAAAAAATTTTAAAACCTCGCTCGGCACGAGGCCGTGTCCGCTGGACACGGGGCCGTGTCCGCGCTGCAGTCGGGATAAATCCCCTTTTTCAAAACAGTTACTTCATTCCACACGCCCCGTTTCCCCGAAAAAGCTCTGGTTTCCGGCGATTTTTCGCAGAATTTCAACGTCTCCTATCGATCTAACAACACCAAGGTATGATTCTATCACTTTTAGTAGTTAGATTAGTTACTTGCATGTAGTTAAAACACCAAAAATTTGGGGAAAAATCTAGGGTTCTTGAAGATCATCTGGATCGAACCTCAAATTTTTGTTTAGATCTGTTTGCATTTAGTTAGATTAGTGTTAAGGGAAGTAGATACACTGGTATTGTTCATAGATTCACCCGATTTCTCATAAAAACCCCAAACCCTTGTTCTTGAACCGAAAAAGATAAAATTGATAGGGTAAACGGGATATTTTGGGAAAAACGGCACTTAGGGTTTCATTTTCGGGGGAAACCGCACCTATTGGACCAAAAATTTTCAAGTTTTCGAAACCGGGTCGAAAAATGGGATTTTTGAGTAACAGACCCTGGACACGGGGCCGTGTCCGCTGAACACGGGGTCGTGTCCAGCCCACTGTTTGCAGTTTTGTCCAAAAATATTTCTGTTTCGTGCTAACTTTTGGTGTATTCTTGCAGATGGCCAGGAAGTTCACAAGATTCAACGCCAATGAGCTCGATGCAAGAGCTCGATACGAAATTCTTCAAACAAGGCCGGAGGAATACCCGAGGCAAGCTTGCACGGAATTGTTAACCATGGTGAATCAAATTGACCGTTTCAACAACATTGTTACGGGACCACTCAGTGTCGCCCTAACAACTCGGCTCCATTCCGTCCACGAATGCACGTTGGAATTCTATAGCACTTTCACATTCAACTCGAGGTGCGACCCGTTCGACAATGACGGGGTAGCTTTCCGATGTGGCGAAACGAAGTATTCGATCTCTATGGCACAATTTGGGTCGATTATCGGGTTGTATGCGGAAGAGGATGCGGGAAACGAAGAAAATACTGGGGGAATGAGAGAGGTAGGTGACAACGAACGCCAAGCCATGTGGGCTCAGATTGGAGAAGGGTTCTACAATCCGAGCAGCACTAAGAGTACAAAGCTGAGGGATCCGCTATACAGATACATTCATAGGCTCCTCGGCTACTCTCTTAGCCAAAGGCATGACAGTAGTGGCGTCGTTGGGTTAAGAGATTTGGTTGTCCTCCACTGCATTCACAACCGCAGGCCGCTCGATGTTCCGTTCCTCATGCTCCGAAACATGCATCACAACCGCCTTGCTAATGCGTCGACGCCTATTTTCTTTGGGGGATGGGTGTACCGTCTCTTCAAGCACTTCGCCCACATACCTAGGGCATTTGAGAGGAGCCCATGGTCGGGTACGGTGGATATTAACATATGCCGCTCAATGAACCTGATTTATGAGGCAGAAGACGGGACAGTAACCTTTCAAAGGATGCAAGGTCATGCATGGAACCCGCAAGAAGCGCTTGTCCTCCCAGCTCCGCAACATCATCAGTACCAATACCAACCCCACGGTGATCCGGTCCAATCATCCTCCTCGGGAGGCGGTTTTCCTAACTTTCAAAGTTTGCATGATTTGTTGCAGGAAAACCTTATGTGTACTAGGAACACCTATAACATGGCGAGCAACACCTACCACCGGGTCGGAGCTATAGTTAGAAACCTATCCGAGATCCAAGACGATGTTGGATACATACGAGACCACATTGCACGCCATGGAGGGGATGATGACGATGATGATGATGACGATGCTATGGAGTAGGCGAGAGGAGCAGAGGAGAAAGCGGTTGATTGATGACTCCCCAGGTTAACCCTTTTTAATATTGAACAATTGATGGCCTGCGTGCCAAATGTTGAACAATTTACTTTTCCTAACTTCTTTTATTTTCTGCATTTTTTTTTACTTTGACATGGATGTTAACTTTGGTAAAAGTAGGATGTTTGCAATGTTTTGGTGGAGTGTTTATTGGGTAAGCAGGTACATTCGAGGCTTAAAGTACTAAGCATTAGTACTCTTAAAGCCGGGACTGGAAAAACAAAGAAAGAAACCTGTTTTTCGAATTTGCAGACTGTCCACACGGGGTCGTGTCCAGCCGACACGCCCCCGTGCCCATTCCCCAGAAACTGCTGTTTGTTTAGATTCTGCAGACCTTGACAGACACGGGGTCGTGTCCAGCCAACACGCCCCCCGTGTTCACCTTCTGTAAGTTCTCGTTACTGGCACCTGAACACGGGGTCGTGTCCATTCAACACGGGGTCGTGTCCAGGTTGCCAGTAACACAAAATCTTTGCTTTTAACACCATTTTACACATCTAATCAACCTAAAAATTTATTTTTGGGACACATTGAGGACAATGTGTAATTTAAGTGTGGGGGGGATGCTAAAACCTTGAAATTTTGCAAGTCCTAAATACAAGCCTTACACAAAACTCTATTGGAACCACTAATCACCCCAAAATTTTTTTCAAAAAATTTCATTTTTTTACTTGTCTAGGTTTAACTCGGGAAATTCAAGTTCTCAAAAAGGTTATATTTTTACGAATTTACAACCGATAGCGTCGTGATAAAAAGAACCAACATAAGAAAATTATGAAAAGGCATAGCAAACTTAGTTAAAATTTGATTATATACTTGATCACATAAAAACCCATTCCCACAAAAGTGAGTTTTGAGCCTTTATTGAGCATACAAATTTACATCTTTAGAATAAATGCTCATTTTTCGTTTCTTGTATGAATAGCCGCTTGGTTCTTACGACTCCAGAACTTGCCATGACGATACATTCCCGGTCCTTATCAACTTAAACCCGAGTAAGTAAATGATGGAGGCATTAGGACTAACCCTTTTTTTTCTTCTACACCATTTATTTTTCTTTTTTTTTTTTTACCATCTACCCAAAATCCCCCTAGTTAGCCCCTTTGAGCCTAAACCTTTTCATTTCATAACCCAACACCCTTTCACCCACCAAAACCTTTTTCATTTTTAACCCTTTGTTTTAGTAACAAGTTCGGTTTTTCGTATGATTGAAAAAAAAATGTGTTGATGATGAAGCAAAAGAAAATAAACAAACAAGTTCATCAAAAATAACTTTGTTTGAATAAAAGCTTCATCAGAATAAAAGTTACAAAAATAGAAAATCCTCCGAAAACCGACACTTGTTACGCTTTTTCACCCTTTTTCTACTAACCACTAACCACTAACCCAACCACCTACCTTTAACCCAAGCCTAACCCTTCACCCACAAAGTCCTCTTGATATTTACAAAGGTATAAAAGTTAAAAAGGAGGAGGATTGATTGCTTGGCAAGCCTATGGTAGGAGTAAGTTCCATGCCGCTCTCGAGTGATTCACTAAAAATACACATTCAGCCGAGTGTGAGTGATTTCTCCCGTGAGGTATGTGAACTTGTATATAAATGGAATTTTAAAAAAGGCATGTTATGCCCAAATAAGTAATTTTTCTTATGAAAAGTTTTAAATAAATCATGACGAATAGGATTGTAAATAAATAAAAATAAAACTACATAAAGAATCTTGGAAATCCCGACACTCTACGACAAGCCCAAAACCTTCTCTTCTACCTATTCCATTTGGGAGTGTAAGCCACATTTTAAAGAGTTTTGCTTGAGGACAAGCAAAAGTTCAAGTGTGTGGGTATTTGATGTGTGTAAAATGCAACATATAAATTACATCAAATGAGGCATAAAACTAACCCTTTTTAAGTACTAATGTTGGAAAAAGAGTGTTTTTGTCTTCCTTTTGTATTTTCAGGATTAAATGAGCTCAAATTCACAAAAGAAGCAAAAAGACAGCTAAATCTAACATAAATACAAGAAAAGGAACATAAGTGGACTGCCCGACCCCTCAACGGCATCTTCCCAAACAAAATAGAGAAGACAGAAGACTGAACACGCCCCGTGCTCAGCCAGTACGGGGCCGTGCCCAAGAAGCAGCAGAAAAGACAAACCTATAGAAGCTTCTATTGCCCACCACGGGCCGTGTCCAGTGAACACGGGGGCGTGGCGAAAGTACAGCAGGCGCATTAATTGTAATTGCGAATTACAATTAATGAAGAGAGAGAGTGTCAGACAGGCATGGGGGCGTGTCTAGCGGACACGGGGCCGTGCCCAGCCTTCTGTTCAGCCTATAAATAGGAGTGCTTGGTTTCATTTCAACTCATCCCTTGGCACACCACCTCTCTCACACTTCATCCACCACCCACCACCACCATAACACCATCATCCACCACCATCATCCATTGTCCATCATAGAGTGTGTGAGTCGTCTCGGGATCCAAGATTGATCGTAAGAGTTCTTGACAATCAAGGCCATGTTTGCCTAAGTCTCTTACATCACTTGGTGAAGAAAAAGTGTCTAGTATAATACTTTTTATTTCTAATCTTTTGCACTTTTTATTTGGTTTTGTATTAATGACTTTAATAACTAGTTGCTTATGTTGAAGGTGATCTTTCCTTATCGTTTGTCCGTGGTGTCTTGGCATTATTTTACTGTCTATATAAAATAAAAGATTTTCACCATTCATATCTCCACGGTCTATATGGAGGTATGTTGGCTACCTGGTCGGGGGTTAAGGGAACAGTTTGGTAAAGGTCTTGCCATTGTTCAACGTTTAGAGGTCCTGCAATGGACCTGGGTCAAATTTAGTAGGACCTCCTTCACTGCTTCACGGTATTGGATGGCGGGGGTCCAAACTCTTTGATCCCCTCATAAGTTAACTACTATTAATACTATAACCCGGCTATTTAGGACTGTATCCCTGCTGACTCAGACTACTTAGTCGAGGGTAACGTCACCGCCAAAAGCGGGGCCTACCATAATTTGCATTAATAACTTAATTCATTATCTTCCAATAATCCACCCTTTTAGGATTGTATCCTTGCTGACTCAAACTACTGGGGTGAGGGTAACGTCACCTTCAAAAGAGGGGCCTACTACAATAACTAGGATAATCTCTTAATTATGTGCAAAAGTGCGGAAATAATCAAAGGTTATACTAGATACGAGTCGGAACCAAGTGATTCATCTTGTCTATCTGTTTTTTCTGTTATTTTTATTTCCAGCATTTTAGTTAGTATTTATTTTTCTTAGTTTAAAACATTTTTCTAAACTTTTTATTTTTGATTAGACGTTGAGGATAAACCGGTACTAAAAGCTCTTGTGTCCTTGGACGACCTCGGTATCTTGCCAACACTATACTACGCTCACGATGGGTGCACTTGCCCATATGTGTGTTTAGTGTTAGTAAAATATCGTGTTTTATAAATTTAAAACTTGGCTAAAAATAAGTGTTAAAGGGGCTTAAAATATACACCTAATAAATATAACACTTTACCGCACATCAGTTATCAGACAAAACAGATTTAAACGGGTTATGTAAATTTATTAATCACAATCCGATTAAATGATTTCATACCCGACCAAGCGGTATTATTATAATACCGTATCCCAAGCCCGTATAACGGAAAATAAGTTAAAAGTATTTACCTGAGCTAATACTCGATTCACAGCAAAATAACCCAGTCGTATCCAATCTATCTAAATGCAGGTAGCTTTTACCGGGTGGCTCTAGTCTGGAGTGATGGTAATATATAACCAATTCAAAATGCTAATGGTCTTATTTAAGTCGTACACTTAGACCGGTTAGCTTAAAGTATCTAAAGCGGTACGATACGCTAGATTAAGCGATGACCGGAGTAGAATGTTACTTAGACCCAACAAGTATGAAGACTTGTATAATATGGGTAAGCTAAGTACATTCTGGAATTTGAAGCAAAAACGATAAGGTTAAACCCGTTTCGGCAAATTACGTAAACTAGTTACATAAACCGATCCGAACGCGTAAATGCGTAACGGGTAACCAAATGAACCATATACAAGTCCCTTATGTTATTATGCTTAAAATATGTTAATACATTAGTAGGATGTTAACATATATGCCCAAAAATATTTAAAACCAAATTAAGTCCCGTAAGGGCAATTTGGTCATTTCAATATTTATAAAAGAGGTTTTAAAGTAAACTGATATTCTGGTCTAAAACATTCAATAAAAACATTTATTTATAATGTTAAAACAGTAGGATATCATTCATATGTGTGGTTTACCATTTATGGCCAAACTATGCCCCGAACGGGTATTTTGGCCATTTCACATATGCTTTTAAGGACTTATTTTGAAGTCTGAGTTCATGACTTATACCTACTGTAAAAATATTATAAATTATGTATAAATTCAGTAGGTAACAAGTCTTGGGTGCTAATTGTGGTTTTAAACTATACTATGCACCTAATTAGCGTAAAAAGTCGATAATTGAAGACATTTAAGATGTTTATGTGATTCTAAGATTTTGATCAGCCTTGTATGCTTAAAATATTTTATTTTTCATATCAAGTCAGTACAAAAAGGTTTGGCATGCTAATCACATGTAAATCACATTTTATTAACCAAAAAGGCATTATCGTCAATTAAGGAATTTATACAAGAACTCTATGTTATGGTCAGTAACAAATCTGACCCAACATTCCAAAAATTCCTAAAAATGATATCATAACAGTAGGTAATGATTTTTGGGTCAAATTCTATGTTTAAACATATATTATGCACAAAAGCGTAATTTAAATAATAAAAATTTCAATTTTACGATATCGTGCATAACATTGTTTTGAGACCAGAGAATCATGTCAAATTAATTTAGACATGCTTACATATCAATACTTAACCTATTAGTATGCTCACATATGCAAAAATCTCATTTTTAAATCAAAAGGGCAAAATGGGCATTTATAAGCATAATAACAGAAACTAGCATATAATTCAGAATACTAGTGACCAGGTAATAAAACCTCAGGGGGTTATACTACAACATAATATGGTCCTAATGGAAGCTTAAAACATAAAGGATCTAAGCTTAATCGGGTCATAACTGAAAGTCAAAGCAAAAGTCAAGCTTTTGCGACTTTCGGTTGCGAACCGACCCTAAACTCAGAATTGTCGGGTTGAACATGCTTAGACATGTTCTAGTATTATTTACCAAGTTATTTAAGTGAGAAAATATGGTTTATACCTTCTGTTTTATTAGATTATACTTTTATTTAAAAACTTGACTAGTTTGACTTTTTAATAAATAGTTTGACCCGACAATTAACTAAGCAAACGAAATAATTAGGAGGTGTCATTTTAAGGGTTAATCACCTACCTAATTATGGTCACATAACCACATTCATCTCGGACAGTGGCTGGACCATTTGAGTTTAAACCGAAGGTCAAAGTCAGATTACGATAACTTTGACTTTTCGGTTTTTAAATTAAAAACTGAACTAAAGAGGGGGCTAAGACACTTACAAAGGGTCCTAGCAATCTTTTCTACAAGAAAAAGCTCCCTTTTTTTATCAGGAACCACCAGATGAGAGAGTAGGATTGATTTCAAGTGAAGTGTGCAAATGAAATGTCAACATAAGGACCTATTTATACGCGCCCCGCGACGACCTTGTTTCCAGGTTAAAAATGTTTTAGCTTTTGGCAGTTTCAGTCCCTGGTCCTTTGTAACTTTATTTAACTTCATTTTTGGCATAAAAGGCCCTTGTGGTTAGTTTGTAGAGGATCATGGGGGTGTAACCACACTCCGTTAGGCACTAGTTTTATCACGTTGACGCTTTTAACCCTTATTCTTGGGAATTTGCGTAAACAACACATAACAATATCGAATCCTCGTGATATTGTTATCACTTATTTTTGGGAGTATAATCAAACATTACGAAGCCCCGGGTTCGTTAAAGAGTCACTTTATGGTGTAGTTTCACTAGTTGACGATTTTAGTCCTTTTAACGCACAAAGGTATGCGTAATATCGTTTAACGACATGAAAGCCTTCCTTGGCCCATAATAAGCATTCCCGAGCGTATGATTGCATATCTTAATGCTTCGGGTTCGTTAAAAGGTCATTTAGAGGTATAGTTAAACATGTTGACGCTTTTAACCCCTCTAACTCACAAACTTGCGCGTAACTTCACTTATTGGCATAAAAGCCTTGAATGGCCAATATTAGGCAGTCCCGAGAATATGATCAAACATTATGAAGCTCTCGGTTTGTTAAAAGGTCACTCAGAGGTAAGAATTAACATGTTGACACTTTTAACTCTTCGACGTGCAAACTTTCACATAATTACGCAAACGGCTCCTCTCGTCCAACAAGTGGCTCATTTGAGAATACAGACACCGTATAAGGTCACTCAGAGGATGAGGAAGTTGAGAAGAGGTATGCTGAACACAGAAAAGAGGCCATCAGAAACCAACTTCAATTTGGAGTGGATGATGCTGCTAACCAACTTGCTGCTCAAATTGATGACAAAATCAAACAGTTGGCAAGCAGACCTCAATCCTCAAACTCATCTCAAATAAATCTTATCCCTAGAAAGCTATCAGATCCAAAAAAAACTAAAGTGGAAGTCTGACAAAGATATCTACGTATTGACTCTACTGAGATCTGATGGTAATGTTGAAAAGCTGTCAAGGAAGGCTGCATATGGTCTGAATGCAGATCACCTTCAAGATCCTTTGAATCTTCAACTGATTAGGGATGAAGAAGACACAGATTCCTTGGATTTTGAGCTCCAATTCAAAGGGTAAATCAGGGAACTGTTGATGAGAAAATAAATATCAGAGAATAATGAAGGGTTTTGGCATCATCTGTTCTAGAGGGAGATTGTTGGCTCATGTGCTCCTTCCTGAAGAACAGATGATACAAAGCCAAAATCGGTTCTGCAACAACTGATCCTAATAACAGTGTTTTGAATTCCATTTCTCTCCAATGGTAGTGGCATCCAACATCTGATGATTTCTAAAGTTTGCTGATCTATAAAGACTGTTATGTACAAAGGTCTGCTGAAGTATAAAGCTATTGAAGACCAATCCTCTGTTGAAGTCAAAGAACTGCTGGAACTAGAAGTCAAAGGCCTGATCAACCTCTATGGAAAGCACTGCTCTAGCTTCATCAGTGGTTGAGCCCATCAGCGGATAACATTATCAGCAGTTAGGTAATCAGTGTTTATTGTAAGAGTGGTTGAAATTGTCAGTGTTTAGAGTTTGTTAAGATTGTTAGCTGTCACTGTCTAGGTGACATCAGCCAAGATGCTACAGTGTTTAGGATTGTACTATAAATAGACATTGCATGTACTGTTCTATCAGCTCTTTCACACACTTGCATTTTGTACGAACTAGCACTTGTGAGCTCAGGCTGAAGGGGAGATAGCAATTCATGCATACGTTGAATCTTTTGTAATCAAATCATTCGACACAAAGTATATATGATGGAAGTTGTTCTTTCCTTGTTTGTGTTATAAAGTTTTTCCTTCATTTCCGTTGCAATTATCCTCTGTTTATCTGGTTTCATTGATCATTCTATAAAAACAACATAAACAAGTAAACTCAGATCCTTACAAAGATTTTGACCCATTATGAGTTCCTTTATGATTTTGAGTGACCCTTTAATCTCGAAATCGTAATGAGATTTCAAGTCACTAATGGCAGTCGCAACCTCACTCGAAATCTCGAGGTTTCGAGTAATGAGAACTAACGCCTTAATGAGATTTTGAGTGCATTATGAGGTTTCGAGTTGCAACAACCTGTTTGCGAGTCGAAATCTCAATTGCAATCTCAGTTCTCCTCGAATTTTAGTGAGATTTCGAGTATGAATCTCAGTCCGAACCTTAGTCGAAACCATCTAATCTCGAAACTTATTCTCCAAGTATCGGAATCTGCTTATCAACAGCTGTTAATGGAGATAATATTGAAAATTTGAATATTTAGGGATTGTGAGATTTAGTTTCCTGTTTTAGTGCTGATCTAAATTTATCTAATTATTTTGAAAATTATATCCATTAATAATAATAACATATTTCAAAAATTTTATAAGATAAAAATAGATCAAAACCAGGAAAGACACCCAATAATCCAAATTCCATTCCAAAACATAAAGGAATTTTTGAATTTTCCTAAGAACACATGAAGAACCCTAAAAGTTAAAACCAAATTTCTAGAACCCGGAACCTGAATTTTATGAGTTCTGTAAACAGATTTCGGACATTAACATTACCCACTTGATTTCGAGACATCAATTAACGACTCGAAACTGTAACTCGAAATAGAGTTCCGAATTTTTATTAGGTTTTTAAAATTCTATTTTCCAGATTTCAATCCCAGAATAACGGATACGAAAACAGAACTGATTTATCAACATATGCCCTGATACAACATGTTGATCAGTTCTGTTTTAGGTATAATGGAAAACATGAATTACATACCTTTGATTGCAGAAGACAGGCCAACAGAGAACCCAGATGAAGACGCAGCAATAGAGTTTGACATGATTGTCAGCTTGATCTAGTTTCTCCTTAGGGTACAAACTAATGATGGTGATTATAAACCGAAAAGGGTATTCGGTTATAGGAGAGAGGGGGCGATTTCATGATGATGTTATTGTGATTAGTGTCTAACCCTTTAACCCTCTAATTATCTCCTTATATATGCACCCAAGAGGAAACCTAATTAGTTAATAATGGTAGTATGGTCCATCAACAATTACCAACTAATTATTTAACAGGTTGTTATATATTTTGATCTATATAATGTAAATGATTATAATGGCTCCTAGATTAAATACAACACCATAATATATTTAATCTTACAGATAAAAGATTCCACCAATACGAGGACATGTTAAAGCCTATTTAGATTTTAAAGCCATTTGAAAAACTTATCAAAGTATATTTAGATTTTTTTAACCATAAATTTCTTTTAATTTCTATCGTATGTAGGATTTGAACTTAGGATCTGTCATTCTTAAACACAGGTGTTTTAAAACTTTGTCTTTGTCAATAGATCACCATTCCATTAATAGAGCCTCTTTAGTTGATCATAGATGGTTGTAGAAGAGAGGATATAAAAATACTACCAGTTTGAATCTTTTCACGTTATCGCTTCCGGAATAAAAACTTGAAACTGATAATAATAATAATAATAATAATAATAATAATAATAATAATAATAATAATAATAATAATAATACTAGTGAGATTCCCTCCGTGCTTAGTGACGGGAATTCGGTCGGTATATATTCATTTCGTTATAGTACTTGTACTCGCAAGTGCCTATAGTGATTAAAAGATAAACCTTACATCGTTCGAAAACTGAAAACAAAAAAAGAATATTGATACTGGTACCTACGTTGTTCAGTTAATATCAGTTCAATTGGTTTGCGTCTTATGTTTGCATATTTTTTTCAACATTGCGATATAAATTTGTTGGTAACGAATATTGTGCCACTATCATACCAAACCGAACTGAAACCGACTAAATAACATCTATATCGGTACCATTTTTTATTTTCTTTTTGATAAATTGACATCGTATCACTACAATATTGTACCGAACTGAAGAACATCATTTTCGGTTTAGGAGTTTATTTATATATTTTTTTCTTTCGATAAATTGACACCGTATTGTTACCCTACCATACTGAACATCAATACCGGTGCCTGTAATCATTTTTTATGGTTTTGATTTTGAAAAATTTTCTTTTATAGAACTCAATCTATGACGATAAATGAATAACATTATCAGTACCGTGACACTCTAAACCGATCGGTGTCGTACGAACAACATCGGTGCTAGTTTTCATCGTTTTCGGTCATGTAAAACATGTGTTAATTTCTATATCAAGTGCATGTATCATTTCGGTACAATAATGAACCGAACTGATACCGATCTAATGCACGTGGTAACATACCATCACAACGTGCGGACAAATAACTTGAAATGTTAAAAAAAACATAGATACGGATTTACATTTTTTTATAAATTTTTAACACTAAAAATCAAATTAAATAATCAATAAAATATTACTATTAAAAAATAAAATCATTTAAAACTTATCGATTACTGTTTATTACTAAATAGCACATAAATACTTACAAATTGTGATTTACTATTCGTCACAAGTTTCAATTAACATGTATAATGTATAATATATATATAAATAAACTCTAAAGAAAAAACTAATTAGAAGAATAAAAAATGGCTATAGTACAATCGAAAACAGTTAATATTGAATTTTGTTAAATCTAATATATCAACGGTATTGAACAAAAATAAAAGGGAAAATTACCAAATTAGCCAAGAATAAACTTTGACCACCAAATTAGCCATTTAATGCCTCCTTGGAGCAGGGCATTACGGATTCAAATGTGCGGGATGCCTCTTTCAATGTGGAAGTGACACGTGTCTCAATGATTAGGTAGACTCCTCCAATGCCCTTCAACAAACTCATTCAATGCCTCAGCAGACTCTTCCAATGCCCCTCAACAACAGACTCTTCCAATGCCTCAGGCATGAGTTAAAATTTTATGTGGGACCTACCACCCACTTCATCTTCACCACCGCCACCCCCACCGCCACCACCACCACCACCGCCGCCGCCGCCACCACCACCACCGTAAAATATACTACTAATCTTTGAATTCGAAAATAATAGTATTAATAAAAACTGAAGTTATAGGGACCACGTTCTTGCATAGACCGAATGCAGAAGTGGTGGTGGCGGTGGCGGTGGCGGTTGCGGTTGCGGTGGCGGTGGCGGTGGCGGTGGTGGCGGTGGTGGTGAAGATGAAGTGGGTGGTAGGTCCCACATAAAATTTTAACTCATACCTGAGGCATTGGAAGAGTCTGCTGAGGGGCATTGGAAGAGTCTGCTGAGGCATTGGATGAGTCTGCTGAGGGGCATTGGAGGAGTCTACCTAATTATTGAGACACGTGTCACTTCCATATTTAAAGAGGCATGAGGGGTCTTGAAAGAGGCATCCCGCACATTTGAATCCGTGATGCCCTGCTCCAAGGAGGCATCAAATGGCTAATTTGGTGGTCAAAGTTTATTCTTGGCTAATTTGGTAAATTCCCCAAAATAAAAATGGCGGCGTTCAACAAAGGAAATGGTGATCTATGTTGTCTAAACCTGTTGGATTAAAAAGAACACATGTTCTATAATATAGTCTAATGGGTCAGGCTTTAGGAATATTCAAAATCTGTCATGCATGTCACTAATAAAATATAGCTTTAAGATTTTTATAAATTGTACGACACTCATCCTTTTGACTAGGATAAAGCTTTACAAGTACTTTTTAATATATCAAGTCAATCAACAAAATTAAATTAAATCCCTCCACTAATGTTCTTACTGTGATGTTTCTGAAATATAATAACCTATTTCTGCAATACACACATGTGTAATGTGTTTATATGCATATATTTCAAAATAATATGTGGTAGTAGTTTATTAGTTAAGTGTATGTGTGTTGGATCAGGTACTATATATTACACTCATAACTTTGTTGCAACAAATACGAAACACATCGATAATCTTCATCTAAAATGGAGGGAAATTCAACAACCAACATGAGGAAAACATTGATAGGTGAGCTCATTAGAGGTAGAGATTGTACCAAAAAGCTTCAGAATCAACTTCTCCGGAGAGTTGTGGATGGTGGGCCGGAATCACCTGAAGATCTTGTGATGAAAATAGCAGCATCTTTCTCCGAATGCCTTTCCACGTTTAGCTATCCGGTGTCTACGTATGTGGGATCAGCTTGTTTAGACAAAAGGAAGAAGAAGCAGGAGCCAGCGGCAGTGAAGGACCGCAGAGGATGTTACAAGCGGTAAGAACTAATTAAATTGATGCTTGGATGACCAGGATTGACAATTTAATAACTTTGTAGTTTGTACAATGTTATACACAAAGTACAAGCATGACATGCTTGTTATGTTCACAATAAGATACATGTAATGTCGCATTGGGTATAACTTTTTAAGAATAACTGCAGAAAGACGGAAGATTCGAGGGTTGAAATTACAGATACATATGAAGATGGATATGCATGGAGGAAATATGGACAGAAAGAGATTCTCCATGCAAAATTTCCAAGGTGACTCATTATTATATTTACGTCACTATATCAATGTTAAAAAATAATTACAATATATTCTTCTCTTAATCAAGCCAATATAGTTGCAACATTCTATTTTTATATGCATAAAGTGGCTAACATTCACACATGACATCCTAGTATGTAGCGACCCATTCCCACCACCATTGCATATCCAAACGAATCACATGTGAGGGGGCAAGGAATCAAATCTACATCTTAAACATGAGTGCATTTCAAAAATATTAGCATTACCACTCAAACAAAAATGATATACCCACAAATTTCTATACGAAAATTACATATATAACACTACTGAGCGAAAAATCCCGGGGGCGGACGTCCCCCCCCCCGGCCCCTCACATGCTGCGCCACTGATTCTATCATTTAGCTATATAAATAACCAATAATCATTTAGTTTATTTTATTTTCTTACGAAATTCAATTATGTACAGGTGTTATTATAGATGTACACATAAAGATGAGGGATGCAAAGCTTTGAGACAAGTCCAACAACTAGAAGAATATGGATCGACAAAGTTTCGTATCACATACATCGGGTCTCACACGTGTCAAAACATGAACGAAAACACACAAACGTTCTTAGCCCCAGAGGATCATAGTTTTTCTCTTATTAATTTCAAGGACTCCGGCATCAAGCATTCACCAAGTAGCCTCTCGACTATCACAAATGGCGATACCATACCCTCATTTAAGCAACATGATGATTCTAATGCCCAAGGCGGGAATTATCTTGCCCCTAGTAGTCAAGGCACATCATCCAATTATGGGTGTGAGGACATGGTTACTAATTTGGAGCTATCATATACTGATATTTTCAAAGATGAAGACTTAAATGGTGAACGCGCTAATTATCTCGCCTCTAGTAGTCAACCCACATCATCCAATTATGTGTGGGAGGACATGGTTACTGATTTGGAGCTATCTTATGATGATATTTTTCAAATATGATGATCATATAGAAGACTTTAAAATTTATTAGTCACTAGTGTAACACTATGAGGATGCATGATAACTTTATTTTGTTTAAATAAGTATATTTAGACACCATAGTTTAAGGCATTAAATCTACATTACATAGTGGGTAGTTTATAAAGTATGTATTGATCATAGTACGGACTCAGTTAATCGGTTTGTTGATTTGATGATGAATGTAATTTGTGGTATGGTGGAATTAAATGCATATTTTTATACCTTATCATGTTTGTGTAATTAAACTTAAGGTGGGTCATTATATTTGAGTGTGCGTAAATAGAGAAGCTGTATGATAATAGGAAAATACAAGTATGCCTATAACCTTTTATTAGGGATTTTCCTACCAATTCTTATATATATTCAGTGTCAGTTAACAGAAAATGTTAAATATACATAATTTGAAGTTAAACATTAGAATCAGTTTTTAGTCTTCAGAACAATTTCATTAAAAAGTTTTGAACTCCATGACACTCTCGTAATTAACAAGACAACAAGAATTTGGTGGAGTAAACTATATTATTTAAAAATTTAATTATTTAGCGCTAAAATACACTTTGGATAATGGCTTCATATGTGAATACACGTATTCATCGTATTGTATACTATACGAAGACAACAAGAATTTGGTGGAGTAAACTACAATTATCTCCATATGTTATGTTATCATAATTAGGGATGAGCTCGGTACCGTCCGGTACCGAACCGGTACCGGTACCGAAAGAACCGGTACCGAAAATCTTCAAAAGTGGGTACCGGTACCGAATATACCTGGTTCGGTACCGGTATTTGAGGGTAAAAACCAGCAAAATACCGGTGCCGAACCGGTACCGTACCGGACCGGTACCGAAAATGTCAAAAGTGGGTACCGAATCGGTACCGAAAAGGTACCCGGTTCGGTAAATTCGGTACCGGTACCGGTTCGGTACCGGTACCGGGTCCATTTTGCTCATCCCTAATCATAATCAACTTGTCACCCTAATTAAAAAATTCAAATAATGGATACTTGAGTCCTGTAGTTTGCAATTCCATGCCACTTGCACCCTATATTATTATTATTGTTGTTGCTGCTGCTAGTATTATTCCTAGTATTATTATTAGGGTGAGAGGGGCACTCCCCTAAGAGGGGAGTCCCCTCTCTTACGCACACCCAATCAGGTTATGCCACGTCAACTCCCCTCTTAAACTCCCCTCGCACCCCAATTTGATGGCGGCACTCCCCTATTAGGGGAATTGTTTTTTTATTAAAAAAAAAAAATCAATGATTGGTTGAAATTACGACTGGCCCCACCATATCATCTCCCCTTCTTCGGTGAACTCCCCCCGACCACCCTCCCCGAATTGGGTCACCGCAGGGATGGCGGCGGTGTTCCCGCTGGGGGAATTGGGTCACCGCGGCCACTCCCCGCTGGTGCCCCGCTCACCCTTACTAGTATTATTACTACTATTAGTACTACTATTAGTATTATTATTAGTACTATTATTACTACTGTTACCACTACTATTACCACTATTATTATTACTATTAGTATTATTATTACTATTTCTACTACTACTATTACTAGTATTACTACTACTATTACTATTATTATTACTACTACTATTACTATTATTATTACTATTATTATCTGCTAAAAACAGCAATACCTAATCATCACCACAGGCACTCCATCTACTCAACACAACCACTCACAACGCCACTGAAAATCACCATCACTACCACCCTCCGTAGGACCAAGCCCCCAATCACAATCTCCGAACTGCACTATACCACTAGAAAACACCACCCCCATAACAACCAAACCCCACCCTCCCTTGGTCAACGATGATAACGTTGATGATAAGACCTAAGGCTGAAATTTGTTATGGAATGCCTCAAGAAGTTTTAAACAAATTTGTTGTGGCGAAATTCGAAATATGTTTTTTCAAGATACACGGTAACAACAGATGATAAGCCCCTGGGATGATCCACAATTTTTTATAGAAATTTGTTAAAGATATAAACAAATTCCCAAACAACTACCGTAGATCTAACCCAATAGTGATCGGATGCGGGTGAAATTCCCAGCCCTAAAAGATTTTTTTTTAGTTCTTAAACAACTTGCTAAGAAGTCAACGTTAGCACCATAAGGCTTTCTTTAAACAAATTTCAATTTTTGGACGTTGTTGATAATGATGGTGCAGATGTGAAATTTAGGAATTTTTTGATAGGGTTTGATTGTTTTCTTGTTAGAGTTTCGACACCAATACAGGCCATAATGGGCCTAAAAGGGTCCAGTTCCAAACATTTTTTGACTTGTTCTTTTGGTAGTGGGTATGGGTCGGCCATACTCCCTCCAATTTTGCGTGGGTCGTACTCTTCTTCTTTTACCCAAGCTTCTGATGTTTTGTTACGAAAGTATCTTTTACGTACATGTAAAATTTGCAAAATTTCAACCGTTACACAATTTCGATCATTTTCGTGTTCAATAAAGTCTTGTATTTTATTTACGAAACACGTAACCGTACAATCGAATGAAACGATATCCATGACATTTCTGGACAAAATTTAAGTTATACATGCCTTAACACCTTTATATAACCTAAATATTAGGTTAAAAGGGTTGAAAATGACAAAACGCGGTTATACAAGTCTAGGGGCCAAATCTGTCAAAATTCAAAACTTCTGCCCAGCTCAAAGGGTTACGGACCGTAAGCCAAAGAGCCATACGGTTTGTAAGGACCTCCCAGCAAGGCAGAAAACACATGGCAGCTTCCTGCTCCTTCCCTTGGCCCCCAAGTCACAAAATTTCCACTCTTGCACCTCCTTTGGACATGTGTGATGACACTAAGCATGTCATAACACCTGGAGGGACAATTGGCTTGATCTTGTGAACTCATTTGCACTATAAATGGCCAAGAACTTTGCCATTTCAACTTGCTCATTTCATATTTCTTTCTGCCACTCTATTGGAGCTTGTTTCCAGCTTTTGGAAGCCTCCTACTGAGCTCTTGTAGTGTTCTTCAACACAAGTAAGCACTTTATCCAAGTCTATCTCATTATTTTAGCTATTTTGAGCTAAGAGCCAAGCAATTTGACTTTTGTTTGACTTTTCGATTCTGACCATTTTTGGTCAAGTGAAAGTTCAATTGAACTTTGCAATGTGATCGTAATCACGAAGGTAATAATCCCTTGTGATTGTACCTTCCGATTACCACGTTTAGTAGGCGAAATGACGAGTCAAAGTTTTACGAATTAAAAGTAAAAAATGCATAAAAGTGCATTTTACGCCGAAATAAGTTTTTGGTCATTAAAACTTAAAGTTTTGACACCAAATCAGTTTTATAACATTCTTAGACATGTTCAAACATGTCTAACTCGTCATTTCTAGTTTAGTGCTTTTTATTTAGTCGTAAGTCGAGCAATTTGACTACCGCTTTGACTTTCGAATCTGACCCGTTTGGTCAATCTTAGGATTCGACAAAGAGCATTGTTGTGACCATAGTAATTAAGGGAATAACCCTCTGAGGTTATACCTTATGGTCATGCCGTTTGGTTAGTTATATGACGAGTCGATTTTATGCACTTTTAAAATGCCGAAAATGCCCTTTTGGCGCATAAAATGGTTTTAAGCATATAGGATCATAGTTTTGACATCTAAACTGATCATACAACTTATGCAAACTTGTGTTGACATATTAGACTCGTCATAGGACTTATTTAACCATCTGAACCCATAGTTACACGTACGACCTGTTAAAGTGGCGTAAACCACTTTAACAAGTCGTAACGGGTCAAAGCACTTAGAAACTGTTTCTAATAAGAATGTAAGGTATTATGAAACATATTATACGAGGTCCTTCACTCGTTTGGTTTATAAACCTCATTCTATCCGATCTCCCATTTAAAGTCTCGATACACTAACACATAGTTATCCGACACATGAGGAGCCATTTGAACACTTGAGCTTTGTTTTCACAAGACATATACGCAATCCCAAGTGAGTATATAGTTCCCCTCTTTTACGTTTTTCAAATATTTTGGGGTGATTCATATGTGTCTACTATCACTTTTCCAAGTTTACAAAACACTAATACATATGGTTTATATATAACAATATACATGACTATATGCCTATATTGTGCAACACTTGTTGATGCATTATCTATGACATGAGAACATTCATTAAACATTGACAAGCTGATCGTTAGTATATTATAGCGCTATAAGTGTAACAACCAATCCCGCTTCCGATTTATTCTAGGAAGAACCCACTGAGGGATAAGCGCTATAGGTTTAACAACCCATTCCCACTTTCGACATTATTTGGAAGTACCTACTAGGGGATGATAGAACCCGTTAAACTTTGGACAAACCCTTTAGTGGTTTGACCAAACGACTAAACATGACAAGTGGTTTATTATACATGACAATTGGTTTACACATACATGACAATTGGTTACTCATACATGACAATTGGTTTCTATACATGACGACTGGTTTACACATACATGACAATTGGTTACTCATACATGACAATTGATTTCTACACATGACGATTGATTTATACTAAACATGACAATGGGTTTTCAACTGTATATATATATATATATATATATATATATATATATATATATAAACCATACAATTTTACAAGTAAACATTTTGATTAGTTATCCGATTTCACAAAGAAACATTTTGTCGAGTCTCATGGCTACAAGTTTTTCTTTTAAACATACCAACTTTCGTAGTTGGTAAAACATGTTGTAATACCAAACACTTTTATTACAAGTTGGTAAAACAGTCACAACCTCACTCGAAATCTCGAGGTTTCGAGTGAAGAGAACTAACGCCTTAATGAGATTTTGAGTGCATTATGAGGTTTTGAGTCGCACCAGTTCTCCTCGAATTTTAGTGAGATTTCGAGTAGGAATCTCAGTCGGAACCTTAGTCGAAACCATCTAATCTCGAAACTTATTCTCCAAGTATCGGAATCTGCTTATCAACAGCTATTAATGGAGATAATATGTAAAATTCGAATATTCAGGGATTGTGAGATTTAGTTTCCTGTTTTAGTGCTGATCTAAATTTGTCTAATTATTTCGAAAATTATATCGATTAATAATAATAACAGATTTACAAAATTTTATAAGATAAAAATATATCAAAACCAGGAAAAACACCCAATAATCCAAATTTCATTCCAAACCATAAAGAAATTTTTGAATTTTCCTAAGAACACATGAAGAACCCTAAAAATTAAAACCAAATTTCTGAAACCCATAACCTGAATTTTATGCTGAATTTTATTAGTTTTGTAAACATATTTCGGACATTAACATTACCCATTTGATTTTGAGACATCAATTAACGACTCGAAACACTAACTCGAAATAGAGTTTCGAATTTTTATTAGGTTTTCAAAATTTTATTTTCCAGATTTCAATCCCAGAATAATGGATACGAAAACAGAACTGATGGAGATGCAACAATAGAGTTTGACATGAATAACATACCTTTGATTGCAGCAGACAGGCCAGCAGAGAACCCAAATGGAGACGCAGAGTTTGACATGATTGTCGGTTTGATCTGGTTCCTCCTTAGGGTGCAAACTAATGATGGTGATGATAAACCGAAAAGGGTATTCGGTTATAGGAGAGAGGGGGCGATTTCATGATGATGTTATTGTGATTAGTGTCTAACCCTTTAACCCTCTAATTATCTCTTTATATATGCACCCAAGAGCAAACCTAATTAGCTAATAATGGTAATATGGTCCATCAACAATTACCAACTAATTATTAAACATGTTGTTATATATTTTGATCTATATAATGTAAATGATTATAATGGCTACTAGATTAAATACAACACCATAATATATTTAATCTTGCAGATAAAAGATTCCACCAATACGAGGACATCTTAAAGCCTATTTAGATTTTAAAGCCATTTGGAAAACTTATCAAAGCCTATTTAGATTTTTTTTAACCATAGATTTCTTTTAATTTCGGTCGTATGTAGGACTTGAACTTAGGATCTGTCATTCGTAAACACATGTGTTTTAAAAACTTTGTCTATGTCAATAGATCACCATTCCATTAATATAGCCTCTTTAGTTGATCATAGATGATTGTAGAAGAGAGGATAACCCGATAGTTATCAGTACAAGCTACCATATTCATCCATAAAAATACTACCAGTTTGATTTTTTTCACGTTATCACTTCCGGAATAAAAACTTGAAACTGATATTAATAATACTAGTCAGATTCCCTCCGTGCTTAGCGACGGGAATTCGGTCGGTATATGTTCATTTCGTTACTGTACTTGTACTCACAAGTGCCTATAGTGATTAAAAAATAAAACCTTACATCGTTCGAAAACAGAAAACAAAAAAGAATATCGATATCGGTACCTACGTTGTTCAGTTAATATCGGTTCGTATCCTCGAATAATGGATACGAAAACAGAACTGATGGAGACGCAACAATAGAGTTTGACATGAATAACATACCTTTGATTGCAGCAGACAGGCCAGCAGAGAACCCAAATGGAGACGCAGAGTTTGACATGATTGTCGGCTTGATCTGGTTCCTCCTTAGGGTGCAAACTAATGATGGTGATGATAAACCGAAAAGGGTATTCGGTTATAGGAGAGAGGGGGCGATTTCATGATGATGTTATTGTGATTAGTGTCTAACCCTTTAACCCTCTAATTATCTCTTTATATATGCACCCAAGAGCAAACCTAATTAGCTAATAATGGTAATATGGTCCATCAACAATTACCAACTAATTATTAAACATGTTGTTATATATTTTGATCTATATAATGTAAATGATTATAATGGCTACTAGATTAAATACAACACCATAATATATTTAATCTTGCAGATAAAAGATTCCACCAATACGAGGGCATCTTAAAGCCTATTTAGATTTTAAAGCCATTTGAAAAACTTATCAAAGCCTATTTAGATTTTTTTTAACCATAAATTTCTTTTAATTTCGGTCGTATGTAGGACTTGAACTTAGGATCTGTCATTCGTAAACACATGTGTTTTAAAAACTTTGTCTATGTCAATAGATCACCTTTCCATTAATAAAGCCTCTTTAGTTGATCATAGATGATTGTAGAAGAGAGGATAACCCGATAGTTATCAGTACAAGCTACCATATTCATCCATAAAAATACTACCAGCTTGATTTTTTTCACGTTATCACTTCCGGAATAAAAACTTGAAACTGATATTAATAATACTAGTCAGATTCCCTCCGTGCTTAGCGACCAGAATTCGGTCGGTATATGTTCATTTCGTTACTGTACTTGTACTCGCAAGTGCCTATAGTGATTAAAAAATAAAACCTTACATCGTTCGAAAACAGAAAACAAAAAAGAATATCGATATCGGTACCTACGTTGTTCAGTTAATATCGGTTCGATTGGTTTGCGTCTTATGCTTACATATTTTTTTCAACATTGTGATATAAATTTATTGATAACGAATATTGTGCCATTATTATACCAAACCGAACCGAAAACAACTAAACAACATCTGTATCGGTACCATTTTTAATTTTCTTTTTGATAAATTGACACCGTATCACTACAATATTGTATCGAACCGAAGAACATCATTTTCAGTTTAGGAGTTTATTAATATATTTTTTTTATTTCGATAAACTGACACCGTATACTGAACAACAATAACGGTACCTGTATTCATATTTTGTTATTTTGATTTCGAAAAATTTTCTTTTACAGAACTCAATCTATGACGATGAATGAATAACATTATCAGTACCGTGACACTCTAAACCGATCAGTGCCGTCTGAACAACATTGGTGCTAGTACCGGTATTTGTTTTCATCGTTTTCGGTCATATAAAACATGTGTTAATTTCTATAACAAGTGCAAGTATCATTTGGGTACAATAACGAACCGAACCGATACCGATCTAATGCACGCGGTAACATACCATCACAACGTGCGGACAAATAACTTGAAATGTTAAAAAAACATAGATACGGATTTAAATTTTTTTATAAATTGTTAACACTAAAAATGAAATTAAACAATCAATAAAATATTACTAACAAAAAATAAAATCATTTAAAACTTATCGATTACTGTTTATTACTAAAAATAACACATAAATACTTACAAATTGTGATTTACAATTCATCACAAGTTTCGGTTAATATGTATAATAATATGTATAATGTATAATCTATATATATATATATATACATATATATAGGGTGGGGTTCTAAAGTGAACACTAATATATTTGCGAACTGAGTGAACAAATCCTGGCCATTGATCTACACACGTGTATGGCCAGGATCTCATCATCAAATCGTAAAATACACCAGTGTATTTCGACATCAAATCCTGGCCATTGATCTATAGACGTGTATGGCCAGGATTAGTTCACTCAGTTCGCAGGCTACACTATTGTTCACTCCTGAACCTAATCCTGTATATATATATATATATATATATATATTTTAAGTATATCGTACATTACGGCTTAACGTACTTCACATACAACAACGTGCGTGATTTTTTCTATAACATGCGTGATTAATGTTTTCAATATGTGTGATTATTGTGTTTCAACATGCGTGATTTTGGATTTTTGAGTTATAACGTGCGTGATTTTAAAATAAACGTGCGTAATTACCGGTCATACGTGATGTACGGCTTAATGTACGTTAACCTTCATCTCTCTATCTCTCTATATATATATATATATAGGGTGAGGTTCCAGCGTGAACAACCTCCCAAGAGTGAACAGCGTGAACAGATCTGGACCGTTGATTAATATGATCTTGATATTTGAAAGGGGTGGCATGATTGTAATTAATAGGTTAGATTTTAATGTTGTATTAAAAGCAAAAGGGTAATAGTGTAATTAGCTTAAAATAGTCATTTAAATCAAAATGGAAGATTATTTCCATAATTAAAGATAATATCTCGTATCCCGTAATTTTCTATTTTATTGTTTGTGAAATCTTTTCATATCCCTTTAAAAGAAAATCAATAACGTATGTTGAGTTATCTAGTAGTATGGTTCCGAAGTACACATGTTTACTGGTTTATAAAAATTTTGTGTTTAAATGTTGATGTACACCGGTGTACATAGTGGTAATCAGATGATATATGGTCTGTTTGTTTATTATTTTGGATATAAAGTTTACTGGTGTACACATGTGTACGATAAGGTTATGTACAGTATACACATGTGTACTTAATTAAACTGCAAACGGAGTTGGGATGTACACATGCGTACGAGTTGATTTTTTTAATTATAATGATTTTTTTTTTTGCAGAAAATTGGTATTTGAAACTGAAAGCGAGGTTGGGTTGTACCATTTTCAAATGATTGATTTACAACCAAGTAAGTGGATTAATGATGGAGTAAGTTATGATTTTGAAATTGTCAAAATTATCGACAAATGTTGAAGAGATTTTGAAACTGGATATTCCTTTATTGTTAAGATTTTGAAATTAATATCAAAATAATTTAAATTGAATATTTATATAAAGTTACAATCTTACCCTTCCTTTATGTATATGAAATCAATGTTTCAGATCAGTTCACGCGGTTCACGCTAGGAAATTTGTTCACGTTTGAACCTAACTCTATATATATATATATATATATATACACATATATATATATATATATATATATATATATAAACTCTAAAGGAAAAACTAATTAGAAGAATAAAAAATGGCTATAGTACAATCGAAAACAGTTAATATTAATGTAAGAAGAATTTTGTTAAATCTAATATATCAACGGTATTGAAACAAAAATAAAAATGGCGGCGTCCAACAAAGGAATGGTGATCTATGTTGTCTAAACCTGTTGGATTAAAAGAACACATGTTCTATAATATAGTCTAAAGGGTCAGGCTATAGGAATATACAAAATCTGTCATGCATGTTACTAAATATAGCAATACCAAATTATAAATTTAGCTTTACAATTACTTTTTAATATATCAAGTCAACCAACAAAATTAAATTAAATCAAGTGGCAACCATCCCTCCACTAATGTTCTTACTGTGATGTTTCTGAAATATAATAACCTATTTCTGCAATACACACATGTGTAATGTGTTTATATGCATATATTTCAAAATAATATGTGGTAGTAGTTTATTAGTTAAGTGTATGTGTGTTGGATCAGGTACTATATATTACACTCATAACTTTGTTGCAACAAATACGAAACACATCGATAATCTTCATCTAAAATGGAGGGAAATTCAACAACCAACATGAGGAAAACATTGATAGGTGAGCTCATTAGAGGTAGAGATTGTACCAAAAAGCTTCAGAATCAACTTCTCCGGAGAGTTGTGGATGGTGGGCCGGAATCACCTGAAGATCTTGTGATGAAAATAGCAGCATCTTTCTCCGAATGCCTTTCCACGTTTAGCTATCTGGTGTCTACGTATGTGGGATCAGCTTGTTTAGACAAAAGGAAGAAGAAGCAGGAGCCAGCGGCAGTGAAGGACCGCAGAGGATGTTACAAGCGGTAAGAACTAATTAAATTGATGCTTGGATGACCAGGATTGACAATTTAATAACTTTGTAGTTTGTACAATGTTATACACAAAGTACAAGCCTGACATGCTTGTTATGTTCACAATAAGATACATGTAATGTCGCATTGGGTATAACTTTTTAAGAATAACTGCAGAAAGACGGAAGATTCGAGGGTTGAAATTACAGATACATATGAAGATGGATATGCATGGAGGAAATATGGACAGAAAGAGATTCTCCATGCAAAATTTCCAAGGTGACTCATTATTATATTTACGTCACTATATCAATGTTAAAAAATAATTACAATATATTCTTCTCTTAATCAAGCCAATATAGTTGCAACATTCTATTTTTATATGCATAAAGTGGCTAACATTCACACATGACATCCTAGTATGTAGCGACCCATTCCCACCACCATTGCATATCCAAACGAATCACATGTGAGGGGGCAAGGAATCAAATCTACATCTTAAACATGAGTGCATTTCAAAAATATTAGCATTACCACTCAAACAAAAATGATATCTAAGAGGAATATTCTATCACTTAGCTCCACCACCGCTGGATTTAATGGCATCTCCTTCAACTTTTCTTAGAACATACTCCAGCGAGACGCCTCTCTGTCTCTCTCTCCTCTTTCTCTCTCTTCAAGACGATTCAGGTGTGCCAATTTCTTCCTCTTTGATCCATGTTTTCTCTGTTTTTGAGCTTAAATGGCCGAATTCTATAACATACGAGCTCGCACTTGATTTTGTACTGTTTAATTATGGTTTTGAGTTCAGTTTTGAGTTTAATAGTTGCATTTCGATTTGTAAGTTTGTTTTGACCTATATATTTCGGTCGCATGTGTTAGATTTAGATTCCTCGTGTATGCAGAGATCATTCCTCGCATAAATCTTTAGGCTACGGTTACGTCAGTTTCTACCTTCCGTCTCACAGTAATCTTCGATTGTTATTCATTGATTTGAGTTTGATTGATTAGGTTTCTTTTGTTAACTATGTGATTGAATCAGTTTCGTTTCGGAATTTGTGATTTGACTGAAATCGAACAATGGATTTGGCGTTGTTGAGGTTAGATCATAGTGAACTGAATAAGTTTTTTTTATTATTGTTTGATACTTTGATTGATACATTTTCATTTGTGATATTGTGATTTGACTGGAAATTAAATCTAGAATGATATGTTCACATATTATTAGGTTAATTTTTCTAATGATATGTTCAGTTGATTTCATCTAGGGTTTCATTCTCACCGTTTGAATATTTGAATTTCACTGTCAATTCATTTATCTGCCTTTTATAGGCTGGAATATTTTGTAAACTTTGTGTTACTTTTCTAGAACTAATAAGTTGATTGTTCACTTGATTTGTGGAAATTAATGAGCTGATTATGAATAGCATGTTTAGATACATTGAAAACCTGTTTCAAAATAGACTATAAATAGAAAAGCCTTCAAAACTTTTAGGATCAAAGTGGGTCAGATCAGGTTGCCAGCATTATTTTATCTTTTTGGGAACACTGCTAGCATTAAATATGGCAAAAAATAACTAATAGTGTGTACTTGCAGCTTTCTAACCAGATTTCATAAAATGAATGTGTTTCAGGTGATGTGTGATGCTTAGCTGGTTAGCCAATCCTGACTAACAAGACGTGTGCTGCTGCCGAGATCTTCAGCAATCAGAAGTCGAAGAGGAGGTTCCATGGCTAAGTTATGCCCGGTCAGGTTATTTAGTCCCGTTTTGATCCGAACCCGACTCTCCTTTTCCCATTTGTAACCATATAAAACTCCACTTTGTTGGTACACAGTGGGAATTTCAAGTTGGGCCCTATTATAGCCTGTAGGCATCTTCGTATGTGATGAACTATGGGTGGCTTGTTACATTCTTGTGGTATTTGTAGGCGATGAACTGTTTGTTTTTGTTTTCTCGATACATACTGTGGTTAAGAATCTTGAAATTCTAACATCGAGCTTTTGTTTTGTTCTGAGGATTACCTAGGTTGCTGGAGTGGTGGTTTCATGTGACCTCACGCTGATCCCGGTCAGTTATGTTTTAATTTTTTTTTAGTTTTAATCATGTTAACTATGTATGTATCGCGTATTAAAGATGAAATCTTGAACAGGGTGACTCGAACGGGGCTGGTGCTCAATGTTACTGGGGCTGGTGCTCATTGTAACTACAGGTAAATGCTCACAAAATCATCATCTTTCAACACAATTATATTGACAATTTTGTTACTTCTTTTTTTTTTAAATAAACAAAAGGACTATTTGTCAAATCTTTTAAATAAATCTACCACTTTGGGGATAAAGCTACCACTTTAAAAGAGCATGCCACTTTAGTTTTGTATCAACATTCAACAATGCCAACATTCCACATATCATGCAACCAACTATTCGGGTTCGGGTCAAATTCGGGTCCATATACCATGAGATCAATATTAGTTCTCAAGCTACATTGGTAATTAATTTATTCTTTTTTGAATATGGATTTTTTATGTTTTTTTTTTTTAATTTTGGTTTTGTGTGATGCAGGGGAATTGAAGAAGATGTTATCGGGGCCGACAGGACTACACCATGAGGATCAGAAACTGATGTACAAAGATAAAGAGAGGAGCTCCAAAACGTATCTGGATGTTGTCGGTGTGAAGGATCGGTCGAAAATGGGGTTGGTGGAAGACCCGATTAGCCAAGAAAAGAGGTATATCGAGATGCGAAAGAATGCGCAGATGGAGAAAGCCGCTAAATCAATATCCGAGATTAGCTTGGAAGTCGATAGACTTGCTGGCCAGGTACACCGTTACAAGAATCATAATTCTTATTCTTAGACGAGTTTATTATCATTGTGTGTCTCTGGTTTGAATATTAGGATAGTTATTAACGTTTTATCATTGTTGTTAGTTGGTTAGCTTTATCTTTTTCGTTGCAATATGCCTTTATAAAAAGATCTAGTTTTCGCCTTTTTGGTAATGTCATTTTGTTCTCCCTTTCATTTTTTTGGTTATCAGTTAAGACACTAATGTTTGTGAATTTAAATGCGGGTAGGTATCTGCGCTTGAATCGGTTATCTCAAAAGGAGGGAAAGTAGCGGAGAAGACATTGTTAAATCTGATCGAGTTATTGATGAACCAACTACTTAAATTGGATGGAATTACCGCGGATGGAGATGTAAAACTACAGAGAAAAATGCAGGTATGTTTGTCACTTAAAGTTTTAGCATACTTAGTAACATGATTATGTTAACGTTGTTCTATCGATTTTTAGGTGAAAAAGGTTCAGAAGTACGTGGAAACGCTTGATGTGTTAAAGATTAAGAACTCAACCGCAGGGACCAATGAGAATGGGGATGCGAAACAAGTCCAGGAGCCACCGGCTTCACAGCGCCAAGAGCATATAATTTCAAACGGACATATGAATGCCGCCTCACCAAATCAACATGACCGCTACCAGCCACCGTTCACAGATGCAAATAGAAAAAAAAGGAAAGTGTTCGTATTCAGTCCTTTTTTTTCTTTCTGATTTTACATGTTGAACTTAACTGTTTACTTCACTTTCATTAACTGGAAAACACAGGAAATCACTGATCATTTTGTTTTACTTTAATATAGTTTATGTTTTCGCATCCCCTCTTATGTTCTTTCAGTCATAGTTTGATTTCAAAAGTCAAACCTTGGCTTCTTGTACCTAGCTTCTCGCCATCAATGGTTAGAAAAAAATATAATACGACAAAATAGTTAGCGGTTAAGATTTGAAATGGAAGAAAGAGAAAGATATAATAAAAAAAGAATATAGAGATAGAGAATCAGATGTGTTTTTTTTTTTTTGCTGCTGTTATGAAATCTATATTGCTGCTGACCTGTTGTTAATTAGAATTGGATTAAAATTAAAATCCGTTAATGAGAATCTCTTTGATGAATGAGATGCTTAGTTCAGATTTTAATGACTCTATTACGCTTTAATGTTATATAGAATCTGTTTGCTGCTGTTAAAATAGAAAATGACTTATAATTAATAAAAGTTGCGACCGCAAAAACGGTCGCAATTTTTCAAAAAGGCAAGCGGTTGCAAAACGGTCGCAATTTGTAAAAGGCATGCGGTCGGAAAACGATCGCAGCTTGTAAAAGGTTTGCGGTCGGAATACGGTCGCATCAAGACCGTCGCAACCAAATTCCCACAAAACCAAGAGCAGTCGCAATATTTGTGACCATTATTAAAGTCGCAAAACCCGGGTCGCAAAAGATAGCAGCAGTCGCAAGTTAGTCGGAGTAGAGCAATTGCGACGGATGTTTTTCCGATCGCAGTTCCGGTCGGAAAACGGTCGCAACAGGGCAATTGCGACTGGTTTGCGACCAAAATTGCGGTCGGAAAAACCTAGTTTTCTAGTAGTGAATATTCTATCATTTAGCTATATAAATAACCAATAATCATTTAGTTTATTTTATTTTCTTACGTAATTCAATTATGTACAGGTGTTATTATAGATGTACACATAAAGATGAGGGATGCAAAGCTTCGAGACAAGTCCAACAACTAGAAGAATATGGATCGACAAAGTTTCGTATCACATATATCGGGTCTCACACGTGTCAAAACATGAACGAAAACACACAAACGTTCTAAGCCCCAGAGGATCATAGTTTTTCTCTTATTAATTTCAAGGACTCCGGCATCAAGCATTCACCAAGTAGCCTCTCGACTATCACAAATGGCGATACCATACCCTCATTTAAGCAACATGATGATTCTAATGCCCAAGGCGGGAATTATCTTGCCCCTAGTAGTCAAGGCACATCATCCAATTATGGGTGTGAGGACATGGTTACTAATTTGGAGCTATCATATACTGATATTTTCAAAGATGATGACTTAAATGGTGAACGCGCTAATTATCTCGCCTCTAGTAGTCAACCCACATCATCCAATTATGTGTGGGAGGACATGGTTACTGATTTGGAGCTATCTTATGATGATATTTTTCAAATATGATGATCATATAGAAGACTTTAAAATTTATTAGTCACTAGTGTAACACTATGAGGATGCATGATAACTTTATTTTGTTTAAATAAGTATATTTAGACACCATAGTTTAAGGCATTAAATCTACATTACATAGTGGGTAGTTTATAAAGTATGTATTGATCATAGTACGGACTCAGTTAATCGGTTTGTTGATTTGATGATGAATGTAATTTGTGGTATGGTGGAATTAAATGCATATTTTTATACCTTATCATGTTTGTGTAATTAAACTTAAGGTGGGTCATTATATTTGAGTGTGCGTAAATAGAGAAGCTGTATGATAATAGGAAAATACAAGTATGCCTATAACCTTTTATTAGGGATTTTCCTACCAATTCTTATATATATTCAGTGTCTGTTAATAGAAAATGTTAAATATACATAATTTGAAGTTAAACATTAGAATCAGTTTTTAGTCTTCAGAACATCATTAAAAAGTTTTGAACTCCATGACACTCTCGTAATTAACAAGACAACAAGAATTTGGTGGAGTAAACTATATTATTTAAAAATTTAAAAATTTAATTATTTAGCGCTAAAATACACTTTGGATAATGGCTTCATATGCGAATACACGTATTCATCGTATTGTATACTATACGAAACAACAAGAATTTGGTGGAGTAAACTACAATTTATCTCCATATGTTATGTTATCATAATCAACTTGTCACCCTAATTAAAAAATTCAAATAATGGATACTTGAGTCCTGTAGTTTGCAATTCCACGCCACTTGCACCCTATATTATTATTATTGTTGTTGGTGGTGGTGCTGCTGCTGCTAGTATTATTCCTAGTATTACTACCACTACCACTACCACTATTATTATCTGCTAAAAACAACGATACCTAATCATCACCACAGGCCCTCCATTTACTCAACACAACCACTCACAACGCCACTGAAAATCACCATCACTCCACCCTCCGTAGGACCAAGCCCCCAATCACAATCTCCGAACTGCACTATACCACTAGAAAACACCACCCCCATAACCACCAAACCCCACCCTCCCTTGGTCAACGATGATAACGTTGATGATAAGACCTAAGGCTGAAATTTGTTATGGAATGCCTCAAGAAGTTTTAAACAAATTTGTTGTGGCGAAAGTCGAAATATGTTTTTTCAAGATACACGGTAACAACAGATGATAAGCCCCTGGGATGATCTACAATTTTTTTATAGAAATTTGTTAAGGATATAAACAAATTCCCAAACAACTACCGTAGATCTGACCCAATAGTGATCGGATGCGGGTGAAATTCCCAGCCCTAAAAGATTTTTTTTTAGTTCTTAAACAACTTGCTAAGAAGTCACCGTTAGCACCATAAGGCTTTCTTTAAACAAATTTCAAATTTTGGACGTTGTTGATAATGATGGTGCAGATGTGAAATTTAGGAATTTTTTGATAGGGTTTGATTGTTTTCTTGTTAGAGTTTCGACACCAATACAGGCCATACTGGGCCTAAAAGGGTCCAGTTCCAAACATTTTTTGTCTTATTCTTTTGGTGGTGGGTATGGGTCGGCCATACTCCTTCCAATTTTGTGTGGGTCGTACTATTCTTCTTTTACCCAAGCTTCTGATGTTTTGTTACGAAAGTATCTTTTACGTACATGTAAAATTTGCAAAATTTCAACCGTTACACAATTTCGATCATTTTCGTGTTCAATAAAGTCTTGTATTTTATTTACAAAACACGTAACCGTACAATCGAATGAAACGATATCCATGACATTTCTGGACAAAATTTAAGTTATACATGCCTTAACACCTTTATATAACCTAAATATTAGGTTAAAAAGGGATGAAAATGATAAAACGCGGTTATACAAGTCTAGGGGCCAAATCTGTCAAAATTCAAAACTTCTGCCCAGCTCAAAGGCTTACGGACCGTAAGCCAAAGAGTCATACGGTCTGTAAGGACCTCCCAGCAAGGCATAAAACACATGGCAGCTTCCTGCTCCTTCCCTTGGCCCCCAAGTCACAAAATTTCCACTCTTGCACCTCCTTTAGACATGTATGATGACACTAAGCATGTCATAACACCTGGAGGGATAATTGGCTTGATCTTGTGAGCTCATTTGCACTATAAATGGCCAAGAACTTTGCCATTTCAACTTGCTCATTTCACATTTCTTTCTCCCACTCTATTGGAGCTTGTTTCCAGCTTTTGGAAGCCTCCTACTGAGCTCTTATAGTGTTCTTCAACACAAGTAAGTGCTTTATCCTAGTATATTTCATTATTTTAGCTATTTTGAGCTAAGAGCCAAGCAATTTGACTTTTGTTTGACTTTTCGATTCTGACCATTTTTGGTCAAGTCAAAGTTCAATTGAACTTTGCAATGTGATCGTAATCACGAAGGTAATAATCCCTTGTGATTGTACCTTCCGATTACCACGTTTAGTAGGCGAAATGACGAGTCAAAGTTTTACGAATTAAAAGTAAAAAATGCATAAAAGTGCATTTTACGCCGAAAACGTTTTTGGTCAGTAAAACTTAAAGTTTTGACACCAAATCAGTTTTATAACATTCTTAGACATGTTCAAACATGTCTAACTCGTCATTTCTAGTTTAGTGCTTTTTATTTAGTCGTAAGTCGAGCAGTTTGACAACCGCTTTGACTTTCGAATCTGACCCGTTTGGTCAATCTTAGGATTCGACAAAGCGCATTGTTGTGACCATAGTAATATAGGGAATAACCCTCTGAGGTTATACCTTATGGTCATGCCGTTTGGTTAGTTATATGATGAGTCGATTTTATGTACTTTTAAAATGCCGAAAATGCCCTTTTGGCGCATAAAATGGTTTTAAGCATATAGGATCATAGTTTTTGACATCTAAACTGATTATACAACTTATGCAAACTTGTGTTGACATATTAGACTCGTCATATGACTTATTTAACCATCTGAACCCATAGTTACACGTACGACCTGTTAAAGTGGCGTAAACCACTTTAACAAGTCACCACTTTAACAGGTCGTAACGAGTCAAAGCACTTAGAAACTCTTTCTAATCAGAATGTAAGGTATTATGAAACATATTATACGAGGTCCTTCACTCGTTTGGTTTATAAACCTCATTCTATCCGATCTCCCGTTTAAAGTCTCGATACACTAACACATAGTTATCCGACACATGAGGAGCCATTTGAACACTTGAGCTTTGTTTTCACAAGACATATACGCAATCCCAAGTGAGTATATAGTTCCTCTCTTTTACGTTTTTCAAATATTTTGGGGTGATTCATATGTGTCTACTATCACTTTTCCAAGTTTACAAAACACTAATACATATGGTTTATATATAACAATATACATGACTATATGCCTATATTTTGCAATACTTGTTGATGCATTATCTATGACATGAGAACATACATTAAACATTGACAAGCTGATCGTTAGTATATTACAGCGCTATAAGTGTAACAACCAATCCCGCTTCCGATTTATTCTAGGAAGAACCCACTGAGGGATAAGCGCTATAGGTTTAACAACCCATTCCCACTTTCGACATTATTTGGAAGTACCTACTAGGGGATGATAGAACCCGTGAAACTTTGGACAAACCCTTTAGTGGTTTGACCAAACGACTAAACATGACAAGTGGTTTATTATACATGACAATTGGTTTACACATACATGACAATTGGTTACTCATACATGACAATTGGTTTCTATACATGACGACTGGTTTACACATACATGACAATTGGTTACTCATACATGACAATTGATTTCTACACATGACGATTGATTTATACTAAACATGACAATGGGTTTTCAACTGTATATATATATATATATATATATCTAAACCATACAATTTTACAAGAAAACATTTTGATTAGTTATCCGATTTCACAAAGAAACATTTTGTCGAGTCTCATGGCTACAAGTTTTTCTTTTAAACATACCAACTTTCGTAGTTGGTAAAACATGTTGCAATACCAAACACTTTTATTACAAGTTGATTCCAAAGATCTTATACATCGACTCTAGTAGTCGGACAAGGTATTGCAATACAAACACAAAGCCATGAACTTGACCACAAAACATATGTACTCGCCTACATTCATTCGTTGACTTTATTTTCACATATGTTTCAAGTTTTTTTCACATATGTTTCAAGTTTTTAACATACAAGCATGCTACACATAGGAACGCATTCGGGCCTTAGACTTCTTTAAATCAAAGACATTTACTTGTATTCTTTTTGTTGTAAAATGATGTTATTAATACAATGAAACTTTTAGTACCAAGTGTTGTGAACAATTTGTAACGTGGCTCCCCAACGATTCCGCCGCGTGTTGATTTATTACGCGGTCGGGGTGTTACAGATTGGTATCAGAGCCATGGTTATAGAGAATTAGGTTATTAGTAAAGTTTTTGACCTATACTATAACCTTTCTAGCACCCTAACGCGAGTTACCTTGCGTCTAGATTCTTAGTGTAACAAATATACAAAACCATCACATGTCCTTAGGTGATTACCCAAAAAAATCAAAGTCCTAATCCACTCGTCGATGTCAAATCTCTAAGGTTTTACAATAAACCATCATCTATCCTTAGATTATTTATTTTCAGGCCTTTAAGCCTTGAAAATTTTCAAAATCTCGTAAAAGTTTGGGTTTTAATAATGTGAACACGTGCAATCCGGAAGGGTGGATGCCTGTACCCTGAGTTTTCTATCTAAAGCTAGAGTGTTCGTACAAATCCGCATTATTAGACCAGTCACTCTTACCTGGGAACTCTTAGGGTGAGTGTCCACTTATAGGCTAAAGCATGTCTTCGCGATACATTAAAAAGAATGTATAATGTGAACACGTGCAATCCGGAAGGGTGGATGCCTGTACCCTGAGTTTTCTATCTAAGGCTAGAGTGTTCGTACAAATTCGCATTATCGGACCAGTCACTCTTACCTTGGAACTCTTAGGGTGAGTGTCCACTTATAGGCTAAAGCATGTCTTCGCGATACATTATAAAGGCCCATTTACTTTGATTAGTCGTTGTATGTCATTTTGTTTGTTTTAAGTAACGAACAAATGATCACAATCCTTATGTTTCGTCGATATTTTTAACGTCTCTTTTGATTATCCAATGTCAATCTCACACATTGTCTCTCATATTTCCTTCTCTTTTAGAATGCCTCCTCGTCGCAACGCTACTCAGGATGTTGAAATGGCGGCAATGATCGCTCAGCAGATAGTTGTCGTGCTCCCAAACCTCATGACCCAACTAAACCAAGCCAACAATAACAATTAACAACAACAATTCACCTGTTCCGTGCAACTTTAAACAATTCAATTCTGCTCAACAACCACCTTTTGGTTTTGATAACCCCATTTATCAAGATGTGATTGGATATGGTTCATCTTTTTCTGCAGCGCCTGCAGGAGTCCAAGCGAATATGTCTTTATTCTTGAAGAACAGCTACTTCAAGTGCTTTCTCACGTTGTTCGACAAGGCGTGACCCAAGGTGATCGGTTGTTCGGGGTACTTTGCGTGAAGTACCCATTCTCTGGTTCCGTTATGGGGGTTAACCTTGTTGTCTTTGCCAGATGCAGCTCGTCCATGGACATGACTTCTCGACGGGCGTAGATGATCACAATCCCCGTTTCGGTTGGAAAACCAATTGCGGAGTGGGGAGTGGACGTGATCATATTGAAATCGCCCTGTGCTTCTCTGCCAAGAAGCACGTCGTATCTGGAGGTATAAGGTAGGACCATAAAATTGACCTCTTCTGTATGCGTGTGCCTACCGTCGGTAAGGTGCACCGGAAAGGTGATTTGACCGAGGGGGAACATTGTTTCCCCCGCAAACCCGACCAAAGGGTAATTTACCGGCTGTAACCTATCTTTGTCCTCTTGATCGAATTGGTTGAAGCATTGTTCATATATAGTATCAGAGGTACTGTCCAGGTCTATGAAAAGGCGCTCGGTGCAGTAGCGTGCCAAATAGCCGGTGATAACGACAACGAGCCTGTCGCGTGGTCCACCTCGAACGCAAGGAAAAACGACTTGTTCACCACGTCAATCGTCGTCCTGCCTCTTTTTACCGCCTTCCGCCGTTGCCTATGGCCCCCACTAATCATGTGGGTTACCCTGTACTTTAGTTTTTTATCAGAAGTGCCCTCGTCGTGGAGAGTTATGTTCTTGGCTTGCTTTTACGCATATGGCAACATGTGTTGCAGCTTCTCCTCATTGAGGGATCGTTCAATCTCCATTCGAAAACTGATACAATTGTTTGTACTGTGACCACTGTCCTTGTAGTAGTCACAATACTGGTTGAGGTCCTGGCCTCTTTTGGATTTCATCGTCGCGGCGGGTTTGAAGTTTCATTCTTCTATGAGAAGAACGTCCCTTGGAGAGTTGGTGAGCTCGGTCCAATTGCGTTCCCAAGTCTCCTTTTTTGGCGCCCTTTGGTCTCGCTGGGCATTAATCGTCGATCTAGCGTCCGGTCGGGACCCGTGTGGATCGTATGATTTAGGCTCGTGGTCGCGGCCCCACGAGTTCATGTTGCGCTTATTGTTGTTGTTTCTGTTGCGCCTGGGTGGTTCTTGGCGAGAAGATTGCGCTTATGTGAAAGAAGGGTGACCTTTGTTTGTACTCGGCCGCAAAGAACGCTCTGTTTGGGCGAACATCTTGACTGCCGTCATGACGTCGTCCCACTTCTTGGGCAAGCCTTCCTTGCCCGATATTGTCCTTATCATTTCATAATTCTTTACCGCCTTAATTAAATGTATGCGTGCAAGCGAGTCGGGTACCCCGCCGATCTCGAGGCACTCTTTCTTAAAGCGGGTAATGAAGGCTTCCAAACCTTTATTATTGTCGCGCTAGATGTTCATGACGTCTGAAGTATCACGAGCGTGACATCGCTGCTGGCTGAAATGCGCAACATTTTTTTCTTGTAAATCTTCGAATGATGCCAGTGAGTCCACTAGCAAAGAATCAAACCAGGCCCTTGCGGTTCCCGTACGGGTCTGGATAAATAAATGGCACCATAAGGGTTGAGACCAACCGCCGACAAGGCCGGCGCAGATAATGACGCACATTTGGTCGTCAGGTTCTGACAACCCACTGTACTTGCCTACACTGGGCGGAAGTTTGGCCCTCGCAAGTGGTGCCAAGGAAATCTCCTTAATAAATTTGGAACTACCTGCTACAGATTTCAGTTTGTAGACCGACCTGTAATCGTGCTTTGCGGCACGATCGTAAGTTGTGCGAGGCTGCGCCAGAGTGTAGTCGTCGTGGTCATCTAACCAACTATAGGCTGTGTGGGAATCCCCGTAGTACGTATAATCGTTGGGTCGGTTCTGTCGTATGCATCGTCATTGGGATGCAACCCAAGACGGCTTAATATTTTGGACCCGCAGCGAGTAACCGATTGTCACCTATGTTGTCTGGGTAGGCCAAGGCGCTGATGCATAGAGGCCCTAGCTAAGGATCCGTAAGTTGAATCCCCTTCTTGCAACGTATGGATACTCATATACGAGTCTCCATGCGCCTCGCGCCTATTCTTAGACACGAGATGTTGTGGAGGTAGCGCCTCGTATTGAAGAATACGCGGCGCGGGTGTTAATGGTGTCGGTGTAGTCCTCCGGCCTGCTGCATACCCGTGCAGGCTTGTGCATAGGCTGTGTTTAAAAGAGCATGTTGTTGTAGGTACCAGGAGTGAAGATCGGCCCCTGGTGGTAAAGTAGGAGCAAAGTGGGGAGTCTCCTGCCTATTCGCTGAGAGATTACCCATTTGCACAGAGGTGCCAATATGGCCTATTGGCTGGCTGGGGGGAGTGTTCCCTGTTTGCCCGGAACTTGGCGGGATGAAGGGTTCCCCCATGGTAATATTTTGCTGATCGGACATGATCGCAGAAAAGAAGAGAAAAGTATGCTAATAGAAATAGTGATGGGCGCCAATGATGAAACAGTGGTTAACCGAGAGGTTAGTCCACTGGTCGAGTTTCGTCAAGTAGGGTTAATCCCACCTTTCCTCGATAGATGGTCGGGTCGTCCTCTAATCCATCTCCTACACAATGTAAACACACCGTCACTCGTAACAAGGAGAATGGGGTGGGGGTTGCTCCTTGTTACCACCCTCCGACAAGAGAATAAGTATTTGCTTGGGAGAAAAATAAGTATTTAAGTAGTAATTGTGAGAGAGCAGATTAGCGTTACCTCAAACCTGGTTCGGGATGGGTATTTATATCCGAAGAGACCGCTAGATGGGCCTAGGGCCCGACTGAAAATCTTGCAGCTTTTCGTAGACGTGACAGCTGCGTGGGTCACGAGAGTCTCGGGCGCACGCGGAGGTGTTGCCATGTGTCCTGCTGCATCAGTTGCATGAAGGAAGACCCGCCACGTGGCCTGCTGGGGTTGTCAGTCTATTCACCAGCTTTATGCATGTGGGTTGGGCAGCGGCCCTGTAACAACCCTTGCCAAAATTGTTATTTCTTATTTTGATAATGCACATTAGGAAACCCTAATTGAGACCTCCAAGTAGTATGGCGCGACCCATAATTTTTAAAACAGCCAAAACTAGGATCAGGGCCCCCTAAAACTCAAGGGGGGTATCCCCTAATTAATAATTATCCCTAAAAACGAAGATAAAACGTAAAAATTTGATCAAATTGACTCAGCAAGGCTAAGCAAGACACCAGGCACCCCTAGCCTAGGTGGGTCGCTGTCGCGACACGCGCCAGGGTCTAGGGGACCTGGCGCGACACGCGGGGGAGGACAAAATCCAGTATATATATCAGGGGTTTGGCACTTGCATGGAGAACTTGTTACGATGAAAAATTTAGTTACGTACGTTGAGTTATACGTTGTTTCGTTCAAAAACACACAGTCCCGAACCTCTGCTACGATAACAGGGTAATAACTCGATCACTGATACGATACAATGTCCGATCGATTAAAACCGATCCGATGGATGTTTAAGTGCTGCCTGAATACGGGCTATACTTTGTCATTCGTCGTGAGGGTTTAGATTTCGTGAAATTATCGTAAATGTTGAATTAAGTTACTGACCTAGTTTCGTTTGCATTGTTATTTTAACTAGGTTACCAGGCTTAATCAGTATGCGGACTCTGTCCTTTTAAACTTGCAATGTGAGTCATTCTCTTTTTATCAAATCGCTTTACAAAACCGTAAATGTTTTCCAGTTATACTTTGTAGTGATTAAGTCTTTGTTAATCTTAAGTTACTGGCAGTAAGTGGGGTATTGTGCACATTACTGCTGTTTTATCACTTTAGGTGGGTGAGACTAATTAGTGATATACGTCACTTTTGGGTGACAGGACCCAATAGTGATATGACCACAGTCATAGATCCGGTCGAGTGACAACTGAACCAGCTAATTATAAGATAGGGGAAAATGTGAAAACTCTTAATGTCGTAATTTATAACCGTGTGTCGTTTGTACAAATTGAATGACTCGCCGGTATTTCCCCGGTGATAAAATCTTTTTAAACATGTTTCAGGTGATTTACTGTGAACAAGGAAAAGTGTCGTGTAGCACTCCAGCTTGAATGAAGTGGCTCAGTAAATAAATAAACATGTTTTTGTAATCAGGAAATTTCCTAGTGAAATTCCTTTATTGTAAATTACGGGGTTTGTCCCGAAACTTGAAATAAAATAAATGGGTGTTTTCAGTTTGAACGATCCTGTTAAAATTTCCGTTGCCAAATTACACACCAATACCACGGGTTTCTGTCCCGCGGCTGCCGGACCAGGAAACTGGATCGGGGGCCATGAGAGAAAAAGGTGGTATCAGAGCCACTGATTTAAGCCTATTTAAGTATTTGAAAAATACTTAATTTTCCAATTTTCCATTTTGTGCTTTTGTGAAAATTTAATTTAATAAATAAAATTTTAACTTAAATTTTTTGGGTGTTTCCTTATGTGTGACTAACAGCATGAATGAACTATCGGAAACCCTCCGAAGTTTCACTATCCATACTTCTGATATGGAGATTTCCGGAACCCAGTCCAGTTATCAGGCTGACACCGAGGAGCAATTAGTCTTTCAGGCCCAGCCCCAGGAGAAACCCAAGCCTAAAAAGAGAAGGCTTCTGGACTGGAAGCGAGGACAAAAGAAGAAGCCCGCTGCCCAAAAGGTGAAAAAGACGGAGGATCCAAAAGGAAAAGGAAAAGGAAAAGAAATAGGGGAGAGCTCTGGTCAGGCCCAGGAGTTGCCACTTTGGGAAGAACTGGATAGAAAACTGGCAAACTGTGACCTCATCGGACCTGCTGACAAAACCCTTTTCAATTTCCCCGCCCAATCAGAACTTCCTATCAATTTGGAACCTGTTATTCCAGACCCAATTGTCAACCCTCAACCTGTTACAGGGCAGTTGGAAGAATTGTGGACGAGCGACTGTCAATTTCAAAATTTTATGAATAACCCAGATGTTTACTTTCCCCAGTTTGATCCTGAACCTGCACCTTTTCCACCCATGAACCCGGAAAACGTTGCCGAATTGCGCCGCTATGGCGAGGAACTGGTGGATGCGGGAAATCGGATTCGGGGAGTGGGGGAAAACATCACGTGGAAGTACGACGAGAGGGAGCGTGAGCGTCGTTTTTTTAAAAAAGCCAGTTAACCGTAATTACAAGTTTTGTATAATATTAATATGTGAAAAAAATAAAATAATAATATCATAATATATATAATAATAATATAATATTGTATAATAATAACTAAAATAAAACCTTTGTAAAATATGTGATGTGTATTGATGCATAATATTATAAAAATATAAATGTCGCAAGGTCGACGATTTTGGCTATAATTGTGTTGTAATTGCCTCATTGTGTATAATTGCTATCCATTTTGTGATAATAATTTTCATATATTGTTAATTATTAAGATGGAAAACGCAATAAATCAACCGGCAAATGAAGTTAACCAATCTGAACCTAATAATGAAGACCATTTTCTCAATAGACAAGATATAGAAAATATCGTTGCTCAGGGTATAGCCAACGCTATCCCGGCAATCGTCGCTACCGTTAAGAATCCTGCTGAACCTTCCCAACCTAATCATAGCAAACACACTCGCGATGATAATTTCAGTAACAGTGTGAATGGGCGCGGTGATAATAATAATAATGTGGTTCAAGCCCCATTACTTAAGAAAATGAAAGTTGCAACACCTGGTTGCACTTATAAATAATTTCTTGCCTGTAAGCCAGTCGAATTTGCAGGCAATGAAGGGGCGACTGCCGCACTACGTTGGTTAGAAAAGACCGAAGCAGTAATCTAAATAAGTAAATGTGCAGAGGAAGACAGGGTGATGTATGCATCCCATCTTTTCAAAGAAGAGGCGTTAGAATGGTGGAACACGGTGCTGCAACCTAAGGGAAGTGGTGTGGCTTATGCCTTGAGTTGGGAGGAATTTAAGGAATTGGTGGAAAGAAAATTTTGTCCCTCCTACGAAAAGGAACAAATGACAAATAAGTTCCTGAACCACCGGATGATGGACGTTGATTGTCGAGGGTATACCTCGAAATTTTTCGAATATGCTAGAATTGTACCAACTCTGGCTTCGCCAAAACCGGTACTCATCTCTCGCAATATTTGGGGACTAATTAGCAAGATTCGCGACATAGTCAAAGCCACGAGACCTCGAACAATTGACGATGCGGTTGAATTGGCCAACACCTTAACCGAAGGACTGGTGCGCACAAGAGAAGAAAACAGGAAAAAGGAATTGGCACAAAAGATTACCCAAGGTTTCTGTGGGGATAATAGTAGTAATTTCAAGAAGAAAGGAACTGGGCAGTCTTCCACACCACCATTTTGCGGAAATTGTAAAAAGAAACATTTCGGAAAATGTAAGGAAAGTTGCAATTTCTGCAAAAGACCAGGGCACCGGGAGGAGGAATACAGGAAGAAATTCGTAATCTGCTACAACTGCGGCGAAACATGACACTTCAAACCCGATTGCCCAAAATTGGTTAAGACAGCTGACAATAAGGCTAAACCTACCGAAGGAACTAATAAGAAGAATGCAAGAGCCTTCCAGCTGACGACGCAAGAAGCAGATCTGATTCCGGATGTGATAGCTGGTACGTTCCTAGTTAATGACATTTACGCAAAAGTATTATTTGACTCTGGTGCAAACCAAAGTTTTATAAATACTTCATTCTGCCAAGCTCTTAAGCAACCTTTAACCAAACTTAGTCAGAGTTATACGGTAGAAATGGCAGAAGGAAATTCTGTTAATATCGATAGGATTCTCCAAGAAGGAAAAATAGAACTCTCAGGACATAAATTTTCTGCAAACCTGCTACCTATGAATTTAGCCGGATTCGATGTCGTGTTAGGAATGGATTGGTTAGTAGCCAACCATGCTCGAATCCTCTGTGATAAGAATTCCATAGAAATTCATACCCCAGCAGGAGAAGTAATTTTGATAACAGGGGATAAGCCGCGTAAACCAATGAAGTTCATTTCAGTAATGAAAGTTGCTAGTTATGAACGAAAGCAAGGAATAGTGTACATGATTTCGGTAATCATTAACACTAAAGCAAGGAACTTAAAGAAATCTCAGTAGTATCAGAATACCCTGATGTATTTCCAGAAGAGCTACCTGGATTACCACCGAATAGGGAAGTAGAGTTTAGAATTCATCTAATTCCTGGAATTACACCAATAGCTAAGACACCCTATTGGCTAGCACCCACAGAAATGTTAGAACAGAAAAAGCAGTTAGATGAATTATTAAGCAAAGGATTCATACAACCCAGTTCATCCCCTTGAGGAGCACCTGTGTTGTTCGTGAAAAAGAAGGATGGTTCGATGCGGATGTGTATTGATTATAGAGAATTGAATAAGGTTACAATTAAGAATCGATACCCATTACCAAGGATTGATGACCTTTTCGATCAACTTCAGGGAGCTAAGTATTTCTCTAAAATAGATTTACGCTCTGGTTACCATCAGTTAAAGGTACAGGAAGAGGACATACCTAAAACTGCTTTCAGGACTAGGTATGGTCATTACGAGTTTACAGTCATGCCCTTTGGATTAACAAATGCTCCTGCCGCATTCATGGACATGATGAATAGGATCTGTAAGCCGTATTTGGATAAATTTGTAATTGTTTTCATCGACGATATACTTATTTATTGCAAAAGCCAGAACAAACATTGCGAACATCTGCATGCACTCTTAACTCTGGTAATAAAAGAAAAGCTTTACGCCAAATTCTCAAAGTGTGAATTTTGGCTACAAGAGGTACAATTTTTGGACCTGTTGGTGAATCACGAAGGCATTCACGTAGATCCTTCCAATATAGAAGCAATCACGAACTGGAAGGTCCTGCAATCAGCTATCGAAGTTAGAAGTTTTCTAGGATTAGCGGGATATTATAGGCGCTTCATTAGAGACTTTTCTAAGATAGCTGTTCCATTAACTAAGCAAAACTGTAAAACTGTTAAGTTTGAATGGGGACCCAAGCAAGAAGAAGCCTTTAGAATCTTAAAGCAAAGATTAACAAATACCCCAATTCTTGCCTTACCATAAGGAACAAAAGATTTTGAAGACTACTGTGATGCTTCTAAGCTAGGATTAGGATGTGTGCTAATGCAACGTAAAAAGGTAATTGCGTATGCATCAAGGCAATTGAAAAAGAACGAGGAAAATTATACGACTCATGACTTAGAATTAGGAGCAATAATTTTTGCCCTTAAGATTTGGAGACATTATCTGTATGGAAGTAAGTTCATTGTCTATACAGATCATAAGAGTTTAAGATACATATTCGGGCAAAAAGAATTGAACATGAGGCAAAGAAGATGGATGGAAATTCTAAGTGATTACGACTGTGATATCCTATATCACGAAGGAAAGGCAAATGTAGTAGCAGATGCGCGCCTTAAGTAGTAAATATCATGACAAGCAAAGGCGAGTTCGTGCTCTTAGATTAAATCTACGAGATTTAATGGAACAACTGAAGAACGTTCAAGAAACAGCAATCAAGGATGATGCTGAAGGAATGAAAGGTCGGATAAAGGAATTAGAGCAAGGAACCGATGGAATTTGGAGATTCCATAAGAACAGAATTTGGGTACCTAGGCAAGGAAATTTAAGAGATAAGATCTTAGAGGAAGCCCATAAATCTAGGTATACGATGCATCCTGGTAATAACAAGATGTATCAAGATTTAAGGAATAACTTCTGGTGGATATGAATGAAAAAGGACATAGCCGGATACGTTTCTAAGTGCCTAACTTGTTCGCAAGTTAAGGCAGAACACCAGAAACCCTCAGGATTACTTCAACAGTTAGAAATGCCGGTATGGAAATGGGAACTAATAACAATGGATTTGATTACTAAGCTACCCAAAACCAGGAAAGGTAATGATGCAATCTGGGTGATTGTAGATCGATTAACCAAATCAGCTCATTTCCTACCAATGAAGGAAACCTTTGGCATGGAGAGATTGGCTAAGTTATACGTAGACGAGGTCGTGTCACTACATGGAGTTCCACTCTCCATTGTGTCAGATAAGGATAGTCGTTTCACTTGGCATTTTTGGACAAGTTTCCAACAAGCAATGGCGACACGATTAAATTTAACTACTGCATACCATCCTCAAACAGATGGACAAAGTGAAAGAACAATCCAAACCCTAGAAGACATGCTCAGGGCATGTGTAATAGATTTTGGTGGAAATTGGGATGACCACCTACCCTTAATCAAATTCTCCTATAACAACAATTATCATACAAGTATCAATGCTGCCCTGTTCGAAGCACTGTATGGACGAAACTGTAGGACTCCAGTCTGCTGGGCAGAGATAGGAGAAAGTCAACTACCAGGTCCAGAGATTGTACAAGAAACCACCGACAAGATAACTCAAATCAAAGAAAGATTGAAAACGGCTCGAGATCGCCAGAAAAGTTATGTAGACAATCGACGTAAGCCATTAGAATTTCAAGTTGGAGACAAAGTACTCTTGAAAGTTTCGCCGTGGAAAGGGGTAGTTCGATTTGGTAAGAAAGGAAAGCTAAGTCCAAGGTATACAGGACCATTCACAGTTACCCAACGAATAGGACCAATTGCCTATAAATTACAACTACCAGAAGAACTAGCCGGGGTACATGATGTGTTTCATGTATCTAATCTTAAAAAGAGTTTATCTGATGAATCACTGATAGTACCTCTTCAAGATATAGAGGTTAACGAAAAGTTAAAATTTGTTGAAAAACCTCTCCAAATAGAAGACAGAAAGGTCAAGCACCTCAAGCACAAGAGATTGGTGCTGGTCAAAGTAAAGTGGGATTCAAAAAGAGGACTAGAATATACATGGGAACTGGAATCGGAAATGAAGCGAAAGTACCCTTACTTGTTCCAATAAATCTCGAGGACGAGATTTTAAACAAGGTGGGGACGGTGTATGACGTGTGCGTATATATACATAATTTTGCAATGAATTACACACGATTGGGTTTTAAATTTATAAAAGTGATTATTACTTTTACATCAAAACACACACGAAAGAGGCAAGTGTACCCCGTCATATATGTAATAAAGTATCGGTAAGAACCAAGTATCGATCCAAGGAAATGGGCGGAGAAATAATACTAGACCTTTGTCACTAAACTACCGGTAAAAACATAGGTTTGTTGATTTTAAACTAAACTAAAGTAAGCATAACCAAATACATAATAAAAACATAATAGATAGTAGATAAAAAGCCTTGCTAAATACACAACCACAGCATGTCAACTAAGTCAGTTTTGGCACTAGAAGCATTCGGTCAATATTCCAATTTAAGACAATTAGTATCCCTTTCGGGAATCCTAACATGACAATCATTCGGAAAGTTAAAACGATAAACACACTTTAACCACCTAAAATTGTTCTTTAACGTGCAATTGATAAATGTCTATGAAAATCTCTTAAAAATAAGTTAGTCAGCCGTTAGGATTATTCTAACCTCACTTAAACAAGGAAAGCGACACCGATAAACACAATGCAACCACCGAGACAAGCATAAACTAGATTAAATCACAACCGAGTTCATTTTACAAATCTTGCACAATAATTCACTAAGATAGCAATTTTGGCCTAAACTACTAACTAAGCTAACAAATCATGGCAAGAATTTATAACGACACCATCTAACCCGTTTAGGTCCTTACGTGACGGCAAGCTCTCTTGATTAACAATAATTACATTTTATTAAATCACTAACCATTTCTAGTATCATGATGCATACATTTAAACCAAGTTAAACTAGTTAACCAAATTCAAAGTTTACTAATACAAGATTAATTAAGCTTCATTTTTCAACTATCTTAACTAACCAAGCACCAATCATCCAACATAATTACTTATAATCAAGAATTCAATATCAATAACAAGGTTGCAAACTAATCATCAAAGATAATCATAGAAAATACTTCAAGTGTCATTACAAACAAAGTTTAACACACTAATGGCAATAATCTAGCAAGGGATTGTTTGTGTTTTTGCCCAAAGGCTACAATAATACATAAACAATAATCTAAGTACTTGAAAGATTAACAAAAACATGGAAAGATTAGAAAATCAAACCATAAACAAGTACTAGACTAAGGATCCGGGTAGTAATCGAGCTAAACGAGACAATGTGGCTTGAATCCGGGTGAAAGCTAATGCCTCCGGAGCCTGAAAATCGCCTGAGAAGCTCTCCAAAAATCCAGAAAATCGAACAAAAAGTTTCTGCTGTGTTTTTATACTTTTTGCTGTTGCACGGTCGTTCTCCATATGGAACGACCGTTCACTTTATTCAATTATTGGGGATGGGTCACCATACCGCATACGTCATCAGATCGTTGACCAGATTCGAAATGGCACGACCGTTCTTTGTGTGGAACGGTCGTTCAGTTCCGGGTTACATGTTGCACGCCCAGTCGCACCGATCGTTCATCACCGAGACTCTGCTGATTCACCGGAGACGCACGGTCGTTCCTCAGGTTGAACGCCCGTTCTTCACCTAGTCGCTTGTTTTCCTGGAACGACCAGTCGCACCTCTCGTTCATTGCCGAGATGATCAAGTTTGTCGGAGATGCACGACCGTGCCACAGGTGGAACGGTCGTTCCATAGGCCCAGTTCAGAATCCTTAACAGAATGTCTGCAGCTTCGTCGTTTTGTCCGGAAAATCCTCGTTTTTGCTATCATCTTGTCTGGAATGCAGTTTTAGGCCTGTAAACATAAATGTAGATAAATAAGTATCCGAATGACGGTTTTACGGCCAAAAACGCATAAAATAGGGGTAAAACGGGGGACTAAAATATGTGTAAATTAACGAATATCAAATCTCCCCACACTTGAACCTTGCTTGTCCTCAAGCAAGCTAAACTAAAAAGCAATAAAAGACATAAACAAATAAGAACGATAATTTACACACTATTTTATTGAAGACTAATATATAAACGGTTAGCCGGTTTGTCGAAAGACAACATCAAAAGATTCAAACCCAACAAGCATATGCAATTTTAAAAAGCGACAACCAAAAAGCCAAGACTAAACATTTAATTGACTCACATGTTAATCTTCACCCAACTCACAATGTTCACACACACTCGGTTTTATTTATGAATCATACATAAAATGTGTATGCGTAAACACTCAACGCCTAGTCAATGAAATGTGCAATATCATAAGCTTGTCATAAGATCTCGTCTCCACCAACTAACATGTAAATAAGTGTAAATCAAGAGGTCTTTACGGGTTATAACATTAGGCTTGGGCGAAGGGTATGGAAGTGGACATTTAAAGTGGCGAAAATGGTTAAAACTCGGTAGTAGCGTTTAACTAGCAAGACAATACTACAACTATACATACAAACGCCTTAAAAAGGCGACTAAAGCGCAATCGAGCTTATCAACAAAATTTTTAACATTTAAGCATTCAAAATTGCTCGATTTCTATCAACTTCACCCTATTTTAGGGTGTTTTATTTATTTATTTATTTTTTCAAACTATACAATGAAATATAAACAAAAACAAGCTAGTTAAACTATTATTTAAACCGAGTTTCAACACTAAAAAGGTTTAAAAACATAAAAAGGCTAAATTTGGTTAAGTGGGCGATAATGTGGGTAAACAAAGGTGAACAGGAAGGCTCGACATGGTTAATCCTAAAGGGTAATATAAGGTGAACGGGAAGCACAACACAAAGAACAAGGTACACAACAAAGGGGTAATCTAAGTGCCTCTATCACGTTTACACAAATCCGCACGTTCATGGTCTTAACAAGCATACTAGTGACAAGTTCTAAATTGCACAAAACATCCGGCTCACTCCTATATCCGTAATGAACAAATATATAACAATCTAGGCTCAAATATGCTCACGTAACGGAAGGAATGGGTAAAAGTGTGAAAACTATCATGTAAGTCTTTCTTTGTTTGTCACGCTTTCCGGTTTCCTTTTTCAAAAATATTTTACTTGTCGAGTTTTTATCAAGTCCGATGTTTTCTAAAACACAACCAACCGGTTTATTTACCAACATATATACAAAACACAAGTATTTTTAAATGATTTTTCTGATTTTCTGTTTTTTTTTTATAATAATAAGAGGACAAACAAAGCTAAGTTAACAAAGTTAACCCCCTCCCCACACTTGAACTTCGCATTGTCCCCAATGCGAGACCCGAAATATAGATAAAGGGATAAAAAATACTCCCCTCAAGATGATGTTGGTGCCACGAGACTTCCGAAGCTCTAACTGGTACGTGCTCCGGTCCAAGATCCGATAGATGAAACCTGCGAGTATGTCATGTGCACCCAAAATATAACAGAAACAGAAAAAATCAAATAACAACCATAATGTACATAAATACTAACATCCAAACAAAACACAAAGGAAATTGTCTGAAAATACATATCCGGGGTGTTTTAAATAATAGTCAAAATAAACACCCAAATAAAAGTAAAGTACTGAAACATAAAACACCACCAAATGTAATCATCACCGCCAACTACTCATCATCATCGTCATCATGTCTCGTGCCAGATGGGCCCTGATCGCCATAGCCAGGGGGGTTCCACGGTGGGAACTCTGGCGGGTGCTGAAAATAGTCGGGGTATGCATGATGCATCTCCCCGAAAAGATAAGAAAACCCCGCAGACACCCCCTGGTATAAAGTATCCTGGCGATGCTGAAGCTGGTCATGTGTGGCCCTAATCTCTGCCTGGCTGGCCCTAATCTCGTCCTGGCTAGCCCGGATCTGGTCCTGGCTAGATCTGATCTCGCTGAAGTAGGTACCATGCTGCTCCTGCGTAACACGCATATCCTGGAACTGCTGGTAGAAAGTGGGCCAATCCTCATGCTGATGAAAAGCATGGTGCTGCGGCGAGTGCGGTGGTGTCTGTGGCTGGTGTTGCTCACCCATCTCAACATCTTCCTCTTCCTCCTCACGCTCCTCCTCATCTGGAGGTAACGGGTCCCAGACCTCGCCATTCAATCCCCTCAACCTATCTCCCCTCTCCAACTCAGCAATCACCCCCATGAACTTCAGAGACCGGATATCAACATGCACCCCCTCAGTGATCAAAGTGAGACCCCTAATCACCCCCGGCGTCATATAGCGCTCATTGTACGCTATTTCGGTTACATACGAACCGCCATGTATCTCACTATTATGGGTCCGCCCCGAACACTTAACAAAGTACTCAGCCATTCGCGCGGCGAGGTTGATTGGTGCTTTGTCAACCAACGCATATAGAAAAAGCAAGTCAGGTGTTGGACAGTTACCTTGACTGTCCATGCGTCCGCATATAGAATGGCTAAAAACATGGTGCATCACTCGCACCAGAGGGTCTCGGAGTCGTGAAGCCTTTGACATCCGTGGGTTGTAGGGGTCTCCAATAGCGTTACGTGCCCAGAATGCATCCCGCGCTGCATCATTAGGGAAGTTGAACCGATCATTGAAGACGTCGGGATCATCCATGTCATCCCTCGTGTAAATCCCTAACCTCCGTCCCAAACGACCCACCGACCATGTATGCCATCGCCTACATAACCTGAAGGTTACCCGATTCCTGTAGCGGAAATCGGGCTCTGTATGTGCAACCGGCCTTTCATACTGATACGATGCGAAGAATTCAATAGTCAACTCCTGGTAAACGGGTCGGTTGCAACCGACCAGGTTTGCTAGCGCGGGAGTCATCATTTCATCAAGTCGGTCATATTGATTTAGTTCTCGCATGACCTCCCAGTCCAACCATCGGGGTTCGCCAAACTGTCCCCGTCTCGCCCACAATGCATTGCGCTTCGCTATGCATAACGCTTCTTTCTCAATGTTGGGGTCAAACTGCAGGAAAGGGTGATCCATCTGTAATGGGGAATATTGTTTGAAAGACAGAAACAGGAGAGAAATGAGTTGAAAACAAGCGAGCAGCCAATTATGAAGAAACTGTCTAACTGAACTGGGCGAATGGCACGGTCGTTCTTCGGGACGCACGGTCGTGCGTCACCGAGAACTAACAGGCCAAGCCCAGCGATATCGAGAACAAGCTGGTGAGGCACGACCGTTCCACACGGGGAACGACCGTGCAACTCCGAATCTGCAGACTTCGACCCCTGAACTTAGAACAATCTGAACTTTTGCAAAAATTTCAACAAGTATTGGGTCAACAGGGGTCTGAAAGTCAACCGGGTGTTCACGATACTTCGATTCAACAAGGGTTAGGGTTTCGATTTGTTTATGAAGAGAACCCTAAAAAATTCCACGAAGAATCGGAAGAAAACTACACTACAAAGCAAGAAAACAAGAAATCTAACACTAGAGACGTACCGTGCGAAGTTGGGTGTTAGATCGTGCGAAAAATCGTGCGATATGGTGAAAAATCGCCCTGGAACGGTCTGCAGCGGCTAGGGTTCGCGAATGAGGGATTTTGCAGCAGATAATGGTATATATAGTGTGCAAAATGACCAAATTGCCCTCAGCCTGTGGCACGGTCGTTCCTGGTATGGAACGGTTGTGCGTCACCGACATCGTGCAAACCCCATAGCGCGTACTCGGAAATGCACCGAAGGTGCGATCTGCCATGCCGGCTTCCTCGGAATCGCACGGTCGTGCGACCCGAGGAACGATCGTGCATCAGCTGCAGATTCAGATTTCTGCAGAAGCTATTTCCAGCACCCGTTTTTCGCCGTTTTTTCGACACACCAACTGTTCTAACAATATTGCAATACAGAACCTTCGCCCGGCATGTATGGAAACTAAACAAATTAACGTAAACTACCTAACTAACCTAAATTACGCTAAAACTACAAAAACAAATAAAAGGACAATTTTGCCCTTATAGCGCCAAAGACGCTCCTGCTGCATTTTTGTCCGCGAGTCAGCAGCGTAGACTCATGCTAAATTTTTGTCGACGAGTCGATAGCAAGACTCAAAGCTAAAAACTAGAAAAACAACTAAAAAGTACGAAACTACCCCTAAAGCGCAAAATACGCTCTTGCTACATTTTTGATCCGCGAGTCAGTAGCGTAGACTCTCTCCTCCCCACACTTATGATGTGTACGGGGTTTGGAGTTCAATCACCTCCACCGCCGATTCTATCGGCCCGGCAACGTACAACTTCAACCGGTGACCATTTACCTTAAATGTAACGCCATCCGCGTTCTCTACTGCAACAGTACCATACGGAAATACTTCCTTAACCGTGTATGGTCCTGTCCAGCGTGAATGAAGCTTCCCAGGAAATAAGCGCAGCCTAGAATTGTACAGAAGAACAAGATCACCCGCTTGGAATTCTTTATGGTTCTTCAAGCGTTTGTCGTGAAGTTTCTTCGTGCGCTCATTGTAGAGTACGGAGCTTTCGTAGGCTTGGTGCCGCAATTCTTCCAATTCATGAATTTGGAGAAACCGGGCTTCACCTCCGGTTCTTAGGTCCAAATTCGTGGTTTTCAATGCCCACATAGCCTTGTGCTCCAACTCAACCGGTAAATGGAATGCCTTTCCGTATACCAACCTAAAGGGGGTGGTCCCTATAGGGGTCTTATAAGCTGTACAGAATGCCCATAATGCCTCATCAAGCTTGTCCGACCACTCCTTGCGGTTCGCTCCAACCGACCGCTTAAGGATGCGCTTAAGCCCCCGGTTCGTGACCTCCACCTGCCCGCTTGTCTGCGGATGATAGGGCGTGGACAAACGGTGATACACACCGTATCGGGACAAAGCCTTTTCAAGCTGTGTATTACAAAAATGAGTCCCTCGGTCACTAATGAGCGCTTTCGGAGCGCCAAATCGGGCGAACAAACTCTTCAGAAACCTCACAACTACTCTGGCGTCATTAGTGGGTAAGGCTTGCGCCTCTGCCCACTTTGATACATAGTCAACAGCCACGAGTATGTACTTGTTTCCGCGTGAGGGGGGGAATGGTCCCATGAAGTCTATCCCCCAAACATCAAAGACTTCACAAACCTGTATCCAGTTCTGGGGCATTTCGTCGCGTGCCGATATGTTCGTCGCCCTCTGACAAGCATCGCACGCCTTCACCCAACCCTGCGCGTCACGGAAAATGGTCGGCCAGTAAAACCCGGAATCCAACACCTTCTTCGCGGTGAAGTTGGCTCCGTGGTGGCCTCCGGTAGGTCCCTCATGACACTGGCGCAGAATGTCGGTCGCCTCAGACCCAGATACACATCTCCTAATCACCTGATCAGCACCCACCTTGAACAAGAAAGGGTCGTCCCATATGTAGTGCTTGAGATCCGAAAAGAATTTCCTCTTTTGCTGGTGAGTCAATTCTTTAATCAGAATTCTACAAGCCTGATAGTTCGCAAAGTCAGCGAACCATGGCGACTCATCACATATCTCAACACCCATCAAAGATTCGTGTGGGAACTTATCATTGATTGAATCCCAACGCGAATCCTCGATGTCTCCGTGCTCTAACCGAGACCATGGTTGTAGAAATCGGCCTAGGCGGCCGATTAATCGCCGCCTAGGCGCTAGTCGGTAGTCTACTGACTAATTTTAACCTAGTCGGTCCAATTAATCGGTAATCGGTCAAAGTCGGTCGTAGGCGGTCGTAATCGGTGAAAATCGGTCCTAGGCGGTCAAAAATCGGATTAATCGGCCTATATTAATCGGTCAAAATCGGATAAAATCGGTCCTAGGCGGCCCTAGGCGGTCCTAGGCGGTCAGAATTGGTCAAAATCAGTCAAAATCGAACCATACTATCTGAAACTTGAAGTATTTATGTGAATTTTGAAGTATTATTTTTATATTATTGGGTATATATATATAATTTTGAAAAAATACATATAAAAATCCCATTCCGATTAATCCCGATTAATCCCTATTAATCCCGATTAATCCCTAGGCTGTACCTCACCGCCCGACTAGCGCCTAGCGCCTTCTACAACATTGACCGAGACAGATGGTCGGCAGCTACATTCAAAGCACCCTTTTTGTCTTGTATCTCAATATCAAACTCTTGCAGCAACAGGATCCATCTGATTAGACGCGGTTTAGCGTCCTGCTTGCTGAAGAGGTATCTAATGGCTGCATGATCAGTGTATACAACGGTTTTTGAAAGCACTAAATACGATCTAAACTTATCAAATGCGTAAACGACCGCCAAGAGCTCTTTTTCAGTCGTGGTATAATGCTCTTGAGCGTCGTGGAGAGTTTTACTCGCATAGTAGATCGGATGGAAGTGCTTTTCCTTCTTTTGACCCAGAACGGCCCCTATAGCGTAATCACTCGCGTCGCACATGATTTCAAACGGCAAACTCCAGTCCGGTGCGTCTAAAATAGGGGCCTCTACCAACTTTTGCTTGAGGAGGTCAAAAACCCTCAAGCAATCATCTCCAAACACGAACGGAGCATCTTTCTCTAACAAACGAGTCATGGGTCTGGCGATTTTGGAAAAATCTTTGATGAATCGCCGATAGAACCCGGCATGACCGAGAAAGCTCCGTATAGCACGAACAGAGGTGGGGGGCGGAAGTCGTGATATAACGTCGACTTTAGCTGGATCGACTTCCATGCCCGCGTGAGAGATTTTGTGTCCCAAAACTATGCCCTCCTTCACCATGAAGTGGCATTTCTCCCAGTTCAGGACCAGATTGGTCTCCTCACACCTCTTCAACATTCTTTTCAAATTTTCCAGACATTGATCAAAGGAATCCCCAAATACCAAAAAATCGTCCATGAACACCTCCATGGAATCCTCAATCATGTCATGGAAAATTGCGACCATACATCGCTGGAAAGTAGCCGGCGCGTTACACAGCCCAAACGGCATACGCCGGTAGGCGAATGTACCGAAGGGACAGGTAAATGTGGTCTTCTCCTGGTCCTCAGGAGCGATAGGAATTTGAAAGTAACCCGAGAACCCATCCAGAAAACAATAATATAACTTCCCTGACAGACGCTCCAACATTTGATCAATGAATGGAAGCGGGAAGTGGTCCTTGCGGGTGGCGTCGTTGAGTTTGCGATAATCAATACAAACCCGCCATCCAGTGACCGTCCTGGTTGGAATGAGCTCATTCTTATCGTTTGTGACCACAGTCATGCCCCCCTTTTTGGCCACTACCTGCACAGGACTGACCCAAACAGAGTCGGAAATAGGATAGATCATACCAGCATCTACCAACTTAATCACTTCCTTTTTAACGACTTCTTGCATGTTCGGGTTCAGCCGCCTCTGGTGCTGCGCACACGGCTTGAACTGATCCTCCATAAGAATTTTATGTGTACAGAAGGAGGGATTTATACCTTTTATGTCCATGATTTTCCAAGCGATTGCTTTCTTATGAAGTTTCAACACATTAAGCAGTCTGCTCTTCTCTTCTCCCGCCAATCCAGATGAAATAATGACAGGCAAATGACGCTCCTCATCAAGAAATGCGTACTCCAGGTGCGGTGGGAGCTCTTTAAGCTCCAAGGTAGGAGGATCTTCTACTGAAGGCTTCGACTTCACTTCACTCTCGCGATCAATTTCTGTGAAACGATCCGGACTCTAGGGACTATCATCACCAATCTGATAGACTGGCTGCTCAAAATAGTGGCCCTCCTGCGTAATGCCATCTAAGTCCCCACACAACAGATGTGTCTCTGAATCTATCTCCTCGATCGTACCCTGGAAATGTGTGCTCACATAAGTGTCGACGATGTCAACATAATAGAGCGCGTCGTCCTGACTCTGAGGATGCTGCATAGAATGTTTAATGTCAAACGTCACATGCTCATCATCTACTCGAAGTGTGATCTGGCCCGCCGCCACGTCCACAATCGTCCGGGCGGTATTCAAAAATGGGCGTCCGAGTATCAGAGGCACTCTCGAGTCCTCATCCATGTCCAGGATAACAAAATCCACGGGAAATACAAACTTGTCAATCTTAACAAGCATATTCTCTACAAACCCGCGTGGATACTTGACAGAACGATCCGCAAGTCGAATACTCATCCTTGTAGGTGACGGCTCACCTAGATCCAACTTTGTAAAAACCTTATAGGGCATAAGGTTTATACTCGCTCCTAGATCTGCTAACGCATTACTGACAGATAGATCGCCAATGAGGCAAGGAAGCGTGAAACTGCCTGGATCTCCCATTTTTGTAGGCAGGCGATTCTGGAGAATAGCAGAGCAGCTTTCATTCATAACCACACAAGACATGTCCTCAAGTTTTTGCTTGTTTGAGAGGATGTCTTTCAGAAACTTCGCATACTTTGGCATCTGTGCCAAAGCTTCAACAAACGGTATGTTTATATGCAATTGTTTAAACATTTCGAGAAACTTACCGTTTTGTTCATCCATCTTCTGCTTCTTCAACCTTCCTGGGTAAGGCACTGGAGGCGTGTAACCTGTGACCGGCTCCTGGACTTGTGCTGTACTTGCTGGGCGTAGCCTGGCATGCACCTCATCCGGTGTGTCGGTCGGGACCGCTTCAGTGATCGGTGGTGAGTCCGATATGACGGGTCCGGTAGGTTTTCCACTCCTGGTCATCACCGCATTCACATCTCTGTGCGGGCCCGGGTTTGTCTCAGTATTGCCCGGGAGACCACCCTGGGGTCTCTTTGACATCATCTGTGCCAGCTGACCAACCTGATTCTCTATGTTCTGAATCGAGGCCTTGTGGCTCCTCATTTTTCCTTCATGAGAGAGAAAACGATCCTCGCTCTGCTGGTAGCGTTTTTCAGCTAACTGATTCGCGCTCGAGGAGCTAGTAAGAAGCTGGGACATCATCTCCTCCAGCTTAGAACTAGACTGAGGGGCCTGCTGCTGGGAACTACTCCCAGAGCCCTGATTCTGATGCGGGTATGAACGCTGTTGGTAGGATTGGTTGTACTGCTGGAACTGCTGACCCTGACCCTGCTGCTGCTGCGCTGGAGCGCGCGGAGTGAATCCCAAAGGATTTTGATTGCCTGTCTTCGCACGCCACCCAAAATTTGGGTGATTTCTCCAACCGGGATTATAGGTGTTACTGTAAGGGTTGTTCTGCGGCCAAACTTGGTTACTCACGAAATCTACCTCTTCGTGGCCCTCGTATCCGACTCCCTGAAAACATGCCCCAGGCTCGTGTGACACACCACACTGGTCACAACCCGAGCCCGCATGCGCAATCATCTGGGACCTGTCGAATCTCGATGCGAGAGCCGAGATTTGTGCAGTAATAGCCGTATAGTCGTCGACAGCATGCACTCCTGCGCGGGATCCTGATGATGATGATGTAGCCCGACTTCTATCTCCTTCGCGGCGAGAGCTAGACTTCAACGCAGCCTTTTCACTGATATCGTAAGCCTCATTGGGCGTCTTTGTCCCCAAATCGCCTCCTGAATTCATATCTAATCGCTCCTGCGTATTGTAGCTAAGCCCCTGATAGAATGTCAAGACTAACTGTCTCTTGGTGAACCCATGATGTGGAACATCAAGTAACAGATCATTGAATCTCTCCCACGCTGCATGCAACGACTCCCCTTCATCCTGACGAAAGGTCACCACTCGGTTCCTTAACTTGGTTGTCTTCTCGGGTGGAAAGTACTTCTTCATAAATAGCTCCGCCAACCCATTCCAGGTCCTGATGGACCCAGCTGGCAGTGACATAAGCCACGCTCTGGCTTTGTCACGCAGTGAGAAAGGAAACAACCTCAACCGAACGGCGTCCTCCGAAACATCCCTCATTTTAAACGTGGAACAAACTTCGAGAAAAGCCGCAATATGTCGTCCGGGATCCTCATGTTCGCGTCCGTCGAACTGCACCGAATTCTGCACCATATTAATTATACTAGATTTAATTTCAAAATTAGGTGCATCTATAGTAGGTCTAAGGATACTCGGCTCCAGGCCTGACGCTCCAGGCTGATTAGACTCATTCAATGGTCGCTCGTCGTCTGCCATGATTATGTTTCCTCCTGAGCCCTCGGCTTCAGTAGGTACCACCGAATCCGGCCCACCACTGGCGAGCAGTAGCCCAACCGCACGCCCTTTTGCGCGAAGACGCCTCCGAAGATCACGTTCGGGTTCGTCTGACGGTTCAACAAGTTCTGGAGCGGGGGTCGAGAACATCAACCTGCGAACGAAAATTTGACACGGTGAATATTTTATTAATTAAATAATGTTGTTGTTTTTTTCTCAGCTGAATAGAAGCAGAAAGTTATTATAAATGGGCTGAAAATTTTATAAAAATCCGAAAAATGGCCCGAAATTTTATAAAAATTCAACACAATAAATAAATGAATCGACTAATACAAAAATGGCTTTAGGGTGCCGAAAACCCAAAGAATAAGTGAATAAATAAATCCGGATCAAATAAATAAATGAAACAAAAATAACGCAAAAATGAATAAATCGAATAAAACAAGAAATATTAACAAATAAATAAACAAATAAATAATCAAGAAATTATACACAAATATTAACAAGTATATACACCGATAACCAAATGACCCGGGTCGTTCCTAAAACTCGCCATTTCCCCGGCAACGACGCCAAAAACTTGACGTGTGCGTATATATACATAATTTTGCAATGAATTACACACGATTGGGTTTTAAATTTATAAAAGTGATTATTTTACTTTTACATCAAAACACACACGAAAGAGGCAAGTGTACCCCGTCATATATGTAATAAAGTATCGGTAAGAACCAAGTATCGATCCAAGGAAATGGGCGGAGAAATAATACTAGACCTTTGTCACTAAACTACCGGTAAAAACATAGGTTTGTTGATTTTAAACTAAACTAAAGTAAGCATAACCAAATACATAATAAAAACATAATAGATAGTAGATAAAAAGCCTTGCTAAATACACAACCACAGCATGTCAACTAAGTCAGTTTTGGCACTAGAAGCATTCGGTCAATATTCCAATTTAAGACAATTAGTATCCCTTTCGGGAATCCTAACATGACAATCATTCGAAAAGTTAAAACGATAAACACACTTTAACCACCTAAAATTGTTCTTTAACGTGCAATTGATAAATGTCTATGAAAATCTCTTAAAAATAAGTTAGTCAGCCGTTAGGATTATTCTAACCTCACTTAAACAAGGAAAGCGACACCGATAAACACAATGCAACCACCGAGACAAGCATAAACTAGATTAAATCACAACCGAGTTCATTTTACAAATCTTGCACAATAATTCACTGAGATAGCAATTTTGGCCTAAACTACTAACTAAGCTAACAAATCATGGCAAGAATTTATAACGACACCATCTAACCCCTTTAGGTCCTTACGTGACGACAAGCTCTCTTGATTAACAATAATTACATTTTATTAAATCACTAACCATTTCTAGTATCATGATGCATACATTTAAACCAAGTTAAACTAGTTAACCAAATTCAAAGTTTACTAATACAAGATTAATTAAGCTTCATTTTTCAACTATCTTAACTAACCAAGCACCAATCATCCAACATAATTACTTATAATCAAGAATTCAATATCAATAACAAGGTTGCAAACTAATCATCAAAGATAATCATAGAAAATACTTCAAGTGTCATTACAAACAAAGTTTAACACACTAATGGCAGTAATCTAGCAAGGGATTGTTTGTGTTTTTGCCCAAAGGCTACAATAATACATAAACAATAATCTAAGTACTTGAAAGATTAACAAAAACATGGAAAGATTAGAAAATCAAACCATAAACAAGTACTAGACTAAGGATCCGGGTAGTAATCGAGCTAAACGAGACAATGTGGCTTGAATCCGGGTGAAAGCTAATGCCTCCGGAGCCTGAAAATCGCCTGAGAAGCTCTCCAAAAATCCAGAAAATCGAACAGAAAGTTTATGCTGTGTTTTTATACTTTTTGCTGTTGCACGGTCGTTCTCCATATGGAACGACCGTTCACTTTATTCAATTATTGGGGATGGGTCACCATACCGCATACGTCATCAGATCGTTGACCAGATTCGAAATGGCACGATCGTTCTTTGTGTGGAACGGTCGTTCAGTTCCGGGTTACATGTTGCACGCCCAGTCGCACCGATCGTTCATCACCGAGACTCTGCTGATTCACCGGAGACGCACGGTCGTTCCTCAGGTTGAACGCCCGTTCTTCACCTAGTCGCTTGTTTTCCTGGAACGACCAGTCGCACCTCTCGTTCATTGCCGAGATGATCAAGTTTGTCGGAGATGCACGACCGTGCCACAGGTGGAACGGTCGTTCCACAGGCCCAGTTCAGAATCCTTAACAGAGTGTCTGCAGCTTCGTCGTTTTGTCCGGAAAGTCCTCGTTTTTGCTATCATCTTGTCTGGAATGCAGTTTTAGGCCTGTAAACATAAATGTAGATAAATAAGTATCCGAATGACGGTTTTACGGCCAAAAACGCATAAAATAGGGGTAAAACGGGGGACTAAAATATGTGTAAATTAACGAATATCAGTGTAACAACCCTTGCCAAAATTGTTATTTCTTATTTTGATAATGCACATTAGGAAACCCTAATTGAGACCCCCAAGTAGTATGGCGCGACCCATAATTTTAAAAACAACCAAAACTAGGATCAGGGCCCCCTAAAACTCAAGGGGGGGTATCCCCTAATTGATAATTATCCCTAAAAACGAAGATAAAACGTAAAAATTTTATCAAATTGACTCATCAAGGCTAAGCAGGACACCAGGCACCCCTAGCCTAGGTGGGTCGCTGTCACGACACGCGCCAGGGTCTAGGGGACCTGGCGCGACACGCGGGGGAGGACAAAATCCAGTATATATATCAGGGGTTTGGCACTTGCATGGAGAACTTGTTACGATGAAAAATTTAGTTACGAACGTTGAGTTATACGCTGTTTCGTTCAAAAACACACACAGTCCCGAACCTTTGCTACGATAACAGGGTAATAACTCAATCACTGATACGATACAATGTCCGATCGATTAAACCCGATCCGATGGATGTTTAAGTGCTGCCTGAATACAGGCTATACTTTGTCATTCGTCGTGAGGGTTTCGATCTTGTGAAATTATTGTAAATGTTGAATTAAGTTACTGACCTAGTTTCGTTTGCATTGTTATTTTAACTAGGTTACCAGGCTTAATCAGTAGGCAGACTATGTCCAGTTAAACTTGCAATGTGAGTCATTCTCTTTTTATCAAATCGCTTTACAAAACCTTAAATGTTTTCCAGTTATACTTTGCAGTGATTAAGTCTTTGCTAATCTTAAGTTACTGGCAGTAAGTGGGGTATTGTGCACATTACTGTTGTTTTATCACTTTAGGTGGGCGAGCCTAATTAGTGATATACGTCACTTTTGGGTGACAGGACCCAATAGTGATATGACCACAGTCATAGATCCGGTCGAGTGACAATTGAACCAGCTAATTATAAGATAGGGGCAAATGTGAAAACTCTTAATGCCGTAATTTATAACCATGTGTTGTTTGTACAAATTGAATGACTCGCCAGTATTTCCTCGCTGATAAATTCTTTTTAAACATGTTTCGGGTGATTTACTGTGAACAAGGAAAAGTGCCGTTTAGCACTCCAGCTTGAATGAAGTGGCTCAGTAAATAAATAAACATGTTTTTGTAATTAAGGAATTTCCCAGTGAAATTCATTTATTGTAAATTACGGGGTTTGTCACGAAACATGAAATAAAATAAATGGGTGTTTTCAGTTTAAACGATCCTGTTAAAATTTCCGCTGCCAAATTACACACCAATACCACGGGTTTCTGTCCCCCGGCTGCCGGACCGGGAAACTGGGTCGGGGGCCGTGACATGCGCATTGGGCGGTCAGCTGACCGCTGCTGTCAGTGCGTGGGCATACCACTTGCTGGTTTGGTCACGGAAGTCAAAGTGACAGTTCCACTTGTAAAACAATAAGATGCGGTTTTGCACCGCATCGCTATGTGCGGTAATCTGAGCACAAACCAAACATTTCTATTGCTGCTCTGCGCGCGCCCGTGTAGGACTGCAACCTGGAAATGTGTTTGACGAAAAGTGAATGTAGTAAGCTACTATCATTCTTGGTAGTAATTACTGCAACCCTTGTATGTTGACGAAAACAGCCATTTTTATATACAAGGTAAGTCTTCTCATCTTTCCCCGAGAGGGAAAGCAAACCGGGTTTGTGCGTGCCCGAGCAAACGGAGGTAAATCCTGTCTGTAGGGGCTATGAGCCGGGTGATGGTCACTCGCGCCCAAGCGTGATACGAGATTTGGGACCTTACCCCTTCAAATACCATAAGCAATGATGGCAACATTAAACCTCTTAGGAATTAGGATTAGAGTTAAATGTAATTTTAGTCCCTATGGTTTGGGTCGTTTTGCTGGTTTAGTCCTAAGGCTTCATTTTTGGTATGTAGATCCAAAAATGTTTCACCATTCCCATTTTAGTCCACATGATTAAATTCATCCATTTTTTCTGTTAACGAAAAGGGCAATTCGGTCATTTTATATGTAATTCTGTTAACTAGAAGGGCAATTCGACTATATAAAATGACCGAATTGCCCTTCTCGTTAACATAAAACATGGATGGAGTTAACCCAGTGGACTAAAATGGCAACGGTGAAACCTTTTTGGACCCACAGACATGAACTAAAATAGCATTTAACTAAAATAGCATTTAACTCTTAGGACTAAACTGTCAAAATGACCCAAACCACATGAACTAAAATAGCATTTAACTCTTAGGATTATTAAAAAATATCAAACCATGTCACGAGGAGTTGCTAAAAAAAAAGATAGGACATTTAAGAGTCAAACCCATCATCATTTGTTAGAACACAAGGGATTTCCCACTATAAAATATTATGGGGTCTAACTAATTATTTTTATAAAGTGCGTATAAAATTTAATAAACTGGTTCTACTAAATATTTCAAAAACATTTGGGTCGGAGGAACTAACCCACTCCAAGTGGGTCTGCCAGGTAAAAGGTGGTCCGACATTGTATATTCCTTTCTCAGATAAAAATAAAAGACGTGATATGATTATAAAGTTTGCTTAATATATTATACTCTAAAGTATGGTCTAAAGGGTCATGCTCTACCACTCAAACATGATTTAGGATTAGTCTAAAGGGTCAAGCTAAGGCGCCGCTCACTAAAATCTATCATGCACCATACCGTTATTAATTATACTAATAAATTATATCAACAACTTTTTTTTAATTTAGCTTTAAGATTTTTTAAACATTATACCACATGATTAGATTTGGACCAATATTTTCTTTTTTAATCTGCTTAATAATAAAATATATCAATAATCTTTTTTAATTATATCAATAATTTTTTTTTAATTTGCTTCTAACTTCTTTCTAGATGCAACTCCTTTCAAGTATACTTAAAATTATGTCAACTTATAAAATTAACTACTCTAAAAACCCCGCGTTGCGGGGTATATAACCATGTTTAGTAGTACGCAAAGCAAAAGGCAACCAAAACTGGGAAAATCTTAAAGCAAAACGTGAATTTATACTGTCACGTGACATAAAACGCATGTAAAGAAAAACACGAACTTATACGACACCACAGTGTAAACCGTAGCTGGTGTAAAATATAGACAAACTCAAATTTATACCGGTGGGTCATAGAAATAGTTCTTAAAGTAATAAATACCACTTATTTATTGAACTAACATAATCATTTTTTTAAATATATAAGTTATTTGATATTTAATATTTAGAAAACACTACCAAATATCATTACCAATGTTTTCAAAACAGGAGCGGTAATCAATCCAGTGTATTGTTGATTCACTGGGTGAGTCTGTCAATTTGATAATTATGAAAGATAAAAATAAAGAAAGTGTAATATATATTTGATAATAGCTTTTGCATGTTTAAACCAAATTTAGATCACAAGGGGGAACCGAACTCCATAAAACCACAAAAGGCCACACTAACCCTAAATGATAAGTAAGAATGGTAGTTTTGTAATTAGGTTGAAAATTGAGGTTGTACTGTTCTTAACATCCTACTCAAATTGTTTATATAAATTAATTAATTTGCTCAAGGGGCCAAAAATGGAATATATATGACGTAATCATGTCGACGTCATTCCTCCACTGATATTCTTGGAAATTTCTGAGAAAAAAATGAGCTATTTCTGCTTTACACACATGTGTAATGTGTTTATATGTATATATCTATTTAAACATTTGTCAAATAATATGGAATTCTCAACTTGGATTCAGTTGTAATAGTTTATATATTAATATGTGGGATCAAGAACTATATATTAACCACTCATAATTTTCAAGCAACAAATAAATAAACACTTCCATCTGTTTGCTTTGCTTGCTTACCTTCATCTAAAATGGACGAAACTTCAACAACCAACATGAGGAAAACAATGATAGGTGAGCTCATTAGAGGTAGAGATTGTACATCAAAGCTTCTAAATCAACTTAACCGAAGAATTGTTGATGGTGGGCCGGAATCAACTGAAGATCTGGTGATGAAAATAATAAGATCTTTCTCTAACAGCCTTTCGACGTTTAGTTCTCCAGCGACTACTGCCTATGTGGGATCGGCTTGTATAGATGAAGAGACATGGAAATCAGGTCAAAGGGAGAAGAAACCCGCGCTCACAATGGTGAAGGACCGCAGAGGATGTTACAAGCGGTAAGAAGTAATTAAATAGGTGCTTGGATTGTATGCACAAATTAGTACTAGCCTTGCATGTTATGTTTACACTAATGTACATGTAATGTTGCATTTGGGTAACTTTTTTACGAAATTGCAGAAAGACCGAAGATTCAAGGGTTGAGATTGCAAAAACATATGAAGATGGATATGTATGGAGGAAATACGGACAGAAAGAGATCCTCCATGCAAAATTTCCAAGGTGACACTCATTGTTAATTTGTTATATAGGTCACTCTCATTGTTACAAAATATATTGGTGGGGTGGTCACTTTAATCCTATAAATCAGTTTGTGTCAAAATGAGTATAGAGAGTGGTGGGCCTAGAAACATTTTTTATGAGATGGAAATTTTTAGGTGTGTTGTCTATGCTAAATATATAAAAAAAAAATCGGGTTGAATCAAGTCACGTCGGGTCACATAGAAAAAGGGGGCACTCGAGTCACGTATAACACTATATATTTTTCTTCAAGAGGGCGGCCACAACCCACCCTTGGCGTTGGGTCCGCCAATGAGTATACACCCCCGAGTCGAATTACACCTTAAACATGAGTGCATTTCAAAAGATATAAGCATTACCACTCAAACAAAAATGATATGTTAGAGGAATATTTTCTTATACAGATATATATAAATAACTAATAATCATTTAGTTTAATAATTTTGTTTTCTTATAAGATTTCATTATGTACAGGTGCTATTATAGATGTACACATAAAGATGAGGGATGCAAAGCATTGAGACAAGTCCAACAACTAGAAGAACATGGATCAGAAAAGTATCGTATCACATATATCGGGTCTCACACGTGTCCAAACATGAACAAAAACACACAAATGTTCTTAGCCCCAGAGGATCATAGTTCCTTTCTTATTAATTTTGAGGACTCCGGAATTAAACATACACCAAGTAGCTTCTCAAATATCACAAATGGCCATACCATGCGCTCATTTAAACAACAAGATGATTCAAAAGCCCAAAGCAGTTATTATCTTGCCTCTAGTAGTCAAGGCACACCATCTAATTTTGGCTCGGAGGACATGATTACTGATTTGGAATTATCCTATGATGATATTTTCAAAGATGATGACTTATGTGCCGAACGCGGTAACTGTCTTGCCTTTAGTAGTCAAGGCGCGTCATCGAACTACGTGTGGGAGGACATGATTACCGATTTGGGGCTATCTTATGATGATATTTTCTAATATGATGATTACACAGAAGACTTTAAATTTTATTAGTTAGTGTGTTCTATGTAGATTGCATGCTAACGTAATTTTGTTTGAATAAGTAAATTCAGTCACTATAGTTTAAGGCATTAAATCTATATTACATGGTTGGGTACTATAGTTTAAGGCATTAAATCTACGTTACATGGTCGGGTAGATCACAAAGTATGTATTGATCATAGTTCGGGCTTACTTAATAGATTTGTTGATTCATTGATGAATGTAATTTGTAGTATAGTGCAATTAAATGCAGATTTTTAAACCTTGATGAATGTAACTTGTAGTATAGTGCAATTGAATGCAGATATTTAAACTTTATCATTAGACCTGGCAACAAACTCATCCATTCCATTTTGGGTTGATATGGTTATTTTAAATTTTAAGATGTTTTAAGATGGGCCAAACAAAATTGGTCACTAAGTTAGGACGGGTTATGAAGTGGTTGATAAAAAAAAAGTAGGTCAGCATGAGTATGAGATAAAATCACTAAACTAATTACAAGTAGATATCTCTTCACAACTGTGACTTCACCAATCGCTACCGTAGTACTCTCCCGTCGTTCTTTGTTTAATAATAATGAAAAAAATTAAAATAATTAAATAATTAAAAATAATAAAAAAAATCTAAAAAATCAAAAAATTGTAAAAAAATAAAAAAAATCTAAAAAATAAAAAAAAACTATAAATAAAAAATCTAAAAATTCATTAAAATCTAAAAAACCAAAAAAAAACCAAAAATATTAAAAAATTCTAAAAAATTAAAATATTAAAAAATACTAAAAATTCTAAAAAAATAAAAAAAAATACAAAAACACAAAAAAAAATTGTAAAAATTTCAAAAAAAAAAATTGAAAAAATAAAAAAATATATAAAAAATTGAAAAAAATTAAAACCAAAATAGATAAAAAATCTAAAATTCTAAAAAATAAAAAAAAATTGTAAAAAATTTAAAGAAAATATAAGAATGATTAATTTTTAATTTTAAAATTTTAAAAAATTCTTAAAATAAAAAATAATTAAAAAATTAAAAAATCAAAAAGATAAAAAAATCTAAAAATTCAAAATAATTCCAAAAAAAAATAAAAAAATTCCATACCACTAATTCTAAAAATCGTAGTTGGCTTTATTGTTTTATATTTTTTTATCTTTTTGGATGTTTATATATATATATATATATATATATATATATATTTGAAATTATGACAATTTTTTTGATTTTTTGTAACACCCCACTTTTATGTCTTGAGGATTAATATATTATAAATGTTAAATATATATGATTTGTGAAATAAATAACCCTTTATACGTTTTATTATTCCAAGTTGTGTTGCTTGGCTTAAATTTTGAGATTAATGATCCATTTTATATGAATTTAAAAAGGGATTTGACAATTAACATGAAGTTGGGGTTAAGAGTTTAAAACGATTAAGACTTGTGGGGTGAAAAGTGCAAAACTGATGAAAGTTTCTTAATGACTTGTGTGTGTGAAATATATTAAAGTGGGTGGAAGTGTTGACTCAAGAACAGAACAATCTGGAGTTTTCATGGGTTCGAGGAGGGATGCACAATCAGTATTGATAACCCACGAAATTTAGCAAATCATGAGCAAAAGTTCAAGAATTGAAGGTTAATCTTTCATCTTCAAGCCTAGGAGAAGAGCTGGTAAGTAAATTCTTAACCTAGGGTTTTTGATTCTTAGGTATATGCATGTAGTTAAATGTATGTTTCGCGAACTGAACATTTTTGGTGATGGGTTACAAAATGATTTGTATTACTAGAAGTCAACTTATAGACTCAAAGAAATCCATTGTTGAAGCTTGAACCATATGGGAATGAATGGGATTTTATGTGTTATAGATGGATTAATCTTCTAAACTGAAACTGATGGATGAATGTTAGTATAAATAATTTCAAAGTACTAAATATGTTGTAGCTAAATCATTCAGGATGACTAAATATGTATTGGGTGACAATAAAGCAAATCGTAAGGTTTAAAGTTCAATATGCACACATGCACACCGAATGTTTGATGAAATGCCCCTTAAAATAGATCTGACACAGTTGATAAAAAATGAACTTTTGATGTTAAATAAAGTTAAATCCATTACAAAAGGATGAGTTGTCTAGCGCCTCTTTGCTAAGAAGCTGGTAGTTTTTGGTTTTAATAAATAAAGTTCCTCTTGCTAGCCCAAAAAAGAGGTGACGACGGGCCAGTGGGTAGGCCCACTTTACCCACTCTGGACTATCTCTAGGAAGCCCAATTATATAAAAAAGCCCATCAGAAGAGGTCACCTTACCCACTAAGTTTCCTTCTATTTTGTTATGAGCGGGAAAACAGCTCAGTGAAAGTACAGGCCTCATTTAATGAGCGATAAGAATGGGATCTCGCCTGAAAATACTGTACTTCTCCGGCCGAAGCATTAATTGAGGAGAACATCTCGCCGCTGGGGGTCAGACACGTGTCTGCACCTCCCGATAACCCCTAGAAGCCGTCGGATCATATGAAGGGAAAATATCTAGCAAGATAAGGCCTAGCTGTTATATAAGAGCAAGAGGAAAAGGAACAAAGGCAGGTATTATCATCTACCGGTTTTCTCTCATTTACTACATCTCCATTTACTCTTCCCACATTAACTCCCGACCAACATTCCCTTACATTTACTACACACACACATTAATAAGATTCACACCAAAGAGGAAATCTCCCGGTGATCATACTCATCGGAAGAAGCTTCTCTCATTTCCGGCAAGTTTACTTACTCTCACGCCGGAGCTTGGTCACGGATCCCCCTCCCGGGGTCCCCCGTGACGAGGCTAACGGTTTATTCTTTTGTAGCCAGCAGGGATAAGAGCTCTTGGCGTCACCGAAGATCCAGCCAACGTCATCCGTGGGTTGGGTATTCGACATTGGCGCCATCCGTGGGACATCAGCCTGCCCGGTGTTCCCACATCAGAACTCGACGTCTAGAGAACAGTTTATCCCATCAGAAACGACATGGCAACCCCACACAGCTCACGTGTCACCCAAACGGCACAAAATGATCCGGATAGAGTTATGATAGAGGACATTACCCATGAAGACGGTAACGAGAATCTGGTGGAAAACCCAGAAAAAGCAGAGCATATCACTCCTGACTTTGTGGCCATGCATAGGGAGAAGTTAACAAAGCACCTTGAAGATTTGAAGAGACAAGAAAAACTCGACAGCCTCAGGGTCAGGCTTTCTTTTGACACACCCTCCAACCAGGAAGGAACGAACCTTCAAAACAAGAACAACAACAATGACCAGCTAGAAACGTTCATGACTGCCCTGAGACAAATGTCATCAGAAGAAAGGGAGGATCTTATTACAGGGCAGAAGCCCAAGGAGAAAGGAAAGGAGAAAGACAACCTTGGTGACTGTGGCTTAGACCAGCCATATCTACCCCGAGACTTAGCCGAGGTCTCGAAGTTCACACGGAGGATCGCAGAAGCACCAATGCCTCCCAAGACAAAGTTACCCCCAGGCTTTGACCGTTATGACGGGACGAGGGACCCCGAAGATCACCTGCATGCCTTCCGGGGAGCGGGACAACTGGGACGATGGCCCATGCCAGTATGGTGCCACATGTTTGTACAAACCCTGACGGAGGGAGCCCGACTTTGGTTCGACAGCCTTCCCCCGGGGAGTATAGATAGTTATGAAGAGCTAAGCGAGAAGTTCCTCAGGAACTTTGGCCAACAACGGAAGGTAATTAAAAACCCAAATGAGATCCTTCATATCAGACAAAGGGACAACGAGCGAATTGATCAGTACATGGAGAGGTTTGTCAAGGAGAGCATGAATATCAAAGACGTTCCGGAGGTCATGAAGATTAGCAGCTTCATAAACGGGTTAAAACATGCCCAACTGTGCGAGAAACTGGGGGAAGAGTTCCCCCACTCATTTGACAGCCTCATGGACAGGGTCAGGGCCTTTGTCAGAGGGAAAGATACGGTCAGCAAAGCCAAGGAAACAGACGCTGCACCCCGGAGGATCGCCCCAGTCACAAAGCCTCTTGACAAAGGTACACCCAATTCCTGAAAACCTGATTTGATAGAATGATGCATGATAGAGTGAGACCCCCGTACTCCCCATACAAACCCCGAGGGAGGGGTCCCCTTTGTATTCTGATAATTTCACCCCCCTCATCAAAACACCAAGTGAGATACTAGCCACCGAAAGGGTAAAGAACTCCTTCCCAAGACCACCACCCATAAAGCCTGGGCCAAAGGCACAACCAAACGAATATTGTGAGTTTCACAAAGGCTTCGGGCATAGAACCGATGATTGTATGTACCTCAAAAGAGAAATAGAGGCTGCGGTGAAAACGGGGAGACTGGCCCATTTGGTCAAGGAAATCAAGGAGGGGGGAGGGGATCGCAGAGGGAAAGATGCACGGGAGCCGGGGAGGGCAGACGTTGATATGATTAGAAGGAGAAATGAGTTTGATACCACCCGAAGTGTTAAGGCCAGAATCCTAGGCTCCCCGAACTGCATGAAAGCTCCCATCCTTATGCCATACTTAGAAGAAAGTGAGGTACAGCGACTCCCGCTGAACATCTCAGCTGTGATAGCTGGACACAAGGTGTCTAGGATACATGTGGACGGAGGGTCAGGCGTTGAGGTAATATACGAGCACTGCTTTCTTAGGTTCGACAGGGACATAAGGGACAGGTTGGAGGAAGATTCGATCCCATTGGTAGGATTCAACAACAGTGTATCACATCCCCTGGGAAAGATCAGGCTCCCATTCACAGTTGGCGTAGGGGACCGGGTTCGGACAGTAGATCTGACCTTCACAGTAGTCAGGGCACCCTCCAAGTACAATGCAATCTTGGGAAGACCCGGAATTGGAGATCTGCAGGCACAGGCCTCCACCCCTCATGGAGCTTTGGTATTTCAAACACCAAAAGGTCTCGCATGGGTTAAGTCCGCCTACGAAGTTGTTTCTTCCGTGTCTAAAGGGGAAGAACCAGAAAAATCCCAGGGAAAGAAGGTGGAAGAGTGGGTCCTCTGTGATAGGTTCCCAGAACAGACAGTCAAGGTGGGGAGTCACTTAAGTGACAAATGCAAGAGTGCACTGAAGGAGTTGCTCCTCCATAACATAGATGTGTTTTCATTTCAACATGGAGACATGACGGGGGTCCCAAGGAGCCTAACAGAGCACCGGCTTAACACCTTTACATGGGCAAAACCAGTGAAACAAAAGAAGCGGAGTATGGGACCTAATAAAAGAAGGGCTGCTTGTGAAGAAACTCGGAAACTACTCAGAGGGGGGATAGTCAGGGAAGTCAAATACCCATCCTGGGTTGCCAACCCAGTCATGGTTCAGAAAAAAGACGGAGGATGGAGGATGTGCATCGATTTCCAAGACCTAAACAAAGCATGTCCCAAGGATTGTTATCCTCTTCCGGAGATAGACACACAGGTGGACTCTTTGTCCCAATACCCCCTGAAATGTTTCTTGGACGCCTACAAGGGATACCACCAAATCCAGATGTCAATAGAAGACGAGGAAAAAACTGCCTTCATCACAGACGAAGGGACATTCTGCTACACCAAGATGCCCTTCGGCCTCAAGAATGCCGAGGCCACATATCAGAGGTTCATGAACACCCTGTTCAGGGAGCAACGAGGAAGGAACTTGGAGGTATACGTTGATGATATCGTCATCAAAAGCCTAACGGAGACGGCCATGATAGACGATATAGCCGAAACTCTCCACACTATGCAGGATGTGAACATGAAGTTAAACCCTGGGAAGTGTTGTTTTGGAGTAGAGGAAGGGAATTTCCTGGGAGTAGTGGTCACCAAGGGCGGGATCAAGGCAAATCCGGAGAAAACTCAGGCGGTGGCTGAGATGCGATCCCCCAGGTCCCTGAAGGACATCCAGCAACTAAACGGGAGGCTGATAGCATTAAACCGTTTTTTATCAAAGGTGGCTGACAAGACCCTTCCCTTTATGAAAGTATTGAAAGACTGCCTTCAAACAAACAAGTTTAAATGGACAACGGAGGCCGAGGCAGCCTTTCAAGAAATGAAAGCATACATCTGTAAGCTCCCGATGCTGGCCACCCCAGTACCCGGGGACCCATTGCTCCTGTATCTGTCCGCCTCAAAAACGACCATAAGTGCGGTCATGATGGTAGAGCGGGAAGGGAAACAGATCCCCATATATTTTATCAGTAGAACGCTTAAAGGGCCTGAAGAACGATACATGCCCCTGGAGAAGCTCACACTAGCCCTTGTCTTCGCGTCCCGAAGACTCAGGAGATATTTCCACGAGCACAAGATCACCTTAATGACCGATCAACCCCTTCAGAAGGTACTCAGGAGGCCAGAATTGTCCGGACGATTAGCCAAATGGGCTGTGGAGTTAGGGGAACATTCTCTGGAATTTAAGCCCAGGACAGCCATGAAGGGACAGATACTGGCCGACTTCTTAGCAGAAGTCCCTGAGGATGAAGAGAAGGAACTGTTAAAATGGGAGGCCTTAGAAAAAGAAGAAAGGGAGAAGGAAGATGAAGCGGTATGGAAGTTGCTCACCGATGGAGCATCCAGTGAAGAGGGAAATGGAACTGGAATCACGTTGATAAGTCCCGAGGGGGTCGAGCTAACATATGTTGTAAGGCTGGATTTCGAGAACACCAACAATACCGCAGAATATGAGGCCCTCCTAGCAGGGATGAGGCTGGCACAAAAAATGAAAGCAAAACACGTAGAAGCCAGCACTGATTCACATCTAGTAGTAAAACAGTACCAAGGAGAATATGAAGCTAAGGATAACACCATGGCTAGATACGTGGAGAAAGTTAAGGAGACGGCTAAGGCATTCAAAACCTTCAAACTAGAATACATCCCTCGTGGAAGGAACAGGAAATCTGATGCACTTAGCAAATTAGCCTCGGTAGCATTCGACCATCTCGCAAAAGAAGTTAAAGTGGAGGTCCTAACATCCTCCTCCCTTGACACAGCAGAGGTCGCCATGGTCGAAGGTCCCCAAGAAACATGGATGACCCCGATAGTCAAATTTCTCCGGGATGGAACCCTACCCGAGGGGGAGTGGGCCGCCCGAAAGATAAGGGTCAAGGCCCTACAATATGAACTGATCAAAGGGGAGCTATACCGGAGGTCATATCTGGGCCCGTCCCTGAAGTGCGTTGATATGGAAGAGGCCGAATATGTGGTTAGGGGGATGCATGAGGGGATTTGCGGAATGCACTCGGGACCAAGAACGATAGTGAGAAAGGCGATGAATGCAGGGTTTTACTGGCCGCGGATGTACGAGATGGCATCTGAGGAAATCAAGAAGTGTGACAACTGCCAAGTGCATGCACCGATGACCCACCGGCACAAACACCCCATGGTACCAGTTTCGACGTCATGGCCGTTCCAGAAATGGGCCATCGACATAATTGGACCTTTCCCCGAGGGTCCGGGGGGGTCAAATACGTGGTGGTAGCCGTTGACTATTTCACTAAATGGATTGAAGCGAAGCCCTTGGCGAAAATTACTGGGGACCAAATGATAAGGTTCGTACTAGATAACGTCATATGCAGGTATGGGGTTCCAAGGGAGTTAGTGAGTGACAACGGGGTCCAGTTTGCTGGAAAACCCTTCAAACCATGGTGCGAACAGATGCGGATCCAGCAAGTGTTTACTTCCGTTACCTACGCCCAGAGCAACGGGTTAGTGGAGAGAGCTAACCAAAGCGTCATCAAGGGAATGAAGGGTAGGCTTGGGAGGAAACAGAAAGGCTGGCTGGAAGAGCTCCCATTTGTGTTGTGGGCCTACAGAACCACCCCCAAAAGTTGCAACGGGGAAACTCCGTTCAGCCTTACATACGGAATGGAGGCTGTCATCCCTGCTGAGATCGGATCCCCAACCGCCCGGATGAAGCTTCGGGATGAGGAGAATGAGCAGGATCTCAGGATGAACCTAAACTTGTTGGAGGAAAGAAGGGAAATAGCAGCAGTTAAGGAGGCCCAATACAAAAAACTCCTGGGAAGTTACTACAATGCCAGAATGAAGAAGCTCAACATCGTCCCAGGGGACCTAGTCCTTAGGGCCAACGAGGCTAGTCTGCAAGAAAACACCGGGAAGCTAGGCCCCAACTGGGAAGGACCCTACAGAGTCACGTGGGCGAATGGCAAGGGGACTTGCAAGTTGGAAACACTAGAAGGTAAGGAGGTTCCCAGGACCTGGAACCTCATGCAGCTAAGGAAGTATTACATGTAAGGGGTGTACCCCCAAGGAAAACGGCCAAGAGCCACTTTTGTAATAGATAACTATATGTACGGGGGCCCTCCCCCAAAAGGATGAACCTTTTGTAAACAATCTATGACGGGAGGTATAAGCCCCCAAAGATTAAATGAAAGACGGACGAAAGCGTCCCATTTTGAGAAAACAATGGACACTTGCACCTGGGCAGACGTGCCTTGGGACACCATTAAATCTAAAACTAGAACAACCAAACACACGTGTATGAGGCATTCAAAACATGTCCAAAAGCCCGGCCGTGGGGCTAATAAAGGTCTAGCTAACCTAAAACGGACAAAACAAGTTAAAAACACAACACCGCGTTATAAACTTGTCCACCGATTGGCCTCGAACAGACAATCACAGTTTAACAAAACAAACAAACAAAAGACAAAAAACAAATAATGCAAACACACCCACACGTACAAAACTACGAAAGGGAATTTGCTTTATTTACTACAAAATACATGTACAAAGAAAAACCCTAACAACTTGGGCAAGAATTAGCAATGTACAAAATTGCAAACACAGCAAGGTAAAACAAAAACATAGCTCCTCGCTAAAACAGCCCAAAAGTCCCCAGGAAATCGCCAAACTAGCCTCCGGGAAGAACCCCTGCAAAGACAAAACAGGCAAAAAACAGGCTACAAAACAAAAAGGCAATACATAGCTATGAGCCATATGGTTAAAAGTCAAAGTGGTCCCCAACACAAAAGACCACCTGCGACAGTAGGACAAAACACACAAGTATCCCAAAGTAAGTTAAAGTTATTACAACCATATCGAAAATGTATCAAATGTTCGGAATTCATTGGGGATCACCCCCGGAAGGAGATGGCAGAGACGAAGGACCAGCAGAGGAGAACAGGGCCTTTAGTTCATCAATAGAAATCAAGGGATGTTCCAGGATTTTCTCAAGAATGGCTGGGGTCTTATGCCCAAACTCTTCATTCAGCTTGGACAGCTTCTTCTTAGCCTTGGAGTCATACAGAGGAGTCTCCTTCCTATCCAAGCCTTGAGCGGAGTATTTGTAACCATCCTTCAATCCCGACTGGTACCCAACACCCCTATAGGCCCTGTACACCTCCTCCAAACCGCTCTTAAAGTCCTCTGACTGAGCAACAGCAGCAAGGAAAGCCCCAAAACCTTCAGTAATTAGCCAATGCTTCTCTCCCGCCAGTCGTTGATTATCATCAGAAGTTACTCCATAGTCCGCGTATATGGTGTTGAGCTGCTCCTGGGAAACGGAGCCAACTTCCTTCAAGTGCCTCAGCTCAGCAGCAAGCTCCTCCTTCTCCTCAATCAACGATGCCATCTCCCGCTCCCAAACCCGTTCCTTCCTCTCAAGCATAGCCCCAGCTCCCTAAGTAAAGAATCAGTGAGTATGTATGTATAAAAAAGGGGGGGAGAGGACTATGCACCTTTTCCTCCTGTAATCTCCTCTCAGCATCAACCACCCGGCTCCTAAGCCCAGCAACAACCGACTGGGAAGCCTTAAGCTCAGCCTTAAGCCCTTCGTTCGCCTTCCTCAGATCATCAACCCTTTGCAGCATCCCAGCACCCCTGAAAAAGCTTTCACACAAAGACATACTGTACTGATCGTCAAAGAGATCATCCCTCAGGGCGGAGTTTACAAATTTATGTGAGGGAGGGACAGCATGGCTCAGAAAGTCCCTAGCAGCTTCAGGAGTCCCTATAACGGAAGAATTAGTTACCTTCCATTTAGGGACATAAGTAAAGGGGAGGGCGTCAGCAAACAAAGGGGCAAGAGGGGATCGATGAACAGGGCCTTCGAAGGTAGTGGGTTTGCTAGTCCCAGTAGCATGTGGGGGAGAAAGTTCGAAAGCTGAGGAAAAGCGAGCCACCCCCACCTCAGAGGCCTTGTCCCGGACACGGGAAGGAGAGGGACCAGTAGGAATTTCTATAGGCTCCAGGGAACTCCCCTAAGAAGTGAGAAAAGGAGCAATCAGGAACTACACAGAAAGACAAAAAAAAAGCAGGAGAAAAGAAAACTTACCAACAAAGGAGCACTCACTAAGCTTGAAGACTTCAAATGCTTAGACAAGGAACCTTTGACCCCAGCAGGGGGAAATCGGAAACGGCTCTAGAGGAAGGGGGAAGCTTCTGGCCACTGGCACTACGGAGTCTCTGACGGATGCTACGAGGTACAGGATCCAGTTGGGGGCTAGCAGACCTCCTCTTACGAACCAACTTTATCTCCACGTCTTCGTCGTCACTTTGACCAGAAGGGTGAACGGGAGGAAAGTCGGGAGAACTCTCCTCCTCACCAAAAGAATTCCCCTCATCACCACCTAGGATAGCGGAGCCTCCTGCCCGGATGGACCCCCCGGTAACTTGCACTTCCACATTCAGCCTGGGATCAACCTCATTATCAACCACATACTTTACATCCTTGGAGTCACCCTGAAGAAGCCTCCACAAAGTTATCTCTGCACAGAAAGAAGGCACTAAAGATGACTACGGAATTCCCAAAGACATAAAGGAAGAATGAATGTAAGAAGCAAACAAAGAACAAAAAGGTACATTTCTTGCCGAAAAAAGCCCTTGGACGGACTGGATAAGAGGGACTCAGCCCCCCCATAGCAAGTGTCCCTTCGGAGAAAGTGAACGCCCTCGTTGGGTTGTCACACATCTTTTTCCACTAAACAGTCTCGGCTGCAGAAAGGGTGGGAATGGTGTCCTCGATAGCAGCGTCAAGATCCCTTAGTAAAGGAGAATCTGGCAACATAGCGGCTGAAACAAAGATGAATCTGCTTTTCCAGTCTTTTGGATAAGTAGAGGTAGGCATGAAACTGTAGCAGGGTCTCGAGACACCGTTCGGCCGTTTTGCAAAAGTAAACCAATCCCCGTCTGAAATTAGTCTGTAGAACATGCAGAACAAAGGAACAGAAGGCTCCCCGGAGATTGCTGCACAAGATAACTCAAAGTGGACTACTCGCATAAACCCTAGAGGGTGAATCTGAGAGAAATGGACACCAAAGTGACGAAGTAAAGAGACCTTGAAAGAAGAAAGAGGGTACCGTACCCCACAGGAAGAAAAGGCCAAGGTATAAACTGGGATTCTTTCCGGTGTGCATTCTGCCGACTCGTCAGGTCCCGGCAAGGAAGGGGAAAACCGCTCGGGGATGTTGTACGCTTCAACAAAGGACTTCAAGTCCTTTGCCGTCAATACAGATCTTATGGATGAGCGTCCACAGCGGCTCATGATCGAAGAAGAAGAGATGGTCACGGAGAAGTGTCACAGAGAAAGAAAAAGGGATTTGAAAATGTTTGAGTGAGAAACCGGAAATGAGGAATGGGGTATTTAAAAAGACGCGACTGACATGCAGGTAACCGTCGCGTCAGTTGTCTCTTCAAAATTCAAAATAAAGAACACGTGTTGCTAGGGGGCTAGCTCCCGCTATAATAAAACCGGCGATGTAATGATTAGTGGAGATGGTTCATTACAACCGGTCCCAAGGGGACCCACTAGAAAAAACCACTCTTTGGACGGTTATGGCTCAGCCCTGGATCATGAGCCTCGGGTCTCAGAACCAGGGACTAAAGATGACTTGACGACGGGCCAGTGGGTAGGCCCACTTTACCCGCTCTGGACTATCTCTAGGAAGCCCAATTATATAAAAAAGCCCATCAGAAGAGGTCACCTTGCCCACTAAGTTTCCTTCTATTTTGTTATGAGCGGGAAAACAGCTCAGTGAAAGTACAGGCCTCATTTAATGAGCGATAAGAATGGGATCTCGCCTGAAAATACTGTACTTCTCCGGCCGAAGCATTAATTGAGGAGAACATCTCGCCGCTGGGGGTCAGACACGTGTCTGCACCTCCCGATAACCCCTAGAAGCCGTCGGATCATATGAAGGGAAAATATCTAGCAAGATAAGGCCTAGCTGTTATATAAGAGCAAGAGGAAAAGGAACAAAAGCAGGTATTATCATCTACCGGTTTTCTCTCATTTACTACATCTCCATTTACTCTTCCCACATTAACTCCCGACCAACATTCCCTTACATTTACTACACACACACACACATTAATAAGATTCACACCAAAGAGGAAATCTCCCGGCGATCATACTCATCGGAAGAAGCTTCTCTCATTTCCGGCAAGTTTACTTACTCTCACGCCGGAGCTTGGTCACGGATCCCCCTCCCGGGGTCCCCCGTGACGAGGCTAACGGTTTATTCTTTTGTAGCCAGCAGGGATAAGAGCTCTTGGCGTCACCGAAGATCCAGCCAACGTCATCCGTGGGTTGGGTATTCGACAAGAGGCAACAAAACAACAAGATGGTTAACGCCTTAATAACACACTTATTGTTGTAAACGATATTATATGATTTGTTTAATCATAATCAAGCTAACATGAAAGTTCAAGGGATTGAAATAATCCATGTATGTTGAAACGAGAAGTTATGTCATGAAATTGATTTTGATATGTTACGCGTTTGACTATAGGAAGTCAACCGGTCGGTGGGAGAACTCAATGTACCATCAATCATACGGGCGAAGGTGAGTGACTTGTACTATATAGGTGGAAGATATTAAAATATTTTACTTGTCCATTAATTTCAACTGATTCCAAATAATAAGATCTACTTATACAAAGGTAGAATAGGCTAAATGTCAATATTCGTTTAATCGAGGTAACCTATGTATTGATAAATCCAGGAGTTTGATTAAGTGTAAGACTGAGGGGAGTGGGGCGACTCCCACCCCAAGTCGCCTCCAACACCGCCCCCCATGGCGTCCCCAAGGGCGTCCCCCTCCTGCCCATCCTCTGCTCGTCGCCCGGCTCTCCTCACACAACCCAATTTGGCACAAAATTTCAGGAGACTCCCCCCTCCAAGTCGCCCAAGGCCGCCCCACACACCATTCCCCCTTTTTTGCTCAAAATCCTCTAGGCTGACGTGGCGCCACGTGTCGCAAGACGCCCCATCCTAAGGCCGCCCCACTCCCTTCAGTCTAAGAAAGAGCAAATTTGTATGTGTGAGTATATATAAGGACATGTAATTCATTGTTTAAGTTCGATTTTCTTCAAGATGGGTTCTTAATGTTATGGATATAAAATATACGAGTATATGATGTGTTAGCTGCTAACACTCATATGTGTAGTTTAATTGTTGTTGGAGTATTTATCTGAATTTATTAAATGAGTAATTAACGTATGTTGTGATTATACAAGTGAACTCATGCAGAAAATAAATCTTAAAGGTATTGAGATTATTGGAAATGTTGCATACCAGATTAGATGTAAACGATCGATCAAAAGCTTTTGTAAGGAAGACATAGCACGCGCACTTAGTGTACCACATGCTGAGCTCAGAACCTAAATGCCGAGAGGAGTTTTCTGACACAATCTGTATCATTGTTACAATAAGGGTTATGTTGTAACTTGACTCACTCTCCTAGTTTATTTAACTAACATGTTTTATGTGTTACCAGATTAACATAGATCGCTTGAAGTGTGGAACAATCGTCAAGTAAAGTTGCGAATGAACGGAATCTTTATCAGACGTCAAGGTGTTCAAGGAGTTGGTTGCTAAGGAGCAAATATATGGTGGATTATGATGATTTTATAAAAGTATATCGATAACTTATTTCTTGTTATGATTTGTAGTTATAAGTTTCTAAACACGATCAAGGACAAAGGGATATATAGGATCGAACACACTTTTCGTAAACAAAGACATTCATGAATAGTTTAATTCATGAATTGAAATTGTTATGTCAATATAATTATACATATACTAAATTTATGTTATGTAGCTTTATCTTATGTAATTAAGTAAGTAATGTTACATCCAAAAAAAATTGGAACCGCTTTTCCACGCTAAATAAGGGCGTTAATTTTTCAAAATTTTGGGGTGTTATATTTTTTGATTTTTTATTTTTAGATTTTTTTTACTTTTAGTTACTTTTGAATTATCTACAATTTTTTGATTTTTTAGTTGTTTTCTTTTATTTTGAATTTTTTGAAGTTTTAACAATTTTTTTTATTTTTTAGAATTTTTTGGTTTTTAGAATTTTTTTGATTTTTTAGAATGTTTTTTTATTTTATTTTTTTGATTTTTTTTTTTGACATTTTAGGATTTTTTACAATTTTCCGATTTTTATATTTTTTAGGATTTTTTTTATAATTTTTATAATTATTTAGATTGTTTTTGAATTTTTAAGATTTTTTAGAATATTTATTATTTTTTAGAATATTTATTATTTTTTAGAATTTTTTGATTTTTAGATTTTTGTATAGTTTTTAGAATTTTTTTGACTGTTTAGAAAATTTTTGAATTTCTTACAATTTTCTGAGTTTTTAGTTGTATTTTATTTTTTTAGATTTTTTTTTTTTTGAATTTTTTGAAATGTTAACAATTTTTTTGATTTTTTAGAATTTTTTTGGTTGTTAGAATTTTTTTAATTTAGAATTTTTAGGATATTTTAGAATTTTTTTTTATTTTTTTAGAATGTTTTTGATTTTTTTGAATTTTTTTGACTTTTTAGAATTTTTTACAATTTTTGGATTTTTTTTTTTGTTTTTTTTAGGATTTTTAAGAATTTTTTGTATCACATATATCGGGTCTCACACGTGTCAAACACATGAACAAAAACACACAAATGTTCCTAGCCCCAGAGGATCATAGTTTCTTTCTTATTAATTTTGAGGACTCCGGAATTAAACATTCACCAATTAGCTTCTCAAATATCACAAATGGCCATACCATGCCCTCATTTAAGCAACAAGATGATTCAAAAGCCCAAAGCAGTTATTATCTTGCCTCTAGTAGTCAAGGCACACCATCTAATTTTAGCTCGGAGGACATGATTACTGATTTGGAATTATCCTATGATGATATTTTCAAAGATGATGACTTATGTGCCGAACGCGGTAACTATCTTGCCTTTAGTAGTCAAGGCGCGTCATCGAACTACGTGTGGGAGGACATGATTACCGATTTGGAGCTATCTTATGATGATATTTTCTAATATGATGATTATACAGAAGACTTTAAATTTATTAGTTAGTGTGTTCTATGTAGATTGCATGCTAACGTAACTTTGTTTGGATAAGTAAATTCAGTCACTGTAGTTTAAGGCATTAAATCTACATTACATGGTTGGGTACTATAGTTTAAGGCATTAAATCTATATTTTCAGTCACAAAGTATGTATTGATCATAGTTCGGGCTTACTTAATAGATTTGTTGATTCGTTGATGAATGTAATTTGTAGTATAGTGCAATTAAATGCAGATTTTTAAACCTTGATGAATGTAATTTGTAGTATACTGCATTTGAATGCAGATTTTTAAACCTTATCATGTTTGTGTAGTTAATGAAACTTAAGGTGGGTCATAATTTGAGTGTGCGTAAATAGAGACGCCGTATGATATCATGTATTAGAAAAATACAACAATGCCAATAACCTTTTTATTATCTTATAATTAGGGATTTCCTATCGTATATTTTCAGTGTCTTTTAACAGAAAACGAGATTTATGAAAACACCTCGTGACTCTTTTCAGTGGCGGATCTAGAATATTACTTAAGGGGCAACGTTTCAAAAAAAAATTTAACGTACTTCATACAATGTAAACGAAACAACGATAGTAGCGCGGTAATAAATAAATTTAAACACGTACCTAAATGAGTTCTCCTCTTCGGTTATTGAAAGCTTGAAACCAGGTCATGACATCCTCTTCTTTTACTTTACAAAAACTTTCTTTTTCGACCGCACAAATTAGAGCGTTGTTCAAATACTCATCACCCATCCAATTGCGTAAATCCGTCTTGATAAGCTTCATTTTAGAAAAAAACATCTTTCAACGGTTGCGGTTGCAACCGGTAAAACCAGTGCTAGCTTCAATGTTCGATAAACCAAAGGAAAAGTTTCATTTTTTCCGGTTTCCACCATTACACGAGCAAGGTCACTCAATCCAGTTAAATTTGCAAATTTATCATCTTCCTTTAAAGTGTGATAAAATGTCGAAAGATCACCCGTAAGAACCCCTCTTTCTTCTTTATTAAAGTCATTCGGATACATTTCAGAAAACTTCACTATCTTTGATATGTCAAATTTAGCAAACGAATTACAAGGATTTAAACCCGACATATTTTCTATCAAACTAGTTGAGACCTCACTAAATCGGCTTCCAAGTTCTTGAAGTTGCATATCCAAAACCGTATTAAAAACCTCAACTTCAAAATGATGTCGGATAGTAATGACATACTTTCGGTTTCTTTGATTACCATAACTTTCCACCATATCTAACATCTTAATGTTGTTTTTTTTTTTCACAAAAAGATGTTACGTTTGCCAACATCTTTTCAAACCCATTTTGTCTTAAATGATTCAAAGCTCATTTTGTCCCGCTTATCAAATGAGATGCTTCTAACAAGTCTTGACTCTTTTTTTGAAGATGTTTTGATAGAGCATTTGTAAGGCCTAAGATATCGTTCAACAAGTGTATGTAAAACACAAATTCAAGACTCTCAAAATATGATAGAATACCTGACGCATTGGATCGTTGTTGAAAGGTCTCTCCATCTTGTTTAATAAAAGTAAGTACCTCAACAACTTCCGGAAATAATTTCAACAAACTTATGATGGTTATATGATGAGAACCCCATCGTGTGTCTCCGGGTCTGGCAAGGGAAACCTCTTGGTTTAATCCTTTTCCTGTGTTAATTTCACCCGCTAGAATTTCGTTTTCCACTCTCTCTTTTTTGCCTCCAACATCATATCTTTTCTTTTGCAAGAAGCACCAACCGTATTAACAACCATGCCAAGAGTTTCGTAAAATTCTTTAACACCATCATGTTTTTTTGCTACAGCCACAATCACCGCATGTATGTAATGTGCCGATGGATTGTCTTTCAAAATTAAAGCTTTTAATCCATTAAACTATCCCCGCATGTTGCTTGCACCATCATAACCTTGACCCATGATCTGTTTAAACAAAAACAAACAATAAAATACAATGATACGACATATAATCTTTATTATAGTTTATGTAATGAAATTATGAAACATATAACTTACTTGATCTATGCTTAAATGGTTATCGGCTAATAAAGACACAATGGCTTCTTTAAGAGTTTAAGAATATGTATTCCTCACATGAGCAACTCCAATTAAACTCTCTTTAACAACTCCGACCTTATCGACATATCTCACAACTACGGCCATTTGTTCCTTTAAAGACACGTTGCTAGACTCATCTACTAACAACCCAAAGACATTGTCTTTAATTTCTTCACAAATCATTTTGGTTACTTCTTTCGCATAGCAATCGACAATCTCTTTTTGAATCGATGGAGCTGTCAACTTATTATTCTTCTTGGCCTTCCCTAAAGTGTACTTACCAATATCCGGGTTGTTCACACTAATCAACTTTAAAACCGAAAGAAATATACCTTTATAAAGAGACTTTTCAGATTCGTCATGACCACGAAACGGTAAACTATTTTCTAAACAAAATCCAGCACTACGAACAGACCCCATTAATCGATACCAATTTCCAATCCTTCTTTCCTTGTTACGCCTTTTTTCATTCGCATTATAGGATCGCTTTTGGTTCAAGAGATTTTCACATTTTTGCGCCACCTTATTATGTATACTATTAACTAACCCAACATGTTCTTTTAAGACACCCGGTTTACTCCAATTACAAAAGCCTCCACTTACAAAAGTCTCTCTTCCACCTTTATTACCAACACTTTCATTAAACAAGTAACAATATAAACAATATGCTTTTTCTTGTTTAGTGCTACACTCCAACCAATGATATTTATCAAACCATTTAACATTAAAACGTCTTCGGCCACTAGAATAGTTTGTCCATTTAAAGTAATGACCTCGTGGTTGAAAAGCCTTTTTAACAAGATACGCTCTTCTTATGTCGTCTATTTGATTTGGATGATAACTAGTAATAGGCGGTTTATCGGAGGGATCCGAAGGAAGATCATTCAAATCGATTTTGTTTCGTGTTGAAGGACTTGAAGCCAAAGTAATAATTAGACTTGGAGTTGGTCTGATATCTTCATTTTCTTGCATATCAATATCACTCTTTGAACTTGGACCAATATCTTCATTTTCTTGCTTATCGTCAATAATATTTGAACTAGGAGTTGCACCCAAATCATCATTTTCTTGGAATTTTCGTTTAAAAAGACTACTAATGAGAGTTTGTTTTTTCATCTTCCAACTTCCAAATTCCCTAATTTTATAAGACAAATAAAATTAAACAATAAGCCCTAAATCAATTTCACATAAACCCTAAAAGCTATAACAAATTAACAACTGCACATAACAGTCATAACTATAAAATTAAACAATAAGCCCTAAATCAATTTCACATTAAACAATAAGCCCTAAATCAATTTCACATAAACCCTAAATCAATTTCACATAAACCCTAAATCAATTTCTCATAAACAATAAGCCCTAAATCAATTTCACATGGACTGGCAGTGGCGGACGATGATGGACTGGAGTGGCGGAGTGGAACGGCGGCGGCAAAGGGCGGACGAATGGACGATGATGGACTGGAGTGGCTCCTGCGCTGCTTCTTTTTTTTTTCTTCGGTCCTGCTCCTGCTACGCTACTTCTTTTTTCTTTTTGGGCTTTTTCTTTGTAGAAATATTGGATTATTGGGTATGGGGTTGGGACTTGGGCTATGATAATTGGGCTTTATAAGTATTGGGTAATTAGTTAGGTAGAATAAAAATTTATGGGCTTACAAAAGGGGTAACATGAAATTTATTAAGGGGCAACTAAATCCAAAACACGCAAAAAAAAAAAAATTTAGACTATCGCGGCCGAGCCAAGGGGCAACGCGGACTACCCCTTGACATAGGGTATGTCCGCCCCTGACTCTTTTAATATTAATCAAACGAAAAAGTGAACCAAGAATTACAATATTGCTCCAACTTTATTATATTCTACTATTACTTAAAGTAGAAAGTCGGTGGCCTTTGCCACAAACAACCCAATTCAAAATTACAATTTTGTCCTTTTATGTAATTTCCATTTTGGTTCCATCAAAATTTTCCATTTTGACTCCCTCATTTTTTAACTAATTTGTTTTTCTCTTAAAACTTATACACAATAGCAAATCTATCATTTAAATTTCTAACTTTTCACTTTTACTTCCTTGGTTTTTCATTTTTTTTCTTTTTTTCCCTTTGTGTTTTTAGTTTATATCACATTTAGATATTGCTATAAATTCGAAACTGGTAGTTGGTTCGTCACAACTTAATACATTCCGTTTAATCGTACCATATCTTTATACGTTTCTTTCGTGTGCTTAAACACGTTAATGTCACCGTGCCAACGCGCTTAACAAACAATAATGTGCCCTTGAATGTCACGCCACAACGCTCGAGCACCTTATTTTCATTCTTTAACTTAAAAAAAATATTTCCTCACGTGCTTATTTTTATGGACATTTCGGTACATATTCATGTATCGGCATTGGACGTAAACAGTACACATTTACATTTCGACCTAAAGTTTTCCTAAAAATGAGACGGGTCTAATATAATACGTTTTCATGCCTATTTTTATGTATGTTTTAGGTTGTTATACATTTTGATGTAAACACTTTATTTTCTCACATGCTCATTTTTATATGTACATGTCAATATCAATTCATGTTAATGAACATGGTCAAATATAATACGTTTTCGTTCTTATTTTTATGTAGGTTTTTAGTTGGTTTATGATTTGAGATACGAGTCACTATGCGTATTGATGCCACTAAGTCTTAATGAAAATGTAAGGGTTGTGTAGTAATTAGGTGGAACCCCACTAAAGGAACCAACCCGGTTTGGATTTTGTTATTTGATTTAAATGCTTATATAAGGTACATTGATTTATATCGGATACGTCAAAACACACGTTTTTATATGGTTGACACATTACATAACGCTTGCGCTAATCTATTTGATGTTTGCGATGTACCCACGCCGCAACGCGCATGGACTTATTACTAGTATATCTTAAAAGCCAATGTCAGTGGGGTTTCCCACCGACAAGGCTAGCCCCTAAGGTTTAAAATTTTTACATATTTAGCCCATTAGTTTGTAAGCTAGTTCTTCAAATTTGAAAAATAACATTTCTAGTCCTTGACTTTGATTATAAATTTTGGTCCTTAAGTTTATTTGATTATAGGTTTTGGTCCTTAAGTTTATTTTTTTACGTGCTTATTTTTATGTACGTGTCTCATGTTACGATTTAAACGGTATAAACTCATGTTACGATTTAAACGGTATAAACTCACGTTTCATTTAAATAGTATAAAATCCCATTTTAACGTAAATTTTTTCAGATGCGAGTTGGGTCAAATATACTACATTTTCATGCTTATATTTATTTACGTTTTTAGTTGGTCTACGTCTAGACGTAAATTAAAAACTTCAAAATTTACACTTACACCCCGTACACTTTCTAAGAACTTTATAAAATGTCATTTTCATCCCCTTGAGTTTCTAAAGTTTCAGGTTTACACCCGGTATTTTCATTCTTTAACTAAAAAAAACATTAATTTCTCACGTCCTTATTTTTATATGCGTGTCAGTATAAATTCACGTTTCGTCTTAATTTTTTTTTTTTTGGAAACGAGTCGAGTTAAATATAACACGTTCATACTTATTTTTATGTACGCTTTCAATTAATATACGTTTTGACGTAAATTTAAAAAAAAAACATTGTTTTTCTCACGTTCTTATTTTTATGTGCATGTCAGCATAAATTCACATTTCAGTGTAATTTTTCGGACACGAGTTGGGTCAAATATAATACGTTTTCATGCTTATTTTTAGGTATGCTATCAGTTGGTCTACTTTTTTACGTAAATTTTGTTCATAAACGAGTCTGGTCAAATATAATATTTTTATTCGATGGTATAAATTCGAATTACTATACGTTTTGAAGCCGCTAAGTCTTCATACAAAGGTAAGGGTAGTGTAGTGGTTAGGTGAAACCCCACTAAACGAACCAACCTAGGTTCATTCACAATGTCTATATAGGTAACTTTGAGTTAGATCAGATATGTCGAAACACACGTTTCATGTGATTAACGCATTATATAACGTTTGAGCTAACCTATTCGATGTTTACAACGTGCCTATGGCGCATCGACCCGCGGGTCATATTACAAGTTTATACTAAAAAGTATCCTTGTTAAACGAGTTGTCCTAATTAAATTCACACTATAAAACTAGACTATTAGATAAGCATATCAAAATAAATAAACTATTACAAATAAATTAAGTCTTATCCACTGGTTCTTTTAAAACTCACTAGGTTAGAACCCCGTGTATTACACGGGTTGAATAAATGTAATTTTAAATATTAAATAATAAAAAGTTATATCTTTATGAACCCTATATATTATATGGTTTAAATAAATGTAATTTTATATATCAAATAATAAAAAAAGTTATATCTTTAAAAACCATGTGTATTACACAGATTAAATAAATGTAATTTTGTATACTAAATACTAAAAACGTGGTATCTTTAAAAAACTCGTATATAATCGGGTTGAATAAATCTACCAAATAATTAAAAATTACATCCTTAAAAACCACGTATATTACACGTGTTGAATAGATCTAAAAAGAGTTATATCTTTAAAAACCATGTGTATTACACAGATTAAATAAATGTAATTTGGTATATTAAATACTAAAAACGTCCTATCTTTAAAAAAACTCGTGTATAGTCGGGTTGAAAAATCTACCAAATAATAAAAAAATTATATCCTTCAAAAACCACGTGTATTACACGTGTTGAATAAATCTAATTTTACATAGCAAATGATAAAAAAAAAGTTATATCTTTAAAAACTTCGTGTATTACACGGGTTATATAAATGTAACTTTGTATAGTAAATAATAAAAAAAATTATATTTTATAAAACCTCGCGTTTTACATGACTGAATAACTATAATTTTGTATACCAAATAATAAAAAAAATATTTTTAATAAATTAGGATAACATTTAATATTAATTTATTATTTATATATTTAATTTAAGATAAGTCCTTAAAAACCACGTGTATTACACGTGTTGAATAAATCTAATTTTACATAGCAAATTATAAAAAAGTTATATCTTTAAAAACTTCGTGTATTACACGGGTTATATAAATGTAAGTTTGTATAGTAAATAATAAAAAATATATTTTTAAAAACCCCGCGTTTTACACGAGTTGAATAAATATAATTTTGTATACCAAATAATAAAAAAAGTTATATTTTTAATAAATTATGATAACATTTAATATTAATTTATTATTTATATATTTAACATAAGATAAGTAGGAAAGAGAGGTATTTGTTTTAAAAATATATTAAATTAACAATTTAGATTTGAGGATCATATTTTATTAAAGTATCATAAGATTTAATACTAATTTGTTATTTATTTAGTTAATATAAGATAAGTATAGAGTTGAGGATGCCTTCAATGAATGACACGTGTCCAAAAGTTGATTTCTTTTATTATAGTAGATAGATTAGCTCATTCCGCATTCGTAACTTCAACCCTTTCAATTCATTGGACTTATTAAGATTCACCCTTCACATTGTACATAAAGAACCATGGAGTATTCGTAGAGGCACTAATCATCACGTTAAGGTGCAAGTTGGACGGCTTTTGCAATGGTCGAGGAGGACACCATTGTGATCATGTTGTGGTGGAGGTCATGTCGTTTGCTCAAACTCTGGCAACCTTCAATTTAATGTTGTTAACGTCTCGGGGAATATTTGAGTCAGCGCCTAGTTTTAGAAAATAGGATATATGCCAGCGGTTGCGGCGATACGTTACCGTAAGCATTTGATCTATATCGGTTCGGTTTGTTACAATAGCAGTATGATATAGAATCAACATATGTTTTACATTGACCGAAAAAGATAAAAACGAACACATGTATCAGCACCCACATTGTTTGAACGGTATTGATGATGTGTTGAATATGGTCTACTATTTGACTTAATTTAGACACTCTAATTTAACCTAGACTGTTCCAAATTCTAGACCACAAGACAAGCAAGTGTACCTATCGTGTCACACCCCAACCGATGGCGGAAACATCGGAGTGAGACGAAAACGAGATTGCAAGAGACTTCATAACACTATTGGTGACAATAATTAAATAATGGATTTCATTTCATTTCTAAAAGTCAATTACAAAGGTTGAAATCAAATACAACAACTTTAAATACAAGAATGACAATACAATAAGAATACAAATTTTAAATGTGTATCTAAGCATCCTACTATGTTCCTTGCATCATCAACATCATCTCAAAACCTGCAACATGTTTTAAAAGCAAAGTTCAATACAAAAATGTATTGGCGAGTATACAGGTTTTCATGCATAGCATAAAAATGAGTTGTAAACAATTCCACATGGCAAGCTATTGATACAAGATAAACAATAAAATCGGCATATGTTTGACTAATCAACCCAATGATGAAACGCAATAAGCTCTTAACATAACCCAAAGTTTACAGGCGGTGCGTTAATCCTATAGAGGTATATATGTCAAGGATAGGCTCGTACGAAGTTAATGATAAGTCTAACACAAAACGTATAACCCCAAGTTTAAAGTATCAAGTAATCAAGTATGCATACATGTATACGGAATGTTTGTGCATTTAAGAATAAAGTTTAAGTGTAAGTTTTAATAGATAACATGTTACACCCCAAAAAGGTCGTAAACAAAAAGGGGGTTCAAGTATACTCACAGTTTTGCAAAGTTTCCTTTGATGATTCCGTGAAGAGTTGGAGGTTGGAGCTTCAAAGCTTCCTTTTTAAAACACTTAGTGTTTTCTTTTAGAACTCTTAGAGTTATCTTCCTTGCTTGGAAGATTTGAGAGAAGTAGAGAGGTTGAGAGAAGAATGGTTAGAACACTTGGTGTCCTTTTAGAATTCTTAGAATTCATGATTTAGAGAGATTGAGAGAATTAGAGAGATGGAGATAAGAATGGTGTGAAGAAATGGTAGAAGGAGGTTGGTATTTATAGGTAGAGAAGGTGGAAAAGGGTGAAATATGATTGATTAAAGAAGGTGGAAGAGATTGAAAAGATGATTGGTGGATAAAGGAGGTGGAAAAGAGTGAAATATGATTGGTTAAAGAAGGTGGAAGAGGATTGATGAGGTGGAAAGATGATTGGTATATTTCTTGGTATTTCTTGAGTATATATTATGTAATTGAGTATATAAAAAGTATAAAAGTATAATTCAAGTGTTGAGGATGTGCGTATAAGTATTTATACGTATAATTGTGTCGGTTTGCATATAAATACGTATTTAAATGATCACTTGTGTGAATAAAAAAATATGTATAAAATATGAATTTTATTATGATTAACGCCTCGAATTGAAATTAAAATACGAATGTAAGATTTCTAAAATTAGAATACGAATACGAACATTTTTAAAATAGAAATACGAAGATACAAGGCGTTACAGTCTCCCCTACTTTAGGAAATTTCATCCCGAAATTTATTCAAGAGGAAGACCTTGAAGAAAAGCATTTTGGCTAGAAGAATGATTGTCTAAAATCGAGACTTGGAAGTTTTGAAATGTGTTGAAAAGTATGAAGTTTCGAGGAACGAATAGATAAGTTTGTAAAAAGGGTTCGTTTGACTGAAATAGTTGAGGCATTAAGCATAAGTGAAACGTGCATGTGTGCATGTAGGCAAGCAAGTTTTAAGAAAGTTCGAGTAATTAAATGAAGAGATATTAAAACATGGTATCTAAACAGTAAAACTTTCGTATAAAATCGGTAAGCATTTTGACGAAACGTGTGGCCGCACTATAGATTGTAAGAAGAATTTCGTTAGTTTCAAAGAGGAATAATAAATCATTTGTTTGTAAGAAATTATTTATTAACGAGGAATGAGAACATTAGGTATTTTAAGTAAAACGATTTTGGGAGGCGACGGCCAACTAAGTATGTTTGCATCTTGGTGACGGATGGAAAATATAATTTTAAATAGTAAGAAATTAATTTAGAATTTGAACGCGTAAACAGATTTGATAGTAAACGAGGTTCGTATGAAAGGCAAAAATTAATGGAGTTACGAGAGTGAATGGTCGATCTAATGAACAAATATGAGTATAAGAATGGCGTGTGTATTAGACAAATGAAAACGATATGTTAAGAATGAAGTCTCGTCGTGGATAATCAGATATACTGTGTTTACGAGTTGTTTAAAGTTTGTTTCAGGTCTAAAAGGTCTGCAAAATACCGAATTTCTCATGGCACGTTTTACGAAAGTTTGGTAACATGGTGAAAACACTTATATATAGGAAGTACTAGCGGCGTATCCACCATGTTTTGACCATGTTACGTCCGTCTCGTTAATCGGTGTCATGTTATGTTTCGTGTCTTACCATACACAGTAGTACACTCTATGGTTTTCATACTCCCATCTCTATAATCCCGTGTGCACCCGCGATTATATTGACCGTCGTATGATCCACATAGCTTGTACTAATTGTGTATAAGTTAGGGCATTTGAAAATAAGAATGAGTATGTATGCGAATGTAGTATATAAGTACGTTTATGTTTAAGCATGTATGGGACCCACGTAAGCGAATCCCTCGGATTCCGCTCGCGTACGGGTACGAATGTAGTATATAAGCATGTTTATGTTTAAGCATGTATGGGACCCACGTAAGCGAATCCCTTGGATTTTGTGACAACCCGCACAAAACCAGGTATCCGTACAACTTAATTAATGATTGATTACTGCTTAATTACTGTGCTTGATTGAAACTAGCTGATAAACTGCTACCTGCATACTAATACATGCACTTACTTGCATCATACTTGCTTGCTGTCACTACATTATTTACATACTGAACCCTAGTGACAAACTTGATGCACAAAAAGCACAGTAGCACTAAACGGATACACAGTGAACATGCTGATATAACCAGCATCAGGCAAATACTGCCTCAAGGCCTGTTAAGAGCCTCATATATTTTGACTACACTGGTAGTGAGTGTAGGATATAAGGGTTGTGTTACCGCGTCTCTAGGGATAAGATACACTGATTCGGATGTGCCAAAAACGTACTTTAAGTACCAAACACAGCACTTAAAATAATTTAACCAGCTTCTAGCTGACTAGTAAAGTGCTAAAATATGGAAAAAAAAAAAATATATTACTAGACACTTTCTAAAGTGTTGGAAATTAAACTGTGTCACTAAAAGTATCAAAAACGACACTTTTAAAGCTTTTGTAACGCTTTAACGGATTACTATCCAACCGAACAACCGGACTACCCGGGACACGAAATATTATTATTTTCACTATATATATTTTTTTTTCTGAGCCAGTTAGGGTCCCTGATCACCCTAACACCCGTCATAACACGCAATATACAACTAACAAGGTTAAACACCTAAACTAACTTAGTTAACCTATCTAACCTAAACATCTCCCTAACTAATCAAATTACAATCGAACTACCCACCCCACCCATCCTAACCGTCCCATAAACTAGGGGGAACACCCCTAAGTACAATTTGATTATTTTATTTACCTTTGTCTAGCATCTTGAGACATAAAAACCATTGGATTAAGACTAAGTTTTGTCTATAAAATCACTAGTGCACATCATAATCACCACTACATTTCACCAACTCACACTACTCCCTTGCTCACCCTCCACTCACGGCCGAACCCCATCCCACCCACCATCATATTTTCGTTTGGTAATTAATGCATTCCAAGATCATTCACACATCACAAGACGCGTTTTAGGAGTTTTGGTGCAAGCGGAACGCGAAGGACCTCAACCGATAGCTTTTATCCACCCCGTTTTCGTCACGAATCTTCCCTAGCCCCGAGCTAGAGGTATATCACTTAAATCTTGTTTTTAGACATATCTAAAGTGGATAAAAGGATTTTTGTCGGTTGAATCTCGTTATGTTAAAAGATGATGCATTAAAGTCTAGTAAAACTATAAAAATGGAGGTTAATAGCATACAACTTGTGTAAAAGTCGTAGGACTTGAAAATTTGTGTTTATCTAGACCCGATCTATAATGTGGTAGCTCGAATCTTCGTTTAACCCGACTTTGAAAAATCATGTATCATCACATAAGCTTGTTTTTTTGAAAGATACAAGGGTTAAAAGTGAAACACTACCACATTTTAGAGACATGAACTTGTAAAGAAATATTTTACTTGTGTAAAAGTGTTTTAACCGGTAAAAGGGTGTTTAAAACTAGCGGATCTACGTATCCGCAAGTGGTATCTTCAAAGGACCACACATTTAAGAACCATGTATTTTTAAAGAAACGGATCTTACAATGCTAAGGATGATATTTAGAACACACAAGTGTGTAAACACTTGTGTGACGCATGTTTCGACAAAATAACTATTTTTGAGAAAAATAACTAGAAGTTGTAAAAGACGGATTCTCTAAAAAGGAGGTTTTTACAAGATTGAAAGTACTTTATATAAAGATCTACATATATAAATGGGATTTATAATATAGCTTCGGAAAAACTACAAGTTCATGCGATTATGCAACTTTACATATTTATTGACTAGTTTGATGTGTCGGAAATTGTTTGATGGAAATAAAGAAGATTGTTGAATTGATTGTTAAAAGAAAATGATACGCTTGAAAGCGTGGCCACCTCCAGTTACAGAGGAAACTCTGGCAAAATTTTCTAAAAACCTAACACTTAGACTTTTTACACAACAAGTGTTACAACTATTTTTGGACATACTTTTGAAACATAAAATTTCGCCAGTACTATATTTTACTAAATATTCGGAGGTGGGATTTTCACAAAATATTAACGTGATAAATATATTTTCACACACTGTTTATGATTATTTTGTGAAGCACCTAAACATTATTTTTAGCGTAAAAATAATGTTTACGAACGATAACAACTCCAAATTATTACGAACGCTTTCGCCATAAATATATAAGTTACACCGGTAATTATATTACCACCCGTATGTTAAAACGTAACTTACACAATTACGGAAAATATTTATGAACGCGTACTTTAACAACGTATTTTGGGTAAATACTTATGTTTTGGAGTTGAATATATATGAAGGTTAAGTGAGACTTAATGATGGAAAATATTACGCACATGTATTAAATCCCCCATCCTTGGGAAGGAAAATAACTATCAAGCACATACAAAATGTAACACGAAATAGTTGTCTAACTATTTCCCGCCAACATAAACTGTAAAGCTAAAGCACGGCCGTCCGTCTAATAGATTTAGCACTTGTAGGTCATTACACAGCTTACAGTACCAGGAGACGCTTGATAGAGTTTACGCATCCACTGTGAGTTCATGTCCCCCTTTTCTCTAACTGTTTTCAGTTTACTTAACTGCGGGGGTGAAATACATGTTACTATGATTTACGAGTACTTTACAACGGTATGTTTAACGTAAGGAGGTGTTATACGATCATGTGAGTGGATAGGACAACATGGGGCCATTAGTCCTCATGGAGGGACCGAGGGACAGGAGCGGTAGATCTATCTGGGTGTAGCGAGCCCAGCCCCCGGCCAAACTAGAAACGGACCGTGGGGTGACTTTGTCCACATACTTTGCCGTGGCGAAATCTGCTAGGTTTGAGTCTCCCTATTTGCACTTCACATATGTCAGTGGCCTTGCAAACCATTGGTGATCACAAGTCCTCTTACACTGCTACATACCACAACTATTTTTATACTCATAAGTGTTTTACATACTCACTTACACATGAACTCGCTCAACATTATTGTTGATTTTTCAACTCACATGTATTTCAGGAAATTAACGGATTCTGGCACGGTATGAACGTTTTCCGCTGCAACCTTTCATGAAGTCATCTGGGTTTAGGGTTGTGCCTCTTTCCTGGACAAGGCATAATCCCTAAATCACGTTATGTTTTATTTTAAGTTGTAATGTTATTGAACAAGGTTATGGATACTAGAGTATGTCCGCGTTAAACAATGGTAATGTATGTTGATTTCTAAACTAAATGATGACTTGCATGGTTTTTAAATTCATATAGCTTTGTTATGATTTAGCTATGGTATTAAGAAGTCACACCAAAATTACCCACGCTTCCGCAAAGCCAGGGTGTGACAGCTTGGTATCAGAGCTCTGATCATAGCGAACTAGGATTCTTTCTCGAGTCTAGACTATGATCACTAGGGCTCTCACGAAAACATTTTTCTGCATACCACTTAAGTCCAGAATCCAAAACTCTTTACAAACAAATGTTGAGCACATTTTATTCATTTTTTTTTTTTTTTGGCCCAGTCGGGAGGCTGAGGCTTGGTCTAGTGGGACTAGGAGTGTTGGTCTAGTGGGACTAGGAGTGTTGACTAGTGGGACTAGGAGTGTTGGTCTAGTGGGACTAGAAGTGTTGATCTAGTGGGACTAGGAGTGTTGACTAGTGGGACTAGAAGTATTGACTAGTGGGACTAGAAGTGTTGTCTAGTGGGACTAGAAGTGTTGACTAGTGGGACTAGAAGTGTTGACTAGTGGGACTAGGAGTGTTGGCTAGTGGGACTAGAAGTGTTGACTAGTGGGACTAGGAATGTGGACTAGTGGGACTAGGAGGATAATTTGAATGCTTACTTGGTGATTTATGTGATTACCTGATTATGTGATTGACAGTTTGTGCATACTTATGTTTGTGTTACAGGTACATGGACTCGTCAGATTCAGGTGGTTCAGGCACCACCGGACCCAGACCCATAGTGTCGGATGATTTAGAGTCCTCGGAGCACGAGGTGTACACGTCAGACTTTACCAGTACCGACGATGACGACTTCCAGCCATTCGCCCTACCTGATGGCGACGATGAGCTCCCTGTTGATATTCCGGCCGGGGATTTGCCACTAGCGGTGATCCCTGCTCCCATACCCCTCGCTGCTTACCCTGCTCATGATTTACCCATCGACGAGGAGGACGACGTCGACTTATTTGAGGAGGAGCCTTACGAGGAGGACGCCCAGGGCGAGGCCCTACCTGCTGTTGCCCCTCTACTGATTGCAGATGCTCCGGCTGCGGAGGCACCTGCGCATTCCCCAGCCCAGGACTCCTTTGAGTCTGTGGCTTCTGCCTCGACACATGCTCTTAGCGTGCAGCACTATTCCCACGGGTCTGATTCTGACCAGGCTCTTTCTGTTGCTCCCGCACCGGGACTTGTTTATGATACTGACGACGAGGGGGATTCAGACCCTATGTTTCCCCCAGGCTATGATCCTGACCGAGATTTGGAGTTTGTCCCTATGGACGAGATGATGGAGGATCCTGCTGATCCTATTGATCCTTTTGATCCGATCGATCCTGACTTTGACTTTGATATGGCGTTTGATGACTTGGAGCCTGCCATTGCCCCTGAGCAGGCAGCTGCTCTTGACCCGTTACCAGAGCATGACCCTATGCATGCTGAGGTACCTCTTGAGCCTATTGCTATTGATCACCACCTAGGTATTCCTTTGATTGCAGACGATCATGTCCCTATTGATCCCATTGATCCTCTACCCCTTGTTGCTGTACCTGTTGACCCACCATTTGAGCACTTGGCACCTGTTGACCCTGTTGTAGCCCCTTTATTTGATCCCGTTCCCATAGAGCCCGGACATGCACCGTTCGCGGCACAGATGGATCCACCGGACGAGGCCGCACAGCACGGGTGGATCCCGGCTGATGAGGACGTCCCGCCACTACCCCCACAGATTCCAGACGCTAGACACACTGACTTTTCGTTTCAGATTCCCACATACATACCTCCAGCGGGGCCTGGAGAGGGCTCTTCAGCCCACCCATCAGGGCATGTACCGATGCCCATGCCTTTCTTACCACAGATGCCTTTTGTTCCACCTGTTACTGCTCCTTTTGGCGTAGCACCCTTCGATCCCACACGAGATCCACTGCTTTGGTCTCCGTTTTCCCCTATGCCACCCACTGATCCATACCACAGATTCCATGTGGGCCACACCATTGAGGATGTACTGATGTCTTTTGTTTACCAGCATGAGTCGCACGAGCAGCGACTACAGGAGCTCGAGAGAGCTCGGCCATGTCAGTGCCATGGTCAGGCACCCTCTCCGTTACAGCCGTTTCGATCATTACCCCCTGATTATGTTGCTCGTCTTACTACTTTGGAGCAGCAGATTGCCTCCGTTATTCGCACACAGCAGGCGATGGAGGCAGATTGGTTAGAGATGTGCCGTTTGTTTTATACCCGTTTTCCCCCTCCTCCTCCACCACCATCTGCTTGAGCTCATCAGTGCCACAGGGTAGGCGAGGTGAGAAGTCAGCGATTGCTTTTACTTGCACAGCATTTTGGGGAGACTACGTTATGATTTGACTTTTGTTATGTACTTGATGTTGTATTGATACTGATGTAGCTTTTGACAGGGGTGATGTAGCCCCAGTGATTGATGATTGTATGTATACACTTACGATGTGGTCTCATTTATATGGCAATCGCAGTTTTCTCACCATATTTTGGATTCGCTTGACTACTTGTTTATATTTTATGACATGGGATGTTGTGTGATTGATATTTGTGATGTGTGATGACATGAGATGTCGTGTGATTAATGTGATTATAACATGAGATGTTATGTGGTTATACTATTATTATTACTATATACGTACTCTGTACTATGTCCTGACCAACGTGAACACATCTTTTAGAAGATGCCGCCAAAACGCCCAACACCAATGCCGACTAATGAGGTAGAGTTACAACAAGTCATTGCAGCTGCCATAGCGCAGTACGCAGCTTCTCAGCCAGGAGGAAGCGGGAGTGTTAACCAGGGCACTAACAATCCACCTCACGGTAATACCACGCCATTCGAACCTACCATGAACTAGTTGGAGATTTTAGCAATGATGCTAATGCCAATCACCTGTTTTAACATACGTGCAGGATGCACCTATAAGCAGTTTTTAGATTGCAAACCGGTCAACTTCAATGGCACAGGAGGTGCAGTTGCCTTCACCCGCTGGGCTGAGAAAACCGACTCTGTCTTACGCATGAGCAAGTGTGCTGAGGATCAACAAGTCACATACATTTCAGGGCTATTTCTCGACGGAGCCCTATCTTGGTGGAACTTACAAGTCCAAACCTTAGGCGAAGCCGCCGCCTACGCCCTGACTTGGGCCGAATTGAAAGAACTGATGCGCCGAAAGTACTGTTCACGCGCAGAAATTCAAAGGTTGGAGACTGAATTTTGGCACTTAAGGATGGATGGGCCAAAGATTGCGGAATACGTCCAGAGGTTTCACGACTTATCTCAAGTGGTTCCTTACATGGTTACGCCGGAATACAAGCGTATTGAGCGCTTCATTTGGGGTTTGGCTCCCCAAATCATTAGTATGGTAACCTCCTCCAAACCAGCAACTATCACAGAAGCCATTGATTTGAGCGTGGCTCTCACAGAAGAGGCGATTCGTTTAAACAAGTTTGATGAGGTCAAGGCAAGAAAAACAGAGACTCACGTAGAGTCCTCAGGGGATAACAAAAGGAAGTTTTCAAACTTCAAACAAGGTGTCAGTACGGCAGTGAAGAAAGGGAAATCAGCTGGCAGTACCAAGAAAGGAAAAGGGTACCAGGGCACCCAGCCCAAATGCAACAACTGCCAACGCCACCATGCTGGCCCTTGTAACGTAAGAGTTTGTGAATCTTGTGGAAAACCGGGCCACTCAAAGGAATCATGTTGGGCTAGTTTGGGCCGGGGAGGCCAGGGAGGATTTATGAACAGGAATAACAACCGGGGTGGTTTTGGAGGTCGCCAACAGGGAAATAATCGAAACAACAATGCCAACCAAGCTGGAAATGCTAACCAGAACAACCCGCCAGTTATGGATGGTGCGGGAAGTGGTAAAAGACTTGGATGCTTCAATTGCGGTGATGCTGGGCATTTTAAGAAAGATTGCCCAGAACTGAACCAAGCCCGTGGAAGGGTGTTCCAGATAGGTGCACGGGAAGCGCGCCAGGATCCCAACGTTGTTACCGGTACGTTCCCTGTAAATCAACGCTATGCATCTGTTTTATTTGATACTGGTGCCGACTATAGCTTCGTATCACTAGAATTTAAGAATATGCTTGGGTTAGCTACTAATAAGTTAGACATACCCTACTCGATCGAATTAGCTGATGGAAAGTTAGTTGGAGCCGAAGAAGTAATCAGAGGTTGTGTGATAGAATTGGGAGAACGCGAGTTTACTCTTGATCTACTACCGGTCCCATTGGGAAGCTTCGACGTGGTAGTAGGAATGGATTGGTTATCTGGCAACAAAGCGGAGATTGTTTGCCACGAAAAAGTGATTCGTATTCCAACTGATGATGGTGAGACCATTGTGGTACATGGAGAAAAGCGTGAGACGCCAATGAGATTTATCAGCTGCTTGAAGGCAAAGAAGTGTTTACAGAAGGGATGTGTTGCTTCCTGGCACACATTGTGGATAAGAAGGCTGCTGAGTCAAGAATCGAAGACATCCCTGTCGTGAGGGAGTATCCAGAAGTCTTTCCAGAAGACTTACCCGGACTGCCACCTCAGAGACAAGTCGAGTTTCACATCGACTTAGTTCCAGGCGCCGCGCCTGTGGCTAAGGCACCTTACAGACTTGCTCCATCTGAGATGCAGGAACTGTCGACACAACTTCAAGAGTTGTTAGACAAGGGTTTTATTCGACCAAGCTTCTCGCCTTGGGGAGCTCCAGTCCTGTTTGTTAAGAAGAAGGACGGTAGTTTTCGGATGTGCATCGACTACAGAGAACTGAACAAGCTGACGATCAAGAACAGGTATCCTCTGCCAAGGATCGATGATCTGTTCGACCAACTACAAGGCTCAAGCTGTTACTCTAAGATCGATCTTCGATCTGGATACCATCAATTAAGGATACAGGAGGAAAGTATCCCGAAAACAGCCTTCCGAACTCGTTATGGGCACTACGAGTTCCTCGTGATGCCATTTGGTTTGACAAACGCACCTGCAGTATTCATGGATCTAATGAATAGGGTTTGTAAGCCATACTTAGACAAGTTCGTGATTGTATTCATCGACGACATCCTGATTTACTCAAGGACGAAGGCTGAACACGAACAACATCTTAGAACCATATTGGAGCTGCTAAAGAAGGAACAGCTATACGCCAAACTCTCCAAGTGCGAGTTTTGGCTACGCGAAGTCCAGTTTCTTGGACATGTGGTTAATGGGGATGGAATTCATGTTGATCCCACAAAGATCGAGGCAATCAAGAACTGGGAAGCACCTACAACGCCGACCGAGATTCGACAATTCTTGGGTTTGGCTGGCTACTATAGAAGATTCATAGAAGGCTTTTCAAAGATCGCTCAACCCCTTACCACGCTCACACAGAAGGATAAGACGTTTGATTGGGGAATCAAACAGGACGAAGCGTTTCAGATATTGAAAGATAAGCTCTGCAACGCGCCAATCTTAGCTCTACCGGAAGGTACCGACGATTTTGTGGTATACTGCGACGCATCGCGTCAGGGATTAGGATGTGTGTTGATGCAACGCCAAAAGGTCATTGCTTACGCATCACGCCAACTGAAAGTGCACGAAAAGAATTATACCACACATGATTTAGAGCTTGGCGCTGTGGTTTTTGCACTAAAGATCTGGAGACACTACCTGTATGGTACGAAGTGCACAATCTTCACAGATCACAAGAGCTTGCAACACATATTCAACCAGAAAGAGCTGAATATGAGGCAAAGACGCTGGGTTGAATTACTAAACGATTACGACTGCGAGATCAAGTATCACCCAGGGAAGGCGAATGTGGTCGCCGATGCCCTAAGTCGTAAAGAAAGAATCAAGCCCATAAGGGTTAGGGCTTTAGAAATGATCATACGAACCGATCTTCCTTCGCGCATTCGCGCTGCACAAAAAGAAGCCCTTAAAGAAGGAAATCTTGAGGATGAATATCTCCGTGGGATGGAGAAGTTATTGGCACTAAACAAAGAAGGAACATTATGTTTCGAGAAAAGAATTTGGGTTCCTTTGTTTGGAGGTTTAAGGAATGTTATTTTCGACGAAGCGCACAAGTCACGGTACTCTATACATCCCGGGGCGGATAAGATGTACCACGATCTCAAAGATTACTATTGGTGGCCTAGAATGAAAGGCGATGTTGCTGTCTATGTAAGCGAATGTTTAACGTGCGCTAAAGTTAAAGCTGAATACCAGAGGCCTTCGGGACTTCTGCAACAACCGGAGATTCCCAAATGGAAGTGGGAACAAATCTCCATGGATTTTGTTACAAAGCTGCCAAGAACGCCAAGAGGCCATGACACTATCTGGGTGATAGTGGATCGATTAACAAAAACGGCACACTTCTTACCTATCAGAGAAAAGGATAACACGAGCAAATTGGCTGAAATATACATGAGAGAAATCGTCGCACGTCATGGAGTGCCCCTCTCAATCATTTCTGATAGAGACGGAAGGTTTGTGTCAAGAATATGGCAATCCTTCCAAGAAGCTTTTGGCTCACAATTAAATCTGAGCACTGCATTTCATCCGCAAACTGATGGCCAGAGCGAGCGAACGATACAAACCTTGGAAGACATGCTGAGAGCATGCGTTATGGATTTGGGCGGTAGCTGGGATAAACACTTACCCTTGGTCGAATTTTCTTACAACAACAGCTACCACACCAGTATTGGTGTCGCGCCTTTTGAAGCCCTATACGGACGCAAGTGCCGATCACCCCTATGTTGGGCTGACGCAGGTGATAGGCAGCTTGCCGGTCCCGAAATCGTCCAAGAGACGACGGACAAGATTGCGCAGATTCTTAAAAACATCGAAGCCGCTCGCCACAGACAAAAGGCCTACGCGGATCCAAACCGTAAACATGTGGATTTTCAAGTCGGAGAGATGGTATTATTGAAGGTTTCACCCTGGAAAGGGGTAGCACGCTTTGGAAAGCGAGGAAAGTTAAATCCGCGCTACATTGGTCCTTTCAGAATTCTGGAAAGAATTGGGACAGTAGCATACAAGTTGGACCTACCTGCTGAACTAAATGGCGTTCACGATACATTTCATGTATCCAATTTAAAGAAAAGTCCAACTCAAGTTGACGTTGCCATTTCTATTGACGAAATTCATGTTGACGACACGCTCCACTTCGTAGAAGAACCCGTCGAGGTCACAGATTGGAAAGTTAACAGGACCCGCCGGAGCAGTGTCAAACTCGTCAATGTTCGCTGGAATGCCAGACATGGTCCTGAATACACCTGGGAGCGTGAGGACCGGATGAAAGAAAAGTACCCCCACTTATTTCCCAAGAACCCTGCATCTACAAGCAGAACTTAAAATTTCGGGACGAAATTTATTTAACGGGGGGAGTATGTGACAACCCGCACAAAACCAGGTATCCGTACAACTTAATTAATGATTGATTACTGCTTAATTACTGTGCTTGATTGAAACTAGCTGATAAACTGCTACCTGCATACTAATACATGCACTTACTTGCATCATACTTGCTTGCTGTCACTACATTATTTACATACTGAACCCTAGTGACAAACTTGATGCACAAAAAGCACAGTAGCACTAAACGGATACACAGTGAACATGCTGATATAACCAGCATCAGGCAAATACTGCCTCAAGGCCTGTTAAGAGCCTCATATATTTTGACTACACTGGTAGTGAGTGTAGGATATAAGGGTTGTGTTACCGCGTCTCTAGGGATAAGATACACTGATTCGGATGTGCCAAAAACGTACTTTAAGTACCAAACACAGCACTTAAAATAATTTAACCAGCTTCTAGCTGACTAGTAAAGTGCTAAAATATGGAAAAAAAAAATATATTACTAGACACTTTCTAAAGTGTTGGAAATTAAACTGTGTCACTAAAAGTATCAAAAACGACACTTTTAAAGCTTTTGTAACGCTTTAACGGATTACTATCCAACCGAACAACCGGACTACCCGGGACACGAAATATTATTATTTTCACTATATATATTTTTTTTTCTGAGCCAGTTAGGGTCCCTGATCACCCTAACACCCGTCATAACACGCAATATACAACTAACAAGGTTAAACACCTAAACTAACTTAGTTAACCTATCTAACCTAAACATCTCCCTAACTAATCAAATTACAATCGAACTACCCACCCCACCCATCCTAACCGTCCCATAAACTAGGGGGAACACCCCTAAGTACAATTTGATTATTTTATTTACCTTTGTCTAGCATCTTGAGACATAAAAACCATTGGATTAAGACTAAGTTTTGTCTATAAAATCACTAGTGCACATCATAATCACCACTACATTTCACCAACTCACACTACTCCCTTGCTCACCCTCCACTCACGGCCGAACCCCATCCCACCCACCATCATATTTTCGTTTGGTAATTAATGCATTCCAAGATCATTCACACATCACAAGACGCGTTTTAGGAGTTTTGGTGCAAGCGGAACGCGAAGGACCTCAACCGATAGCTTTTATCCACCCCGTTTTCGTCACGAATCTTCCCTAGCCCCGAGCTAGAGGTATATCACTTAAATCTTGTTTTTAGACATATCTAAAGTGGATAAAAGGATTTTTGTCGGTTGAATCTCGTTATGTTAAAAGATGATGCATTAAAGTCTAGTAAAACTATAAAAATGGAGGTTAATAGCATACAACTTGTGTAAAAGTCGTAGGACTTGAAAATTTGTGTTTATCTAGACCCGATCTATAATGTGGTAGCTCGAATCTTCGTTTAACCCGACTTTGAAAAATCATGTATCATCACATAAGCTTGTTTTTTTGAAAGATACAAGGGTTAAAAGTGAAACACTACCACATTTTAGAGACATGAACTTGTAAAGAAATATTTTACTTGTGTAAAAGTGTTTTAACCGGTAAAAGGGTGTTTAAAACTAGCGGATCTACGTATCCGCAAGTGGTATCTTCAAAGGACCACACATTTAAGAACCATGTATTTTTAAAGAAACGGATCTTACAATGCTAAGGATGATATTTAGAACACACAAGTGTGTAAACACTTGTGTGACGCATGTTTCGACAAAATAACTATTTTTGAGAAAAATAACTAGAAGTTGTAAAAGACGGATTCTCTAAAAACGAGGTTTTTACAAGATTGAAAGTACTTTATATAAAGATCTACATATATAAATGGGATTTATAATATAGCTTCGGAAAAACTACAAGTTCATGCGATTATGCAACTTTACATATTTATTGACTAGTTTGATGTGTCGGAAATTGTTTGATGGAAATAAAGAAGATTGTTGAATTGATTGTTAAAAGAAAATGATACGCTTGAAAGCGTGGCCACCTCCAGTTACAGAGGAAACTCTGGCAAAATTTTCTAAAAACCTAACACTTAGACTTTTTACACAACAAGTGTTACAACTATTTTTGGACATACTTTTGAAACATAAAATTTCGCCAGTACTATATTTTACTAAATATTCGGAGGTGGGATTTTCACAAAATATTAACGTGATAAATATATTTTCACACACTGTTTATGATTATTTTGTGAAGCACCTAAACATTATTTTTAGCGTAAAAATAATGTTTACGAACGATAACAACTCCAAATTATTACGAACGCTTTCGCCATAAATATATAAGTTACACCGGTAATTATATTACCACCCGTATGTTAAAACGTAACTTACACAATTACGGAAAATATTTATGAACGCGTACTTTAACAACGTATTTTGGGTAAATACTTATGTTTTGGAGTTGAATATATATGAAGGTTAAGTGAGACTTAATGATGGAAAATATTACGCACATGTATTAAATCCCCCATCCTTGGGAAGGAAAATAACTATCAAGCACATACAAAATGTAACACGAAATAGTTGTCTAACTATTTCCCGCCAACATAAACTGTAAAGCTAAAGCACGGCCGTCCGTCTAATAGATTTAGCACTTGTAGGTCATTACACAGCTTACAGTACCAGGAGACGCTTGATAGAGTTTACGCATCCACTGTGAGTTCATGTCCCCCTTTTCTCTAACTGTTTTCAGTTTACTTAACTGCGGGGGTGAAATACATGTTACTATGATTTACGAGTACTTTACAACGGTATGTTTAACGTAAGGAGGTGTTATACGATCATGTGAGTGGATAGGACAACATGGGGCCATTAGTCCTCATGGAGGGACCGAGGGACAGGAGCGGTAGATCTATCTGGGTGTAGCGAGCCCAGCCCCCGGCCAAACTAGAAACGGACCGTGGGGTGACTTTGTCCACATACTTTGCCGTGGCGAAATCTGCTAGGTTTGAGTCTCCCTATTTGCACTTCACATATGTCAGTGGCCTTGCAAACCATTGGTGATCACAAGTCCTCTTACACTGCTACATACCACAACTATTTTTATACTCATAAGTGTTTTACATACTCACTTACACATGAACTCGCTCAACATTATTGTTGATTTTTCAACTCACATGTATTTCAGGAAATTAACGGATTCTGGCACGGTATGAACGTTTTCCGCTGCAACCTTTCATAAAGTCATCTGGGTTTAGGGTTGTGCCTCTTTCCTGGACAAGGCATAATCCCTAAATCACGTTATGTTTTATTTTAAGTTGTAATGTTATTGAACAAGGTTATGGATACTAGAGTATGTCCGCGTTAAACAATGGTAATGTATGTTGATTTCTAAACTAAATGATGACTTGCATGGTTTTTAAATTCATATAGCTTTGTTATGATTTAGCTATGGTATTAAGAAGTCACACCAAAATTACCCACGCTTCCGCAAAGCCAGGGTGTGACAGATTTCGCTCCCATACGGGTACGAATGTATGAATCATGAGTATGAAAAAAGTACGAGCATTAGTATAAGTGTAAGTATAAATACACATGTGAATGTAAGTATAAACATAAAACGTATGAATATGAACATGAGTATAAGCATAAATGTATTGTCAAGAGTATGAGTGTAGGTACGAATAATAAATATTACGTATATAGTATATGTTGAAACATAACGAATTTAAGCATATAAAACATTTGAGAAATTTGAGTATGTAAAACGTATGATATAAACGAAATCGTCACGAGGTATCGACTAAAACGTGTACGATGATATGCATGTATAGTTATTTAAGCGAAACGTTGAGTTTATCGAATAAAAAAAATAGATTGAGTTTGATTTGGGAAGTAGAATCTAGTTTGTAAATGTAAGAGAATATAAAGTACTCATTGGTTATGCATAACTTATTTTGTAATGAATGGAAATGCAACTTTTGTTTTAAAAGAGTTTACGTAAGTTGAAGATTGTCGGTCCCCACGAAGTCTTCTTGCCCACGTGTTTTGAAATTTGAATGACGTATTGAGCGGTGTAGGAAAAGGTTTTCGAAAATAATGGGTTCGCTTCATTTTCATCATAACAAGAAATTTTGAATTTTGGAGGTTCTTGTGAAAACATTGATCCTTAGAAAAGAAATTTAGCAAAATGGACTTAGTGATCATTGAAAAGAGTTTTAACAAATGATTAATTGATGTTGAAAAGAGTCTTTGGTAAAACAATCTTATAATATCTATAAGATCTTATAAGTATATGAGAAAGTTGGTTTGATTTCCGATTGAGAATGAAAGTCTTTAGTATGGTGATATAACGTGAGTGTGTTTTAGTGATTAAGTCGAATATGAAGTTCATGGGCAAGAGATTCATTGGACCGATTAAATTGATAGGTAGCATTTCGTAAGGTTTTGAAATTCGGGTAATAAAACGTTTTAAGGTATGACCAAGAATTTCGTATATGTGATTTATGAGAACATAGGTTATAAGGTAAGAAATACGTTTGAATAAACAATGCACTTTGAAATCGATACAAATAGGTGTAAAACATGATCGTGTTTGCATAATAAAGTATTTTGAGGGAAAATTTTGGTAACGATCGACTAGGTAAAGGAATCACCCCTAACCCGTTGGTGAGGTCGTTTTAAGAAGAGAAAGGAGTGGAGTTAATCACCAAGGTATGGAAATCACTCCTATCTTGATGATATGTCTCCATTTTAGTGTTACAAAGGATTTAAATAAAATTGAGTGACGTTTTGAAATCATGCATGTGAATAACGTATGTGTGTATGAAAAGATTTAGTATAATGTGTGTGGGAGGGAAATGATCTCGAAAATGTATTTGAATTTGAAAGGATTGCATCGCATAAAATTGATAATAGGAAAACATAGGTTTGATTAAAATTTGGATGGTTCCAAAACGGAACTTTGACTGACCAAAGTGGTCGAAAAGTCTTTTGAATTTGAGAACCATACTTTGGCCTAATAGGTGGAATACTCTCGCCGACATGTCAGTTAACGGTATTCACCCTTCCGGTTACTACATGTCCCAAATCAATCGAAAATTCGAGACTTGGCGAGATTCATGAAAATCAAGGAGTGGGACTAGTCGACAAGATGCGGGTTTCACCCTTAACTTGACGATTTCGTGCCCTAAGTGTGGTTGGTACTCATCGGGTCAAAATTTAATTTCAACACTTTGACAAGAGTCCACTAGAATTTGAAATGGAAATTCTCCATCAAGGTGAGGATTTCACTCCTAACTTGATGGTGAATTTGTAAAAAGAATAGGTGGATTGAGAGTCGTTCACCAAATTGTGGGTTTCACGCCTATTTTGGTGAAGTCGTCTCGTTTGTATAATACGAGTGATTTTGAGTTTAGCATAAACGAGTAAAAAGATATATGTTCGAAATAATAATAACAAGTATAAGAACATAAAGCATTTCAAGAAAATAACACGTAAGACACATTTCAAGAGATTAGCAAATGAATCAAGTATGGTCAAAAGGGTGCTTAACTATAGACTAGGTCGAACATGGCAATTCTACCTAATTCCCTATAGCTATGGCTCTGATACCAATCTGTCACACCCCAACCGATGGCGGAAACATCGGAGTGAGACGAAAACGATATTGCAAGAGACTTCATAACACTATTGGTGACAACAATTAAATAATGGATTTCATTTCATTTCTAAAAGTAAATTACAAAGGTTTGAATCAAATACAACAACTTGAAATACAAGAATGAAATACAATAAGAATACAAAATTTTAAATGTGTATCTAAGCATCCTACTATGTTCCATGCATCACCAACATCATCTCAAAACCTGCAACATGTTTTAAAAGCATAGTTCAATACAAGACTGTATTGGCGAGTTTACAGGTTTCCATGCATAACATAAAAATGAGTTGTAAAGAATTCCACATGGCAAGCTATTGATACAAGATAAACAATAAAATCGGCATGTGTTCGACTAATCAACTCAATGATGAAACGCAATAAGCTCTTAACATAACCCAAAGTTTACAGGCGGTAAGTTAATCCTAGAGCACTATATATGTCAAGGATATGCTCGTACGAAGTTAATGATAAGTCTAACACAAAACGTATAACCCCAAGTTTAAAGTATCAAGTAATAAAGTATGTATGCATGTATACGGAATGTTTGTGCATTTATGAATAAAGTTTAAGTGTAAGTTTTAATAGATAATATGTTACACCCCAAAAAGGTGGTAAATGAAAAGGGGGTTCAAGTATACTCACAGTTTTGCAAAGTTTCCTTTGATGATTCCCTGAAGAGTTGGAGGTTGGAGCTTCAAAGCTTCCTTTTAAAACACTTAGTGTTTTCTTTTAGAACTCTTAGAGTTCTCTTCCTTACTTGGAAGATTTGAGAGAAGTAGAGAGGTTGAGAGAAGAATGGTTGGAACACTTGGTGTCCTTTTAGAATTCTTAGAATTCATGATTTAGAGAGATTGAGAGAATTAGAGAGATGGAGATAAGAATGGTGTGAAGAAAATGGTAGAAGGAGGTTGGTATTTATAGGTAGAGAAGGTGGAAAAGGGTGAAATATGATTGGTTATAGAAGGTGGAAGAGATTGAAAAGATGATTGGTGGAGAAAGGAGGTGGAAAAGGGTGAAATATGATTGGTTAAAGAAGGTGGAAGAGGATTGATGAGGTGGAAAGATGATTTGTATATTTCTTGGTATTTCTTGAGTATATATTATGTAATTGAGTATTTAAAAAGTATAAAAGTATAATTCAAGTATTGAGGATGTGCGTATAAGTATATATACGTATAATTGTGTCGGTTTGCGTATAAATACGTATTTAAATGATCGGTTGTGTGAATAAAAAAATATGTATAAAATATGAATTTTATTATGATTAACGCCTCGAATTGAAATTAAAATACGAATGTAAGATTTCTAAAATTAGAATACGAATACGAACATTTTTAAAATAGAAATACGAAGATACGAGGCGTTACATATCGACTATAGCAAAGCCTAATGAAGTCACTAGTGACGCTAAACCAAAATTTGATTTAACCGGTTTTAATTGTTTTGAGGGTTTTTAATTTATTAATTAATTTAATATCGTAAATAAAACTAAGATAAATTAGACAACGAAACGACTAGGATCACGAGCTTTAACAATCAGAAGGAAAGACCACCTAGGCAATGAATCCTTTGGAACATATAACAACCTATGAGTTAACAATCGACTAGGAAATGAATCCTTTGGAACATGTAATAACCTATGACTTGACAATCGACTAAAGATCTGATATATAATCCGACCAACTTCCCGGTAGGGATAACTAAGTCCTATAGTAACTATTCAGCTCGGAGCGGGACCCCCACTATCCAGTTCCTAGAAACCGAACTATGAAGAGCAATCAGACAGTGAAGAAGTGCTAAAAAGAAATGACTTGACTTATCGATACCTTAATTACACAACTAGAGACATAAATAGACAACATACTTTAACAATTTTTTGTTGTAAAGCTAGTTTTAAATTGATAAACAAAACATCTAAAATCCCCTAGACGTGGCGAATAATTAGAAAGACCCCGACCTATCGAGTGTCTAAACGACTAAACAACGACATGACAAACCCTAGCAACCCGAAACTATATTTCTATTCAATGGAATTCGATATACACTGATGTCTACTGATTTTAATTGATTAATTAACCTATATTTTTTCTAATAACAGGGTTAGAATGATAACTGATTAGATTAACGACTTAACAATTAATTTTAACGTGCCTATTGTGAATTTCTTCCTTATAAACGCAAATTTAAATCGGGCGACATAATTTCCAGAATCGCTCGAAGTTCGCTCGGAATATTTACTGCTCGGAAAATGCTCATTTGATTTGAGGCTCGGTTTTAAATGAGTCACTCCGCTCGGTTTGGTTTGTAAACGAGCCAAACATTTGCAAATGGCTGGTCGGTTTGACTCGGCTCATGAACAACCCTACTTTTAACCTCTCTCGACCTTTTAGATACTTTTGACCTCATTCGACCTTTTAAAAAATATGCACACGGAAAAGAATGAAAAAATAGGGTTTAGTTGAAACTTGAATTATAAGAAAGTTGTCATTCAAAAAAAAGAAAAAAAAGTTGAAACTTGAACATTGGTTGATGGTTTTTACTGAATTGCAATCACGGATTGATTTAAAAGGCTCTAACTTATTCCCGCACCCTTTTCCCTCTGTCACTCTATATGTCCCTTTTTCTCTATGTCTCTATATGTGTAGAGAGAGATAGACCCATTTAAAAAGATCCTAAATTTTAGAGTAAATTACAAGTTTTGTCCTTTATGTTTGTACTAAATTGCAGGTCGTGTCATTTGCCTTTAAAATTGATGGGTTTTGTACTTTATTTTTCAAAATCATGCACGTTATATCCTTTAGGCCTAACCCAGTTAATTTTAATTGTTAAGTAAAGGGCAATTTGGTCTTTTTAGTTGTTTATTTAGAAAACCATTTTAATGATTTTAATAACTAAAACAAAAACAATTATATATTACCACTCTCTCTAAAGCACACTCACTCTCTCTAAAACACACACTTTTTCCCTCTCCACTCTCTCACTCTCTCTCTCTCTATAGCACCATCACCTGCCACCACTAGGGCTGTAAACGAGCCGAGCTCGACCTAGCTTGAGCTCGGCTCGAATTTCAAATCGAGCTGAGATTTGAAGCTCGAGCTCGACTCGATTAAAATTCGAGCTAGCTCGGCTCGATCTAGCTCGAGCTAACAAAGAACCACATAATTTACTACTTAAAAAGCCTTAGAAAATGAATCTCTTTATAGACTAAGGGCCTTAATTGCAATTTAATTTAACCAAATGGCTAAATATGCAAGTATAAATAGTTAGTTCACCTTGTACATTGTCTTTACCTTCTTTTATAGGGGAGATACTGTTATGGGTGAAATTCTGAGCCCATATCCTGGATAGTATCTTGAATTATATCTTGATTACATAATATATGTTCACAACCAGGATGCTGAATCAGGATATTGGTAACATCCTGATGCTGTATCCTGAGGATTACTAACGAATTCTATGCAGGAGTACGAGTACAAGTCCATAACGTTCACGAAGACCTCTTCCCCTGAATACTCGGTCCAAGTTGTTCGAAGAAGAACGTTGAAGCCGCATTACTTGGTCTTCAACGTTCACATAGGAATATTCGTTGGCATCCCCCCATTTTAGGAGATTTTGTTTTCTTTTTGTAACTATAAATAGACGGATAAACCAGATCACATAGGAGATCACATTCACTGCTCTCGAATACTCATACTTTCTCTCGCAATTCATACACTTTCTGAAAAGCATTGTAACACTTAGCAACGATCTGGTCAATATCCTGCACTGTATCCTGACTTTTGAAGTAATAAGAAAAACAAGGCAGCTGCGATTGTCAGCTCCCGAGGTTTTGTGTCGGCGATCTAGATTGATCAAGGACTTTCCTCGTACATTTCGTGTCACCCTTTACTTTTTTGCTCATTGTTTGATTATAGATATAGCTCGGTATCCTGAGCTATATCCTGAAAACTGTTTTTGCAAACAACTAAACCAGAATATTTTCAATACACATTGTTAGCACACTACCTCACAAAACTAATTTGATCACTAAATTGCTTAGATAATTTTTGACCAAGACAATTTGGCGCCTACCGTGGGGCAAGTGGTGCTATTTCTATTAAAATCTTTCTTAAAATCACTACTTGTTTTTCTATTTTCATAACTTTTTGCCACACTATTTTCAATGGCCTCGAAATCAAACATGAGCTCTTCTACCATGTTTGCTACAACCTCTGCAACAATTGGCTCGGTGCTTCCACCACCTCCAAGGACACAAGCTTTTTCACAGGCTCAAGCTCCCCCAAGGAGGACCAAAATTCACACAACTCGGGATGTTATCCCTACTCAGAATGTTCAAGGATCTGCTACTTCAGGGAGAACCCTATTATGGCTTCTAATGATGAAATTCTAACATTGTTTGGTAATATACAGGATCAGATGAAGAAACAGCAGGAGACCAACCAAATGTTGATAAGAGAAATACAACTCTTAAAATCTAGCTCGAGTAGGCCTGCTGAGGATACTGTCACTCCTTTGCAGCCCAGAGCGTTGAACTTCAGTTCGACAGTATATACTGAGGATAACAGAGGCAATATTGTACCTAGTCATTCCCAGAGTCATACTCCTGAGATACCCTCATCAATCAGGGTCTCAACTGTGAGAGGATCAGTATATGCTTCAGGATATGGCCAGGATCCTCAGGCTGGTAACGTATCTAATACTCTTAATACTCTTGCTACTAACAGTTTTGGATCCTTACAGGATACAGGTGTGACCTCGGCACTCTCTAGGGAGCTTCAGAAATTAAAAGACATGATATCCAGTGTACCTGGGGTAGTCCAGCCAATTCCAGAAGTATCCCAGGATAGCCACAGGATATCCCGGTTTGCACATCCTATTTGTGATGCTGAAATTTCAAAAAGATTACAAACTCCCAACATGAAGCTCTATGACGGGACCACGGATCCTGAGGAGCATATTACCCAGTATAGGGAAAGGATAGAGATTAACCCTATCCCTCCGGATCTCAAGGAAGCATGCCTTTGCAAGGGTTTTGGCTCCACTTTGATAAGATCAGCCTTAAAATGGCTCTTAAATGTTCCACCTCATTCAATTACATCGTTTGCTCATTTAGTTATTTTGTTTAATAGTCAGTTTTCTTGTAGTAGAAGTTTTGAGAAACTAACCAGTGATCTCTACAGGATAAATCAAGGTCCACAAGAATCCTTAAGGGATTATGTGAACAAGTTTAGCAGGGAGTCCTTAGATATCCCACATCTTGACGTTGCAACAACTGTGCAGGCTTTCAAGATGGGGTTGCAAAAGGATTCTCAATTTTATCAGGATCTTGTAATGAATCCTTGCAGGATCCTGAATGAAGCTCGAAACAGGGCTTTAAGATATATTCGATTGGAAGAAGATAAAAAGATGCAAGAGAGGATGAATTCATCCTCAACCTATGAATCAACTAACAGGAAGTCAGAATCCTCGTATAAGCCGTATCGTTCTAAGCCATATGGCAGGAATGATAACAAGAAAGTGAATGCTGTTGAGGATGAGGATCTTGAGGAGTATCCTGAATTGTCAGAATATTGTTTTTCTATTAATATACTTGAACTAATGTATGCTATGCAGGGTTTAGGAGATAAAGCAAGGTGGCCCAGAAAGAACCAGCAAAAGGCTGATTGGAAGGATAAATCCAAGTGGTGTGCCTTCCATGAGGATTTTGGACATGTTACGGAGGATTACATAGCCTTGAGGAAGGAAATAAGCTACCTGCTAAGCAAATGATATCTGAAGGATCTTCTGGGAAGAAAGAAGAATAAGGGTCAGGATACTGAGAAGGATCCTGAACGAGCAGCATCACCTCCCGCCGATGCCTAGATAATTAACTTTATCTCAGGAGGATCCGACATTTGTGGGACCTCTTATTCTGCAGCAAAAAGACATGCAAAAGAGGCTAAGGTAGGACAGGGAAACAAGCCGACCAGGATGACAACCCTTACAACTGATAAAGTGATAACATTTGACAGTGATGACAGGGATAGTGTCCAGGATCCCCATCATGATGGTTTGGTAATAACTTTATATATTGCTAATCATTTTATGCGCAGGATACTGGTGGATAATGGCAGCTCCGTCAACATAATTAAACTAGAAATGCTGAAAAGGATGAATATTTCCCAAATGGAGATCACTTCAAAATCCACTGTACTTGTAGGGTTCAGTGGAGAGGCTAAGAGTACTGTGGGAGAGATAAAACTGCCTGTATATGTTGAAGGAGTCAACTGAATGCAACGTTTTTGTGTCATGGACTCCTTATCCTGCTACAATATCATATTGGGCAGGCCATAGATCCATGATATGAAGGTTGTGCCATCAACCTATCATCAGTGTATCAAGATCCCTACCCCTTGGGGGGTTGTCAAGGTGCAGAGTGATCAACAAGAGGCAAAGGAATGTTATTCTTCCTCGATGAAATCCTCAACAAAGCCCAAAGCAGGATAACAATTAAAGATACGAGCCCAGGATATCATGGAGGCTTCAGAGCAGGATGTTAAGAAAATTATCCTGGACCAGGATAATCCAGATATCTCGGTGCTCGTAGGAGCCAATATCTCTCAGAATATTGAAAATCAGTTGACTAACTTTTTAAAATGCAGGATGTCAACATTTGCATGGAAGCATGAGGATATGACAGGTATTTCTAAGGATATTATAACTCACAAGCTTGGAATTGACAGGTCTTTCAAGCCTGTTCAGTAAAAGAGAAGGAAGTTTGCTCCAGAGTGAAACACAATTATTCAAGAAGAAGTTGAAAGATTGTTGAATTCTAAGATGATTAGGAAAGTTAAATTTCCAAAGTGGCTAGCAAATGTGGTCGTGGTTCAAAACAAGAATGGGAAATGGAGAGTTTGTGTAGATTACACAGACTTGAACAAAGAATGTCCTAAAGACCCATTCCCTCTGCCTCATATAGACTCGATGGTGGATGCAACTGCCGGTCATGAGATGTTAACCTTCATGGATGCATCCTCAGGATTCCAGCAAATCCAAATGGAACCTTCAGACCAGGAGGATACTGGTTTCATAACACCAACATGTATTTATTGTTATACTGCTGTGCCTTTTGGTTTGAAAAATGCAGGTGCAACGTACCAGAGATTGGTGAACATGATGTTTAAAGACAAACTGGGGGACACCATGGAGGTGTACATTTATGATATGGTAGTAAAATCCAAGAAGGCTGAGAATCATCTCCAGGATATTGAAGGAGCATTTGATATCCTGGATCAGTATAACAAGAAGCTAAATCCTGCCAAGTGCCATTTTGGAGTGGGGGCAGGAAAGTTTTTAGGATATATGGTGACTAAAAGGGGGATAGAAGCAAACCCGGAACAGATCAAAGCTATCCTGGATATCAAGTCACCTTCTAACTTGAAAGATGTACAAAGATTAACAGGACGAGTAGCAGCACTGAACAGATTTATATCAAGATCCTCAGAGAAATGTAAAGAATTCTACGATATCCTGAAGAAAAATAAGAAATTCGAGTGGGGAGAAAAGCATGAAGCAGCCTTACAGGAGTTAAAGCAATATCTTTCAAGTGCACCTTTATTGATGAAGCCTGAGGATGGTGAACCATTATCCCTGTATCTTGCAGTATCAGGGAATGCAGTAAGTATTGTTTTGGTCAAGGATCATGAAGGTCAGCAGTATCCTGTCTATTATGTTAGTAAAAGTTTATTAGATGCTGAAAATAGATATTCACATTTAGAGAAATTGATATTAGCCCTAGTTATGGCGTCAACTAAGCTTAGACATTATTTTGAGACATATAGGATTCATGTTAAAACCAATTATCCTGTTAAAAATGTGCTTAGGAAACCTGAGATGTCAGGTAGAATGGCCAAGTGGTTAGTAAAGTTAAGTGCCTATGATCTAATATATGAACCTAGAAATGCTATAAAGTCTCAGGCTTTAGCAGACTTTGTGGCTGATTTCAGTAGTGATATTCAAAATGAAGTAGACTTAGAAGTACAACAACTAGGAGAAACCTCAGAATCATGGACTTTATATACTGATGGTGCATCTAATGTGAGAGGTGCAGGATTGGGTATACTACTAAAATCGTCACAGGGGGACATATTACCCCAGGCTGTTAAGTGTGAATTTCCTGCCGCTTATAATGAAGCAGAATATGAAGCTTTGATTGCAGGATTAGAGTTGGTCAAGAACATGAATGTTAAAAATTTGCAATTATATGTTGATTCATTGTTAATTACTAACCATTTCAATGGATCCTATTCAGTCAAAGGTGAAAGATTAATCGAATATCTTGAAATTTTCAAAAAATTAGCAGGATATTTCAAAGTTTTTACACTTGAACGGGTACCAAGAGAGGATAATGCTGAAGCAGATGCTATGCCAAATTTGGGATCTACAGTCAGGATACCGGAAGGAACTCCAATACCAATACTACATATCCTGTATCCTGCGATGGAACACTTCCAGCCTCAGGATAAGGAAGTGTCAAGTATCCAGGATCCTGACGATGAGTATCCTGAGAAGAATCCTGAGTCATGGACAGCTCCGATCATAAAATACCTTAAAGAAGGAGACATCCCTAAAGATTAGAATCCTAAGGCTTTCAGGGTGAAGTTATCTCGTTTTACTATTATAGATAATGTTTTGTATAAAAAGTCTCTTGCAGGACCATACTTAAGATGCTTGGAGGATCCTGAGACCAAGGAGGTACTTCAGGATATCCATGAAGGAGATTGTGGCAACCATACTGGGGGCAGATCACTATTCTCGAAGGTGCTAAGAACGGGATACTATTGGCCGACAATGAGGAAAGATGCAGCAGAATATGCTCGAAGATGTGATGCATGTCAAAGGCATAGCAATATACTGCATCAGCCTGCTGAGCCATTATATCATATTGCTTCCCCTTGGCCATTCATGAAATGGGGTATGGACATAGTGGGGAAGTTGCCAAAGGCTCCAGGAAAAAAAGTTTTTATGCTAGCAATGACAGACTATTTTTCCAAATGGGTTGAAGCTGAAGTATTTGTTCAAGTCAGAGATCAAGAAGTAGTATCCTTCATAAAAAGGAATATCCTGACTAGGTTCAGGGTACCAGCTGAGATAATTTGTGATAATGGCTCTCAGTTCATTAGCAGGAGAACCACCGATTTTTGCAAAAGTTGGGGAATCAAGATGATCACATCCACACCGGTACATCCTCAAGCAAATGGGCAGGCAGAATCCTCGAACAAGATAATTGTCAACAATTTGAAGAGAAGATTAGGGTCTAAGAAAGAAAGATGGGCAGAAGAATTACCCTTTGTCTTATGGGCTGATAGAACAACAGTAAAGAGTGCAACTGGGCAAACCCCATTTTCTTTGGTGTTTGGGGCAGAAGCCGTGATCCCGACAGAAATGGTGATACCTACAGCAAGATCAAGCCTCCAGGATCCTGAGGCGAATCCTGAAGCTTTGTGCCAAGAATTAGATATTGTGGATGAAACAAGAGATGCGGCAAAGTTAAGGATGGCAGCATATCAACAGAGGATATCCAAAGCATATAACAAGAATCTAAGGACTAGAAGGTTTCAAGTTGGAGATCGGGTATTAAGAAAGGCGTTTCAGAATACTACTAATCATGCTGATGGAAAGTTAGCTCCAAAATGGGAAGGACCATACGAGGTTGAATCAGAATCTGGGAAAGGAGCATACCGACTCAAGAATATGGAAGGGGATATGTTACCAAGATCCTGGAATGTTATACACCTTAAACTCTATTTCATGTGAGTTTAGAATTTAATTTCTAACTCAGGATGGTATGAATTCAATCCCTTTTTAAACATGTTTGAATTTATTTATTCTTTTAAACCTAATACTGACTTAAGCATCAGAGGGGTGTTAGCCAAGCTAACACCCACCTTAGTTTGAAGATGTTTTGTAGGATATGCTTCAGGATATTACTCCAGGATATATGCTCAAGATAAACCGAAAGATTAGAGGATTGGCCCCCTCTCTCACGTTTAAGGGATCCTTATCCCTTCCAAGGTTTAAAGGTATTCACCTTTCTCTCGAATTGGGTTTAAACACCCCGCCTAGAGCGCAAGATATTCTGGGATAGTTCTGTTGGTGCATATTTGTGACAACAACTTAGATTTGGTCTTTGGATATCTTGTAATTAGTAAAACGATAAACAATTAGCGGGTTTAGCTTTGTATTAGTGGGATAATAGAGTTTGGGCTAAACAAAACCCAATTTGGGTCTAGGGGGGACGAATTGGGCTTTACCCATGTAGGAAACCTTAGCCTAAGTAGCAACCTTGTGTTATATAAACAAGGGTTTGCTTTAGGGTTTAGGTTAATCAGCCAGAAACGTTTTTGAGAGAGGATTTTCGTGAGAGCTCTAGCTTGGACGAAATTAGGGTTTGATTGATTGTAATACTTGTGTTTGATAATCAATAGAAACCCGGTTGATTGTGAATTTCTGTTTCTACTCAATTCTGTGATATTCTGATCAAGAGGATTCCGCACTCTTGATTGGATTGACAATTCTGTGATGATCCATACGAACCAGGGGACCTACAATTGGTATCAGAGCATTAGGCTCTTGAAGAAGCTCGGTTCAGAATTGTTGCTTGGCAGAAACAGGAAGATTTTTGAAATTTTTTTGAAACCTGACAATTAGGGTTTCGAAATTTTTGTTGGTTTGATATAAACTTTCGAAAATTTTTGGCTGTTTTTGATCTTCTGCATTGTTAGTTTGCTATTTTGCAGGTTTTAGAGATAGTTCTGGTTGATTGGTTGAAGAATTTTGGCTGGAAAGGCTTGAAGATTCGAAGATTTTTCTTCATGTTCTTCACGTTTTTCGTTCTGTTCTTCACTGTTTTTCGAAAATTACTGATATTTTGCTGTTTCGATTCTGCAGGAAAGTGTTAGGAGAATCTAGAAAATCTTCAGAATTTCGATCAGATTAAGTTTCCGATTTTACTGGACCAGCGAAATTGACAAACCAACGAATTTGTGACCTAGTAACTCGGTAACCGGAGAAATTAAATCCTAAGGCGACTTTGGTAACCGTATAATTTTCCTCAGCGAAATTATCACGGTGTTCGGCGACTTTACTGGTCGTCGTAATAGTGAAATTAACCAGCGAATTTGGGAACGAAATTGATCAGCGAACTTGGTAGCGAAATTGACAGCGAACTTGACCTGTCAACGAATTTAAGTTAACCGGCTTATTAACCAGCGAAATTAAGTTAGAGGAATTAAAACCTAGCATAATTAAAAGGTGGAGTATTTATTTTCGTGGAGGAATTAGATACGTATAGAGGATTTAACGTTTTCGTGAATATAATTTGATCCGTAGCTCATCTGATGAAACCGTTTGCACCGTTGAACTCATTGGATTTTTAGGACAAAAAAACTCTGGAAAATCCCAAATTCGATTTTCGACATTATATATCATTGGATTCGTCTTTTCGAGACGATTCTAAAGGTGTAAGTTGGTAAAAACTGTTTTCGGAGAATTTTTTTTCGGTTTTATCAGTCTGCAATGTTTAAAATGTCAAACATGTCTACTTTGAATGAGCTTTTGAAAATGGAGCATGAAGTTGGCACTACCAACAAACCACCTAAGATGATGAAGGTGGAAAATTATTTGACATGGAAGGATCGTTTTCAATCCTTCATTGAATATCAGGACACACGCATGTGGATATGTATTGAAGATGGGTACACAAACCCAACACACGACTTTGAGGGAAGACCACGTAGAACAGCCTATGTGAACATGCAAGAGGCTGATAAAAAGATGTATGAGGCTGAAAAGAGGGCCTTGGCTGCAATAAAAATGTCCTTACCTGATAGCATCAAGCATACCTTCAAGAAGTACACTAATTCAAAGGATATGTGGGATGCATTAGAAAGCGATATCAGGGAAATGCAGATGTCAAGAAAAACAAAGTTGATCTACTGAAGAAGCAGTTCGCTATTTTCAAGTACATGAAACATGAGTCACTTGAGGACATCATTACTCGATACTACCATCTGATGTCGGAAATGGAAAATTATGAGATAGATTGCTATTCTGATGTAGAGAAAAATGACAAGCTGCTCGATGCCTTACCTACTAAATGGGATATCTACACTCTCATGATCAAGGGAGAAGCAGATTATGAGACAAAGGGGCTGGAAGAAGTAGTTGGCAAGCTGAGAGCTTATGAGCTCAGTATGAAGAAGAAAGACACTGGATATGATCAGGTTCAATATCCAGGGATTTACAATGGGCTTACATCTTCTTTATCTCACAACGCTTCTAGCGACTTTGCTACTGCGTTTCTATCGTGTGAGAATGAGCAGGTCACAGTAAATGAGGATGGTGATGTGTGTTTTATAGCCGCTTCAGGAGGATCAACAGGAGCCAAAAGAACATCAACTTCTAAGCAGAGTAGTAGTGCAAAGTCGATGCCTATGAGTGTTAAGTCTGCAGAGGAGCATCTTGCTCTACTTGCTTCATTAATTGCCTATTATGAGAACTACATTCAGGGGAAGATATCTGATCCTGCCACTTTAGATGAAGATTATGATCAGATTAACCCTGATGATCTAGAAGAGATGGATTTACAATGGCAGCTGGCCATGATTTCCAGAAGAGTCAAGAGGTTCATGAACAGAACAGGAAGGAAGTTTGTATGGAGGAGTGTTGGTTTTGACAAGACCAAAGTGAGGTGCTTTAACTGTCAAATTTATGGGCATTTCGCTAGGGAATGTCAAAAACAAAAGCAAGAGACTTCGAGTCAGAGTTTAAACAAAAGGAATGCTTCAAATAATTCTAGCTCAAAGGCTTTGATCTCCACAGCACGAGAAGGTTCATATGATTGGAGTATTCATTTAGAAGATAATGAGAATGCCACTCAGGCATTCATGGCAGAGATAGTGCTAGTTGATGATGATGATGAAGCTACTGTGGAAGATGCTGAAGCAAAAGTGGATGCTGAGGTGAAGATAGAGAGTAAAGCTGAAGAAGAAAAGGGTAATCAGATAACAGATGCTAAAAAGGAAAAGCAAAAGTCTTACCATGAAAAGGAAGCTGAAGAAAAGGAAGCTAAATACAAAAGAATGGAAGCTCAACTTGCAGCTCTAATGGCCAACTTAGACAAACAAACTGGAGAAGTAAGTTCAAAATCTGTTTGCTTAAGATGTCGTGAATTATAGGGTGAGGTTGACAGGTTGTCAACACAAAACCAAAGTCTGGTAAGCGAGATGTCCAACCTAAAAGAATCAAACTTTTTTGCTAAGATAAACGAATCTTTATACTTGAAGAAGATAAAAGGTTATGAAAGTGAAATTGAAGCTTTAACCTGCAAACTAAACGAAAAACTTCAAGTCATAGACTTAGCTCATGACATGATGGCTGAGAAAACAAAAGAGATTTCCGAAAAATGCAAAGAGTTGTCAAATGCACAACTCAAAATTGTTGAACTTGAAAAGAAATTAGGTCAATTCAGGGTCTCTACTTTTGTAATAAAACATATGATGGGTGGCTTGAAGAAAAGTAATGACAAAACCAGTGTGGGATTCCATGGTTTCAATGAAGTACCACCTCCTGCTAGTCATGACTATTCTTTCTTGCCTGATGAAGATGAGCTCATAGACTTTGTGTCAACATCACCAAGTAGTTCCACATCAAGTCAAGGTGATGTGTCTGAGAGTGATGATGCTGAGAAGGACAATAACAGCAAACATGTTTTGAAAAAGAAAACTTCACATCCTAAGAATAAAAATCCAACTTTTGTTAAAAGGGTTAATTTTGTTCAAGGAAGTGACATGAAAAACGAAACAGTTGTTATTGAAAACGAATCTAATGTAGAGTTTGCTAAAAACAAGAACAAAGAAAATTCTGAAACTAAGCAAACTGAACCAAATCCTTCTAAGGCATCATCATCAAAACCTGAATCTAGTTCAAAGGCTTCAGATAAGAAGTCTTCGAAAAGGAGATCGTGCTTCAAGTGTCACACCAAGGGACATGTAGCTAGTTGTTGTCCTAAAAAAAAGAGTGAAGCACAAGTGAGTGAGAAACAGAGAGGGAAATCACCTGAGAAGAAAGGTGATAATGAGGAGAAAGTTGCAAATTCTCCAAAGAAATCTGCTCCTAAGCAACCAGAGAATGTTGTTGTTGGTGTAGATAAGGCTGACAAAGGAACTCCACAAGTTCCTCGTTTTCAAAGAAATCAACCAAGATTTCAGCCGGAATCTACATCAGGCAGATATGACAGACCTAGAAGCAGTTCACCAAGAATGAACAATTATAATTCAAATAATTTCAGGAGTCAAGGTCAATATCAAAATCGATACCAAAATAATGGTGGTCGAACTTTTTATAACAATGGCTTTAGAAATTATAACAATCAAGCTTCTTGGAATCAAAACTCAAGGTACCAAAATCAAAGTTTTTAAAGGTCAAATAGTCCACATATAGGAACCCTCAGGACCATAGACCTAGTGGAAATCAAAATCAAATTCCATCAATAGGTCTGGGATCCAAGACTCCCGTTAGGAGTAATGGATATTTGATGGATGTTCCAGTAGTTGGTGAATTTGGACGACCCAAGACCATCAAGGCTTCGGTCCCCCAATCTAACTAATTTCTTGGTTGGTGTGTGCAGGAGCTGCTAAGGAGGATTATCAACTTATGGTATGTTGATAGTGGCTGCTCCAGGCACATGACGGGGGATGCGAGATTGTTGACTGAGTTTGAAGATTATGATGGTGGAAATGTGAACTTTGCTGGTGCTAAAGGTGGTAGAATTACAGGACGAGGAAAAGTGACCAATGGGAAGATCACACTGGACAAAGTGAACTATGTTGAGCAGCTTAAACATAATCTGATGAGCGTATCACAAGTCTGTGACAAGGGTCACTCGGTCCATTTTACCAAGAATGAAGCATTAGTGTTGAAACCAGGTTTAATGATTCTGGACGATTGGATAGTGATGCGAGCGCCAAGGAGGAATGACACTTATGTCATGGACATGGGTGCTAAGGATCCAACTGCTGTGGTGACGTGTTTACTATCAAAAGCATCTGAAGCTGAATCGATGTTGTGGCAACGACGCATGGCCCATATCCACTATCGCAAAATAAACTATATTATTAAAAATGAATTACTGAAAGGGGTTCCAATGCAGAGGTTTCAAGTGGAAGATAAATGTCTTCCATGTCAAAAGGGAACACAACACAAAAAACCTCATAAGTCTAAAACAGTAAATTCCATAGATGCCCCTTATGAATTACTTCACATGGATTTATTCGGTCCAGTGAACGTGAGGAGCATAGATGGAAAGTACTATTGTTTAGTTATCACAGATGATTACTCATGGTACTCATGGGTTTTCTTTTTAGGTTCAAAAGATGAGACAGCAGAGATGTTGATAGATCTTTTTACAAAATTGGAAAACGTTCATAATGCAAGGATCAAGAGGATAAGGAGAGATAATGGCACGGAGTTCAAGAATCAGATTCTGGATCTCTATTGTCTTCGAAAGGGAATTGAACATCAATATTCCGCTCCTTATACACCTCAACAGAATGGAGTCGCTGAGAGGAAAAATAGGACGTTGATTTAAGCTGCTAGGACTATGATTTCATATTCAAAGCTACCAGTTCTTTTCTGGGGAGAAGCTGTGAATACAGCTTGCTACGTCCTAAACAAAGTTTTGACTGTTAAACGTTTTAATAAAACTTGTCATGAATTGATGTTTAACAAAAAAAAAACCAATATTGGAAGGCTTTGAACCATTTGGATTACCCTGCACCATTGTGTGAAATAAAGATAAAAAAAATTCGGTGATGTGGCTGACGAAGGCTACTTTCTAGGTTATGTTCCTGGCACACCGAATAAAAGGGTTTTTAATCTAAAAACTTGTAAAATTGAGGTTGTTTTTAATATAGAAATTACTACCTACAAACCTCAACAATCAACGAATGGACCTGCTATATTATATAATTATGAAAGCGTTTTTAAATCATTTAATATTGCTGAGTTTTCTGATGTAGATGACTCGCAGTTGATTCAAACAGTGATAAGTGAAGACGATGAAGGCGAGTTCATGCCTAGATCGAATGTTGATATGACAGACGCTCCGGAAACTTCCCAAGGGGCTGCTGTTCTTGATTCAAGCGATAGTGAACCTGAACCCAATCAGGGGGAGGATTTCATTAATCCATTTGCGGATTAGAACATTTAAGGGGAGGTTGGATCAAACCTGTGTGACAATCTAGAAGTCGATGTTGTTGCTACTACACGAGCAAATAGAGATCATCCAGTTGACAAGATACTTGGAGATCCTACTACAGGTGTTCAGACGAGAAGAAGCATAGCAGCGAATTCTGGATTATTTGTTTCGATTGAGAAGACTGGGATAGTGAATGAGTGCTTGTATAGTTGCTTTATTTCCCAAGAGGAGCCGAAGAACATTCATATGGCTCTAAAAGACAATTCATGGGTTGAAGCTATGCAAGAGGAATTGGCCCAGTTTGCTAAGTTGAAGGTTTGGGAGTTAGTTGACCTTCCTAAAGGTGAAAGAGAGATTGGCACTAAATGGGTATTTAAGTGCAATAAGGATGAAAGAGGGATTGTGATGCGAAACAAGGCTCGATTGGTTGTCAAAGGTTTCAATCAGCAAGAAGGGATTGATTACAATGAAGTGTTTGCACCAGTGGCAAGGTTGGAAGCAATTCGGTTGTTTCTAGCCTTCGCTTCATTCAAGGGCTTCAAAGTTTACCAACTAGACATGAAGAGTGCATTTATTTACGGGAAAGTCCAAGAAGTGGTGTATGTCTCACAACCAGATGGGTTCGTTGATCCAGATTATCCAGATCGGGTGTACAAACTTGATAAGGCTTTGTATGGATTACATCAAGCTCCCAGGGCGTGGTACGAGACACTGTCGACAAATCTGATCAAGAATGGTTTTGAAAGAGGTCAGATTAACAGTTCACTTTTCATCAAGAGGAAGAAGGAAGATTTTCTGCTGGTACAGGTATACGTGGATGACATCATCTTTGGGTCATCAGATGAAAACATGTGTAAAGAGTTCGAGTAAGTGATGAAGAGCAAGTTCGAAATGAGCGCTATGGGTGAGCTGTCTTACTTTCTAGGATTACAAGTTGAACAGAAGGAGGATGGGATGTTTATTTATCAAACAAAGTTTGTGTATGACATTCTGTCTCGATTCAAAATGGAGGATTGCGCTACTTTCAACACATCCATTTGCGAAAATCACAATCTTGGCCCAGATCATGAAAGTACTGAAGATGTTGATCCAACTCAATACAGGGCAATGATTGGTTCTCTAATGTACTTGACTGCTTCAAGACCTGACATCATGTTTGCTGTATGTCTGTGTGCCAGATATCAGGCTAATCCAAAAGAGTTACACATGAAAGCGGTGAAGCGTATTCTTCGTTACTTGAAGGGGAAACCTAAACTTGGGTTGTCGTATCCAGCTGATAGTGATCTGAATTTTATTGCTTACACTGACTCAGACTTTGGAGGATGCAAGTCAAACAGAAAGTCTACAACAGGTGGTTGTCAGTTCTTAGGAGGCAGGATTGTGTCTTGGCACAGGATTGTGTCTTGGCAATGCAAGAAACAATCTTGTGTGTCTACCTCTACGTCTGAAGCTGAATATATTGCTGCGGGTAGCTGCTGCTCTCAGGTTCTCTGGATACAACAGCAAATGCGTGATTACGGTTTGGATTTCACTCGTACTCCTATTATGATAGACAATAATGCCAAAATTTCTATAACAAATAATCCCGTGAAACACAGTCGCACAAAACATATTGACATACGTCATCATTTTATACAGGATTGTGCTGAAAAGAAACTAATTAAATTGCATCGAGTCGACACACTAGATAACCTGGTAGATCTTTATACTAAAGCTTTTGACAGGGCTCACTTTGAACATTTAGTCGAACTCAACGGGATGAGGAATCCTGAATAACTGGTTTTTCATAAGAATTGTGTAAATAGTTTACTGTTTTCTTAAAAATCAAAAATACAAAAACATTGAAAAATTACAAACATAAAAAATAGAAAATAAAAAATGAGTTATCACTGTGTGAAAATGAAGAAAAGATAGTAAATCGGCAAGTTAGACGGTCACACTAAAAATGAATTAAATGCTTAAGTGTGATAGCAGCTTCATCATATGATGTACCAGTAGGCAAAAAGCATGAAATAATCAACTTACCAATGTTATATAAACCTAAACGAACTAAATATGAGTGGGGAACACATCAGTGGTGTATGGTTTAATGACCTTAAATCTTGCGTTGATAGATTGCCAAAATCTGAGGTTTTGGGTCTTTATACTGTTATTTCATCTGGGGATATCAAAATTGTCCTTTTGCTGCATCCAGATATATGCTGACCTTGGCACAACCAGGATATCTTAAAAGAGCTAAAAATGCCAAAACCTTGAAAATGAAGAAGCTCTCCTAGAGAGTCATTCAAAAAATGCAAAATGCATAAATCGTACAAAAAAATGGTATTTGTCTTAGCCCTCGTTAGATATTTTGGTCTCTTTGCTCTACGGAAGTACTGACCTGATCACCAATTATCTATCGTTGAAAAAACAAAACGGATGAATCCAGTATACTCACCTACTACGATGAATCTTTGTGTATACCTTGATCGCGGGGGTACATCCTGAAGTGGGACACACTAGTATATCAGTAATAATGTTACCTTAACGTATCATATGGTAATGGTACTTGAAATGTTCATACATTTTGTTTAAGTGGACAAACATACTGGTAATCGTCTTGGACTGCTTTTCACGAAAAATTAAATAAAGAATTATCTAATAGTGTGAAAACAGTTTGATTTTGCTGATATGATCTTCTTACCGGTGATTCTTACAAAAACAGAGTGTTTATTGCTTTTGTTATTTACTTGCTTTCAAAAATATAAAAATCCAAAATAGTGTCATTTTTTGTTAAAATTCTTAATGTACGGAAAACTGTTATTCTTGGAGGATTTGTTACTGATAGGGGGAGACGGTGTTTGAAAGTGGGTTCAAAATTTTAAATCATACAGGGTCTTATGTGTTGGACAAAATGTTTTGCGTGTTGGTGATGAAATTGGAAAATGCTTAATCTGTGATACAATTTAATTATCTCTTGAATAATAATAATTTATTTAACTTTGTTGAAAAATTCTTATGGTTTCTCGAGATGTTTGTTTTATAGTATACAGATTGAAGCAGTATGTTGCTGAGAAGTTGCTTTGTTGAGAAGATGAGAGTTTGATTGGATGCATGGTAGAACCTCCTTTCTGCATTGCAAACAGAGTTAAAGAGTTTGAAGATTGCTTTGCAAATGCTAAACTGGAGTTTACTCAAGTGCTACCGTTTTTGAAGATTTGGTGATTGGGTGTATAAGCTTAGGGGGAGTCTATTGCTGACAGAAGCTGTTAAAGCTGAAGCTATCCAAAGACCAAAGACATTGCAAGACTACATGAAGAATGCAAGATGACTGAAGAGAAAGTTATTTTATGAAGCTATTGTCAAGGGGGAGTTTGGTGGGCAAATTTGTGACAACAACTTAGATTTGGTCTTTGGATATCTTGTAATTAGTAAAACGATAAACGGTTAGCGGGTTTAGCTTTGTATTAGTAGGATAATAGAGTTTGGGCTAAACAAAACCCAGTTTGGGTCTAAGGGGGACGAATTGGGCTTTGCCCATGTAGGAAACCTTAGCCTAAGTAGCAACCTTGTGTTATATAAACAAGGCTTTGCTTTAGGGTTTAGGTTAATCAGCCAGAAACGTTTTTGAGAGAGGATTTTCGTGAGAGCTCTAGCTTGGACGAAATTAGGGTTGATTGATTGTAATACTTGTGTTTGATAATCAATAGAAACCCGGTTGATTGTGAATTTCTGTTTCTACTCAATTCTGTGATATTCTGATCAAAAGGATTCAGCACTCTTGATTGGATTGACAATTCTGTGACGATCCATACGAACCAGGGGACCTACAAGTTCAAGATAGTGGGACCAGTCCATGTAAAAGTGGCTGACAATTTCGTTATTAGTAGCTATATCATGAATCCATAAGGTATATGAGGATTGATCACCCTCTCTCACGAAAGGGTATTTTCATACTCTGTAAGGTTTTAAGGTTTTCACCTTTCTAAGTCTTGGAGTTTATACACTCCCGCCTGTAGCGATGAAAATAAGGGTTTATCCCCAGGATATTAAGGGTTTATCCCCAGGATATTATGGGTTTATCCTCAGGATATTGAGGGTTTATCCCAAGGATATTCAGGGTTTACCCCCAGAAAAACTAAAGTCTAAGGACAGGTTCCAAACAAAATATGATTCTATTTACATCGAGAAATTCCTAAGTATTCAAATATGCTGGACACAGGGGACATACACCTTGATACAGTTCAAAGGATGAACTCAGTTTCCTGAATGTGCACAGGGGACATCCATGAGGGGAATGTTGCAAAAGGATCAAAGGTGGAAAATTTGAATCAACTCTCTAAGAGTCTTTGTTATGATCTCCCCTTTTCATCTTTTGAAACCTTATCTAAATAACTTAAGTTTTTAGAGTTATGTATTTCTTAGTTCAATAATAGTATCCTGATCAGGATATTTTCCAGAATACTTGTCAGGATATTTACCCAAAATGTTTCCTTAGGATATTCAAAATAATAAAGGAAAAATATTTTCAGAATAAAACACATGCAATAAAAATACAACAACAAAGATAAGGCTGAAAGGTTGGTTATTTATTATTCACAAGCAAAAGGTTGCACTATTGGCTTCATCTCAAAATGAGACCCATCCACCAACAGTGCAAGTAGTTCTAAAATATATTTACCTAAACAGTTGAAGGCTTTGTCTTGAAACCCAAGATCCCTCCACCTTCAACTGTTAATTGTTCAAAAGCATATTAACATTGATGACCAAGGGCTTCGTCCTGAAACTCAGGATCCCTCCACCTTTGGCCGTCATATTGTATCTAAGTGCAGGAAAAGTAAATTGTTTTGGGGTTACAGACCATCATTCAAATTTAAAAAAGTGGGCTCCGGCCTAGGCATCAATATCCATCATCGCCCACTTGAATGCCCTCACACAGCGGCATCACCACCATCCTTCTTCGCCTTCTCAGCTTCAGCATCTTGACCAGTATCCTCACCAGCATCCTCTCCAGCATCCTCCTTCTCTCCAGCCTTGTCCACCACCTCAGCTTCTTTAGAAGTCTCTCCGGCCCCAGCTTTGGCAGGATGTGGCACAGGATTACCTCCAAGCTCCTTGAGTTTTGCCACCCAAGAGTCAACAGGCCAGGATGGGCACTCAAGACCTGTCTCCTGGGCTTCATAAGCTATCTTGATCCGAGCTTGTAGCAGGGAGACAACATCGGAATTTTTTATCCCATCCCAGAAGGAGATTATGGCCTATTCGTGCTCAACGTGGACGGCTGCCAGCTTTACTTTGGCATCCTGAGTGACCTTCTTCAACTTATCCTCATAATGCCAGGTCTTGGCTTCAGCAATAGTGCCCTGGTCAGCTATAGTGGTCTCAAGTTATTTGATTTTGGCCTCATAGAGCTTGACTGTACCGCAGGCATCGGTATAAAGATGGAGCAGATGCTGGAGACCCTGCAATTCAGGATACAGGTAAGGGTTAAAATATACTAACCAGGATATTCCATCAGGATATATGTGCAGGATCTAGCACCAGGATATTACCTTATTGAGGAAGGAGGTCATAGGGTCTAAGGACTCGGTGAAGCTGAGCTCTTCGTAGGAGAACCCTTCAGAAGCTGGAGTGGTGGTCTCTGAACCCTTTCTCTTCTTGGACGTGGATGCATGAGTTCTTGGGTTAGGCTTAGGAGCTGTGACCGGTTTGGAGCTGGTGACGGTAGGAGTCTCTTTCTTGACTTTGACAGGAGTAGGATAGTTGTCAAGTTCTTCAAGATCCAAAAGGATTGGAACTTTGCTGGCATCTGCATACAGGAAGTAACTTTAAAACCCTTTTTCATAAAAACATCAAATGAAAATATGTATACAGGATATTAAACAGGATCCTTACCAGATATGTTTGAGCTGGAGTGTTGACTTGAAGATGTTGGGTATGGAATAAAGCTTCTTTCGATCTTAGGAAGGAGTCTGATGGCTTGGACTCTACTTTCTGAATCAACAAGGGGAGGCGCTAGTTTCTTGAAGTCAGCTGCATACAACAAAATCAAAGATCAGTTCAGGATATAGGATAGGATATAAGACAGGATCATCCTAAAACCCTAAATCCTACCTTTTCTCAACCACTTCACCGGATATTCCGCTCCACCAGGGATTGAATTTCTTTTCACAAAGAAAAACTTGGATTTCCATTCCTCCTCGTTCCTGGTGGCTCAGAGTATCAGTGGGTCACTGTAGGTAGAATGTAATAGAAATCTGCAAGAACCATGGCATCTAAGCCGGTTTGCTAACGGAAGATCGTGAATGGAGAGATCAGGAATGTGGGCATTCTTGATTCGATCAAGAACAAGCAACACTCGCCAAAGCATTGGCATCGTTTGACTAAAGCTGATCTTTGTGATGTGAAGAAACTCGATAATAAAATCAGGAAAAGGAAATCGGAGCACTAAAGTGAAGGGAAAAGCATTAAAACAGAGACATTCGTTAGAAACCATGTCTGATCGGATTTCCCGATCAAACGTCCGGAACACCGTCCCATCCGGGAAGATGCCGGAGGTTTTAAGAGCTGACAGGTTGTCATACCCCGACCGCGTTAAAACAACAAACCGCGACGGAAACATCGGGGAGTGTCGTAACAGAATCATTGTTTCATAACACATGGAATTTAAAGTTTGATTTCATTAATTAAAGTGTTTACATTGACTAAGAATTTACAGAAACATAACATGAATTAAACTGTCTTTCATAATTTTAAGTCACTAAAGCCCAAGTCCGCCTAAGTGTGTGTGTCACGAACATCATCATGCAATAGTTCCTGAAATACATGTGAAAATAGGTACGTCAGCATAAAAATACATGTGAGATACATAGGTTTTGTTGTTGTAGGATTCATGACTTGTAAGTAAAAAGAAGTGTTAAAACAAAAGATAGTCATGAATCTTGTAATACGTTTTCTTTTATAAAAATCTTATGAAGTTCGATATGAAAATCAGACGATATAAAAGAATGATGTGTGATTAAATAAATAATCAAGTAAAAATGAGTTTGTATAAATTATGTCATTTGTAAAACAATGTCTTGTGAAAATATGTCGTTTGTTTGTAATAAAATGTATCATGTCTTCTAAGTGGTTTAGATAACGCTACGATAAGTAATATCATAAAAGCATTTTTATATAGGAAGTTCCAGCAGCGTATCCACCATGCTTTTATGATATTACACACGTTTCGTTATTTAAATCACTTATAAATAAACCACCAAAATGTCTTATAAAGTAAATGTCAAGTAACAACAATATCATGTACGGTGAATAAAGGTGATTACTCAACCCCGTATGTAAAATGTCAATGTACAATCAAATGTTATGTGAAATCAAATGTTATGTACGGTGAATAAAGAATTTACTCAACCACGTATGTAAAATGTCGATGAATAACTAAATGTCTTGTATGGTGAATAAAAGTATTTACTCAACCCCATAGATAAAATGTCGATGTAGAGTCATATGTCATGTGGAAACTATGTACTATATGCGTACTAATGAATATAGCAAGTATATGTCATGAAAGCACAAAAAGCACTAAAGTAACAAGTAGGCACATGTGTATCACCCCAAAATATTTGAAAACATTAAAAGAGGGGACTATGCACTCACTTGATATTGCTTATAGTCTTGAAATAACAATCAAACAATGCTTGAGGGATCATGGAATCAAACATCACCTAATATAGGTAACTATGTTAATAAACCGGACCTAAATCGGAAGATTGGATAGGATGAGGTTTCGTAAACCAAATGAGTATTGGAACTCGTATAATATGGTTTAACAAAGCCTACATTCTAAAATGGAACCTAGCCTAAGTGCTTATGACCCGTTTAGGTAGCTTACGCTACTTTAACGCGTCATTTGCGCAAAAGCACAAACGAGTAGCCTAACTAGTCCTATGAAAAGTATTATATGCCCTAACATGTTTAAATATGTTGCATAATTAGTTTAAGTGACAAAATTTAGGTTACATATGCTTAAATACAAATTATGCATGAAAAGGGCATTTTGGTCGTTTACCTAAGGCATATAAACTATCTATCATACAACTAATTAAACTAAGTGACCATAAGGTATAACCTCAGAAGGTTATTCCCTATACAGCTATGGTCACAAAATATGCTTGGTTGGATCCTAATGATCGATCAAACGGGTCGGGTTTGAAAGTCTAAGCGGTTGTTAAGACCACTTGACTTACGACCCTATACAAGCACTAGACTAAAAGTGACGAGTTAAACATGTTAAAACATGTTTAACTAAGTTAGAAAACAGGTTTGATATCAAAATAAGGTGTTTTGATACCCAAAAATATCTTCGCGCAAAATACGCATAAACACGTATTTTGACCGAAACTTTGACTCGTCACTTCGACTAATCGACATGGTAATCAGTAGGTATAGTCACAAGGGACTATAACCATCGTGATTACGCTCACATTGCAAAGTTCAATCGAAATTTGACTTGACCAATTCATGGTCAAAGCAAAAAGTCAAACACTGTTTGACTTTCATGCTTGAAAAGCAATAACAAGCATGAAAGACGCTTACAAAGGGTCCAATCTAGGAAGAATTGTTCTAAAACACTCAGGTATGAAGCCTTAGCTTCAACTTAGAGCAGATTAGAATCAATTGAGCAAGGAATGAGAATGAACTTGATGGGTATTTATAGGATTTCATGAGTTCTTAGGATCTTTACAAGTGTTTTTGAGCAATTCAAAGCTTAATCTAAGACATACACTTGTTACCCATAGATTACAATACAATGGGAATTCAAAAACAAGCAAATGGTATCCTAAAACCATGTTAGAAATGCAAGAAAACAGCTGCTGAAGCCAGATTCAATGTTTCTGGTCTGCAAGTCAGTCGCGCCCCGCGTAGACCCACTCTTGATCTTTCGCGGCCCGCCTTAGAGGTTTCAGAAGTTGACAGTTTTGACCCCTGCATGCTTAAAACTTTGTTTTTGATGTTTTTAAGCCCCGTTAACCCCATTTCAAGGCTCTACAATGAAGTTAAAGCATAGGGAACATAAAATATGCTTGAAAATATCTTGGATGTAGGTTTGTTTGGTTGTACGGTCACGTTATTCGGTTAATTACGATGAAAACTCGAACGGACGCGAAAACGATCCAAATTACGCGACGAATGGTATTTTTGCATTCCAATCACTAAAATAAAATATTTTAATGATTACAAAAATTTTTGGATGTCTAGATATGTTCAGAACGTAAGATATGCGCGTAAATGCAAACTTATGCACTTTTTGACGCTTTTAGTCCCTATTGATCAAATAAGCGTATTTTCGCATAGCGAACCCCTCAAAGCCTATTTCTAAGGTATGTAAAGGATATTTAGGATATGTTTAGCTTATGATAAAGTTCCAGAATGTTTGTTACTATACGAATCGGCATACTTTCGCAGTTTGACACAAATAGTCCCTACGATCAAATAAACTTGTTTTCGACACACCAAACCCTCCAAAACTTATTTCTAAGTTATGTAAAGGTTATTTAAGGTATGTTAAGCCTATGTCACTGTTCCGGAGTGTTTGTCGCGTTAAACTGGTTACGTTTATGCATCAGTTTGCGTATAACTTTCTAGAAAGCGATTTAGAGCTCTAAATCGAACGAGAATTAATATGTGCAAAAGTAACATGTATTTGTACAAATCCCAAGGTTGAAACACAAGATTTCATTGGGTTCGTATTTGTATGATGGTCATAGAGGCACAGATGTCACAGTCTTCCCTACTTTAGGAAATTTCGTCCCGAAATTTAATTTAGAGGAAACTTGTGTGTGCTCGAAATTGGAGTCGGAGAGTATGACATAAAAAAGAAAACAACATTGGTCAACGTCCAGAACTTCTAGTGAATTAAATTACACATGACAAAACTTGCTATGGTTTCTGTGCACTGAATTCCATAATTACGTATGCATCCATAATTACATAATTCCTTGCACAGTCCGCACAGTTCATTTTATAATGTGCAGGGGAAGGGAATCAAATGAATAATCCTGTGGTGACTTGACTAGACTACCATAGAGTCTCTTTAACTAGATCAACGAATGATCTCTTTAAACAGACCACCAAAAAGTCTCTTCAACTAGGTCACCAAAGGATCTTTTTAACTAGATCAACGAATGACCTCTTGAACTAGACCACCAGCGGGCCTCTTTAACTATATTGACGAATGATATTTTTAACTAGATTGATGAATCAATCTCTTTAACTAGACCACCCAAGGGGTCTCTTTAACTATATCAACACATGATATCTTTAACTAGATTGACGAATCAATCTCTTTAACTAGACCACCCAAGGGGTCTCTTTAACTATATCAACACATGATATCTTTAACTAGATTGGCGAATCAATCTCTTTAACTAGACCACCCAAGGGGTCTCTTTAACTATATCAACGAATGATATCGTTAACTTTGGAATAGTACTTTACAATCCAAGGGTCTTAACTATTAAATAGAAGCCCAATAAGGATTTAAGATAGTACCTTTGGATATCCTTCTATGAGTCCATCATATAAAGATATTGAAGATTTTATGAGGATTTGGATAACGAGTAATTTGATTCACACATAAACACATAATTGTCAACTTGGTCATCAATTTGTTATCAACTTGTTATAAATTTGTTTGTAAACTTGTTATTGATTTGTACACGTGTATTTAAAGTATACCAGGAATTTCAATCCATGGACTTTAATTTTGCGCTTCAAATTCCACAGGGATTTAATTATGAAGATAGGAAGATCTCATAAGAATTTTGGAATTTGTGAAGCGAGAGATGTTTCGAAACCTAATACTAGGTGTGCTTAAGTCAATATATGAGGTAAAGTGTTCATGAAGTTAAGGTGCTAGATATGCCAAGGCGACATATGAAGCAGAATTTGGAGGTTATGTACTACGTATGTTAAGTCAATCATACGAGCAGAATGTTCTTGAAAACTATGCATGGGATTCTTTGGAAAATGTGTTTAATGTTTTTGAAATCTTATGTAATGCTTTTGAAATCATGTGATAGGTGTATTAGGTAAATATGTTTATAAAATGTTTTAAAACTATGTGAAAAGGTTTTGAAATCATGTATATGGTTTTTGAAAACATGAATAATGCCTTTGAAATTATACACTTGGTATATTAAGTAAATATACTATGTTAAAATGTTTTTAAGCCATATGAAATGTTTTTAAAACCGTGAAGGATGTTTTGAAAACATATACTATGTATGTTGTTATGAAAACCAGAACGTAATGATATGTACATAGACATATCGTATAAGACTATTGAGGGATTTATGAGGAGTACCCTTAGATATCCAAACAAGGATTTAAAGCGGTACTTTGAGTATTCGTCCAGAGTTATAACTTGTACCTTGTACTTTGTTTTCTTAGAAGGAAACGAGTACTTGGGATTTTCGTGGAGATCGTGAGTGATCATATAAATGAGAACACTACAAGAGTAGTTTGTTTTGCAAGGAACACGGTTCCTTGGCGTCGGTTATCGTAGGGGTATGTCGTACACACAGCTAACCACATTTGTTTTCGTACATCGAAATGCAAACAAAGATTTATTTATAAACCAACATAATTGTCTCATAGTCTAGGATAACAAAGAAATAAAACATAAAGTTTAGTTGTTTCAAAGCTGCATCGTCTTCCAGTTGGCCAAACGCTCATCCACGGGTTAGATTTGCATTATTAGGCTTTGGGAAATTATTCCTGAAGTGGCCTATCTCGCCACAGTTGTAGCAAGAACCAGGTGGAAAGTGAGCTTGAGCAGGGTTAACTTGAGGTTGGTTTGGACCACCTTGGTTTGGGTTAAATCGACAAGCATTTGCCAGGTGACAGAGTCTCCCACATGATGCACACTGACGACACTATAGGTGAGCTAGGTGGTGTGCATTACATTTGTTGCATATCAGTGCAGTACCGGCATAAGGTTTCCTTGCAGGAGGTTGAGCTGGTTGGTTGTGAGTGTTTTGGTTGGGTTGAGCAGTAACCGCATAGTTTTGTGAAGCCTTACGCTTCTTAGAAGTTTCGATTTTGTTTTCCTTGTTTTCCTCTTGAGTGGTACTAGCTGCTTGTTTCTTGTCGCCTTTTCAGAAAAGTTTACCCTTTCTGATCTTGGATTCAGTTAGGGTAGCATATAGTTCAATGGCTTGTATAACTGTGGTAGGATTACTACCAGTAACAATGTCCTGAACTGGGTCAGGAAGGCCATCGATGTATTTCTCAATTGCCTTATCCAAAGGTGTAACCATAGTTGGATTAATAGAATTAACTCATCATAATGATCAGTGTAGGCTCGATGTTCACCGCTGTCTTGTTTAAGATCATCAAATTCTCTTTCCAATGCCTTGAGTTCATGACAAGGACATAATTCCTTCATCATTAGAGCTCGAAGCTCTTCCCAGGTTTGTGTCATTGCCACATCGGCACCCCTATCCCTCATTACACCATTCCACCATGTAAGTGCTCTTTTCTGAAATACACTCGATGCAAACTCAACCTTTCGCTTGTTTGGGCATTGTACATGACGAAACGTGCTTTCGATACTCTCAAACCATTATAGGAGCCCAGTGGCCCCTTCAGACCCATTAAATGTGAGTGGCTTAGCTGAGTTGAACTTTTTATAGTTGCACAGAGCATTGTTGTTATTGTTGTTGTTTGCTTGGTTTATCTGGGCTATCAGGTTTGGGAGTACAACAGCGATTTGCTAAGTGATTAAGGCTGCCATGGCGGCATCCTGTGTTGGGTCACGTCTGTCACACTCCTTTCTGCGGCGGAAGCACGAGGTGTGATCATGAAAGGTTCTCATTGCATACGAAAGGTAAACATACTACATGCTCAAAAATAACTTCAAACATTACATTACTGAAAACATATGTCAAGTGTTCACAACACGAGATAGCATATTGTCTTAAAAGTCACAACTTTATTTAACGATAAACAAAGCGACATCCATGAGCATGAGTAAGACCACGCGCACATCCATCCTAGTTACCTGAAATACATGTGAGTTTTGGAAAAACGTCAACATAATGTTGGTGTGAATTCATGCAGTTTTTGTATTTCACGTTTGTATACTTTGTATGAAAACATAGTTTGTGTCATGTATAAATCAAGTTTTCATGTATAAATCAAGTATCCATGTGTACACCACGTACTCATGTATAATTCAAGTTTTTCTTGAGTACCCCACGTATTCAAGTATAATTCCCGTTTTCTTGAGTACCCCACGTACTCAAGTATCATTCAAGTTTTCTTGAGTACCCCACGTACTTCAAGTATAAATCAAGTTTTAGTATGGTATGAATTTATGTAAATAAAGTATTCCTGTAAGTATCAGGATTGTTAATGGGTTGCAAGGCCATTAACATGTGACACGACATAGGAAGTCACCAAACCTTAGGCATTTTTCTAGTTGGCATATTCTGAGACACAAAAGCACTACTCGATACTCGCCCTCACCGAGAGTGTGGCTGCCCGGCACCCGTTAGATCTAACCTTTTGTTCTGCGGTCTAGGTATATTGTTGATTATTGGTGCTTATGTACCCTATTCGTGACACGATCTCTCGTATCATTTCTCATAACGCATCATACTTGGTACTCGTCCTCACCAAGTGCGCATCTTGTATTCTTATATCTCGTCACACTTGGTACTCGTCCTCACCAAGTGTGCCTCTTGTTATCATACCATTTGTAGACATAGTAATATTTGTAACATGTATTTCACCCCCGAAGTTATAAAACTGAAAAAAGTTAAGAGAAAAGGGGGAGCATGAACTCACAACTTTTCTTTCCTTGCGTCGTAAACTTCACCGGATTTGCTTAATTAACGTCGTGACCTATACGAGTTTTTCTTAACGTTAGTCACTAGACTTGCGTCGCACAAGCATAGTCACTCTCTTTTGTATTAGTATTGTTGTGTTAAAAATATTTTATATTTTTAACTAAGTATCTTACTTATATTATTTTCTCAACAATTAATATAAGTATCTCGTATTATTGCACTTTGCACCCGAATTATGTATCTTGTATGTTGTACGTGTATTTTTGTGTTTATACTTCTCATGAGTATTTAGTGTATTTTTAAGTCTTAATACACTAACACGTATAACACATACTATATACACTTAGCACAAAAGTTGGTGATCAAATAATATATATTTTTCTCTCAAATATATACATACTTAACATAAATTTTAATCTTGAAGAAATCATCATTTCTTATCACCAAAAATTAGAGAGACCTTGGTAATGTTTTTAAATACATTTTTAGGGAATAAGTTTCTCAAAAACTTATACTTTTCTAAGTGTCAAAATTTATAAAAATTTTGACAGAGTTTCCCCTAAAAATGGAGGTTTCCCATGTTTTCAAAACATGTGTTTATTTTCTTTTAAAGCATCAACAATATCAACAACACAATCTTTAATTACCAACTTGTCAAAACAAGCATATACCACAAACTTATGAACTTGAAAGTTTGTAAAAATATGTAGTAAATCACTAGCGGATTTAGTAGGTTTTGTTATCTTTAAAAATAAAATTAGTTTCTTAAAAACTTTATTTTTAAAGAACATGAAGTTTCACAACTTCTAGTCAAGATTTACAAAACATTTCTTTGTTAAATTTTTCTTGTTACACAAGTGTTTACACACTTGTTTATTTGCCAAAAATACTTCTAGTTCATAAAATATCCGGGTTTTAACGAGACTTGCATCTTTCACTTGGGTCTTCCGAAAAACCACTTGTAGATCTTTAGATCTACTAGTTTAGAACCTTATTTTACAAGAAAAATTACATTTACTCAAGTTCAAGTTTCATGAGTGGAAGGGTTCATCATCTTTTATAATTTTAACACTAACTTACTACTAGTTCGTGTTCTTGCACATAATCTAGTATGGTTAGATGATGATCCATCCCACTTCTAGTAACAAACAACATAACATAATCACAACTAGACAAGTTTCACAAGATTTACACACATATCTACTCTTTATCCAACTAGTTTATCTTACTTTCAAGACTTTAAGTTATGATCTTGTGTGTTCTTGATTTTTAACCGTTAAATCACCTATTAACCACTTTAAACAAGAACAAGAGGATGTTTAGAAGCACTTACTACTAGCTCGAGGCTTGGGAAGAAACAAGACGTAAACAAGGTGGATAAAAGAAGTATAGAGAGGTTCTTGAGTTTCCGAAAGCACCGAGCCTCCTTGCATGATCTCTAGCACACTTGTATGTAAGTAAAATGACTAGATCAAAACTTGATGATGGGTGGATGATGGTTTGGGGTTTCGGCCGAACATAAGCAAGAGGGAAGGAGGAGTTGTTTGTTGTTAATGGAGGAATGAAAGAGAATGAATAACCTATGAGTTTACTTATAACCCCATTCCATCATTAACCAACATATAATATGCTAACTAGATATTAGACAAGCTTAATAAAATAATCAACAAATGGTGGGGTGTGTCCCCACTCCTTCAACCGATCGGACTAGGGGGGTATATGGTTGGATTTCAAATGGATAGTTAGTGTCTAGTTAAGTTTAGTTAGGACTTTATGTAGGTTATTAGTGTGTAGTGTAATATAAAGGGTGTTAGGGTATTCGGGGACCCTAACTAGCTCAGAAAAGTATAAACAATGTACTTGGCAAAAATTTTATGTTCCGGGTAATGTTCGGTTGTTCGGTTAGATACCGGTTCGTTAAAGTGCTAAATTACACTTTTTAGTGTCTATTAAGTACCTTTTTGTAGCACTTTCGATTCCCGACACTTAGGGAAGTATTCTGGATAATAAAATGTAATTCCTGCATAATATTTACGCTGTTAAAAGCTGTTTAGAGCTGAATTTACTAAAATTCTGCACTTAAAGTGCGTTTCGGGTGCTTTTTAGTGCATATTTTCGCTTCCGTAAAGTATATATGTAAACCCTTGTATGTATTCTTGGGTTTTAATGTATTCTTGTTGTTGGACCTACACCTTGGCTCCAATTTTATTGTCTGACTGCTTTCTGCAGTTCTGTTGACACAGTGTGTCTTACCGGTGAGTTTACTAGTATTTTTTACGCAACGCTCTCGTTTATGCATAAAACAATATTTTGTAGTATACAATGTGCATGAATTCACTTGTTTAGTGTGTGTTCATCCATTGCTGACAATTAAGCACATAATTGCAGTCATTAACTAATTGTTAAAGTGTACAGAAATTTCCGGTTTCGTGCCAGTTGTCACAGTCTCCCCCCGTTAAAAGAATTTCGTCCCGAAATTCAGGTTGAACTAACTCTCGCTGGAGTCTTCTTGAATAGGTGGGGATACTTTTCTTTGAACTGGTCTTCACGTTCCCATGTGTACTCGGGTCCGTGCTTAAAGCTCCAATGTACTTTGACAAGTTTAACAGTGCTCCTCCTGGTCTTGTTGACTTTCCAGTCGGTAACCTCAACTGGTTGTTCTGTAAATCGGAGGGCGTCATCAATATGCACTTCATCCATCGGGATGACCACGTTTTCTTGTGTTGGACTCTTCTTGAGATTGGATACATGGAACGTATCATGTACTCCATTAAGTTCTTCCGGTAATTCCAGCTTGTATGCCACGGTACCAATTCTTTCCAATATTCCGAATGGTCCGATGTATCGTGGATTCAGCTTTCCACGTTTTCCAAATCTTACTACGCCCTTCCAAGGTGAGACCTTTAACAACACTTTGTCTCCCACCTCGAATTCTACTGGTTTTCTTTTCAGATCAGCGTAGCTCTTTTGTCGATCTCGAGCCGCCTTAATGCGCTCTCGGATCTGCGCAATCTTGTCGGTTGTCTCTTGTACAAGTTCAGGACCAACCATACGTTTATCTCCAGCATCTGCCCAACACAAGGGCGATCGGCACTTGCGGCCATACAGAGCTTCGAACGGTGCGGCTTTTATGCTCGTATGATAGCTGTTATTGTAGGAAAACTCAACTAAAGGTAGATGAGTATCCCAGCTGTCGCCCAGATCCATGACACATGCGCGAAGCATATCTTCTAACGTTTGTATAGTCCGTTCGCTCTGGCCGTCTGTTTGTGGATGGAATGCCGTGCTTCGATCTAACTGGGATCCAAAGGCTTCTTGAAATGATTTCCAGATTCTTGAGATAAAGTGTCCATCTCTGTCTGAAATAATTGAGATTGGCACTCCATGATGTGCCACAATTTCCCTTAAGTATATCTCTGTGAGTTTTCCAGTACTATCCTTCTCTCGGATCGGTAGGAAGTGCGCAGACTTCGTTAATCGATCGACTATTACCCATATCATGTCATGCCCTCTCGGGGTCCTGGGCAATTTTGTTATGAAGTCCATCGAGATTTGTTCCCACTTCCACATGGGTATCTCTGGTTGTTGTAGTAGGTCGGACAGTTTCTGATATTCTGCCTTAACCTTAGCACAGGTTAGGCATTTTCCAACATAAATAGGAACGTCGCTCTTGAGTCTCGGCCACCAATAATATTCTTTCAAGTCTTGATACATTTTGTCCGATCCTGGATGGATCGAATATCTCGATTTGTGGGCTTCATCAAGGATGACTTCTCGTATGCCACCATAGAGTGGAAACCAAATACGCTTTTTGAAGTATAAGGCTCCCTCTTCATTTGGCACCATGTATTTCAACATACCCCAGAGGTATTCAGTCTTACGGTTCTCTCCTTTAAGAGCTTCTTGTTGTGCATCACGAATGCGTGCAGTGAGGTTCGTTCGAATCGTCATTTCCAATGCTCGAACCCTTAGGGTCTTAACCCTTTCTTTTCGACTCAACGCGTCCGCTACAACGTTTGCCTTTCCAGGATGGTACTTGATCTCACAGTCGTAATCATTTAGCAGCTCGACCCATCGCCGCTGGCGCATATTCGATTCCTTCTGATCAAATATGTGTTGTAAGCTTTTGTTATCTGTGAAAATTGTACATCGAGTACCATACAGATAGTGTCGCCAGATCTTTAAGGCGAATACCACCGCCCCGAGTTCCAAGTCGTGCGTGGTATAATTCTTTTCATGTACCTTCAATTGTCTTGAAGCATAAGCGATGACTTTTTGGCGCTGCATATGCACGCAACCCAAACCTTGTCGGGAGGCGTCGCAGTATACCACGAAGTCTTCTGTGCCTTCGGGTAATGATAGTATTGGTGCATCGCATAGCTTGTTCTTGAGTAGTTGGAAGGCTTCTTCCTGTTTGTAACCCCAGTCGTATTTCTTGTCTTTTTGAGTAAGGGTCGTTAGCGGTTGAGCTATCTTTGAGAAATTCTCGATGAATCGCCGATAATAGCCCGCTAAGCCCAAAAATTGTCGAACTTCAGTTGGGGTCTTGGGAGCTTCCCAATTATTTATTGCTTCTATCTTGGACGGGTCTACATGAATGCCCTTCTCATTCACAATGTGACCAAGAAATTGTACTTCGCGAATCCAAAATTCGCATTTCGAGAACTTTGCATAAAGCTTCTCTTTCTTCAGTAGTTCTAAGATGGTTCTGAGATGTTGCTCGTGCTCTTCTTTCGTTCGCGAATAAATCAGGATATCAACGATAAATACAATCACGAATTTATCGAGATATGGTTTGCATACACGGTTCATCAGATCCATAAAGACCGCTGGTGCATTCGTCAGCCCGAATGGCATCACAAGAAATTCGTAGTGCCCATATCGTGTTCTGAATGCAGTCTTTGGTACGCTTTCCTCTTGGATTCTCAGCTGATGGTATCCAGATCGAAGGTCGATCTTGGAATAGTAGCTTGATCCTTGCAGTTGATCAAATAAGTCATCAATCCTAGGTAGCGGGTACCGATTCTTGATAGTGAGCTTGTTCAGTTCCCTGTAATCGATACACATCCGCAGAGTTCCATCCTTTTTCTTCACGAACAATACCGGAGCTCCCCAGGGTGAGAAGCTTGGCCTTATGAATCCTTTATCCAACAACTCCTGGAGTTGTATAGATAATTCTTGCATTTCAGATGGCGCAAGTCGATAGGGCGCCTTGGCTACAGGAGCGGCTCCTGGAACCAAGTCTATACGGAATTCGATTTGTCGTTGCGGAGGTAGTCCTGGCAGATCTTCGGGAAAAACATCAGGGAATTCCTTCACCACAGAAATGTCTTCGAGTTTCGGCTCCACAGCCTTCTTGTCTATAACGTGTGCTAGGAAAGCGACACATCCTTTCCTTAAGCACTTTTGTGCCTTCATACAACTGATGATTCGAAGAGGTGCGTCTCGCTTTTCCCCATGTACGATGAGAGTTTCATCATTTGCCAAAGGGATGCGAATGATTTTCTCATGACAAATAACCTCAGCTTTGTTCTTGGACAACCAGTCCATTCCGACTACTACATCAAAGCTACCCAATTGAATAGGTAAGAGGTCGATGTTAAATCTTCGTTCACCAAGTTCTAGAGTGCAGCCTCTAACGACTTCGCTCGATTCAACAAGTTTACCGTTGGCTAGTTCTATAGAATAAGGAATTTCTAATCTACTAGATTCTATTCCGAGTATGTGTTTAAATTCCACAGACATGAAGCTATAATCGGCGCCAGTGTCAAATAATATGGATGCAAAGTGATTGTAAATGAGAAACGTACCGGTGACCACGTTAGGGTCCTCGCGTGCGTTCTTTGCTCCAATCACAAATGCTCGAGCCTGAGCATTGTTTCCCTCTGGGCAGTCCTTCATGAAATGATCAATGCTTCCACATCTGAAGCATCCTTGGTTCCGCCCCTTCCCGTTACCGTTCTTGTTACCTGTCACACCCTGGCTTTGCGGAAGCGTGGGTTAATTTGGTGTGACTTCTTAATACCATAGCTTAATCACAACAAAGCTATATGAAAATAAAACATGCAGATCATCCATTGATTTAAGTAAAATACCACAACATTGTCTTAATACGTTGACACATGCAACGGAAATTACAACATAAAAACTTTGTTCTTAACACACAACCCCAAATATAACATAAACACTTGTTTAAGACTTGCGACTCGTCCAGGTAAAAGTCGCAATCCCTAAACGTGGATGATCCTGTAATTCTAACACAGCGGGAAAACGTAGCATACCGGGCCAGATCCTTAGTTCCCTGAAATACATGCAAGTTGGAAAAATCAACATAATGTTGAGCGAGTTCATGTGTAAGTGAGTATGTAAAACACTTATAAGTATAAAAATCCCTGGTATGTAGCAGATAAGGAAAAAGAGATCACTAATGGTTTGCAAAGCCATTGATATGTGTGAAGTGCAAGTAGGAAGACTCAAACCTAGCGGATTTTGCGTTGGGCACAAAGTCACCCCAAGGTCCGTTCTGCTGGGCCTGGGGTTGGGCTCGCTACACCCAGATAGATCTACCGCTTACGTCCCTCGGTCCTACAATGAGGATTAATGGCCTCCAGTTCCCGCCTACCCACTCACATGATCTAAGTAGTAACCCTCCTTACGCTAACCATACCATGTAAAAGTACTCGTAATCATAGTAATATGTATTTCACCCCCGCAGTTTAGAAAACTGAAAACAGTTAAGAGAAAAGGGGGACATGAACTCACTGTAATGCGTCCTCGAATAACAGCAAATCAAACTCGGTCTGCAGCACGACAAACTACAACGAGCTAATATCTATTAGACGAACGGCCGTGCCTTAGCTTAGAGTTTTGACGTTCTAGGGGAAATAGTTAGACAACTATTTCGTGTTTAATTTCTTGGTTAACGTATAAATAGATTCCTTCCCAAGGATGGGGTATTCGTACAAGTATTATGTATGTGGTGACTTTAAGTATTGACAAGATACATTTTCAAGTCTCATTTCCAACATTTTAAAGTTTTGTGTCAAAACTCATGGCGAGGTTTAATTATGAGATATAAAGTTTCACATACACGTTAGAAAAATAATTTTTCTAAGTCTAGATATTTTTAGAAAAATTCACCAGAACTTCCCCTAAAAACGGGAGTGTCCGTGCTAATACGCACATCATTTTCTTTTTGAAATCAACCCATGATCATCAACAATCAACCATTACGTTTTAACACGCTAAACACTACCTTTGTCGTTTCAGTTTAAATATGAGAAAACTGGACTGTTTTCGGATGGTTAAATAAAATACTTAGCTTATTCCAAAGATTCCCAAATTTTTGTGGAACGTCATAAACGACCCACAAATTATTGTGTAAAAATTTCGGGGTCTAGTTTATTACCAAAAATTTATAGAAAATCGTTTACCGAACTGTGATCAGATTTGTTACATTCTGATCACAGTTTACGGAATAATTCGCCAAAAATTCCTCGTAAGTCCGTTTGTCGAAAATCCAGTTCGAGGGTCACAAATACATCCGTGAATATCTTTGATAAAAGTTTCAGGGGCTGGTTCGGTTCAGGTTTTAAGTTGTGACTGAAAACGTAAGACCCATTTTACTGTAGTAACAAACAGCCTTAGCTGCTGTCACGAAAACAGATTTTTAAAATAGTAACCGACATCAGAAAAATACGATTCCAGCGCCATTTTCTTCGTTTTTCGAAATGACACGATTAAGGCTTTTGAAATTCCGTTTTTCGAGTTTTTAAAGTCCGTTTACAGCCTGTTGAAGGCGGCTGGAAAAGTACATCAGCATGCTGCTTTGTGATTTAGATGTTATTAAATCGTGTTATAAGTGTCCGATTAGCGGGTTAAACAAGAAAACAACTTTTAAATATCAAGTATGTGCTATCCAACCCTTAAACCGACAAGATTCCACTTCATAAATCATACACAAGTAACTTTTATGTAGATTTTATGTACATAACTTATGTTTCAAAATTTTCTAATATTCTTGTAATTTAGTGATTTAAACAACAATACTTCATGCGATATGTCAATATTTCGAACAAGATGAGATCAAGTATGAAGAAACTTACTACTAGCCTCTAGCTAGGGAAGAATCTTGGGTAAAAATGATGAGGAAAAGATGTAGAACCAAGCAAGAACAATGCTCCCTTGAAATCCCTTCAAGTTGCACCTTCCATGGATGATGTCTAGGCTTTGAATGGACAAAATAATGAAGAAGATGATGATGTTTAGGGTGGTGATGGGGTGCTCGGTTGTGGGCAGCCGATCAAGAGAGAGGAGAGAGTGAAAATGGGGTGTACAATCTTGTGAAGTGATATTCAATATAAGGGACCTTACTTATATCTTTATTCTCAATATTTTGGATAGATAGACAAGCAACAACAATTAATATAAGAGAATTGAATCAAGCTAGAAGATTGGAAGTATGGTAATATGACATGTGGGGTCCCACTTGGGACTTAAATTCGTTGGGGGGGGGGGGGGGTATTATGTAAATATTGTGACTAAAGTGGCTAAGTGTAAGTAATGTGATATATGTTAGTTGGTTTATTTTTGGCGGGTGTTATGGCATACGGGGATCATGCCTAGCCATAACTAGTAAAACAAAGTGTCCGACAAAAATTTAGTGTCTCAGATAATGTCCGGTTATCCGGTCAGGTACTGTCCCGTTAAAATGTTTAATTATGCCGAAAAAGTCCTTTATGTATATATTTTGTAACATAAATTATTCCCGGTACTTAAGAAAATATACGGGACCGTTCTGAAATGTTTTTGCACTGTATTAGTAATTTAAAATGCTGAGTTTTATAATAAAGCGCGGAATTTTGTATTTAAAGTACGTTTTAGGCACACCTGGTCACTATAAATCTCACCTAGTGACGCAGTTCTACAATCCTCACTGCCCTACACTCACTACCAGTGTAGCAATCTATTCCCAACTCATACTAGCCTTAGAGGCAGTGTTTGCCTCATGCTGGTTATGTCAGCATGTTTAATGGGTAACCCGTATAGTGTGCTCACTGCGCTTTCGTGCATCAAGGTTGTCACTGATGTTTATATGTAAATGATAGAGTGACAGCATAAATGTGATGCATGAGTATGTATGTAACAGAAATCAGTAAGCAGTTTACACACAGATGTAAGCAAGCACAGTAATTAAGCAGTAATTAAATATTAATTAAGTCGTACGGATACCTGTTTTGGTGAGGGTTGTCACATTACCAGCACCATTTCCATTCCGGTTCTTACCTTTTCCCCAACAGTCTTCTGCTTGATGACCCAACCTACCACATTTGTCACATTTTGGAATGCGACAAGCTCCTTCATGATGAAACTTACATTTTTGGCATTTAGGCATGGTGCCTTGGTATCCTTTGGTTGCAAGAGTTTTCGTCTCCTGAGGCGGGTTAGTGTCGCGCTTCTTGCTGAAACCCTTGTTGTTACGAGTTGCTTGATTCAAACTTGTATGCTTTCTCTTTTTGTCACCGGACGACTCAGCATGTGTCTCGGTCTTTTCTGTTGGGTTCAGTGATAATTTCTTCATACGAACACAATCTTCAGTAAGGCTGACAGCCAGAGTTATAACCTCGGTGATTGTTTAAGGCTTGGCTGAAGTTACCATGCCACGAAACTCTGGGGCCAGTCCCCAAATGTAGCGTTCAACGCGCTTGAATTCGGGAGTCACCATGTAGGGAAGCACTCTAGACAGATCGTGGAACCTTCGAGTATAACCATTAATATCAGCACCTTCCATGGTCAAGTGCCAGAACTCCGTTTCCAGCCTTTGGAGTTCTGCATGAGAGCAGTACTTCTCTCTCATTCTTTCCTTCAGTTCATCCCAAGTTAGGCCATAAGCGGCATCATCGCCCAAGGTTTGGGCTTGCAAGTTCCACCAAGTCAGAGCTTCATCGACAAACAACCCAGTACCAAAAGTGACTTGCTGATCCGCGGTACACTTGCTCATGCGGATAGTAGCTTCATTCTTCTCCGTCCAGCGCACAAATGCTACTGCACCTCCTGTGCCATCATAGTTCATTGGCTTGCAGTCGAGGAACTGCTTGAAAGTGCAGCCTTGAACTGCGTTCCCTCCAGACGAATCTCCATGCCCGTTACGTCTAGCGTTGCTTGGTCCTCCACTGTCTTGAGTATGGTTCGCCTCGTACTAGGTGATAGCAGCGGAGATCCTTTCTTCCAGTAGAGCGTTTAGCTCTTCAGCAGTTCTTGGCAGTGGGGGAGGAGGAGGTTGATCGTTATTGCGAGCATTCACAGCTTTCCTGGGTGCCATGTTCTGACAGAACATATCACAGCAGGGTTAAACATTTGTTTGATATCGTCACACTAGACATTAGTAGCATATATATATTCACAGGTATATACCACATAAGTGACATCAAACAATTATTACTCTAGCAGAGTACTTAGTAGGCTTGCACTGAGGGAATATATACCTGACAAGACTTGCTGTGGTTTCTGCGCACTGAATTCCATAATTATGTATGCATCCATAATTACGTAACTCCTTGCACAGTCCGCACAGTTCGTTTCATCCTCGTATTTCTTCCTTCAGATGGGCCATCGCTTTTACGTAAAGTCACGTATACTTGTGACATTCTACTTCTAGTATATGCTAATTATCACACATAATTGCAAGTAGTTTCTCAGTTAAAGACAAGTGCTACTTCTGGTCACCCTAAGTCTCGTAGTGTCTTTTCTAGACTCATGTAGACAGTTTCAGGTAGTGGATGTCGCGGGACGTTTTATGCAATGAAAACTCTTTGAAAAAATTTGTTTTCGTGAAAAGATCCTAGAGATTGTAGACTAGACTCGAGAAGGAATCCTGGTTCACTACAATCGCAGCTCTGATACCAATCTGTCACACCCCTTTCTGCGGCGGAAGCATGAGGTGTGATCATGAAAGGTTCTCATTGCATACGAAAGGTAAACATACTACATGCTCAAAAATAACTTCAAACATTACATTACTGAAAACATATGTCAAGTGTTTACAACACGAGATAGCATATTGTCTTAAAAGTCACAACTTTATTTAACGATAAACAAAGCGACATCCACGAGCATGAGTAAGACCACACGCACATCCATCCTAGTTACCTGAAATACATGTGAGTTTTGGAAAAACGTCAACATAATGTTGGTGTGAATTCATGCAGTTTTTGTATTTCACGTTTGTATACTTTGTATGAAAACATAGTTTGTGTCATGTATAAATCAAGTTTTCATGTATAAATCAAGTATCCATGTGTACACCACGTACTCATGTATAATTCAAGTTTTTCTTGAGTACCCCACGTATTCAAGTATAATTCCCGTTTTCTTGAGTACCCCACGTACTCAAGTATCATTCAAGTTTTCTTGAGTACCCCACGTACTTCAAGTATAAATCAAGTTTTAGTATGGTATGAATTTATGTAAATAAAGTATTCCTGTAAGTATCAGGATTGTTAATGGGTTGCAAGGCCATTAACATGTGACACGACATAGGAAGTCACCAAACCTTAGGCATTTTTCTAGTTGGCATATTCTGAGACACAAAAGCACTACTCGATACTCGCCCTCACCGAGAGTGTGGCTGCCCGGCACCCGTTAGATCTAACCTTTTGTTCTGCGGTCTAGGTATATTGTTGATTAATGGTGCTTATGTACCCTATTCGTGACACGATCTCTCGTATCATTTCTCATAACGCATCATACTTGGTACTCGTCCTCACCAAGTGCGCATCTTGTATTCTTATATCTCGTCACACTTGGTACTCGTCCTCACCAAGTGTGCCTCTTGTTATCATACCATTTGTAGACAAAGTAATATTTATAACATGTATTTCGCCCCCGAAGTTATAAAACTGAAAACAGTTAAGAGAAAAGGGGGAGCATGAACTCACAACTTTGCGTTCCTTGCGTCGTAAACTTCACCGGATTTGCTTAATTAACGTCGTGACCTATACGCGTTTTTCTTAACGTTAGTCACTAGACTTGCGTCGCACAAGCACAGTCACTCTCTTTTGTATTAGTATTGTTGTGTTAAAAATATTTTATATTTTTAACTAAGTATCTTACTTATATTATTTTCTCAACAATTAATATAAGTATCTCGTATTTTTGCACTTTGCACCCGAATTATGTATCTTGTATGTTGTACGTGTATTTTTGTGTTTATACTTCTCATGAGTATTTAGTGTATTTTTAAGTCTTAATACACTAACACGTATAACACATACTATATACACTTAGCACAAAAGTTGGTGATCAAATAACATATATTTTTCTCTCAAAAATATACATACTTAACATAAATTTTAATCTTGAAGAAATCATCATTTCTTATCACCAAAAATTAAGGAGACCTTGGTAATGTTTTTAAATACATTTTTAGGGAATAAGTTTCTCAAAAATTTATACTTTTCTAAGTGTCAAAATTTATAAAAATTTTGACAGAGTTTCCCCTAAAAATGGAGGTTTCCCATGTTTTCAAAACATGTGTTTATTTTCTTTTAAAGCATCAACAATATCAACAACACAATCTTTAATTACCAACTTGTCAAAACAAGCATATACCACAAACTTATGAACTTGAAAGTTTGTAAAAATATGTAGTAAATCACTAGCGGATTTAGTAGGTTTTGTTATCTTTAAAAATAAAATTAGTTTCTTAAAAACTTTATTTTTAAAGAACATGAAGTTTCACAACTTCTAGTCAAGATTTGAAAACACTTCTTTGTTAAATTTTTCTTGTTACACAAGTGTTTACACACTTGTTTATTTGCCAAAAATACTTCTAGTTCATAAAATATCTGGGTTTTAACGAGGCTTGCATCTTTCACTTGGTTTTTCTGAAAAACCACTTGTAGAACTTTAGATCTACTAGTTTAGAACCTTATTTTACGAGAAAAATTACATTTACTCAAGTTTAAGTTTCATGAGTGGAAGGGTTCATCATCTTTTATAATTTTAACACTAACTTACTACTAGTTCGTGTTCTTGCACATAATCTAGTATGGTTAGATGATGATCCATCCCACTTCTAGTAACAAACAACATCACATAATCACAACTAGACAAGTTTCACAAGATTTACACACATATCTACTCTTTATCCGACTAGTTTATCTTACTTTCAAGACTTTAAGTTATGATCTTGTGTGTTCTTGATTTTTAACCGTTAAATCACCTATTAACCACTTTAAACAAGAACAAGAGGATGTTTAGAAGCACTTACTACTAGCTCGAGGCTAGGGAAGAAACAAGACGTAAACAAGGTGGATAAAAGAAGTATAGAGAGGTTCTTGAGTTTCCGAAAGCACCGAGCCTCCTTGTATGATCTCTAGCGCACTTGTATGTAAGTAAAATGACTAGATCAAAACTTGATGATGGGTGGATGATGGTTGGGGGTTTCGGCCGAACATAAGCAAGAGGGAAGGAGGAGTTGTTTGTTGTTGATGGAGGAATGAAAGAGAATGAATAACCTATGAGTTTACTTATAACCCCATTCCATCATTAACCAACATATAATATGCTAACTAGATATTAGACAAGCTTAATAAAATAATCAACAAATGGTGGGGTGTGTCCCCACTCCTTCAACCGATCGGACTAGGGGGGTATATGGTTGGATTTCAAATGGATAGTTAGTGTCTAGTTAAGTTTAGTTAGGACTTTATGTAGGTTATTAGTGTGTAGTGTAATATAAAGGGTGTTAGGGTATTCGGGGACCCTAACTAGCTCAGAAAAGTATAAACAATGTACTTGGCAAAATTTTTATGTTCCGGGTAATGTTCGGTTGTTCGGTTAGATACCGGTTCGTTAAAGTGCTAAATTACACTTTTTAATGTCTATTAAGTACCTTTTTGTAGCACTTTCGATTCCCGACACTTAGGGAAGTATTCTGGATAATAAAACGTAATTCCTGCATAATATTTACGTTGTTAAAAGCTGTTTAGAGCTGAATTTACTAAAACTCTGCACTTAAAGTGCGTTTCGGGTGCTTTTTAGTGCGTATTTTCGCTTCCGTAAAGTATATATGTAAACCCTTGTATGTATTCTTGGGTTTTAACGTATTCTTGTTATTGGACCTACACCTAGGCTCCAATTTTATTGTCTGACTGCTTTTTGCAGTTCTGTTGACACAGTGTGTCTTACCGGTGAGTTTACTAGTATTTTTGACGCAACGCTCTCGTTTATGCATAAAACAATATTTTGTAGTATACAACGTGCATGAATTCACTTTTTTAGTGTGTGTTCATCCATTGCTGACAATTAAGCACATAATTGCAGTCATTAACTAATAGTTAAAGTGTACGGAAATTTCCGGTTTCTTGCCAGTTGTCACAACGTCGAGGAGGCATTCTAAAAGAGCAAAGAAACATGAAAAGAAACGAGTGAGATGATATCGGATAGTAAAAATTGAATGCTTAAAAGAATATCGATAAGGCATAAGGATTGCGATCATTTGTTTGTTAAAAACAAACAAACGATAAGGTGAGTAACCAAAGTAAACGGGTCATAATAATGTATCGCGAAGACATGCTTTTGCCTATATGTGGACACTCATCCCAAGAGTTCCCAGGTAAGAGTGACTGGTCCGATTATGTGGATTTGTACGAACACTCTAGCCTTAGACAAAAAACTCGAGGTACAGGCATCCACCCTTCCAGATTGCGCGTGTTCACATCATTTAGACCCAAACTTTGATGAGATTTTGAAAAGATTGGAGGTTCAAAACCTTATAACAAATCATCTAAGAACAGATGATTGGTTTTCGAAACGGATTTGTTATTTTGTTTTCTTGTTGTGGTTGTCACCCAAAGATGAGTAATGGTATTGTTTTAAGACTAAACACAAGATAACTTGTGTTAGGGTCCTAGGAAGGTTTTAGACTAGGTCAAAGCATTACTAATAACCTAATTCCCTATAACCATGAGCTCTGATACCAACTTTTCTATCACACATCGACCGCGTTAAAACAACAAACCGCAGCGGAAACGTCGGGGAGTGTCGTAACAGAATCATTGTTTCATAACACATGGAATTTAAAGTTTGATTTCATTAATTAAAGTGTTTACATTGACCAAGAATTTACAGAAACATAACATGAATTAAACTGTCTTTCATAATTTTAAGTCACTAAAGCCCAAGTCCGCCTAAGTGTGTGTGTCACGAACATCATCATGCAATAGTTCCTGAAACACATATGAAAATAGGTACGTCAGCATAAAAAAGCTTGTGAGATACATAGGTTTTGTTGTTGTAGGATTCATGACTTGTAAGTAAAAAAGAAGTGTTTAAACAAAAGATAGTCATGAATCTTGTAAAACGTTTTCTTTTATAAAAATCTTATGAAGTTCGATATGAAAATCAAATGATATAAAAGAATGATGTATGATTAAATAAATAATCAAGTAAAAACGAGTTTGTATAATTATGTCGTATGTAAAACAATGTCTTGTGAAAATATGTCGTTTGTTTGTAATAAAATGTATCATGTCTTTGTCTAAGTGGTTTAGATAACGCTACGATAAGTAATATCATAAAAGCATTTATATCTAGGAAGTACCAGCGGCTATTACATACGTTTCGTTATTTAAATCACTTATAAACAAACCACCAAAATGTCTTATAAAGTAAATTTCAAGTAACAACAATATCATGTACGGTGAATAAAAGTGATTACTCAACCCCGTATGTAAAATGTCAATGTACAATCAAATGTTATGTGAAATCAAATGTTATGTATGGTGAATAAAGAATTTACTCAACCCCGTATGAAAAATGTCGATGTATAACTAAATGTCTTGTATGGTGAATAAAAGTATTTACTCAACCCCATAGATAAAATGTCGATGTAGAATCAAATGTCATGTGGAAACTATGTACTATATGCGTACTAATGAATATAGCAAGTATATGTCATGAAAGCACGAAAAGCACTAAAGTAACAAGTAGGCACATGTGTATCACCCCAAAATAATTGAAAACAGTAAAAGTGGGGACTATGTACTCACTTGATATTGGTTATAGTCTTGAAATAACAATCAAACAATGCTTGAGGGATCACGGAATCAAACGACACCTAATATAGGTAACTATGTTAATAAACCGGACCTAAATCGGAAGATTGGATAGGATGAGGTTTCGTAAACCAAATGAGTATTGGAACTCATATAATATGGTTTAACAAAACCTACATTCTAAAATGGAACCTAACCTAAGTGCTTATGACCCGTTTAGGTAGCTTACGCTACTTTAACGCGTCATTTGCGCAAAAGCGCAAACGAGTAGCCTAACTAGTCCTATGACAACTATTATATGCCCTAACATGTTTAAATATGTTGCATAATTAGTTTAAGTGACAAAATTTAGGTTACATATGCTTAAATACAAATTATGCATGAAAAGGGCATTTTGGTCGTTTACCTAAGGCATATAAACTACCTATCATACAACTAATTAATCTAAGTGACCATAAGGTATAACCTCGGAAGGTTATTCCCTATACAACTATGGTCACAAAATATGCTTGGTTGGATCCTAATGATCGACCAAACGGGTCGGGTTCGAAAGTCTAAGCGGTTGTTAAGCCCGCTTGACTTATGACCCTATACAAGCACTAGACTAAAAGTGACGAGTTAAACATGTTAAAACATGTTTAACTAAGTTAGAAAACAAGTTTGATATCAAAACAAGGTGTTTTGATACCCAAAAATAGCTTCGTCGCAAAATACGCATAAACACGTATTTTGACCGAAACTTTGACTCGTCACTTTGACTAATCGACGTGGTAATCAGTAGGTATAGTCACAAGGGACTATAACCATCGTGATTACGCTCACGTTGCAAAGTTTAATCGAACTTTGACTTGACCAATTCATGGTCAAAGCAGAAAGTCAAACACTATTTGACTTTCATGCTTGAAAAGCAATAACAAGCATGAAAGAAGCTTACAAAGGGTCCAAGCTAGGAAGAATTGTTCTAAAACACTCAGGTATGAAGTCTTAGCTTCAACTTAGAGCAGATTAGAATCAATTGAGCAAGGAATGAGAATGAACTTGATGGGTATTTATAGTATTTCATGAGTTCTTAGGATCTTTACAAGTGTTTTTGAGCAATTCAAAGCTTAATCTAAGCCATACACTTGTTACCCATAGATTACAATACAATGGGAATTCAAAAACAAGCAAATGGTATCCCAAAACCATGTTAGAAATGCAAGAAAACAGCTGCTGAAGCCAGATTCAATGTTTCTGGTATGCAGGTCAGTCGCGCCTCGCGTAGACCCACTCTTGATCTTTCGCGGCCCGCCTAAGAGGTTTCAGAAGTTGACAGTTTTGACCCCTGCATGCTTAAAACTTTGTTTTTGATGTTTCTAAGTCCCGTTAACCCCATTTCAAGGCTCTACAATGAAGTTAAAGCATAGGGAACATAAAATATGCTTGAAAATATCTTGGATGTCGGTTTGTTTGGTCGTACGGTCACGTTATTCGGTTAATTACGATGAAAACTCAAACGGACACGAAAACGATCCAAATTACGCGACGAATGGTATTTTTGCATTCCAATCACTAAAATAAAATATTTTAATGATTAAAATTTTTTTTGGATGTCCGGATATGTTCAGAACGTAAGATATGCGCGTAAATGCAAACTTATGCACTTTTTGACGCTTTTAGTCCCTATTGATCAAATAAGCTTATTTTCGCATAACGAACCCCTCAAAGCCTATTTTTAAGCTATGTAAAGGATATTTAGGGTATGTTTAGCTTATGATCAAGTTCCGAAATGTTCGTTACTATACGAATCGGAATACTTTCGTAGTTTGACACAAATAGTCCCTGCGATCGAATAAACTTGTTTTTAACACACTAAACCCTCCAAAACTTATTACAGATATTATAAAACAAGGTTGGGAACCAAGTTAAATTAGAGTTTGATGTGAGTTTGGGGGGGGGTGACTAAAATACCTCGCACCTAATGTTTAACGGGGTTAGAAAAATGGATGTATAAAACAATTATTTTGAACCTTAGTGGTCCTGTTGAGTAAAATAAAATTTTTAGAGTTGCTCCAAATTTTAATTTAATATAACATCATATGCTACGCTTTGCTGCTTCATTTTTGTTGTTGAAGCAAGCAGTCACCCAAAATGAAGAAAAAAAGGCTTCGATCTGCTCAAAACATGGTGATGATTTCTTCATTTTTTTCATATTCGCCTTTCAACTTTCTAGTTTCACTCATCACGTTCATTCATTTCGAAATTTTAACTGTCAATTTTGCTTATGCGTATTGTATTCACCACTGTTTACCTAAGGATTTAACTTAAACTTAATCGAAAATCAAGCGATCTAACAATTGAATTTTGCAATAATTGTTTATGTGATCATATATTCCAAAATCCTGATGCCAAAATAAATATATATAATCGTTCTAGGGTTTCGCTAAAGTGAAAGTCACACAATCAGACATTAGGTTCATTTGTGCATGCGAGTATTTTAAATTTGATCTGATTGAACTTTGATCGATTTCATTAGCAAAATGCCAGATAATGTTCTTGTGGCTTAATTTGATTCACCGAACTTTGTAACTAGTAATCACTAATCAGCATTGTTTACCTATTCAGATTTAAATTTGTCACATTGTCTTATGTGATCATATATTCCTAGTGTATATTATCATTCTAGGGTTTCACTAATGTGAAAATCACATAATCCGTACCTTAGGTTTACTGCTTCATTCGTGTATTCTAAACCGTTAAGGCTATTAATGACATGGGTATGTGTAGGGGGATCATGGAAGCCCAAATTTGATTAGCAAAATGCCAGATGATGTTCTTGTTATGATTCTATCTCTTATGCCTATTAAAGATGCAGCAGTCACAAGCATTCTCTCCACGAGGTGGAGGCACTTATGGCGTAATTTGCTCCGACTGAACTTTGATGGTACTAAAACTTTAAAAAAGATGGCCAAAGATGAGAAACTTTGTGGTATAGATAGGGCTAAGTACATCATCCAGGTGTATAATGTCATCAGCAGTTATTACAACCACCCGAAGGTCCAAGTTTTTTCGGATTCGCTTCCATTTTGATTATAGTTACTCTGAAATCATTGATGAATGGATTCAGTTTGCTCTAGACAAGAAAGTTGAGACGCTTGAACTGAATTTACTGGATAAAATTTTCCACACTCGTGATATAGCCGAAAACTATGATTTTTTGTTACCATCATCAAATGCTATCTCTTAAAAAGCTCGTCTTGTATGGTGTCAACTTAGACGAAACAATCCTAAATGTAATCCTAAAGAATTCTCCATATTCATGTTGGTGGACAGGACATTAGTTTGAAACACTTTGAACTAATGTCTTGTTCTGAAATCAAATCCATCTCTTTGTATGGTTTTGACCTTCTGACATTCATATATTGCGGTGCCGAAGTAGAATTCCATCTCACTGACCTTGCAAAGCTTAAAAAACTTGATATTGGTGAAGTTAGTGTCGGATTAGAGAATAATGTGTTCAGTCAGATCTCATCTTGTGCTCTCCACCTTCAAGTTCTTGTGTTGGACATCTGGAGTGCAAAGGTGAGTAATTATTCTCTAATGTGACTGTCTTATAATAATCTCTAATAAATAAAAATATGGTGAGTGTTCTCATGCTTTTTCAGAAAGGTTTACATGTAAATGCTATTGTCAAACTACCAAATGTGAAGAAATTAATGCTGGCAATGGACGCTGAAGAAGTTGATTGTCTACTAGAGTTCACTTCAATAGCTCAGGCCTGTCCCAGTTTGGAGACTTTTTCAATATATGTACGTACTTGCTTTTCCAATCTGTAAGCTGGTTCAGTTGACGCGTTTCAAGAGATAAACGGTCGGCTGAACCATTAAATTTGTTTTTCCAATCTGTAAGCTGGTTCAGTTGACACGTTTCAAGAGATAAACGGTCGGCTGAACCATTAAATTTGTTTTTCCAATCCGTAAGCTGGTTATTTTGTTTTGCAGCTAGATTGGTGTTCACCAATGAAAAGGAGGAGGAAAGTAAAACGTGTTGCAGCTCCTCATGTTCATAAACATCTAAGGGTTATTGAAATCATTGGGTATTATTGTAGAATCAGTGACCTTGAGCTTGCTAATGCTTTTGGATGCTGAGAATTACGGGAATGTTATCTCTTTGTCTCTAGTTTAAATGAATGATGATGTAGGATCGTTTGCACGACCAAACGAGTCGTTCAGAAGAGATCTCGTCCAATATGAAAGGCGGAATCAAACGTATCGGTGTTATTTCAGCTGTATACACACGAGAATCACTTTAACTATCTCTTGTATTGATTTGATGACGATTACAGACCTGGAGATACTTCGGCAGAGCTTCGCTACCGGAATCTGAAAGTTACAAATGAAAACAACAAGTCCACTATTTATACTAAATCCAGTTTGTTTGAACAAGCATCTCCAGTTCGTACGAACTGGTCCAGTTCGTTTGAACTGGGCACTTCGTTTGAACTGGGCACTTCGTTTGAACTGGCTTGTTCACCTCTGTATCCTGTTAATCTCGAACTGTGTGACTTATTTCATCGATTCTATTACACGACTCGATACAAGATGAAGTCGACAGACGTATGCACCAACAGACTCCCCCTCGGATGTTGACGAGTCTTCGGTATGCCTTCAGAACATCTTCAGTCTTGATCAGTCTTCAAGCTCTCTCCAAAGTATCTGATAATGTAAGCATCCTAAATCTCTATCTTCTTTTCTTCTCTTTCTTATTAGCAATAACAACATCTGGCTTTAACCAATCAGAAACCTTGCTTTTCCATCTTCAGACTCCCCCTTTCAATCAACTAGGGATCGTAGTCTGGCTAACCTGCACATTCTCTACCTCAAAGTAAATTTCACAAATTTAAAATTTAACGAATTTAATCTCACTTGCAGATGTTAAACAATCAATAAATGATTTTTACAATGTTAATCTTTGATAAACCACTTGAAGAAATATCATTTTTCTTTTCAAACAAACTTTCCCAAACCTGTTCGTCATGTTTAGCACTCGGAATTTTGAAAATCAGCTTTTCAACATCAGTTGTCTAAAATCTTTTTGGATTTTTCAAATTTTTTGCTAAAACACACTGAAAATATTTTTGGAATTTTGGATATGAAATGCAAATCAGAAATAAAATATTTACAGACACTATTTTTGTGAGTTTGTGTAAGAGGATCATATCAGTTTTTTAAGACAAATCACTAACACCGTTAAGCTTTAAACATTTTAAGTTCTAAACGATTCACTTAGATTGTCAGTATACTGATCCACTTAAATTTTCACACAAAGTTCAACTGTTTCGAGATATGAGATTAATGTTTTAAGCACTTAAACTTATTCGCGTGTCCCACCTCAGAATATACTCCCGTATCCAGATCCCAATATTCAGTCTTACAGGTAAGTATACCTAGATGATATCTGTAAGAGGTTTAAATTGCGAAGGTTGTGAGAGCTCAGGTCAGAACTTCCGTTCAGCAGAGAGATGACGGCTTCGACTTTAGGTGTGTCCCCTTTAGAGGATATTTTTTACAACAGCATTGATTAGCAATTTTACAATGTTTTATCATTTTTTATGCTGAGGGGAGGCTATATTTCAAGCAAGCGTAAAGTATTCTCCGGGGACTAGGCCATTGCTTCCGCATTATCAGAAGTCCCGGGATAATACACCAGATATCACTAAGCATAAAGACCTAGTATCTCAGAAAGAGGGGTCCTTCAAACAAGATTTCGGGGGTTACCCATATATCCAAGAGATGTTACCCACGAATTAAGCAAGTTTTGAAATTTAGGTTTATATCTCGTCACAATCTACTAAATGTGCAAAAACCTACTGGCATATCATCAGTGAGACCGTTTATCACATTTAACTTTCCATTTCTTTAGCATGTCGTGATCGTCCACTGATGTACTATCATTTCCTCTTTTAAACAACAAACTCAATTTTGATTTTATCATGTTTTTGTCTTTTTCAAATTTTCAAATGTTTTTGGATTTTCTAAAATTTTTACTCCCCCTAAAATGCAAACACATTTTAGGAAATTTGAAAACAAACTATACAATAAAGTGACAACTGATATCAAATCACTTCAATTCGCCATCCACTTGGCATAAACAATCAGAACTCCCCCTTACAACAAACTATTTTCCCATTGTGATTTCAAAACACTTAAGTTTGTTTTAATCAGTTGGTTTTTCCGGAAAATAAGTTTCGTTGATTTTACCACTTGTAAGTTAGGGGATCAATTCATCACATTATTTTCCAAAATACTACTTGTAAGTATGGTCCAATCAAGTTCAACTTAATGACCTTGATTAACCACTTGTAAGTGAAAACCTCTTCAACCACTTGTAAATTCACTCACCAACCAAAACCATTTGTAAATCAACATATAACAATATAAAGATATCACCTGTAGATTTACCAAACAAACATTTCAAGAATGATGCCGATTCCTGCTCCACTCTTACCAACCTGGGAGCTCCGGCAAGTCAGGTTTTTCAAACAAATAGAATGGACACCCAAGCCTGACCTTCCTTGGGTGTAACTTTCTCAACTTCACTAGGGGTTGGGCTGTAAGTTGCCTTCTTTGATTCGTAAAACTCTTTTACCCCTTTGGCCTTTCCCTCGACCATTTTCCAAAAAATCTTTTTTACATTTCCATTAAAAACTTTTTCAACATCAAATTCATTCTTTTCAGAATAAAATTGATTTGAGATTTCAACTTTTCCAATCTTTGATTTAAAATTCTCAGCCCTCAATAGTGGAAAATGAACATCATCCATTGGAGGCACTGGGTTTTCGTCATTTTTAACAACATGTGGCTCCTCTGACTTTGTGAAATCAGATTCATCGCCAGATTTTACATCTGATTTCTTAACAACCCAAGCTTGGTTATCAAGATTTCCCCGTTTCTTGTAAAATCTTTTGGAACACTTACCAACTTCATATGTAGAGTTTTTAAACACTTTAAATCGTTCAGTTGGTGGTTCCGTTTTATCAACAACTACTTCTTTAAGTTTTTCTGATACTCCCTGTTTTGTGTTGGCTGCTTTAGAACAGTTCCAAGCTATATGACCAACTTCTTGACACCTGTAACAGGTTCTAGTCTCTTTTCTCTGATGAGCTTCAGTTTTCTTCTATTTTTCAGTCAAAAACTCTTTGTTTGATTGTCTCCAGAAAGAGCTCTTCTTTTCCTCCTCAGCAGAAGTACCTGACACAAATTTTGTATTTTTAGAAATTTTCTCATTTTTATAATTTTCTGGTGGAATAAATCCAAGACCTTTTCTTTTGAAATTACTGTTATGGTTTGGTTTCTTCTGAAAACCAGAACCAGAACTGTAACATTTTTTCTTGTTCAATCTTTGTTGAACTCTTGAAGTGTACTTTTTAGGTTTTTCAGAAAGATTTACATCTTTTATTTCAGAAATATTAATTTCTGTCAGTTTGAAAACCTTTTTGATCATTTCTGGTTTAACACCTCTTATTGGAAATTCTTTATCAAAATATAATTTGTCAGAACCATTCAAAGTATATGCAACTTCAAATGTTTCGTCATTCAAATTAGATTTTGACAACAAAAATTCTTTACTATACACTCGTTTTCCCGAAGACTTTGAACTCCTGACAGACGAACTCGAACTCCTGGACTCAGACATTGACTCGGACTCCTCATCCTTATCTAACACCTGATCGACCATCCTTTTTATTAACTCAGACTCATAGTCTATGTCGGACGCTGTAAATGTGATGTCAATATTTTCTGGTAAATCATCGGTTATCTCGGACTCCAACTTTATATTGACTGCCTTTTTTACTTGCTCCTCATTTGGTTTTCTAGACGAATACCCTTCCCAAATTGGAGGCGGACACTTGTTATAACTAACACTCTGTTTCTTACCAGTGTCCTTTTTCTTCGGCTTCTTGTCGTCAAACACTTCAAAACCTGCAACAGTTGGATAAATTCTGTCAATTAAGTAATCAGAACTTGAATAACTTTTTAGTAATCGTCTGATTCTTTCATTTTCAACTTTTTCAACTTCCAACTCCTGCTTCAACTTAGCACACTCTTCAATGTAGTAATTGATCTCCTTTTGTTTGGACATCATTGTTGCATTCATCATTGTCAAAGCGTTTTCTCTTTCAGAATTTGTCTTCTGCAAACTATTCACAGTTTTGTTCAAAACATCATACGACTCTTTCACATTCTTGACATCAAACAACAACTTCTCTTTCAACTTTTCAAGCTCACTAAACCTTTCATCTTTATCTTCACATTGTTTTCAAGGTTCCAAACATGTAAGACAAGGTTTTGTGACTTCAACAATCTTTTCAATCTCCACAATCTTCTCGACTTTAACAATTTTTTCTACTTCAACTATCTTCTCAACTTCAACTACCTTTTCTACTTCAACAATCTTCTCATCCTTAACTTCTTTCGTTTCTTTTACAGCTTTTCTCTCTTTAAGTTTCTTCAATTTTTCTGCAAAATAAAATTCAAAACTGTCAGAAGATAAATGAGTTTTTCCAATATTTATCTGTTCAATTTCTTCATCATCATCACTAGTATCTGTTGAACTGGTTTCAGAAGCAACAGATTCTTCATCTTCACTTTTCTCTTCATCAGATAACACTGCTATCCATTCTTTGAGCAATTCTAGCTTTTGAACAATTTGAGCAATGAAGGCTTTAAAATTTCCATTTTCATCCGCAAACCTATCCCAGCTAAATCCTGGAGCCATTTTCTCATCATCTTGATCAATGATACCATAATAAGCTTTCTTGTTTGCATCTTCGATCATTTTCCTATGAGCAGTTGATGAATCTTTTTGTTGATGCGGTTGATGAGTAATTTGTTGATATATAGCCTTCCGGTAGTAATCATGACCACCAAACGGATTCTTTGCTCCATTTGCTTCTTGATTTTTGCATTCTCTTTTAAAATGACCTTTCTCCCTGCATCGAAAACAAGTAACTTTAGATTTATCAAAACCCAAAGCAGAAACATGTGCATCCAAAAAGTCATTTCTTCCTGTAATCATTTTAAACTTTTTAGCTCTTCTTAAGAAACACTAGCTAGACACCATTTGATGTCCATGAGCTCCAATTCTTCTGCATCTATCTGATCGTAGTCTTCCTTCGTTAACATCGGATTACCAATTCTTCCAGCAATCAATCCTTCGTAAGATTCCAAAGCAGTAACCAGTAATCCCATATGACTTTTAACAACTTCATTAGAAAAAATTCTAACCATTTTGAAGATGTAAAGCAACATTGCACTGAATCATATGTTCATTACCAACATTTGAACTTTGAACACGTGGAGTATTGACATTTGAGAATCCACTGGTATTGATTGAACTTTGACTGACTGATCCAGATGAATTTCCTGTACTAAAAGCAGTTTGGATCTTTGGACTTGCTTCAACAGTTTGAACATTTCCTTTATAGTACAATTTGATATCTTGTTGATTACTCGAGCTGTTCATTCTGGCAATCTTTTGCTGTTCAAGATCCTGTGCCTCAAGCTTTTCAATAAACTGTCCAATTGACAATCTACTAAACTCTTCAGAATTCTTTAAGATCATGAGATAAGTACCCCATTCTTTTTGCGGTAATGCGTCAGCTAATTTTTCAACCCATTCTGCCGGAGTTTTAGTGATTTTCAACTGAGACATGGTGTGCACAAGATGACAATATCTCTCAATGAGAGTCTTTGTAGATTCACCGGGCATACTCGTAAACAACTCAAACTCCTTCTTCATCAGAGATGCTTTACTTCTGAGCATTTCTATACTTCCTTCAAACTTCTTCTCAAGTGCCTCCCAAATCGAGAAAGCACTACCATCATGCTGAAGCAAAACAAAAATGTCTTCTTTGACAGCTTGTTGTAGAAGACTAATAATCATTTTCTCTCCTTTATAACTGTCTCTCTCATTGTCTGTAAATTCTGAAATGATTTTATCAACTTTCAAAGCTGTCTGTGGTCTTACATACTTTGTTTCAATGCTTTCCCAAACTCTCAGATGGTTTGCCTGAACCCAATTCTCAAAACGGTTTTTCCAGCCATGGTACTCTTCAATTCCCATAAGTTTTGGGGGTTTTTGCAATGTTCCGGTTTCATTTTCCATGTTCATGTTTTTAACAATTTCAGTCGGAGTAGTCGGGGATGTGGCAAACGCGTTGTAGAATTCTTCTTCCATGATTCGATATCAAAGAATTTCTCAAACAAGCTTTCAAACGAACTGGTTCACCTCGTAAAACACCTGTATCACCTGGAGATACTTCGACAGAGCTTCACTACCGGAATGACCAAGTTACAAATGAAAACAACAAGTCCACTATTTATACTAAATCCAGTTCGTTTGAACAAGCATCTCCAGTTCGTACGAACTGGTCCAGTTCGTACGAACTGGTCCAGTTCGTTTGAATTGTCCACTTCGTTTGAACTGGCTTGTTCACCTCTGTATCCTGTTAAACTCGAACTGTGTGACTTGTTTCATCTATTCTATTACACGACTCGATACAAGACGAAGTCGACAGACGTATGCACCAACAGATGATAAGATGGCGTTTGGTTCAACTATTGTTTTGAAAGAAATTGGATTTTTTTGAATGAACAATCGCTATAAGGGAGGTTGTCGAAACGATTTTTTTTAACTCCGCCTAATCACCCGCAATCGGTCAAACGCAGTCAACCTCGGCCAGAATCAGATCTACAGTAAAACCTCTATAAATTAAAAATGTTGGGACCAAGATATTTTATTAATTTAGCGAGATATTATTATATCCATAAATTAATAATTTATTAATTTAAAGTGATTTTACATATGACCTTTAAATTTCTTAGTCCAATGTACATTCGCAAATTAATTGAATTTGTCAAGTTCATTGTTTTTTAATACAAAAAGTTAGCTCATGGTATCAAAAAAATTACAAAAACAAGTTTAAATACATTTTTTTTTCAGTGCATCGCAAGCGGCAACGACTCTTTACAACTTTTTGTTGTAATACGAGAAGACAATGCCCCAACTCTTATATGCAATGAGGAGATTTAAAGACGAACTCAAGATAGATTTGAAGCTCAACAAAAAACAAATAGATTCATTTTTTACCAGACAATCTTAGAATTTGGAATCTTTTAGTAATTATTAATTTATAGTTTCATTGGAACCAATATATATACACTAAGATTTCAAAAAAAATTATTATCTTATTATTTTATTGATTGTGGTCCAATTTTGTACTGGTCCCAAGTTGGACTGGACAAATTATTAGTTTTATCGAGATTATTAATTTATCGAGTATTAATTTATAGAGGTTTTACTGTAATTGGTCAACTTAGGCCGAGTTTGATTTAAAAAAAATTTAACATAGTTTCATTGTTTGTCATCTTAAAGAACGAACATCATTTATCAAAACTTTACTATTTGAATATGTATTTTTTATTTATATCAACATTTATGTATTTTGTTATAAATATTAGTAAACTTATGATATTTAAGATATTTATAATTTCTCAAAAACTAATTGTTTTATAAATTAGCATGTCCGGATACTCCCCGAGTACTCTCGGCATATGCTGAATACTCTCAATTCCTCAGTTGATCGAACTGGGAGCACCTAGCTACTTCTGCAACCATGACATATGGCCCTCACTGATAAACGAGTGAAAAGTTGTGAGCGAAAATCTTAACGTTGCATGTACGATAAGAACAACAAAATGTAAGTGGTTCTTTATTTGTCAAGGTTGCATGTACGATGAGAACAACAAAATGTAAGTGGTTCTTTATTTGTCAAGTACATATTTTTAAATTTTGATGCTTTAGGTAGAAAAGAAACCTTAATTGTAAAAATTTTAATACGAAACAAGCTTATTGAGAGCTTTGCTAAAAAGAAGTTGTTTGGGTCGCTTTATACATTTTCTTTAGATTAGTTGTGTTTTGATAAATAGTAAGAAGTGGTATATGCTTGTTTTTATAACATGAGTTCTTTGATGTTTTTCTAGCAAATGGACTTTATAATAATCAGGAAATTAAAATATAATCAAAACAATTATAGTGAATTTTAAATTAATCGTAATGATCGTAAAATAAGATTTTGAAGTTCAGAAAAAAATAAAACTGATTATCTGTACGCATAAAAAATTATGTTCAAGTTAGAATGAAGTAAAGCTTATAGTAGTTTGTTAAATGTTTTTTTTTTAAATTCAAATGAAACTATTCTATAGGATGAAAGATAAAGTAAAAGAAAAAAAGAACTTAGGTGGAAATTCGGTTAGTATCGTTTCACTTCTTTAAGGTATCGTCACTCGTTATAACAATCCAAAGAAAAAACCCAATACTTGAGTATTTTTGGATCAAAAGAATAAAAGAAAATAACTAAATGAGTAAATTGCCAAAATCGTCCCTGTGGTTTGGGTGTGTTTGTCAGTTTCATCCAAAACAACTTTTTTGTACCATATTGCCCTTCACTTTTGTGATTTTTTTGCCATTTTTATCCAAACATCTAACTTGTTTGCCAAAATCGTCATTGAGATTTGGGATTTTTTTATATTTTTATTCAAATATTTGACAGAAAATATAAAGCAAATTAGACATTTGGATGAAAATGGTAAAAAATCTCAAAAGTGGGGCAATATTGTACAAAAAAAATTGTTTTGAATGAAACTGTTAAACACGCACAAACCTCAGGGACGATTTTGACAATTTACTCTAAATAAATAAATAACACATTCCTATAAAAAAAATATACAAAATTTCCTGATAAAATTTATCTAGATTTAAATAGAGAAAATAAAGTAATTTTAAGATTCAGAATTACATAAATATAAAGAATACTAATTTAATTAATCAAATTGATTTATAACCTAGTACACTACTTCAATGTGTTACTTTGGTACATGTGAGGCGGTGGACCACAAAAGGGAATAATGTTGAATGGCATAATCGTAATTAATATCAAATTATTGTTTAACCAAATTACTATTATAAGGCTGTAAGGTGTGGTTTGGTGCTCTCCGACCATCCAATGCCACATCACCTCTACCTCACACCATCTTCTCCTTTCCTCTTCTCCCTTCCCTTTCAGCCAATCAGCATCAAGTTATACATGAAAGAGAGCTCGGGCCATACAGGGAAATCTTCCTGTGGACGTTGGGGGGGGGGGGGGGGGGGGGGGTTCCTCGTCGGTGAAGGAGGCCACGTCGGTTCCCTTAGCTCATCCCCGCTCCCACACTTCATAAAGTGTTGTATCATAGAATATGAGATCCTGTACAAACAGTGCTAAGTGTAAGAACCGTAAGAAGAGATCTGAGTCATTAATAGTCTAAATCAAGGGTTGATATTGATTAAAATAAAACCCTTATAATTAATAATTAATACTATCAAGTTAGGGGTATCTTAGTCATTTAGTCATTTCCCATAAAATACTATTTCCACCAAGTTTTTTAAACTTAAATAACTTTTATATATTTCATTTATTTTGAAAAAAAATTATACCATAAAATCAAATATTTTTTTATCTTTAACATAAGTACCATATTGCTATACTTTTTTATTTACAAAAATGACTTTCAAAAAAGTTAAAAAAATATTTTATAATTGTGCTAATTATGTAGTTTGAATGTGCTAATATGAAAATGTATTGTTTTGATTTTAAATCTATACGTAAGTTCTTATTGTATTATATAATTATTATGTGTTGTTATTTTTTCTTTTTGTATTATTATTGGGAGCCTATTTAGAAATAAATTTGTTTTCTACTAGTTATGTAATAGTATGTGCTATTTACAAAATTAAAACAAAAACATGAAATTGTGCTAGTATGTAACAGTGTGTGTTGTTTATAAAATAAAAATAAAAAGAAATTGTGCTAGTATGTAACAATATGTGTGTAAAAAATTAAAAGAACATAAAATTGTGCTAGTATGTAACAGTATGTATTGTTTATAAAATTAAAAAAATGAAATTGTGCTAGTATAGAACAATATGTGTTGTTTATAAAATTAAAAAAAAAAGTGAAATTGTACTAGTTATATAATAGTATCTATTGTTATTTTTTTCCTTTTGTGTTGTTATTGGGAGCCTATTTAGAAATAAATTCGTTGGAAGGTTGTTATTTTATTGTAATGTTGTTTATGTTGGTGTTACCGTCGGGATGCCCAGACGGTGGTTTTAAGAAAGTGTTAATGTCGTTATTTGATTGTGCTAATGTCGTTTTTTGATTCCGCTAATATCGTTATTTGATTGTGCTAATGTCGTTTTTTGATTGTGCTAATGTCGTTGGTTGATAATGGAAGTTCCTTTTTTGATTGAAACGAGAACGCTGATAATGTGGATGGTCTTATGTTATGCTAATGTCGTTTTTTGATTGTGCTAAGGTCGTTGATAATGGAAGTTCTTTTAAATTTTGATTTGAATTAATTTGCTTGGATTTAGGGATATTTTGATAATTAATTTTAATTAGTTATACATAAATAGGTCAAAAGGTCTAAATTACCCCTAAACTAATTTTTAATTGAAGAACACTTGTCATTTATGTATTGGTTCTTATGGTTCTCACAAACATAAGAGTTTGTATTTGATCCCATACCTAGAATATGATCCGAACTCATATTGAAACCCTATGTGATTGATGGTAGACTTTTGGGCCTTAATGATGTTGGGCCTTAACAACATGTGTGTGAATGTGTGATTCATTATTAATTTTTGTACTTAACTAGGTGTAACACCCGCCGCGTTGCGGCCGGGTTCACATTTACATATCATAGAAGCCAAAAATACTGTTCGGTATACTTTTGATTCATTACGGCATCATCGGTACTCGTTGATCATGTATGAGTGTTGACTTGTAACGTGACTTATACTAATCTAGCTGTATAAGTCATCCTCATCAGCTTTACCAGCAGAAGCATTAGACGGATCAAAACCACCAGCACCCGCTGCTGCCCCAGATGTTACTTAGCGAAACTCAGTCCCAAATCCTTTGTACTGCTACAGTGTCTCATCAAACGCCACGCCTTGTATTTATGATGTCAGAGACTCCCATTGTCAATGTTCATTTGTACATCCAACTTCTATGGTATATCACATAGATCACATAAGATATTGTCACATAATGCTAAACATGACAAACCAGAATTAGCTTGTTCTGGCTGCAACGATTCATCTAGTGATGTATCAGATGCCTTAAGATGTTTAGACAATTGGTTCAACAATTAGACATCCTTATCTGCAGATACGGCTTCAGCAACACGATTAGGGCTGTAATCGAACCAAACGTTCAGCGAACAGTTCGTGAACCGTTTGGCGGGAATTTCGTTTGTGTTCGTTCGTTTATTAAACAAACGAACATAAACAAGAAATTTCGTTCGTTTAGTTAAATGAACAAACATGAACAAAGGTTGTGTTCGTTCGTTTATGTTCGTGAACGTTCGGTAACGTGTTTGTTTGTGTTCGATAGTTCATTAGTGTTTTTAGTTTTTATATCTATTTAAATACTTCAAAATTCTGACAAATTAAATATCTAATAAGTGTCTGTGTATTATATATTCTGTTTATAAACGATTGTTTGTGTCTGTTTGTTTCCATTTGTGTTCATGAACATTGGTTTGTGCTCATTTGTGTTCGTCAATGTTCGTTTTTGTTCATTGCCTAAAATTAACAAACAAACACAAACGAACACGAACAATTACATTTCCTTAACAAACGAACACGAACATAAAATCTCGTTTGATAAGTGTTCATGAACAGTTCGCAAACACATATGTTTCTTAATAAACGAACACGAACAAGGTCTTGTTCGTGTTCGTTCGGTTCGTTTACAACCCTAAACACGATTGATGAGCCGCCTCATTAACTTTAAGCCAGTTGTTCTGTACGGTTTGTTTACTTTATAGATTCCTCGAAGTGGGCAGCCTTGATCTTTGCCACCTTGTCTTCATCTTCATCTATTTTAGCATTAAGACTACACCGCAGTGTTTAGATACCTGTCATAAAAATATATAGAGATGACACTATTTAATCATGGTTGCAAGCCCATTGAATATCCATAAATCAAGAAAAAACGCCATATTCGAAAAGTCTTAATAAAGTCACTATATTGTCCATGAATATCGCCTAAACCGAAAAAAGAAAAACAACACATGTATATCAGTTTTCTTTGTAAATAGTTGGAAATAATAATCACTTAGGTTACACCATACAACATATTAAGCAACTCATAAAAGATGGTCTGGTTTTGCTAAAGTGGGTAGGTCGCCTGGGTTTGGTAACGGGTCAAAAGCTTGTAGGTTAGAAATGGGTCATCTTTTAAAAATAAATTCACTTGAAATTATTTAAAAAAAAATATTGAAATACCTCGCGGTTGACATGAAAACGATTTAACATTAAATTTTATTTTGTGCATATTAATCCTCTAAATTTACAACGATAAATATGACCGCATGAAAAATAATTATGTTAAACTATGAAACTTAATGGTCTTTTTTTTTCTTTTAAAGTTACGCCATATACTAACTAATCAGTTTAAACCATTATAACAAAGCACATATTCCAAGTTTAGTTTTAGTCAAAATTGTATCAATTTTTTATACTATTTTTCATGAAAGTGACCAATTAACAGCTTTTAAATACTTACTGGTCATAAGATTGAATTATAAACAATACCTAAAAAAGGATAGTCTGATTTGAAGATACTTAACAGCTTACGATCTAGTGATGTATCTCGCAGTTTTCCCTTCTTCCCCTACAAATTACAAGTAAACAAAGAACAATTTAGAAATAGATTCTTCGAGGTTTGTACGAATTAAATTCTTATTTTGAATTGAAATTACAGCAGGTCTGTAGACTGTAGTGCTTTGGCATGGTGGATTGCCTGTTGGTTGTATGCTGAAACGATGTTCCATATGAACGGTAGAAACCACAACTAAGTGTTGACGACTTGACGACACATACAATCCATACTTTTAAGGTCATAAAACTACTAAATCCATTTTAATGATTAATAATCATTCTAAATGGGAGAGAATACGAAATCTTAGTAGACATTCTGACAACACATACACCAATAGACGATGGTGAAGACCGATAGTAACTTTTTAACTTACATCTTTACCCTTAGCTGTTTTTACAATGCGGAAAACTAAACCCTAACATTTACACTAAAGAAATATATAAAACTTATCAAACTAATAAAACAAAAGCCACAATCACACACAGTAACATTATTAATAATCAAACAAACAACTCATAACTCCGATAGGTGGTGATGGTGAACTTTTGATCTCCTTGGTAAGTGGTAATCCATGTACAAAAGATCTTCATTCACAAAAAAAACAAAAAAAAACAAAAAAAAAAACCAAATCAACAAATGCAGATCCAATAAATATATATTATAGAATCACAAACACACATCAAAACTTACAAATGTAGATTTGTTCCAGTTTCAGATGTCGGTTGTTGATTATCCAACACCAACTCTGACGACGCACCCAATCCCAACCCCAAACGACGCACCCAACCCCAACCCCAAACGACTTCCAACCACAAACATTCATTTCAACAACAAAAAAAAAACAAATATTGTAGCAAAGAGAATAATAGTTGGTTCTGCAACAAATTATAAGCAAGCGCTGTGAAATTGACATATGAATTGATGTAAACAGATGATAGTAAATCGGTTCCTTCATCCATTTGGGGGGTGTCGATGGAGGCGCTCAAAATCAAAATCTCCATGAACCCTAATACCATTACACCTAAATCTTCTTCCTTTCGTGAATTCCCCAAGCTTGATACTGGCTACTTAAACCCATAAAGTATAATACTTCAGAATGAATAACAAAAAAAATGAAGAATTTGTGTCTGGGAAGGAGAGATGACATAATAAGAGTACCTGCGTGGTCATGACGGTTAGCGTTGTTCGACGGAGCAGAGCGGAACCTTAGCCGTCGCACATGTTCCATCACCGGAAATCTATTGACTTAAATGAGTCATCACCACCGTCACACACCGAAACCTCTTATTCTTACGCAACGCCGCTACTCATCACTGATCTGGTCTTGAAACCCTCGAACCTTTATCTTTGTCGCGTTACCACCGGAATCCGGCTGGAGAAGGGGGACGGGAGTCGACACTCTTGTTCCTGGAGAGAAGTTTATGAGGCGTTGTTGGGTGATTGTGTTAGTTTTATGGAAAAGAAAGAAACCAGGGGTCACACGTATATTAGATGATGATGAAGCACTTACTTGTACACCCAAGTACAACATACATTTGCACAAGAAAGAATTTATGCAAGAGGTACAACTCTCATTGCATCAAATTGTTGCAAATTTATAATATAATATAATATAATATAATATAATATAATATAATATAATGGGCCTTCACATATGTTAGTGGCTTTGTTTAATTTAGCAAAATCGTATTAGATTGTAAGAAGTTATTTTGGCGTTAATGAAAATATCTAATCAATGGTACCTTTTAACTTTAATGACCTTTCACGAGCATGGTGCATTAGTGGGTTAATCATTGTGTTTGGAACCTATTATATTAGGGTGGTCGGAGCACCCATCACAATATCACTTACAAACCAACCAATCATAATAAATTGTCACCTTATTTCATCCAATTCTCTCACAACATCACTAAACCACTTGCACCACTTATCACACTCACCACTAAATCATTATCAACCAATCACAAAAAAAAAAAAAAAAAAAAAAAAAAAAAAACAAACTAACCAATTACAAAAACAGCCAACAAACTCAGCATTACCATGATAGCTAACACGCAAAATTCCATCACTAGCATTATGAGAGTGGTTGTGGCAGTGTTTCACGCCATCACATTTATCACTAAGCTCTAGCACATTCACGCCACGCCCCAACACCCTTAATTTATCACACCTATTTGTATAGCTAAAATCATTTTTTAACCGGTACTCTGCTAGTAGCGTAAATTTAGGTGATCTTACTTAAACCTGCCCTAACACTTTGGCAAATGGCAAATAGTAATTTTTAATTTTTATAAACGGCAAAGAAGGGAAAAACAGCTTAAAACTTGAAAATATGGATTGACGGTTTTGGCCCAATTGCAAGCAATCGCGGAATCATTTGAAAATATCCCAAAATTTTAATATAAAACCATCTGCGCGCTCGGCTGCCTTATTTTGTTGTTGAAGCAGGCGCCCAAATGAAGAACAAAAGGCTTCAATCTGCTGCTCATAACAAGGTGATTTTTTCCTTTACTTCCTTTGAATCTGTTCGTTATCGCCGTTGAATTTCCTACTTTCAGTTGATTTCATCTCATCACGTTCATTCATTTCCATTTTTAACTTAACTGTCATATTTGCTTTCTAATCAGCATTGTTTACTGACGTAGATCAAGTGATTTTACAACTGAATTTTGCAGTGATTGTCTATGTGATCATATATATATATATATTTCTTATGTATATTATCATTCTAGGGTTTCGTTAATGTTTAAATTACACAATACGCTATGCAGTTAATGCGGTAAAATATCGGATATCGGTCAAGGATCGATATTTGAGATATAGGCTATCTCGGTGGGATATCGTTAAATTTAATATAATGCAGAATTTATGTATATAGAAATTTAACACCAATAATTCAGTGATATATCGGTTATATTGGTCAAATATCAGTGATATATCGGTTATATTGGTGATATATCGGTCAATATCGCCGGTAATATCAGTAATGATATTTTGACCGATATTTTACTAGGGGACCGATATGACCGATATATCACCGGTATTAACTGCATAGACAATACGTACATTTGTTTCATTTGTGTATGCAAGTATTCTTAACTGTTAAGGCTGTTGATTGATTACTTGCATTTGTGAAGGGGCCAAATTTGACCAATTTTATCAGCAAAATGCCAGATGATGTTCTTGTTATGATCCTAGCTCGTATGCCTATAAAAGATGCAGTGGTCACAGGCAGTCTCTCCACAAGATGGAGGCACTTGTGGCGTAATTTGACCCGATTAGACTTTGATGGTACTGAAATATTGGAAAAGGTGGCCAAGGATGATATAGTTTGTGATTTAGAGCGTGAGAAGTACATCAACCAGGTGTATGATGTCATCAGCTGTTACAGCCACCCGAGGGTCCAAGTTTTTCGCATTTGCTTCGATTTAGATTCTAGTTACTCTGAATATATTGATGAATGGATTCAGTTTGCTCTAGACAAGAAAGTTGAGAAGCTTGAACTGAATTTAATGGACAAAACGCGCGATCCACCTGAATACTACGATTTCCAGTTACCATTATCTAATTCTATGGTCATGGAGATGCTGTTTCTAAAATATATATTTCTAAAGGGTGTCAACTTGGATGAACCGACCTTAAACAACATCTTAAAGAATTCTCCATATCTTGTAAAGTTTTGCATGTATAGCTCGGATTTGTTCACTCATGTTCGTGTTGGTGGAAAGGACATTAAGTTGAAACACATTAAACTAGTGGATTGTTATGGGTTTGAATCCATCTCTTTATATGGATTTGACCTTGTCTCATTCATATATTGTGGTCCAGAAATACATTTCCATCTCACTGACCTCCCAAAGCTTAGAGAACTTGATATCGGTGAAGTTAGCGTAGGATTTGAGAATAATGTGTTCGCTCAGATCTCATCTTGTGCTCTCAAACTTCGGGTTCTTGTCTTGGACATCTGGAGTGCAAAGGCGAGTAATTATTCTCTAATTTGTTTATAATCTTTATATATAATAAATATGGTTATTGGTGAGTGTTTTCATGTTTCTTTTTCAGAAAGGTTTAAATGTTAATGCCATTATCAAGTTTCCAAATGTGAAGAAATTAATGCTGGTAATGGGAGCTGAAGAAGATGAATGTCTACTAGAGTACACTTCAATAGCTCAGGCATGTCCGCGTTTAGAGACCTTTTCAATATCGGTACTTGCATGGGCGTAGGATAATAGGGGCGGGAGGGGGCGGCCGACCCCCCAAACTTTTCGTTCAGTAGTGGGGAGTATGTAGTTTTCGTATAAAATTTTTTGGGTATATACATTTTTGACCCCCTGGTTTTATAGAAATATTTTGGTATATATGTTTTCGACCCTCCAATCGGAAATCTCAAGCTTCGCCACTGGGTACTTGGTCTCTATCTTAAAATATTTAAATTAAAGGCTTTACAACTAGGGTTGCCAATCGTGTTGGTTGACTGGTTTCGGGTTGGTGGCTTAAATGGATAACCCCGAACACGAGTTATATATTTATTTGTGTCAAAATAATTAACACTTAAGTCTTAATATTCCGCAACCGGAACATGACATGTGTAACCCATTTATCTAAATGAGTCAAATGGATTGACAGGTTATAAATGAGTTGTAAATGGGTGGGTTGACAGGTTGGCCTTATAAAGTGTATATTGTTTTTGTATTCTGTTTTAAATAACTTGACTGATCCACATTTTAATTAAACGGGTTAAATAGGTTAACTCAAACATGATGCGCTAAACATATTTAAATAACTTGACTGATCCACATTTTAATTAAACGGGTTAAATAGGTTAACTCAAACATGGTGCGCTAAACATAATTAATCCAAAACCTGTTTTTTTTTTCATGTCGTATTCGTGTAATTTTACAAACATTTTTCTTTTTATTTGATCAATGGATGCCAATCCCAAGGGAATTATTTGATCAACAATCGCATTCATATTTTTTGTTAATCAAGTATACGTAATAGATTTCACCTCTTCCACCCCACTTGCATAGTTATTTTTTGTGCTTCCAAGGCAAAATGTTAGGTATGTAACTATGGTTTTAAAACCAGTAAACTAAACTGACTGGGTTGGTTGGAAAAACAATGTATGTACATGAAAAATTAAACTATACAGGTTCGGTTTACACGACTGGTTTCAAGACATAAACTGTCAGCTGAACCTTTAAACATGGTTTTTAAACTCTAAGCTGGTTATTTTGTTTTTGCAGCTACATTGGTGTTCACCAATGAAAAGGAGGAGGAAAGTAAAACGTGTTGCAGCTCCTCATATTCATAAACACCTAAAGGTTATTGAAATCATTGGGTATTATGGTAGAATCAGTGACCTTGAGCTTGCTGTGTATGCCATAGAGAATGCTGCTGCACTCAACAAAATCATCGTAGATCCTCGCTGCCATGCTTTTGAGGTAGAGTATACTCGACAGGAGTTTATGAAGAGAGAGCAAGATGCTCGATCTACTGCCAAGCGCCAGCTCACACCACTATTGCCTCTAGGTGTAGATTTGGCCATAGTGTAATTCGCCACTCAAGTACAAGTGTTATTGTTCTTCGCTTTCTTGATGGTTCCGTTGTTTTTGTTCCAATGAATTTGCTTTTGTTATTGTTTTTGGATTTGATCGTCGGTGCAGCAGACTGGCGGAACTGTGAATTTTGAACATTCCATGTGAAAGATTTTTGAATTCCATATGTTGATGGGAAGGAAAGTAATAATCCTTCCCTAATATTTTCATGCAATGTTTTCTAATTTTGTTTTTGAAGAAACACTGACCTTGACGGTAGTATCCAACTAGGACTTCAACTATCAGTGACCCGAACGGCTAACTGCAAAATAGAAACACCGTTAGGACTCGTTACAGGAATGAGGTTATTCCTGTAACCACCCTCCGGCGTGAGAATAAGTCTCGGTTTTGGGAGTATAAAAGTAGAGAAAGAGGAGAAAGTTGTATGAGAATAAGATGATCTATACCTTGTACGTTTACCTCTATTTATAGTTTATCATTAGGGTTTTTCCTAACTTAGGATGGGCTCCGATAAGTTAGGGATTTGCATGATCTTTCTGAGAAGTTGGAGATTTGGTTGCGTGACTTATCCATGCAGGATGGAATGTTCTAGAACAAATCTTTATAATTATTTATTTATAATAAAATAATAGGTAATGGCCGGGTCGGATTGTCCGATTCGGGCCATACCTCGTCATGTCCCCCCAGTCCGAAGTTATGCAATGAAATTCATGAGATCGGACTAGAGAAAAGAAAAAATCAGTATACCCTATTTAGGGCAAATTTTATAGACTAAAGTGCCATAATGTGTTATGAGAAAATGGCGGCGATGGGATAGGACGTGACAGTTAAATCATCATTAGGATGACAACTGTGTTTACCCTGCTCTGACGCGTATTTCCGTCCTTTCATCTCTCCGAATTTGAAAAGTTACCTTCTTATAAATAGTATCCCTGATTGCAAAATTTGAATTACATTTCCTCCCATCAACATCTTTGATTCCCCTTCTTTCAAACAAAAATGGCCTCTAAGACCGCTGAATCGTCCTCCCCTGCTCCAGCCAGTTCTGATGCTTTGTTCTGCAAATGGGGGATTGTGTCTTATAACAACCTTATGCAAGATTACGGGATCAGGGCTAAGTGGAATCCCGTGTTGCCATCAAGAAAGGACACAGCGTTTCCGTTGAAGGAGGGTAAAATCACATTGTTTAGTGATTTCTTCAAATTTTGCAATTTCCGGTTGCCGATTACCAAGTTTTGCAAATTGGTTCTTGACCATTACCGTATTCATATCTCTCAATTGCACCCACTAGGATTAGTGAAGCTTCGACAGTTCGAGTTCGCCTGTGCGGCGTTAGGGCACATTCCGGAACTCATTGTGTTTAGGGCTTTCTTTGTGCTTGTGTGGAAATCCCCCCTTTTCACCTTTGACCGGAGAGATACCGAGGCATCTTGCCTGAGGGATATCCCTACCAGTTCCAGGGATAAAGAGTGGAAAAGGAAATTTTTCTATATCGATGCTTCTGTAATTCCCGGTGAGATGCATTGGAGAAACATGGGGCCGAAGGACAAGGTTAAGGACGATAGTCCTTCTGAAGATGCTTATATTTCAAATGACCTATATACAAGACTGTGTGGTCGTCCTTTCGAATGTACAGTAATCCCGGAAGGGGCCCTGGTAATGGCGGGGATGAGTCTACTGTGGCGTGATATCAAACAGTATCCCTCATTTCGAAGGGATGATGAAGGTACTCATATGTTTTGCTAATCTTGTATTCTGCCATTTTTGAAAATAACACATATGCACCTTTCAGGTGAATTTATGTTGAATAGTTGATAAGGGCATCAAGGTAAACACATGGGTAATACTTTGATACGATTCCAACATAGCCCAATAAACACAACAGGGCCCTTAACTCAATTGCAGCCCATACCCAGTCAAGGGCCCAGTCAAGAAAGCAGTTAATGAGAATTAGGGCTGGTGGGTAAATGTGTAGCTGAAGTTTAGGAGTAGTTATCTCTATTTATGTTTAGAGTTAAATGCTTGGTTGGTCCCTGTGGTTTGCAAAAATTTCATACTTGGTCCTAGTGGTTTACTAATTACACGCGTGGTCCCAAAAGTTGTCAAAAATGAACTCGGTTGGTCCCCTGACCTTCTGTTAAATTTTTCAATTAACTATGTGTGAAATGACTATATTACCCTTGAACAATTAAAAGAAATAAAATATATATATATATATATATATATAAAGAAGATGGCTCACTACTCATCTTCTTCAACCTCTCTCTCTAAAAAAAGAGTTAAGTTCTTTTTGAGTCCCTGTGGTTTGTGCAGTTTAACTGTTTGAGTCCAAAAACCAAACTTGTCTTGATTTGAGTCCCTGTGGTTTGTATTTTTAACCATTTGAATCCAAAATGCAAAAACTTTTCTTGATTTGAGTCCCTGTGGTTTGTATTTTTAACCATTTGAATCCAAATGGTTTTTGGATGAGGTTTGCATTTTGGATTCAAATGGTTAAAAATACAAAACCACAGGGACTCAAATCAAGACAAGTTTGATTTTTGGACTCAAACAGTTAAACTACACAAACCACAGGGACTCAAAAAGAACTTAACTCCTAAAAAAAACTCCAACACCATCACCTCTTCCACTTAACATATTTGTTTGAGAATGTCAGCTGGAGCAATAACGTCGATTTCGTCTTCATGCTCTGTTAAACCAGATACAGCAGGGGCTTCTCCTTTTCTTTTAAGGTTTGATGCAATTGTCCCACTTCCATAAGGTAAATCTACCAAATGAACATTCAGAAAATCAGCAAAATCAATCTAAAAGTTCACATATGTAAGTTGGCTGTTGACCCAGTGGACTGGAAAGCAAGGATTTTTTCAACTCTTAAGCGAAATGAATGAAGCTTTATTTATCAATATACTACAACCTGGATAACAATGACCACTAGTAATAAGAGTAATCAGGTTTCTAATTTATAAAGTTGAAATTATAGATAGTCCATACGGGAATCCAGAAGCCAAAATACTAAACCCATTCGATAGGTGGTTCTTTTAACAACTAAAAATGTTAAACAAGGAATTGGCCAAAACAAAGAATACAATACGTTTTTGGATACTCAATTATTCATGCACAGGTACGGGCACTGTAGTTATAACAGAATTGACTTTTTAAGCAACCCTCTGGTGGTGGTGGTGGTGGTGGTGGTGGTAGTAGTGGTGGAGGTAGTTGCAGGTTGTGATGGGTTGTGAAGGTGGAGGAGGTGATGGTGTTAGAGTTTTTCTAGAGAGAGGTTGAAGAAGATGAGTAGTGGGTCATCTTCTTTATATATATATATTTTTATTTTTTTTAATTGTTCAAGGGTAATATAGTCATTTTACACATAGTTAACTGAGAAATTTAACAGAGGTCAGGTCAGGGGACCAACCGAGTTCATTTTTGATAACTTTTGGGACCACGCGTGTAATTAGTAAACCACTAGGACCAAGTATGAAATTTTTGCAAACCACAGGGACCAACCAAGCATTTAACTCTTATGTTTATTAATATCTCTTGTTCTAGTTTTGAGAATTGTGATTGTTTACGTTATCTTAATTGGGTATTTATACCTTTGTTCTTGGAGATTAACACATCTCAAATCGGGTCTTCTATCTTATAATATTTAAGTTTCCAGCAGTTACAATTGTTAGATTTCTGGGTTCTATCATTTGATTCCATTGTCGGGAAGTCAAATGGCGCTTACAACCCGGAATTCGGTTATCTCTACCCAGTTATCAGCAATCGCGACACGATTAGACGCCATCTTAGCAGCCATGAAGAATGATATTGCAGCAATCAAAACTCAGATGATCAAAGATGACCGTTATTGTGAAAAATTAGATGAGGATCGGAAGAACAAGGTGGTGTAAAACAGTTTAATGGCCAACAAAAGAGATGAGATGGTCAACTCTGATAACAGGAAAGGTCACCATCAGATTTTGGAAATTAAAGCTGATAAACCTTATTTACCAGCCATACCTAAGCCATTGCAACCCACCCCTAAAATCCATCCACGCATATCATGCGATTCCTAACATGCAAACTGTTGGAGTCGGGGGGATGGGAAAGGAATACTAACTATGAACAACCACATGTTATTGAAGGGGACACACATGATAAGAAGGAAATCGCTGAAATCAAACATGCTATTAAACGGTCATCTAGGTGGTATTCAGATGCAAAAGACAAGAAAATTGCAAGGTCTTCACAATCCATATTAGCTTATGGATGGGTATATGAAGCAGGTCAGCCTACAATTGAATGGTTGATTGCTTGGCACAGTAGTCAACAAATATCGGATTGTCGACTTGAGGACAAGTCTGTTTTCTGGCGGGCTATATTGATATGATTCTAACAGAGCCCAATAAACACAACAGGACCCTTAACTTAATTGCAACCCATACCCAGTCAAACCCAGTCAAGAAAGCAGTTAATGAGAATTAGGGCTGGTGGGTAAATGTGTAGCTGAAGTTTAAGAACAGTTATCTCTATTTATATTTATTAATATCTCTTGTTCTAGTTTTGAGAATTGTGAATGTTTACGTTATCTTAATTGGGTATCTATACCTTTGTTCTTAGAGATTAACCCTTCTCGAATCGGGTCTTCTATCTTATAATATTTAAGTTTCCAGCAGTTAAATCTATCAATTACATTTGTTAGATTTCTGGGTTCTATCATTTGGTTCCATTGCTGGGAAATCGAATGGCGCTTATAACCCGGTTATCTCTGCTCAATTATCAGCCATTGTGGCACGATTAGACGCCATCTTAGCAGCCATGAAGGATGATATTGCAGCAATCAAGATTCAGATGATCGCAGATGGCAGTTACTGTCACACCCCGATATTTCCACGTATTACCGGTGGGCCCGATGGGGAGTATCGTGACGTAGTTGATATCATCATAGTCAAACCACACAATTTAATGCACAGCGGAAGCAAAAGATAAATATATTACAAACCAAATGAGAATATCAAAGTATTACAAACGGTATGTAAAGGATCCACAGGCGGATCAAATAAAAGAAAAACTGTTCAACAGACTTTAGGCATCTAGAACTTGCAAGATTCCCTATTAACGCCCTGAGCTCCTAGCCAATTACGTACAGTACCTGTCACTTAACCTTTTTGGAAAATACGTCAGTTTACACTGGTAAATACAATTAACTGACTCATTTTGAAAACATTTAAGAAAATTGATTTGAATGCTCAAGGCATAAAATTCTGTTATAACTTGGGACAATTATATGAAAATAATCTTGTATACAGATTTACAGGTTCGTTATACGTTCAGGGCCCGATGTTAGAAACCGAGTCAAGATTAACAGACACGCCACAAGTATAGGCCCACAAGAGAGTGAGGTACCGTTTCCCTTATGTAACTGTCAGGAGTATGCCTACACCCCGTGCTTAAGACGTGGCCATTTTATTATAATGATGCCAAGGATATCCGGGACATGATTAAAAAGGGTTACCTCAATAATTTAATCACAATACGATTAAACATTCAATACCCGACCAAGCGGTATTATTATAATACTGTATCCCAAGCCCGTATAAGGAAAGTAAGTTAAGAGTATTTACCTGAGCTTAAAATGCAATTTATTCTCAGCCATATATTCTAATCAGCAAGCACAAGTACCTCTACTGGGGCTCTTAATCTGGAACGAAGGTTTTATTAACCTATTAGATTCCTAACGGGTCTTATTTAAGTCGTAAGTTAGACCAGTTAGTTTTAAGGAAAGGTTTACGGTTCAAAACGCATGATTAAGCGAAGACCGGAATAGAATGTGATGCAGACCCGACAAGTTTGGACACTTGTATAATATGGGTAAAATAAACACATTCTGGATTTTGAGGCAAAAATGATAAGGTTTGACCCGTTTCGGTCAATTTATGCAAACTAGTTACATAAACCGATCAGAACGCGAAATATGCGTAACGGGTAACCATAAGAGTCATATACATGTTTCCTAAGTTATTAATATTCCATAAATATGTTGTGATATCAGTAAGATACCTTCCATTATGCCCAATTTGGATTTAAACTCAAATTATGCCCCGTACGGGTATTTTGGTCATTTTAAATGCTATAAAAGAGATTTAAATATAAATCTGAGTTTCAGGTCTGATATAATAAGTAAAAATACTTACTTTAATAAGTTATATCAGTAGGGTATTGCATATATGTGAAATTTATTAATTATAACCAAACTATGCACCGAATGGGCATTTTGGTAATTTCACATAAGCTTTAAAGGTCAAAATTAGAATTCTGAGTTTAAAAATTTTGCCTACTGTTTAATTATAAAAATTTACTAAAAATATCAGTAGGTATCAAGTCTTATATATTTAAAATAGTTTTAATACATACTATGCGTTTAAAACGCGTAAAAAGTCGTTTTTAAGCGATTTTCGGGTTATATAAGAAAAGCTGATATTTTTATCATTTCAGAAGGCTTAAAATATTTTATTTATCATATAAAATCAGTAGCAAAAGGTTTGGTGTCAAAATGATTTGTAAAACTTATTTTATAGGCCAAAAGGGCAAAACCGGCAATTACCGAATCAAAGCTAGAACCCTATGTTATGCTCAGCCTAAAAATAAATAAAAATCTTCAAAAATCCCAAAATATTATTTTACATCAGTAGGTAAAAAGTTTGGTATCAAAAATTAGGTTTAGATAGGCTATATGCTAAATACGTCGTTTAATTAATAAAAAGCTTCCTAATTACGCTATTGAGCATAACTCCTAATCTAGACCTCAAACTAATGTGAAAATTTAGGAACATGTTTATATTTCAGTAATAAAGGTTTCCATTCTTTCACATTTTCAAAAATATCATTTTAAGGTCAAAAGGGCATAATGGTCAACATTTTGGCATTTAACGGAAACATGCAAACGAATCAGATAACTTAGGATCCAAGTTGTATAACCTCAGAGGATTATACTAACCTATAACATGGTCCTAAAGGAATCCTAAGGCATATCTAAACTAAGCTAAATCGGGTCAGAACTAAAAGTCAAAGCAAAAGTCAACTTTTGCGACTTTTGGTTCCGAACCAAGCCTAAACTCATAATTGTCGGGTTGAACATGCTTAGACATGTTCAACTAATATTTACCAAGTTATTAAAGTGAGAAAACTGATTTTATGACTTTTATATTAATAGTTATGAATTTTATTTAAAACTAACCCGTTTGACTTTTATTTTAATTAATTGACCCGACAATTTAACTAAGTAAACGTGGTAATTAGGATGTACCCTTAGGTGGGTTTAACACCTACCCAATTACGGTCACGTAGCCATGTTCGTTGCGAACAATGGCTCAACCGTTTAAAAGTCAAAGCGTTTATCGAAAACACTTGACTTTTTGGTTAAAAACGCTAAACAATTAACCCAAGCACGAAAGGATACTTACAAGAGTTCCTATGGACTGAAGGAGGTTCTCAAGAAGCTCAAGATCCTCCAAGAATTCAGAGAACAAGCAGAAAGGAATGAAGGTGCAAATGAAAACCAAAATCAATGGGGTATTTATAGGATTTAGAGGACCGTTAAGATCGTTTCTCGATAAACGTGATTAGATATGGACCGTACACCTCCTACCCATTGTTTTGGAAATCTATGGGTGTCCACAACAGCCCCTAGATTGCTAAAGAAACCATTTGCAAACCAGTTTTGCTGAAAACCAGCAAAGAAAACAAGGATTTTGAAGTTGTGCAGTCTACACGGTCCGCGTAAGAAACACAGGCAGCTTACGCGGCCCGCCTAACAGTCCAAACCAGCAACATATTTCCAGAATATGCAGTTTCAGTCCCTGAACTATGTTAAATGTCATTCCTGACTTATTTAAGGCCCGTTAACCTCGTTTCAAGGCTCCACAATGATGCCTAAACATAGGGAACATGAAACATGCTCAAAAATATGCCGGATGTCGGTTCGTTTGGCCGTACGGTCACGTTGTTCGTCTAATTATGACGAAACACGAACGGACGCGAAAAACGATCCAAATTACGCGACGAGTGGAATTTATCATGCCACACACTAAAACAAAATATTTTAATGCTTACATAAATTTTTGGATGTCCGGATATATACAGAACGTAAGATATGCGCGAAAATGCAAACTTGCGCACTTTTTGACACTTTTAGTCCCTGCATGACTTAAAAGTTTATTTTTGCGCACCGAACACCTCTAAGACTATATATAAGCTATATAAAGGATAATTAGGGCATGTTTAACTCATGGTCATATTCCGGAAGGTCCAATAACATACGAATCGACATACTTTTGCAGTTTGACGCAAATAGTCCTTTAATCGCACAAAGTAGCGCGAAATGTCGTTTAATGATATCCAAGCATTCCATGGCCCATAATGGGCATTCCTAAGCATGAGTTTAATTATTTCTACGCTCTCGATCACTTAAATGGTCACCAAAAGGCGTAGATTCAAAAGTTGACGCTTTAGGTCCCTCTAATGCGCAAACTTGCGCATATCATCGTTTAATAGCCTTGAAGCCTCATCTAATCCATATTAGGAATTCTTGAGAGTATTATTAAACATCACGATGCTTTGGGTTCACTAAAAGGTCATTCAGAGGTATATTTAAACATATTGACACTTTTAGTCCCTCTAACTTGCAAAGTTGCGCGTAACTTTACTTATAGGCATAAAAACCTTAGACGACCAATAATTGGCATTCCCGAGAGTATAATCAAATATTATGAAGCTCCCAGTTTGTTAAAAGGTCACTCAGAGGTAAGAATTAACATGTTGACACTTTTAACCCCTTTATTGCGCAAACTTTCAATTAATTACGCAAACGGCTATATTCGATCAACAAGTGACCCATTTATGAATATAAATACCGTATGAGGTTATTCAGGAACTTATTTTAGGTATGTTAACACTTCCAGTCCTTTCAAAATCAAAGTTTTCGATTTTTCAAAAAATTAGTCCCTTAAATTCAATGTTTGACTTTATTGGGGTTTATTACACGTGTCAACATATCATTGGACGTGATTTTACGAGGTGTTACATCCTCACCCCCTTAAAAGAAATCTCGACCTAGAGATTTGCTAAAGTAATGGAAGTACTTTCTGATGTATCATGGACTTAACTTCCATAGTATAATTGGGCCTCTCCAAGCACCCAAGTTGACCTCTATAATAGGTACATGTTTCCTTTTGGAGCTTCTTAACCTGTCGATCCTCAATCGATACAGGTTTCTTATCATATCATAAATCTGCATATCATTATGTGATAATGCTTCTTGATTTATTGGCGAAACGTATCCTTAAATCATTAGTGTGGACTGTATGGCGAGCTTTGCCAAGTTCCTTAAATAGGTTTTAGCTTATATGCTACTTAATCTTAATACATTCTCTTCCCTCGAAAGATTCTATATATTCAGAGCTTAACTAGCTTGTTGCATAAAAATTTTAGCACACCCTTCTTAGAGCGATACTTTCAATTTGAACCTTTTTTTCTTACTAAGGACTTAAGAGGGTTGCGAATTTTATTAGTCCTTTAATTTTTCCGCCGATTTCGGGAAACTTTCAGATGATTATGGATTTGTATGATCTTATTCGTTGTCTCCAAGGCGACTTTCAGATCCTGATAATTGAACTTACCAATTTTCTGTCTAACAATAATTGTTTAACATTCTATCTATACAATGTCTCCAAAGGAGTAACCTTGATACTTATATATTGACTATTTTGGAAAAGCTTATTTAAGGTGAGGGGGTTATTCCAACTACTGCTTAAAACCAACCTTAAGGAATAGTTAATCCTTACAGTTAGTCGAACAAGTCGACGATCCTGGGCAGCTGATGGCGTTTCTTATTTGTTGTCTAAATAGGGTTGCGGTAAATAATGCATTCGCAAAATGAACCGTCTTTCTAATCAATAATAACTGAACTCTTAGAGTTACGAGTTAGGCCTTAAGAGCCTCTATCTTAAAACTTTCTTAATTAGGGTTTCGATTCTTTAATAACGCTGGTAATAATTGTCATGGAGATTTCACAATACAGCAGCCCTAAGCGGGATGTTAATCTTAACTCTACTTGCTTCTCAGGAGGTAAACAGGGTAATCTTTGGTGATGATAACCAAGACACAAGGAGGTTACAGAGATTTTCCAAATTTCAGGCTCCAGTTCATCTATCATTATCTGTGTCAGATAAGTGACACATTCACGTTACGAGTCCACGGATTCCTTAATCAGAGATATTTACTTGGATAATTCCATTCTAGATATCTTCTTTGAATACCATTAGCTGACTTTAATGTCGTATAACCATTGGAATATCCTTGTGGTTCCATGCATTAAACCTCCATACTGATCAGGCATAGAAGCAATCTATGAAACATATTAAGATACACCAATCCTCATATGGCACTTTTGTCATACCATTTGGTATTCGTAATCAAAAGGGATCAAAGAGATATCAATTACATATGGATGCACTTTATCTGGAGAGAGGGTACATTAGAATTTCATGATTGAATATTTCTGACAGGAACATAAGAAATGGTTCCTATGATTTTCTATCTGTAAGCTTTACCTTACACTTAATATCTAGGATTCTTATAATAGATTTTTAAAAGTCTAATATTCTTACAATTTATGAAAGATTTATTGGTATCCGAATTAAAACAGAATTCTTAGCATTTATATTCCAATAAATGTTAAAGAACGTACCTAACGTTATTATTGATATGAACTACTTCTGGCACTCTTTAGGAGAGTTTAAACGCTATCATTCTTAGGCTTTCCTTCCCTAGTCGCACTTCCTTTGACAGATGCAGGGCATGTAGTCTTGATGTGGCCCTTCTCACCACAGCCGAAACAGACTGCATTCTCCATGTCCTTGCAATCTAATGTTTTATGCTCCCTTGATTTGCAGATCCCACAAGCCCTTGGCTGCGATTGGGATTTTGGTTCGAACCTGCACTTCCCATAATGGCGCTTCTTGCAGGTCTTGCATACAGGTTTCTGGTTGGACTTTTGTTTGTTCTTTTTCTTAGAACTCTGGGAGTTATCTTCCTCCCTTTTCCTTTTTAGTTCATCCTTTGCATTAGAGGCATGAACGAGATCCTTCTCGTGAGCAATGAAGGGTAGTCTTGGATGAGATTTGGAGCAAGTAGCATTGGGCTCCTTGAACTTTTTCACGGCCTTCTTCACAGCTTTTCCAACAGCCGTGTCTATCATAGTTTGAAGAACGTCTTTGGAAATTCTAAGGTTCACAATTGTAGCATCATTGGCATGTGTCGCATCATCCATAACACGATCAACGGCTGTCTTATCCGAGTTTTTCATACTCGGTATTTGGTTCCTAACACCAAATAAAACAATTATTTAGTTGCAATCCAACAACCGCTATTCATCATCCTGATGACCTAATATATAATAACCATGGTATCATTAAACCATACAGGCTATTATAGTATGAACATTCTCAATTAATATCATGCAGGTATGTATATACATCAATTATACTTAGCCTAGTCCATAAAAGACCATTAATGGCAATTAAGATTTGGACCTAGTCCATCATCTTTTTGACAGGGGATCAATTGTCACATTTGTCTTGATCATATTGATGATTTTGGATAGCTTGAAAGCTTGACATTAGGATTTTGGATAAGAGTGTTTCCTTATGGATATAAAGCATCCATCTAAGGTTGTTAAAGCAGTCTTTAAATGTTATCGGCCAATTCTACCTCGCGCTATAAACCTGAGATCCTATTAGGCGGATACCAGTGTTTACAACATTTATTGTCCATAACAGACTTTTCTGCACCAGAATCAAATAAATTCCCATATAAACATCATTGATAAGGAAAGGTACCTTTTATGATGTCATCTTCCTGTACTGCCTCCTGGGTGTTCATCTGGAAGACTCACGCGTTTGCTTTCTTGGCCTCTTCAGGCTTCTTCTGATTCCTAGGGCAGTTAGTCTTGATATGCCCCTTCTCGTTGCAACCATAACAGGTTGCATCTTTCAACTTCTTGCAATCCAAGGTTTTATGTTCCATAGACTTGCAGATTCCACAGGGTAGAGGCTGAGATTCAAATCTGCATTTCCCGAGGTGGTATTTCTTACAGGTTTTGCACCTGGTCTTTTCACCCGACTGTTGGTTGCCTTTCTTAGACCCGGAACTCTTTTTATGATCAGAGTTCCTCTTTTTCTTCTTATCGGAGCGATGAGAATCCTCATCCTCATTTTTACGCTTTCCATCATTAGAAGCTCTAGCAGCCTTGTTTCTGACTACATCGAGTGTGAGAGATAGCGACAGATCTGCCGCTGACCTGAACGTAGTAGGTCTCGATGCTTTCACGCTTGCCTTGATTTCTGGGGCTAGACCCCCAATAAAGCGAGCTATACGCTTCGGTTCTGGTGTGATCAAGTAAGGAACCAATCGAGACATGGTATTGAAACCTGTAAGATATGCCTGACAATCTAGGTTCTTCATGACCAATGCCAAGAAATCAGTCTCAATTTTCTCAACTTCATGTTGAGGACAATAATTTTCCTTGATAAGAGTAACAAACTGATCCCATGTCAGATTGTATAACGGGATTTTCCCGGTAGCTTGGATTAGTGCCCTCCACCAGGCTAGAGCTTCTCCTTTAAAAGATTGTGAAACAAACTTCACAATGTCTTGCTCTGCACATCCACTAATATCAACAACGATGTCCATCTCATCGAGCCACGTCATGCAGTCGATGGCTCCTTTTTCTCCTGTGAAGTCTCTGGGCTTGCAGGAGACAAAATATTTATACGAACAGGTTTTAACATGTGGCTCTTGATTAAGCACATCCTGTCTAGACGGAACAATCCTCTGATTTGACGAGTTATGAACATCGTCCTCCTTTGACTCGTTTGATTTAGAAGGGGGCTTACTACGAGCCACAGATAGAGTCTTAGAGTGGGTATCACTTGATTCCTTATATTGTCTGTCAAGAGCTCGAGTAACAGCATTATCTATTAATGCCTGCAGTTCCGCACCAGTTATATTAACTCTGGTAGTATCATTATTCTCCCTCGGGTGGCTATTAACCTCAACTGATCCAGCCATGTAGCTTGATTGCTACATAATTATTAACAAATATTTATTCAGGAGTTTATTATGGAATTGTCTTTTATGGCAATTCATTAACCATGGAAATTTTTTAGCCATATTGGTTAATTTAATTTATTTAAGTTTTTATTATATTTTATCCCAGTTATATATTATTTAGGATATTGAGATGGCACAAAAGGCCTTGTCATCAGGACAGTTTTGAATTTATAAGCCATGTCCTTCTAGGATCGAGGCATTTTGGCTTGAACAAAGTTCATTACCTTTCTTGACAGAGAGTCAAAGACTACAACTGTCTTTTGTATTCTTAGGACAATAGGTATAGCCCGTAGGCATTTCATTACTAAGGGATGTTTATGATATGATCATCTTATCAGATGATATTAGTCAAGATCGTATTGATCATACAGACTATTATGCTTGGACATGTTCCAACATCTTTTGACAGGGGGTCAAAGACCACCATTGTCGCTGTCTTATCGGACAACAAGTTTAGCCCGTAGGCTCTTCATCACTAATGGATGTTTATAATATGATCATCTTTATTTGATGATTTGAGCCATGATTGCTGAATCACTAGGCTAGATAAGAAAATTGGAAGGATCCAATATAAGGATGACTGTTGTGATTTTCTCGAACCACATTTGTCAAGAGTGTTAACACGTTCTTAGGTGTTAACAAAGATCTGAATCTCTTTTTAACAGGTTTTACCATTATCATGGTTGTAAAAGTCCCGCCTAGGCTCCGAGTACTCCCCGAGTACTCGCTACAAGGTAGGCTACCGAGGCCCGAGTACTGTTCCCCTAGGCCAATTACTCCCCGAGTAATCTCCGCCTAGGCCGAGTACTTCCCGAGTACTCCCGAATTCGAGTAGGGAGCATCTAACGACTTTTGCAACCATGACCATTATAGCTGGGTCTTTTAATGACATACAAGCTAGGTTATACCCCTTTAAGATTCTTTTTAATATATATTGGCAGATCAATTATAAAAAGGAATGATATTTTGATTTACTTCATATATTATATTCATATATAATGATAAAATAAAATTTAGATAAAATACTCCAATAATTTTAAAGGGGTACATAATTGGACAGAACGGGACTTGAAAGAAATGCTATTGTCCACGAAGGGACGTAAAGATAATTATGTCCGTATAAGGACTACTAAGGAAATGAACTTCAGCAAAAGGAATTTCTTCTTCATTTTATTTCTGAATGTTTTCTTCTCGATTGCACGTTTCATCCTAGCCGCGGTACGAAGCTCTGCATTTTAAGGCTCCGGATGTGGAGAATTTCCATCACGGCTTCTTTGCTTGGCGATATATTCAAAACATATAAAATCGAAAGCAATGGATTTCCGAATAGGGATGAGTGTATTCCTATGTTAAGTCTAGACTCAGAAGGTCAAGAAATGTGCTACTGTGTCATTGAGATTAAACACAAAAGGCTAGTGTTTAATTCACTCAATGTTGGCTATGATACCAACCTGTCACACCCTGATATTTCCACGTATTACCGGTGGGCCCGGTGGGGAGTATCGTGACGTAGTTGATATCATCATAGTCAAACCACACAATTTAATGCACAGCGGAAGAAAAAGATAAATATATTACAAACCGAATGAGAATATCAAAGTATTACAAATGGTATGTAAAGGATCCACAGGCGGATCAAATAAAAGAAAAACTGTTCAACAGACTTTAGGCATCTAGAACTTGCAAGATTCCCTGTTAACGCCCTGAGCTCCCAGCCAATTACGTACAGTACCTGTCACTTAACCTTTTTGGAAAATACGTCAGTTTACACTGGTAAATACAATTAACTGACTCATTTTGAAAACATTTAAGAAAATTGATTTGAATGCTCAAGGCATAAAATTCTGTTATAATTTGGGACAATTATATGAAAATAATCTTGTATACAGATTTACAGGTTCGTTATACGTTCAGGGCCCGATGTTAGAAACCGAGTCAAAATTAACAGACACGCCACAAGTATAGGCCCACAAGAGAGTGAGATACCGTTTCCCTTATGCAACTATCAGGTGTATGCCTACAACCCGTGCTTAAGACGTGGCCATTTTATTATAATGATGCCAAGGATATCCAGGACATGGTCATTAACCCCTAAAGGCTTTTATTTCAAACAATACAGATTAAAACGGGTTACCTCAATAATTTAATAACAATACGATTAAACATTCAATACCCGACCAAGCGGTATTATTATAATACCGTATCCCAAGCCCGTATAGGGAAAATAAGTTAAGAGTATTTACATGAGCTTAAAATGCAATTTATTCTTAGCCGTATATTCTAATCAGCAAGCACAAGTACCTCTACTGGGGCTCTTAATCTGGAACGAAGGTTTTATTAACCTATTAGATTCCTAACGGGTCTTATTTAAGTCGTGACTTAGTGTTGGTGCATTCATCTGTCGTCTTCGTCTTATGTCGAGTCTTGGGATCGTTGCAGTTCGGAACAAGAATGATGTCATCATTCTTGATGATGACATCATCCAAGTGTTATCATGCTTACATCAGCCACAACATATGCACGTGAAGATAACATGCAAATGTTATCAGTTTGCATGTTCTCATATGAGACAAAATTAGCATGTGCATGTGAAGTTTGTACGTATGTCATTAAGATGAGGTTCGCTCATATGTACTAGTCTGGTTCGCTTATTAGTCAAGTGTCTGGATCGCTTATATGAGCATGTTCATATAAGCGGACCACGTTGTCTATATATAGAGTTGTTGTCTAAGAGCGAACTAGGGAGAGAAAACACATAGTTAAAGGTGTTTTTGTTCCGGCATGCTGCTGAAGTGCTGTCAAACCTTGTAATCGCGTTCAATATCAATATAACAGCAAGTTTAAAGGTGAATAGTTGCTGAATTACACCGAAACACTTGTTTCCGCCTCTTGTTTTGGTGAAAAACTCTTCTAACCGACTCGTTCGGATCCGAAACCGATCCTACACTTAGACCGGTTAGTTTTAAGGAAAGGTTTACGGTTCAAAACGCATGATTAAGCGAAGACCGGAATAGAATGTGATGTATACCCGACAAGTTTGGAGACTTGTATAATATGGGTAAACTAAACACATTCTGGATTTTGAGTCAAAAATGATAAGGTTTGACCCGTTTCGGTCAATTTATGCAAACTAGTTACATAAACCGATCAGAACGCGAAATATGCGTAACGGGTAACCATAAGAGTCATATACATGTTTCCTAAGTTAATATGCCTTAAATATGTTGTGATATCAGTAAGATACCTTCCATTATGCCCAATTTGGATTTAAACTCAAATTATGCCCCGTAGGGGTATTTTGGTCATTTTAAAGGCTATAAAAGAGATTTAAATATAAATCTGAGTTTCAGGTCTCATATAATCAGTAAAAATACTTACTTTAATAAGTTATATCAGTAGGGTATTGCATATATGTGAAATTTATTAATTATAACCAAACTATGCACCGAAGGTGCATTTTGGTAATTTCACATAAGCTTTAAATGTCAAAATTAGAATTCTGAGTTTAAAACTTTTGCCTACTGTTTAATTATAAAAATTTACTAAAAATATCAGTAGGTATCAAGTCTTATATATTTAAAATAGTTTTAATACATATTATGCGTTTAAAACGCGTAAAAAGTCGTTTTAAGCGATTTTCGGGTTATATAAGAAAAGCTAATATTTTTATCATTCCAGAAGGCTTAAAATACTTTATTTATCATATAAAATTAGTAGCAAAAGGTTTGGTGTCAAAATGATTTGTAAAACTTATTTTATAGGCCAAAAGGGCAAAACCGGCAATTACCGAATCAAAGCTAGAACCTTATGTTATGCTCAGCCTAAAAATAAATAAAAATCTTCAAAAATCCCAAAATATTATTTTATATCAGTAGGTAAAAGGTTTGGTATCAAAAATTAGGTTTAGATAGGCTATATGCTAAATACGCCGTTTAATTAATAAAAAACTTCCTAATTACGCTATTGAGCATAACTCCTAATCTAGACCTCAAACTGATGTGAAAATTTAGGAACATGTTTATATTTCAGTAATAAAGGTTTCCATTCTTTCACATTTTCAAAAATATCATTTTAAGGTCAAAATGGCATAATGGTCAACATTTAGGCATTTAACGGAAACATGCAAACGAATCGGATAACTTAGGATCCAAGTTGTATAACCTCAGAGGGTTATACTAACCTATAACATGGTCCTAAAGGAATCCTAAGGCATATCTAAACTAAGCTAAATTGGGTCAGAACTGAAAGTCAAAGCAAAAGTCAACTTTTGCGACTTTCGGTTCCGAACCGAGACTAAACTCATAATTATCGGGTTGAAGATGCTTAGACATGTTCAACTAATATTTACCAAGTTATTAAAGTGAGAAAACTGATTTTATGACTTTTATATTAATAGTTATGAATTTTATTTAAAACTAACCCGTTTGACTTTTATTTTAATTAATTGACCCGACAATTTAACTAAGTAAACGTGGTAATTAGGAGGTACCCTTAGGAGGGTTTAACACCTACCTAATTACGGTCACGTAGCCATGTTCGTTGCGAACAATGGCTCAACCGTTTAAAAGTCAAAGCGTTTATCGAAAACGCTTGACTTTTTGGTTAAAAACGCTAAATAATTAACCCAAGCACGAAAGGATACTTACAAGAGGTCCTATGGACAGAAGGAGGTTCTCAAGAAGCTCAAGATCCTCCAAGAATTCAGAGAACAAGCAGAAAGGAATGAAGGTGCAAAAGAAAACCAAAATTAATGGGGTATTTATAGGATTTAGAGGACCGTTAAGATCGTTTCTCGATAAACGTGATTAGATCTGGACCGTACACCTCCTACCCATTATTTTGGAAATCTATGGGTGCCCACAACAGCCCCTAGATTGCTAAAGAAACCATTTGCAAACCAGTTTTGCTGAAAACCAGCAAAGAAAACAAGGATTATGATGTTGTGCAGTCTACACAGCCCGCGTAAGAAACACAGGCAGCTTACGCGGCCCGCCTAACAGTCCAAACCAGCAAAATATTTCCAGAATATGCAGTTTCAGTCCCTGAACTATGTTAAATGTCATTCCTGACTTATTTAAGGCCCGTTAACCTCGTTTCAAGGCTCCACAATGATTCCTAAACATAGGGAACATGAAACATGCTCAAAAATATGTCGGATGTCGGTTCGTTTGGCCGTACAGTCACGTTGTTCGTCTAATTATGACGAAACACGAACGGACGCGAAAAACGATCCAAAGTACGCGTCGAGTGGAATTTTATCATGCCACACACTAAAACAAAATATTTTAATGCTTACATAAATTTTTGGACGTCCGGATATATACAAAACGTAAGATATGCGCGAAAATGCAAACTTGCGCACTTTTTGACACTTTTAGTCCCTGCATGACTTAAAAGTTTATTTTTGCGCACCGAACACCTCTAAGCCTATATCTAAGCTATATAAAGGATAATTAGGGCATGTTTAACTCATGGTCATATTCCGGAAGGTCCGATAACATACGAATCGACATACTTTTGCAGTTTGACGCAAATAGTCCTTTAATCGCACAAAGTAGCGCGAAATGTCGTTTAATGATATCCAAGCCTTCCATGGCCCATAATGGGAATTCCTAAGCATGATTTTAATTTTTGCTACGCTCTCAATCACTTAAATGGTCACCAAAAGGCGTAGATTCAAAAGTTGACGCTTTAGGTCCCTCTAATGCGTAAACTTGTGCATATCATCGTTTAATAGCCTCGAAGCCTCATCTAATCCATATTAGGCATTCTTGAGAGTATTATTAAACATCACGATGCTTCGGGTTCGCTAAAAGGTCATTAAGAGTTATATTTAAACATATTGACACTTTTAGTCCTCTAACTTGCAAAGTTGCGCGTAACTTTACCTATAGACGGCCAATAATTGGAATTCCCGAGAGTATAATCAAATATTATGAAGCTCCCGGTTTGTTAAAAGGTCACTCAGAGGTAAGAATTAACATGTTGACACTTTTAACCCCTTTATTGCGCAAACTTTCAATTAATTACGCAAACGGCTATATTCGATCAACAAGTGGCCCATTTATGAATATAAATACCGTATGAGGTTATTCAGGAACTTATTTTAGGTATGTTAACACTTCCAGTCCTTTCAAAATCAAAGTTTTCGATTTTTCAAAAAATTAGTCCCTTAAATTCAATGTTTGACTTTATTGGGGTTTATTACACGTGTCAACATATCATTGGACGTGATTTTACGAGGTGTTACATCCTCACCCCATTAAAAGAAATCTCGACCTTGAGATTTGCTAAAGTAATGGAAGTACTTTCTGATGTATCATGGACTTAACTTCCATAGTATAATTGGGCCTCTCCAAGCACCCAAGTTGACCTCTATAATAGGTACATGTTCCTTTTGGAGCTTCTTAACCTGTCGATCCTCAATCGATACAGGTTTCTTATCATATCATAAATTTGCATATCATTATGTGATAATGCTTCTTGATCTATTGGCGAAACGTATCCTTAAATCATTAGTGTGGACTGTATGGCGAGCTTTGCCAAGTTCCTTAAATAGGTTTTAGCTTATATGCTACTTAATCTTGATACATTCTCTTCCGAGACTTCTTTGGGTGTTCAATCGGTTGTGAAAGTATTTCCCATGGACAAGGGGACCGAAGATAAGGATGACATCATAGCGTTTGGTGTTTGTATTTTTAATCTCCAGGCCAAACGTCAAATCATGTTCGAACAGTCACATGGCAAGACACATAAACTGCAATGGGTACTAGCTGAACCTTCAAAATCTGCCATGCAACACTTCACAATAGCTCTGGTATGACATCCCACATCGGTTGTGAAGGGGAACAAAGGCTTCCTTATAAGGGGCTGGATACCTTCACCATTATGACGCGTTTTGAAAACCGTGAGGGGCGGACGCCGAGGGCGTGCTGGCCGCCAAAGCGGACAATATCATGGTGCGGTTACGCTGGGCTGTTACAGATGGTATCAGAGCCAGGGCCGGACCAGTGGTTCCAGGTAGGGGTAAGCAAATTAACCACCATAACCGATAACCGAACCATAACCGACATAACCGAACCACTAATAACCGATAACCAATATAACCAATGGTTGTGGTTATGAAACTTTGTATAACCGCTCAATCGGATATGGTTATGGTTATGAAGCTTTGGTTAACCGATATAACCGAAACCGAACCGAACTTGTAATGTTAACTTTATATAATGGATTTGTGTTTTACAAAACCATATAGAGGGTTTTTACTAAGATAAAAGTATGTTAGTAACAAAATAATCTTGATGTAGATGTCATTTATTTTGATAAAGAACTAATGTGTTATGTCCATATATTTTTTGTTTGAGAATTACCTTATTAAAAAGAACCCCAGATCGGTAGTTTAACCAAAAAGTTTAGTCTCCGTTATCTTAAAAATAGGCTCAAGCTAAGTTCAAATCGTGCACAACCCTATTTATTTAAAACCTTGCTTGGTTACTTAACCGAATTAACCAAAACCGAACCATAACCGACTTTATAACCGATTAACCATAACCGAAGTTTGGTTATGGTTATGGTTACCAAAACTCCATAACCGAACTAGCGGTTATGGTTATGGGTAATAGTAAAAACCGAACCAAACCGACCCATGCACACCCCTAGTGCCAGGTCCTGCGAGGACGCTGGACCCCTTAGGGGGGTGGATTGTGACATCCCACATTGGTTGTGAAGGGGAACAAAGGCTTCCTTATAAGGGGCTGGATACCTTCACCATCATGACGCGTTTTGAAAACCGTGAGGGCCGGACACCGAGGGCGTGCTGGCCGCCAAAGCGGACAATATCATCGTGCGGTTACGCTGGGCTGTTACATCTGGCACCTCCACTTGTCTCAATATCAACTTTAAAAAGGAGTCACCTTGATACGCCACCTCAGCCAATTGAGTCATAGCATCGGGTTTTGGAAACGGGTCCGCATGGGTCACCACTCGACTTGAGGACAAGTCGATTCTCCGGGCAGGTAGTATTGATACGATACCTGACCCGGGTCAGAATGGGTCAGGTCAGTCTCAAAGGCAGCCGAGTGAAAATTTAGGGATAATGGGGCCAAAAGATAAAAGCACTCAGGAGGGAAAATTTAATGGGGAAATTAGGAAAGGAAATAGTGGGTGAGTGGGGCTGAATAGAAGGAAGTAACTGTTGGAGTCTACGTTTTTATTATATCTTCCTTTTTCATTTTGTTTTTTGTCTTGTGTTGTGTTTACCTAAATTAGCAAACTCTTGTTTGTAATCGGAGATTAGCCTATCTCGAATCAGACCGTCTATCTTGTGTTGTGACCTCGAGTAACGATAGGCTGTATGGGTAATTAGGAATGCATGCTAGTAGAAAGCTTGATGAACTATATCATGTGATTTGTAGTATGTTCTATGTTTTGTGATGATCTAGAATTGTTGAATATAAACAAACCGATGATGATCGGCGATTTAAACAGATTGTTATTGTGATTTGGTAGCAACACAACGGATTAGGGTTTGCAAGGTTGTAAACTGTTATACATAGGGTGCAAGTTTAATGTGTGATGATTTGTTGTTACGCCTTGCATACATGGTAATTCATAACTAGAATACATGATTATCGTTCAATCTGTGTTAGATCTGTTTGCGTATTGATGAAATTGATAGCATACGGCTGAATGAGAGAAGGCGTAACTGTCTGTCAAGGGTTGTGGCGAAACACTAGGGACTTTCGCCACACCCCAACTCGATGAAACATGGTGGACTTTCGCCACACCTCATCTCGACGAAACACTCTGGTCTTTCGTCATGTATAACCTCGACGAAACATAGTCATTCGCCGATGGGTCTTTCGCCGAAGGGAAGTCTGATGGGCTTGGGCCTGGTGGAGTAACCCAGTTAACTGTTGTGGTATGATATGCATAGGATGTGAATACATGTGTGAACTGAGTATATATTATGAAACGTACAGTGATATTTATGATGAATAGCTCACTTAACTATTAAGCACTGTTACGAAACATACATGTGAATTTCGGATTCGTTTGAGTTAAATAACTGTTTATGTGTTGCTTGGTGATTGTTGCTTGAACACACAATATGATTACAATTTATACACGAGTCATGCGAATGTAAACTGATTACGTGTACATGAACACCATAGGCTTCGATTAACTAAGTGTGAAAAAGTAACTAATCATACCGAGCAAACCAAGGTGAGTTCACTGCTCTTTTATCAAGCATGCGTCCCGGGGAGGGACATCTGGTAATCGTTCCGGGGAGGAACGTCGGGTTATTGGGATGTTGGTTATTACACTCATTTCTATCATTAAGTCCCCTTACATATACCGATTGGTTGCCAGGGAGGCAACGGGGTTATTAGTTGATAGCGCTATTAGGTTTGGCACCCTCACACCATACCGGGGAGGACGGTCGTGAACTAACACCTTAACCACTTGACCAATGTGTGATAGAGCATTGGGATTTGGGCAAATAAATCTAGAGCCATCTGCGGTAATCGAGTTAATAACAACATCAAATCATTGAATCGTCTTATACTCATATCTGGTAACTAAAACGTGTTAACAAACTTTGAACTCACCAGCGTCATCTGACACACTTGTCTGCATGCTTGCAGGTCGTTAGATTCTTGGACATGGAACTTGCTATCTGGGAGTGCTGGAGTGGTCATGGGTCACAACTCTTGGATATTTATTCATGGTTTAGTACATTGTTTTGAAATACTTGAACAACGAATAATCTTATGCTTCCACTGAACGTTTAATTTGGTTTTAACTTATGACTTGGATTTATATTATGAAATGAATCGAATGTTTTATTTAAATATTTATTATTGGTTCAATGTGATTGGTGGCTTGGATCCTGGTATGTCACGTCCCGCGGTGTTCCCACATGTGGTATTTTGGGGGTGTAACAGATCAAGGAAACTTTCCAATCCCAAGTGAGTACATAGTTCCCCTCTTTTACGTTTTCAAATGTTTTGGGGTGATTCATAGGTGTAACGAATTTATTTTCAAATGTATGGCATATATGTGTTTACTGAGTGCTTTTTGTGTATTATTCCGATTATGCAAACACGACAATTGAGAACACATCCTTTTAGGATCAATCTATCTTCATAGTTAGATTCTTGTAGGATATTTGAAGTACAGTCTTAAATCTTTCTATCTTCATAGCAAGATTTCTAAGAAGTGTTTTACACGACGATGGTTATTGTTTATGTGTAGAGATGGTTGGTGATTTAGATAACGAAACTAGAATAATACAATAAGGACATGGTGGATACGCCGCTGGTACTTCCTATATATAAGTGTGCTTATTGTATTACCCCTTCGTGGCGTTATCCCAAATCACCATTAGGATTTAAGATGTTATGATTCAATGTGACCAAACCAAATCCTTATAGCATCTATCTATCTTCATAGATTGATTCTTGTAGTATGTTTAAAGTGCTAAATTGGAGTCCTTGTTTGGCTTCATTAGGTACTTTAATGCGTATGTTATGATTCAATGTGACCAAACCAAATCCTTATAGCATCTATCTATCTTCATAGATTGATTCTTGTAGGATGTTTAAAGTGCTAAATTGGAATCATTGTTTGGATTCATTAGATACTTTAATGCGTATGTTATGATTCAATGTGACCAAACCAAATCCTTATAGCATCTGCCTATCTTCATAGATTGATTCTTGTACGATGTTTAAAGTGCTAAATTGGAGTCCTTGTTTGGATTCATTATGTACTTTAATTCGTATGATATGATTCACTGTGACAAAACCGGATCCTTATAGTATCTATCTATTTTCATAGCTAGATTCTTGGGGGATGTTTAAAGTGCTAAATTGAAGTCCTTGATTGGATTCATTGTGTACTTTAATGCATGTTTACAAGTTGATGACAAATTTGATGATTATGTGTTTATGTGATTAGTAGTGATTTAGATAACGAAACGAGTGTAATACCATAAGAACAAGGTGGATACGCCGCTGATACTTCCTATATATAAGTGTTCTTATTGTATTACTCTTGTAGCATTATCCGAATCACTTTAGGATTTATGTGTTTAGTTGATTCAATGTACGATTATCCAAATCCTTGTAGAATCTTCCATATTTTCATATGATAGATTCTTAGAAGGATATCCAAAGTATTATTATAAATCATTGACTTGATTTCTAATAATATTCACACGAGTTATGACAAATTTCAATACTGTTATTATTAATCCTTGATTGGATTTCTAATAACACACTCACAAGTTTTATGACCGATTTCAATGTGATTACAAAGACCAAAGTACAATTTTCAATGACATAAAAATTACCTAGTAATAATCATATTGCCATATACAAAACTCTTTTCTCACAAGTTTTCACAATCAAGATAATGTTTTGCAATACTAAACCTTTTCACCATTCCTTGGCTTCAAAGATTTCATTTTCAATTGACGACCCTCGTAGTTGTCAAAGTATTGTAATACCAAACTTTTTGTCATTTATTTGGCTAACAAAACCTATGTACTCGCCAACTTTATTGCTGACTCTCATTTTCACATATGTTTCAGGATTTGATTATTTAAGCATGCTACACATAGGAACACATCCGAGCCTTAGACTTCTTTAATCAAAAGACAAGTACATCTATTTTTTTTGTAAAACAATGTTAACATTAATGAAACAATTTAGTACCAGTTGTTGTGAGCAATTTGTAACGTGACTCCCCGATATTTCCGCCGCGTGTTACGCGATTGGGGTGTTACAGTAGGGTTCATGCGAGAACCACCTTTATTGCGAGAACCGCGAGAATCAATGTAAACACAACAAAATAAACCCACTACATCACCAAAAACAAAAAAAAAACCTACCCCCCCCTAAAAAAAAACCTAACCCCCCACCCACCACCCAAGCTAAATGCTAAAATCTAAACCATAAATCTAAACCCCACAAAAACCTAAAAAACTTTAAAAAATCTAAAAAAACACAAAAAAATTATATTTTTTTTTATAAAAATCGTTACTTTTAGTATCCAGTTTTTTAAATTTATTTTTTATTAATGAAAAGTAACGATTTTTATAAAAAAATATTAAATTTTTTTTGTGTTTTTTAGATTTTTTAGATATTTTTGATTGTGTTCACACTTGTTCTCGCGGTTATCGCAATAAAGTGTGGTTCCTAACGGATCCTTCTCCAATATATATATATATATATATATATATGATTAAGTTCAAGAGTGAGCACTAGTGTAGCTTGCGAACTGAGTGAACTAATCCTGGCCATACACGTGTGTAGATCAATGGCCAGGATTTGATGTTGAAATACTCTAGTGTATTTTACGATTTGATGATGAGATCCTGGCCATACACGTGTGTAGATCAATGGTCAGGATTTGTTCACTCAGTTCGCAAATACACTAGTGTTCACTCTAGAACCTCACCCTATATATATATATATATATATATATATATATATATAGGGCCATGATCATTTCAGAACCATAAATATTTACAGAACTCGCAGAACTCTTAATAAACAATCTTTTTATTTATATATTTTTATGTTTAGGATAATTTTATCATTTATTATGTGTATTTTTACGATTACATACATGTTAAGAGTAATTTTATCATTTTTTATATGTAATTTTATAATTACACATATGTAAACTAGTTTTTTACATATATGTAATTAGTTATGACACATATATATAATTTTGGCAATTAAACATATGTAAACTACTTTTAACATGTATGTAATCAAAGAAATACATATAATAGATGATAAAAAGATCCTAAATACAAAAACTTATATATAAAATGATTGTTTATTAGGAGTTCTGTAGTTATTTAGAGTTCTGAAATGAACTCAACCATATATATATATATATATATATATATATATATATATATATATATATCGTACATTACGGCTTAACATACTTCACGTACGACAACGTGCGTGATTTGTTCTATAACATGCGTGATTAATGTTTTCAATATGCGTGATTATTGTGTTTCAACATGCATGATTGTGGATTTTTGAGTTATAACGTGTGTGATTTTAAAATGAATGTGCGTAATTACCTGTCGTACCTGATGTACGTTAAGCCGTAATGTACGTTAATCTTCCTCTATATAGGGTCAGGATTTAGAGAGAACGGTGAAAAGTGTGAGAACGGTGAAAACGATTTTGGTGGTGACATGTGGCATTGATGCTAAATTACACTAAGGGGTAATATTGTCAAAAAAACCCACTCACATGAACTGGGTGTTCAAATAAAACGCCATAAAAACACCCAATTCAGAAAAACGCAATGAAAATACCCAGTGAAAAACGCCATAAAACACCCAGTTCTAAAAAACGCCATTAAAAAACTCAGTTGAAAACGCCATAAAACACTCAGTTCAGAAAAACGCCATGAAAATATCTAGTTAAAACACCATAAAAACACGTAGTTCAGAAAAACGCCATGAAATTACTAGTTAAAACGCCATAAAAACACCTAGTTCAGAAAAACGCCATGAAAATACCTAGTCTAAAACGCCATAAAACACCCAGTTTAGAAAAACGCTTTAAAACCCAGTTAATTTTTTTTCAAAAAGTATATCAATAGTATACTCGTTGGAAAGATAAAAAACGCTGAGTTTTATGGTGTAATTTTTTTTCGAAAAATAATCACGTATAAAAAAGTTATTGTCGTTTGAATATGATGGGGGAAAATGGCATGTGATTAGCATGTGCACCCTTGTTTGAATCTTCCTATTTTACCCCTCCTAATAGTTCCAAGGCCCCTATTATTTACAAAAATGTCACCGCATCAATCTCAGCCACAAACCACTAAGATCTTGTGGCAGAGAATCGTTCTCATCGTTCTCACACTTTGAGGGGTTCTATCCTGATTCCTGTTCCTATATATATATATATATATACACATATAGGGTTAGGTTCATTTGTGAACAACCGCCTTGATACTGAACTGTTTGAACTAATCCTAGCCGTTGATTATTATCAGTACACCAGTATCAATGGCCAAGATTTGATGATGAAAATACACTAGTGTATTTTATGATTTGATGATGTAAATCAATGGCCATGATTTTTTCACTAAGTTCACAAATACACTAGTGTTCACTCTAGAACCCTACCCTCTATATATATATTGCACATTAAGAACTTGGAAAAAGAATGTATATATACAAAAGTTAAACTATACAGGTTCAGTTTACATGATTTGTTTCAAGACATAAACGGCTGACAGAACCATTAAACTTTGTTTTCGAAACTGTAAGCTGGTTATTTTGTTTTTGCAGCTACATTGGTTCTCGCCAATGAAAAGGAGGAGGAAAATAAGACGTGTTGCGGCTCCTCACGTCCATGAACACCTGAAGCGTCTTGAAATGAGTGGATACTATGGTCGAATCAGTGACCTTGAGCTTGCTGTGTATGTCATAGATAATGTTGTTGCACTCAAGAAAATTGTCATAGATCCTTGCTGTCGGGTGTTTGGGGGACGTTTAAGTAAATAGGACTGTTTGAAGAGACAGCCAGCCACTCGATCTTCCACCAAGCACCAGCTTACACCACTATTGCCTCCAGGTGTGGATATGGCGATACTCTAATTTGCCACTTAAGTACAGGAGTTACTGTTGCATGATATGTTATGTTAAAAATGGGAGCAAGGTATATCTTGTACTGCTTGATTGCTCTGGTTTCTCCCTCTTAAAAATTTCCTGCTTCTATTTACATGTCTAATACAAAAGTACAACTGAATGTCTACTACAAAATAAAAACTAAAGCTAGTGATCCTCTGGCGGTGGGGGACGATGGTAGTGGATGGGGCGGCAATCCCGCATGAGCCTGGAGCTCCATGAGCATCTTTATCCACATCTGATATCGCTCAGAACGTCAGAGGCGCCGATCGAAGTCCCAAACCACCACCTGCGTAGCAGGAAACAGGTCTGCATAGACGTGCTGTGGATACTACGGCGACGGCGACGGTGGTGGTGGGATCTCGTCGTCAATGACGTGATCTGCCGGAGGCGAATGCGGCAGAGGTTGAGGCTGAGGCTGAGGCTGAGGCTGAACCTGATCCTCAGACTGAGCCCGACCCATAGCCTCAAGCTGAGCCTACCGAGCCGCAGCCTGAACAGTCGGAGGTGCTAGTACTCCATCCTAAGCTCAATAACAACTGAGATCACCTCCGACAACACCTCGGGCTGAAAAACCTGGTAATCTCGCGTCCAAAACCGCATGCCAATCCCGTCAAACTTTTGAAGCGACTATACTCTACTCGGAATCTACGTAAGCAATTGGTTCATCGATCATGTATATAGCAGCAGGCTGGATTCGAGACAACAAACACCAAATGAGATCATGATGAAGATATTCAAGAATCAGAATAGTGGTTCCTAAGAGAATATAAAAAATAGCATACAACGTGGTCAATGCAAAGTATAAAGTTGTCGAAATTCATGTAGAGCGAGGTCAACATGTGTGGAATCAATCTAATTGAAGCATAAACCCCAACATCATGATAAAACTATGATAAAAGTCAATAAGTTGTTTCAAAAAGCTTAGCCAAACATGCCCTAAATTTCAAATTAAGATCGATTTTAGAATCTACAACCTAATTGAAGCATAAACCCCAACATCATGATAAAACTATGCATCAAAACAACATAACAGCATCAGATTCAAATTCGATCCGAACAAAATATAATGCGTGAGTAAAACAAAAATAAAAACCTAAATTGTAACGATCGTAAGCTAAAATCATAAAAACTAACGCATAATAATCATTTGCAATTAACACAAAACATATCCAATTTCCCTTATTTAAAGTCAAATTTATGATTATCACTTTTGAGTTTTGATTTATTTGGAATCAGATCTACCACAACACCATTTTGGTAACTTGGTGGATGACCTGATTGCATGCTTTATATCAATTATATCAGCTCTTACAAACCCTAAGATTTCACTAATCTCATGAAAACTGATCAAACATGTTGAAACATCGCTGATGACAATCCTCACATGTTTCCTAAATTATACTCAAACAGAAAACGACAGACGATTGATACTCCTCTTAGGGACAAAAAAATTGAGATGAAATTTTATATCTGAATGACGTATAAAGTAAATACAGTTAACTGAGTGAACTGAAACAAATCTTACATTAGAACACCGATTGCAATGGTGATTGAACCAAATAATAGAACTTCGATGGCTATGAACGAAGATGAGATTCGAAACCAACCAAAAAGTGTATGAAAGGGAGTAGCCCCATGATGAGATGTTGCAATTTACAAAGAATAGGGGAAGAAGCAATTTACACAGATGATACATCAGCGCCTGTAGGAGCCATATATGGAGAACATGAACCGGAGATGGGAGCCATATATGGAGAACATGGGGACGTAATTTGTGGAGGTAACTCCCAGCTAAAGAACTGCTCATAACCGCCGAGATATCGGTTAAAAATGGAGTTTAAACGGCCCAGATTTAGTTTGAGCAAGATCTAACGATGGAGATAGAGGTTAAACTTAACGGGCTTGATATATATAATATAATTACTCTTGAGAAGAAATATATAACATAACCGTCGTCGTCCACGCTGCGCTGTGTTTGTAGAACGCGTACATTTCCTCTTGAAGTCTGTGTAGAACGCAATGACGACGCGCACAAGGCGTCAATCGAAGGTGATTTCATCTCATCTCCTTCATTCATTCATTCCTTTCCATTCTTATTTTATTAATTATCATATTTGATTGATTTCCATATCTTGTAATCATCATTATTTATTTGCCTAACCTTCACCGATTGAAGTCTCGCTCATATGTATGTATAACGTTTGCTAAATTAAAATTTAACCACTCAATTTTGCAATGATTGTCTGTGTATTCCTGATCGTTCTAGGGTTTCATTAATAATATGGAAGCTACACAATCAGAAGTATATTAGGGTTTCATAATTTGATCCTTGTATATCATCGTTCTAGGGTTTCATTAATAATATGGAAGCTACACAATCAGAAGTATATTAGGGTTTCATAATTTGATCCTTGTATATAATCGTTCTAGGGTTTCATTATTACACAATCTGTGCATTATTTAGGTTTGCTGCTTCATTTGTGTATTCTAAACCTATTAATGATGTAGGGGGATTTCATTAGCAAAATGCCAGATGATGTTCTTCTTATGATTCTATCTCTTATGCCTGTAAAAGATGCGGTGGTCACCGGCAGTCTCTCCATGAGATGGAGCGACTTATGGCTTAATCTCGTCCGATTGAACTTTGATGGTACTGAAGCTTTTCATAAGATGGCCAGTGATAAGAAACTCTGTGTTATAGAGAGGTGTAAGTACGTCAACCAAGTGTATAATGTCATCACCAGCTACAACCACCCGACGGTACACGATTTTCGGATTCGCTTCGATTTGGATGCTACTGAGTCTGAGGAGATTGATGAATGGGTTGAGTTTGCTCTAGACAAGAAAGTTGAGACGCTTGAACTAGATTTACTGGATAAAACTTACGACATTCGTGATCCAGACGAAAACTACGAGTTCCAGTTACCATCATCAATTTCTATGCTTGGGGAGATGCTGTCTCTTAAAAACCTCTTCTTGAAGGGTGTCAGCTTGCTCGGACCAACCCTAAACGATATCTTAATGATTTCTCCACATCTCGAAAAGCTTTACATGTTTGGCACGGATGTGTACCCTTGTATTTGTTTTGGTGGGCAGGGCATTAACTTGAAACACTTCAAACTAGTGTCTTGTTCTGGGATCGAATCCATCTCTCTACATGGTTTTGATCTTGTATCATTCACATATTATGGTCCCGAAATAGAATTGCATCTCAGTGATCTTCCAAAGCTTAAAGAAGTTGTGGCTGGTGAAGTTAGTGTAGGATTAGAGAATAACGTGTTCAGTCAGATATCATCTTGTGCTCTCTACCTTCAGGCTCTTGAGTTGGACTTGAGGAGTCCAAAGGTGAGTTAATTCTTCTTCTAGCTAGTGTGTTTATAATCTTCAATAAATTTAGCTGGCTAAACCACAACGGCCAAAATAGTAATTTACTCAATGAAAAATATTGCGAGAATGGTTTCATGTTTTTTTCAGAAAGGATTAGAAGTTAATGCCATTATCAAACTTCCAAATGTCAAAAAGTTATTGTTGGCATTTGACGCTGAAGAAGATGATTGTCTACTAGAGTTCACTTCAATAGCTCAGGCCTGTCCCAGTTTGGAGATTTTTTCAATAGCTGTATGTACTTTTGCTTAATATATTCAAATTAAAGGCGTGATAACTAGGGTCAGCAATCATGTCAGCAAGGGTTTTGAGTTGGTGGGTTGAATGGACGAACCTTATATATATTTTTGTCAAAGAAATCAAACCTAACGTTGACACAATTAATATTGTGTAACTAGAACATGACCCTTGTAAACCATTTATCTAAACGAGTATATAATGAGATGGTTAATATATATATATAGGGTTAGGTTCATTTGTGAACAACCCCCTTGATAGTGAACTATGTGAACTAATCCTAGCCCTTGATTATCAATACACCAGTGTAAATCAATGGCCAGGATTTTATGATGAAAATACACTAGTGTATTTTACGATTTGATGATGTAAATCAATGGCCAGGATTTGTTCACTCAGTTCACAAATACACTAGTGTTCACTCTAGAACCCCACCCTATAGATATATTGCACATTAAGAACCTGGAAAGAGAATGTATATATACAAAAGATAAACTATACAGGTTCAGTTTACACGACATAAACGGCTGGCAGAACCATCAAACTTTGTTTTCGAAACTGTAAGCTGGTTATTTTGGTTTTGCAGCTACATTGGTTCTCACCAATGAAAAGGAGGAGGAAAATAAGACGTGTTGCGGCTCCTCACGTCCATAAACACCTGAAGCGTCTTGAAATGAGTGGATACTATGGTCGAATCAGTGACCTTGAGCTTGCTGTGTATGTCATAGACAATGCTGCTGCACTCAAGAAAATCGTCATAGATCCTTGCTGTCAGGCGTTTGGGGGACGTTTAAGTAAAGAGGACTGTTTGAAGAGACTACCAGCTGCTCGATCTTCCGCCAAGCACCAGCTTACACCACTATTGCCTCCAGGTGTGGATATGGCGATACTCTAATTCGCCACTTAAGTACAGGAGTTACTGTTGCATGATGTGTTATGTCGAAAATGGGAGCAAGGTACATCTTGTACTGCTTGATTGCTCTGATTTCTCCCTCTTAAAAAGTTCCTGCTTCTATTTATTTACATGTATAAACTATTGTAGAAGCTTGTTAATGCTTTTAGATTCTGTTCAAAGAATGTCTACAAAGAAATCAGAATGTATTAAATGAATTGGAACAAATTCAGGTGATAACTTGTAACGTGTTTGGTTTGGTTGGTAAATTTATAAAACGAACTGGAATGTAAAATGGTTTGGTTGGTAAATTTAAATTCACAGAACGAACTGGAATGTAAAAAATATGTTGCTAAACTATAATATACTCAAAGTGTATGGTCGTGCAACAGCTTGTTGGTTCTGACCCACCTGCAACTTGCACTATCCCAACATATTGGGCCCAGATAGATTCCGAGATTTCAGTTTAATTTATAGTAAATTGCCAAAATCGTCCCGGTTTAGGCATGTTTGCCATTTTCATCCAAAACCAGTGGCGGATCTAGAAAAAACCTAAAGGGGCAACGTTTCTATAAAAAAGGGGCAGCGAAATTGAAAAAACGTCAATTTTTTTCAAAATTTACACTAATTTTACACTACCGCCAGAGCATCAAGGGGCAACGGGGGTTGCCCCTTGTTCTATGCTAGGTCCGCCCCTGTCCAAAACATCTTTTTTGTACAATATAGTCCTTCACTTTTGGGATTTTTTTGCCATTTTCATTCAAACGTCTAATTTCCTTTATATTTTCTATCAAACATTTGGACTTTATATTTTCTATCAAACATTTGGATGAAAATGACAAAAAATCATAAATCTCAGGACGATTTTAGCAAAAAAGCCAGACGTTTGGATGAAAATGACAAAAAATCCTAAAAGTAAAGACTACATGGTACAAAAATGTTGTTTTGGATGAAAATGACAAACATGTCTAAATCTCAAGGACGATTTTGGCAATTTACTCGTTTAATTTATTTCGCTTATAATAAATTAGTTAACTATTAAATTACAGATTTTTAATTTAATAAAGAGTTAATTACACAGATGTATCTTGTGGTTTACACATACTATACACAGTATGTTTGATCCTTAAGTATTATCTATTATCTATATATAAAAAAAGTAGATGAATAGTGATCTCATACTAATGTGAGCCATGAGTTTTTTTGCTAACTTGCACCGTTTTTTTTTTGTTTTTTTTTTCATTTTTTTCTTATAGATTAGCTTTTTAGCAAATACGTTAATACTGTTTTCGACAACTTTTTAAATTTTTTTCTTTACTATAACAAGTGCGCCGAAGGTTTTTTTAGAGTTTAGTTATTTTTAACAAACGTATCAATACTCTTTTGAACATATTTTTCAACATTTCTTTTTTTTTTTTATAATGAGTGCATCGAAACCGACCGAGTTCATATTGTTTTCTTTTTTGTTTACCTTTTTTTTTTACCTTAATGTTTTACCTTTTCTTATTATTTTGATATTTAAAGTCGAGCTACGACGCAAATAGCATTAACATATTTAGATATCATTTTGTTTAATTTTATGATTTTGTTTAACACTTGTCATGGTGTGTGATACGTAGCGAATTCCAATAGCGTCACAGCGCAACACGTGGCTTACTACAACCCTAGTTAAAAATATATACATGAATGGTTCTCATTGTTTATATATGTGGGTAACACAGATGGTTCTTAGAGTGGGTGAAAGTTAAATTTATGTTAGTTTTTTTTAAGAAATGCCCAAAACAACTTTAATTTAGGGTAAATTACATTTTCCGTCCTTTATATTTATACCAGATTGTAATGAATGTCTTTTACCTTTCAAATTAATAGAAATCATCCTCTACATTTTATAAATCTTGCAATGTCCTTTGACGTTAACCTGATTAAATTTAATGTCAAGTGGGATCACGTTTCTTTAAAATTTATAACCCAATGTTTCTGTGCTCTCTATTGTACCTCTGGCTATGGGGTTGTTTTTGGTTTAATATAGTTTCGTTTGCCTTGAAAAAAAATGAATGGTATCACTAGAACCCCATGTGAGAGGGAAAACTTGTCATTCCGCTTCTTTATTTCATCTCCCCATCCCTTATATAACCCCTTAAAACCACAACCACCATCCTCCACTGCCAATCGCAACCCACATCATCGTAACCACCACCGTTCACCACCATTATTGAAACCCATAACCACTATCATTCATTTCCACAATCGTAAACCCTAACCCCATCAACCATCTCCACCTTATACCACCACCATTGGCGGACCCAGGATTATTTTTTACTGGGGTCCATTTTTTGTCGAATAATTTTTCACAACCAAATATTAAAATTTTCGGGTCGGTAATCGTAGTCGGGTCAGGGCTAAGAAATAATGTAGAAGCATTTAGTGGACATGAAACCACTACTTTATTAAAAAACTAAAAAACAAGACTTGTAAGACTTGAACTTAGGATCTATTACAAGAGGATTTACCGCCACACCATCTTTGCTTTTAATACTATGGGGTCCATCTAATTTATTTTATGGGGTCCTTGATAAAATTAACATACCGGTTCTACTATTTTTTTTTAAAAACATTGGGGTCCGTGGACCCCGATCCGGACCATGTGGGTCCGCCCCCTGATCCACCACCGTCCACAACCTCCACCATCATCCCTTTTCATAGTCGCCATCTACCTACAATTACCACACCAGATCCCCTAACCCAATTACCACCTGCAACCCACTCCACTATCGCATGACCCCGTACCTCGTGGTCAAAAGAACACCGGTAGCGACCATCTGAGGAAGGAGAAGGCTAGAATCAAGCTTGAATTCGAGGATTTGAGACATGGTGTCCACTCCTGCACAAATCTAACCCTCGTCTTACTTTCATTCTTTAAACCCTAACTCGTCTCCAATCCATTTACTAAAAAAATCATTCCATTTTCAAATTGAGAGATGGGTTTTGCAATTCAACTAAAAGGGTATCTGATTCACCTAACAATAAACATGTGGTATCAGCTAGGATTAAAATGGAAGGGTTACATGGGTTTTATTATATAAGGTGTGCGGAGCTTGCTAAAAAGCTATTGGGTGTACTGATTAGCTCTAATCCTATGGTGGGTTGTGTCATTGTTAACTATGGGGAAATTATAGGTTGTGTCATTGTTAAAGGCCTGGTCTATTCGCACACTGCATTTGTCTATTTGCACACTCAAAGCGCCGCGCTATGGTCAAAGCGCTTTGGTTTTTTTTTTTTTTTTTTTTGGGCAAAGCGCCCCTCTTAGGTCAAAGCGCAGCGCTTAGGGCATTTTTTAAATTTTTTAAAATTGTTTTTAATTCACAAACGCGTCGATAATAGTCTAAATTTTACGCTTTTTCCATTATACATCATTTTTTAATATATATGGACTATACTGCAAGTTCCGGATCAAATCGGTTACGTGTGATGTCGTATTCCATTATATCGTATCATTTTGGTTTGAAAGCACAAGTACTCCTATGAGTAGTGTTATGTGTATCAGCCGCCTACCGTACATGTACATGACGTATTTTTCATTAATTGTAGTATTATGATGTATATTGTCATTTTGGGTCGTACAATTGCGTATTGAATCTGATTGGGTCGTGTCGGTGACATTCGGTTTTTAACGTGATGTAACGCATATATTGAACAGACACAAACGTACTCAATATTTTCGTGGTTTGTACATTATCACAATATTACAACCCGTTGATAAACCCACTAGAAATTTCTAATGTGAACCAAACATGAAAATTCTTTGAATATTGTAACACTTTCTTACCTTTATGTTTATCGTTTTTCTTTTTATCTTAATAGTTTATTACTTTTAATTAAATTACAAGTACTTTATCTTATGAGTAACTAGATAAAGTTAGAAAATTACTATTTCAAGTTAGATGGCATTGAAGAAAAAACTATTTCAAGTTAGATCTCAACAATAAGAATACAAGATGAAGTGATAAAAAAAAAGTGATGACCCGCAGCCCAAATGTCTCATCAGCTCTGTATAATCATTACCTATTATTCTAGCTACCTATTATTTGGGGTGTTTGAACTTCTCATTTCCTCATATATTATAATCAGAAGATTATTTTTTGATATTTTTATATTTATATAGTCTTGTGTGTGTCTATATAAGGGTGAAGGGAGTGGTTAAACATGTGAAAGTGACAAACTTTAAAATGGACCAATCAGAGTGTGCCATGTCAGCAGGTGTGAAGAGTTTAAACTTTGGTGAAAAGTGTTGGCATTGGTTAAACACTTGAAAGTGGTAAACTTTTTTTTTTCATTTAAAAAAAATATATATATGTATTAAAAGTCAAACATACACACTGCCAAGGTTGTCCCCCCCCCCCCCCCCTCTTTGTCGATCGGTGATCATATACCGGAGATTGAATTTGCCGCGCGGTAAAAATGGGACGGCGCCGGTGTTGCCGCTCGGCAAACCGGTTTACCGCTTTGTTCACCGCACCACTCCCTTCACCCTAAATGTGCCAAAGTAAGGAAACTAGGACAGAGCCGAGATGGGGAGAGGATGATGTAGGTGTTGTGGTGGTGAAAACTCTCTAGTACTTAATTATGAAGGTCTAGCATAAGGTCTAATTAAAATAATGTAGGTATGTACGTTGAGTGTGGATGTGAAAATAATAATTAACTTGTCTTGACTTTCCTTTTTCTTGTTCCCCATGTCAACAGGTCATGGCAAAAGGACAGAGCCGAGATGGGGAGAGGATGATGTAGGTGTTGTGGTGGTGAAAAGTCTCTAGTACTTAATTATGAAGGTCTAGCATAAGGTCTAATTAAAATAATGTAGGTATGTACGTTGAGTGTGGATGTGAAAATAATAATTAACTTGTCTTGACTTTCCTTTTTCTTGTTCCCCATGTCAACAGTGTTGGTTGATTTGTCTTGTTAGTCTACGTATGGTGGTTGTTTGAATGAAATATTGCAAAACAACAATTAACAAGCATATGGAACAGGGGCGAAGCTTGAATTTTTTGGCCGGGGGGGGGGGGGGGGGAACGTATATACCCAAAAATTTCTATAGAACCGGGGGGGTGAAAACGTATATACCCACAAATTTCTATACGAAAACTACATATATAACTCTTATCCTTCGCCCCTGATATGGAATAAATATTGTTAAGAAATTAGCCTGGCATACATTATACTACAATTACGTACGGAGCTTGGAGGATGTTATCCAATGCCTCCCCCAAACCTACTCTGGACAGCGAACAAAACAGAGCGCGCAGCAACCTGGCATACATTATACAGGGATTACGACATCACACGTAACCGATTTGATCCGGAACTTGCAGTATAGTCCATATATATTAAAAACTGATGTATAATGGAAAAAGCGTAAAATTTAGACTATTATCGACGCGTTTGTGAATTAAAAACAATTTAAAAAAATTTAAAAAAGACCCTAAGCGCTACGCTTTGACCTAAGAGGGGCGCTTTGCCCCAAAATGTAAAAAAAAAAAAATCAAAGCGCCGAGCTTAGGCCAAAGCGGGGCGCTTTGATGTAAAGCAACAGACAAGGTCTGACCGGTTCAGACCTTGTCTGTTGACTTTACACCAAAGCGCCCCGCTTTGGCCATAACGGGGCGCTTTGGGGTGTGAAAATAATTTTGCCCGTGTGTGAATAGCATGACCCTTGTTAAATATGGGGAAATTGTTGGTGAAGGATTTCATCCCAAAGCAAAGATGGTCAACCTCATGCTGAGGTACTTAAATCTCATCTCCTTTCATATCCTGCTTTTTTAACATTTTGTAAAGGTAGTTTTTTACGTCAAATAACCAGATTTTGTTGGCTTTTGGATAAATACATATACATTAAATTATAAAGGGAAAATTAAGGCTAATACATTTAAGTGTTTATGATGGCTATTTAGCTACATTGAATTGTAAAGGGTCAACTTTATGTGTTGTTAGTTTTGTCATGGTAATCTGTGGTTTTATATGAGGTTTAATGTAGTAGTTGTCTAATTTTCTTGTAATTACGTTAGAATGTTTATCAGTAGAATGTTTAGGGGTGGTGGCTGGCGTTGGCGATGATGGAGGTGGGGGGCCAGTGGCGGATCTAGAAAGTTCGTATAGGGGCAACATTTCAAAGAAAATGGGTAACGAAATCGAAAAGACATCAAAATTTTCCAAAATTTATACTACCGCCGGGGCTTTAGAGATAGAGAGGGGTACTGAGAAAAGTAAGAGTGTTAATTAGTTTTTTAAATTTATGCTTGTTATATCCGTTAAATATATTAAAATAAATAAGTAAATTTACCAACCTACCCTCATATGACTTGCACATGATCAGAGTTAACTGAAAATTTTAACTGGGTTAGCATCAAAGGACAATTGGTACAAGGTTTTTAAAACGTAAGATGATTCTTATAATTTCAAAAGGTAAATGGCATCCGTTGCAATTTGGTATAAACATAAAAAACGAAAATTGTAATCTACCCTTTAATCTTCAATTTAAAAGTAACAAAACAAATATATATTAATAGATTGTGGGACCTATATGAAGAAACACCAAGTTAATCCTTAGGTTAACTTGTGGGTTTAGTCTCGTCAAAATAAGGTTAATCTTCTTTCATCCTTGATTGCTTGCAATTAAATCCTACAAAAGAAGGCAACACCGTGAAGCTCGTTACAAGGAGGAGAATAAGGGGATTCTCCTTATAAGCACCCTCCGACGTGAGAATAAGAACTTGTTATGAGGATAATAAGTGAGAGAGCAAGAGAACAATCCTTAAACCTAGAGATGAAGTTCTCTATTTATAGCCGAAGAGAGTTGTGAATGAGCTATGTTGTCAAAAGCGAGCTAGGCGTGCGCCTAGGCGCTCAGGCGCAACGAGGCACAGCTAAACCGCCTGGTGGAGAGCTAGGCGCAAATCTGCGTCTTTTTTCAAAAAAACACACTCAGGTGCTCGCCTGGAGCTGGGCGCAGGTGCAAAAAATAAACCCTAAACTGAAAAAAACAGCCTTAAACAAGAAGGGACGGCCTGAAACGTTAATTTAGAGAGGGTAGATAGTTAGGAACTTGGTTTAGCAACTTCTTGAAGACTACGGGTATGTTTGGCAAAAGTAGCTGGTGGCTGGAAGCTGGTAGCTTGTGACTGTATCTTTTTAGATATATTTAGGTGTTTGGTAGAGTAGCTGGAGCTTTTAATAAAATGTATAAAATGACCGAAATGGACATAACTAAAAAGTTCGTTATCTTTAGAGGTTAAAATAGTCATTTTCCCCCTAAAAGCTTGTAGCTCCTTCTAAACGCTACTAGTATGAGCGTTCAAACAAAAGCTTCAAGCTTATAACCTAAAAGTTTCAAGCTCCTTCAACAAACAAAACTTTTTATTGAGTTGGAGTTTTTTCTTAAAAGATTAAGGCTAGAAGCTCCTAAAAGCTTCTAAAAGTTCCATGCCAAACATACCCTACCTGCCAAACAAACCCTACCTGCAAAACATACCCTACCTAGTTAAACTCTAGAGCATTGTGGCCGACCAGCAATGTGGCAGACTGGTGTCAACTGTTCTTTTTGATAGGAAACCCTAATTCAATAAAATTGATGGGCTCTTTTGTAGATTATGTGTAGATGGTATTGAGTCTTTGTTTTGAATAACTAAACTATTTTATATAATAATAGATGGGTGGTCGAACTAAAGATCTTTAAATTGTTTTTCACTTTATTGTTTTAGTTTGTTATAAATACTTAGATATTTTTACAAACATTAATTATTGTTGTACATATTCTAAACGGATATTATGATTTTTTACATTATATTCTTATAATAGTGTAAAACCATTAATTTTATGCCTATTATATATAATTTCTTTTTTTACTACGACGCCTTACTTAAAAACGCCCTCGCTTTTTTTATTTTTTTGCGTCTTGTGCCTAGGCTCCAGGCGGGACCTTTGCGCCGTAAGTGCGCCTTACGCTTTTGACAACATAGTGAAGGAGGTGGGCTGATGGGTCTTGGGCCGGACGTCAACAACAAGGAATATCCTGCTTGCCTCCTTGAACACGACCATCAGTGTTTGCAGGCGGAAAGGGAGTTGTCGAACGCTGAATGGATCCGCGTGGACTGGTAGTTGTCCTTGTTGTCAGGTCAATCATTAGCAGCTAAATGGAGATCATGGAGCAGTGGTCGGCGCGGTGATTGGTAACACGTCAGTGTCCTTATGTACTTTTTGTCTCCTGCACGATTGCTCATCGTGAGGTGTAGCTGAACACAGGCTGTCGTGTGCCTATGGGCCATTTGCTCTGACATTCGTACCAGCTTTACTAATTTTGAGTTGTCTTGCTTGCGCCACGAAGCTTGCGACAGTTCTTTGCAAAATGGACTAAGTATTAAAGTTCAACTGATTTGGGTATGGTTCTCTGCGCGCGGCCTGAGCTTGCATCGTGTAGCCGACGCAGGATTTGGGACCATACCCTTTCACTATCAACCCCCACTATCTTTTATTGAACTTGTCTACTCCCACTAGGTTTTGACTAGTGACTAGTCAACCACCACCAAACCCGACAGCACTTGTGTAGATTATGACCACCGTCACTAAACCCGAACATCTTATCTCGCCAATGGTGACCAGATGCAAAAAAAAAACTAGGAAGAACATAGATGAGGGTGATGTGTGGCAAGGTTTTTAAAAAACGGAAACGAGTATCAATGCGTTTTCCCTTCGCCTCACGAGGCGTAAGTATTGAGGCGGAACGAGGCGTAAGGCTGAGGCGGTATTAATAAATAAATATAAAATTATATATCTCATAAAATAATAAATACTTAACATCAAAAAATGACTTTTCTGATCAAATTTCATTAGATTCAGTAGTTAAAAACATAAAAAAAAGATTCAAATTTCATCAATTACTTAACATAAAAAAACACAAATAGTTTCTAATTAAACTCAAATAGCGTAAAAAACATCATCTTCGTCATCCTCACAATCTTCCGCAACCCAATCCGCATCAAAGACATCATCATCGGTCAAATGAAGGGCTTTCCTTTTCTTATATGAGGAACTTCCACCGCCCCGCTCAATTATCCCACCACCTCTATGTGTTTTAGTTGCCCCACTACCTCTAGTTGTTCTAATGACCTCGTCACTTTTCTCCACATTTGCCGCGTCATCTTCAATTGCATTTTCATCGTCGTCATCATCATCATCATCATCATCTCTTGGGTCGGCTATCCACTCATCGTCAGACATGACATTTTCAACAAGTAAATGATCTTCATCTTCTTTTAAATTAGACTTTTTTTACAAATTTTTGCTTCAACTTTCTATTGTACATGATGTAAACCAAATTGTCCATCCTCTCCGTGGTTAACCGGTTTCGTCTTTTTGTATGGACCTGATTGAACGTACTCCAATTACGTTCACAAGCTGAAGCCGAACACATAAGACCCAAAATCTTCATTGCAAAGGCCTTGAGTTCAGGGGTATCATCTCCATATTCGCTCTACCATAAAACTATATATTTTAAGAAATTAGTTAATTATTTAATTTATACAAACTATAAGTCTATAATAACATAACTAGCAATATTTTACCCGGTGGACGTGTCTGATAAGTTGCCAAAGAACCTCTATAACCGAATAATCCTTTCTTTTCCTTGTAAAGAATTAGTTGTTCTTCAATCTTCATGTAAACTTCCGTGTCCTTAACGAGTAGTTCCATGGCATCATACAACCCTCTCTTAATCTCGGGATGTTGTGAAACATTGGGACTCCAGAGATTAAGAGAGGGTTGTATGACGTCATGGAACGACTCGTTAAGGACACAGAAGTTTACATGAAGATTGAAGAACAACTAATTTTTTACAAGGAAAAGAAAGGATTATTTGGTTATAGAGGTTCTTTGGCAACTTATCAGACACGTCCACCGGGTAAAATATTTTCTAGTTATGTTATTATAGACTTATAGTTTGTATAAATTAACTAATTTCTTAACATATATAGTTTTATGGTGGGGCGAATATGGAGATGCTACCCCTGAACTCAAGGCCTTTGCAATGAAGATTTTGGGTCTTACGTGTTCGGCTTCAGCTTGTGAACGTAATTGGAGTACGTTCAATCAGGTCCATACAAAGAGACGAAACCGGTTGACCACCGAGAGGATGGACAATTTGGTTTACATCATGTACAATAGAAAGTTGAAGCAAAAATTTGTAAAAAAAAAGTCTAATTTAAAAGAAGATGAAGATCCTTGTTGAAAATGTCATGTCTGCTGCTGAGTGGATAGCCGACCCAAGAGATGATGATGATGATGAAAATTCAATTGAAGATGACGCGGCAAATGTGGAGGAAAGTGACGAGGTCATTAGAACAACTAGAGGTAGCGGGGCAACTAAAACACGTAGAGGTGGTGGGATAGTTGAGCGGAGCGGTGGAAGTTCCTCATCTAAGAAAAGGAAAACCCTTCATTTGATTGATGAGGATGACTATGATGCGGATTGGGTTGCGGAAGATTGTGAGGATGACGAAGATGATGTTTGTTATGCTATTTGAGTTTAATTAGAAACTATTTGTATTTTTTTTATGTTAAGTATCTGATGAAATTTGAATATGTTTTTAACTACTGAATCTAATGAAATTTGATGAGAAAGTCATTTTTTGATGTTAAGTAGTTATTATTTTATAATATATATAATTTAATATTTATTTATTAATACCGCCTCAATACTTACGCCTCGTGAGACGAAGGGAAAACGCCTCAATACTCGTTTCCATTTTTTAAAACCTTGTACCAAACACATCACTTTTGATTGGGATGGAATCATAAAACATAGAATAGAGATGTAGGAAAACTCTTTATTCAAGCTATTAGCGGAATCCATAGCGTAGGTGTAGGTAATCACAATCAAGTATATGAACACATAATCATAAGGGTGTCCGGAGTGGGCGGCAAACCCACTCGGCAAAGCCGGTTTACCGCGCGGTAACACCGCCGCCAGTGAAGATGGAGATGCGGTAATGGGTTGCTGAAGCGGGGAGAGGGAGGGAAGGAGAGAGAAGGGGTGTGTGGTGGGGGGTTCATGCCATCTCAAACAATCACACATTTTTCCTTTTTTTAAATAGTTTACCAATTCATGAAGTGTCTAACAATTGCCAACACTTTTGAGCATAGTTTAAAAAATTAAGGTTGAATGACATGACACACTCTCATTGGTTGATTTTGAAGTTTACCACTTTCAAGTGTTCAACCACTCCCTACACCCTAAATACAAATGTTGTTTATTGCTCATGTGAATCTGATTACAAATAATAAGTTTAGTAAACACACACACTCCCAATAAACTCACCCAAAACTGTAATTTACCCTTTCCTATATTTTATACTTTTCCTTTCCCTTTTTACCCTATGTATGTTAATTTTAACCTTTTCATTGGTGTTGTACAAAATCGCTGAGGCTATGACAATACTGAAACGATACTGATTGAATTTGCTACATTTGCCATATCATATGTCGGTACTGTAACAAACCGATACCAACTGAATTACCGTCACATTGCAAGAGGGAATGTGAAAAATCATTACCCGCCATGTAGCGCAGGCTTACCTTCACCCCTAGTTAATATTATACAAATTTATTGTGTTATCAAATGAAACGTTTTTAGAGAAAAGTAGGTTTGGGCTTATGATGGGCTACATGTGGGCTTCTGCACAGGGTTGAATGTTGATTCAGGCAATTCACCATAAAAGAAAAGGGAAAAGTACAATAAAAATCACTGTCCCGAGCCATCAGCCATGGTTTGTTCATGCCTCTTACCTTCTTGTTAGATCTTCAAGTTCTCCTAATATACAGTCGGCAAAGCTATGAGGTACGGAGAAAATAATCATCACCATGCACGCCGCCATCACCACAAGCAAGGACACAATCAGTAGGGTCGCCAACGGCAGCGTGGCGTTCCCTAAGGGACCGCTTGTCCAAATCTTTTAGGAGTGCTCAATATCGGTCTATGAAATTATCCGTCTTGGATTCGAAAGTAAAACAAAGAAACATGAAGTTAACATTGATATACATGTTAAATGTTAATTAAACTTAGTAAGTTACTTTTTGAGTTCCTGTGTTGTAGTGGTTTTAACCACTTGAGTCGAAAATAAAAAGTTTAACGCCCTAGTACCTGATTTTTCATTTTATAACCATTTGAGTCCAAATTATTAACTCATGAATGTTTAATTTCAAGCTCAACTAGCATTAGAATCGTACAAATAAGAAGACTTGAACCTTTTACAAAACAAAAAGTTAAAATTATATAACTAATCAAAATAACATACAATGAAGACAACAAAGACCAATTTAGTAGTAATATCCATGATGGTGATGATGATGATGATGATGATGATGATCAAATCCAAAACAATGCAAAAGAGGGTAACAAGCAGCAGAAGCACACCTCCCAATCATCTCAAACATTGAGGAAATGAGCAAGCAAGGGCAACAACAAAGTGCTATCAAAGGATTATCATATGGATCATGATGATGGTGATGATGATGATGATGATGCCCATGGTGACCCATCTTCAAAATCAAGCTTTCTTCTTCAACTGTGAATTGTGTGAATCATCGGTTGGGATATTTAAAAGGAGTAAATTAACTTAACGAGGAAGCATGGAGAAGAAAATTATAGATGTGAAAGAAACAAGGATTGAATTTTAATTTCATACAAGCAATTTGCGTGTCATATTAATAATTGGGCCCTACAATATCTCAATGACCTTTCATTGGTTAAGGGATGCTTTTTTTTTTTTTTTTTTTTATGTCGGTACCACTAAGTCATCACGTTGTTTTATATATTTTAACGTCAAATTTGAATTATTGACGGACCACCGGAGTATCATCGTACCATGAGTGGAAACACCCGATCATATCTATCTCTATTAGACATAATGCCTATACACCAATTCAGAATGAAACCCAATAAATATGGGAATAACCGTAAGAAATGGGTCACAATTTTATTAATAAAACTAAAATAAATAAATAAATAAATAAAGATACTCTCTTTAAACATTGGAGAAATTGTAGTACATGAACCGTGTACAAATTAAAACGAAAATAAATATGAACTACAACATATTTAATAAAACAATCAATTCAAACCAATATCTTCAAAAGATAAAGTCTTCAACTTGATCTTTAATCGCTTCTACTTGTATGGTTCGTTGTGTTTTCACTCCGTTGTGTAGGCTTCAACGAGGTCTTGAACCACGTCTTCTTGTATAATAATTTCCTACAAAAAGAACAAACAAATGTTGACGGTTGTGGCTGAGGCACATGTTCAACACGCTCCACTTAAAACAGATTTCGCCCCTCTACTAAAGACGACGCGTCTGTCTCCCAGGGTACAACAGCCGAAGCAGTTTGTACTGCCGGAGAAGGCCACGCGCCCAAGGTTACACCGGATAAAAACATAGTGTTAGACCTTTTGGAAATTAAGAATAGAATTGTAGTTGAATCATGTAGAGAAACTTATCTCTGTATGTTCCCAACACTTGGGTCATCAAGTACTTATTTTTCAAGGACTCTTCATGCATAACTTTATGTCACCTTCTTGTATTCTTACTCTTGTAGTTTTATATATGAAAACCCATCAAGTTAGGCACATAGCCTACTTTTAATACAAAAGACATGTGGTAGAGAAAAGTCTCACTTAATTAGAGATTTATTAGAGACATAAACTCTAATAAAAAACTAATAAATTGACATAAAAACTCTACTTAAGAGTTTATGTTCCATATAAACAGTCTAGTACTTAATTAGAGATTTATTAGAGACATAAACTCTAATAAAAACTAATAAATTGACATAAAAACTCTACTTAAGAGTTTATGTTTCATATAAATAGTCTAGTAAATAATTATAATTTCAATAAATTATAATCTCACTAAATTAATACCCATTCATTCCAAAAATCCCCCACATGAATGGAGATTGATCAAAACACACAAAGTTTCCAATGGAACCTCGACAGTTGAGTATTGTCGGATAAGTAGGTGTCCCTTTGAACTTTCTGTTGTGAAGCATACTTAGCCTCCTAGTGGTTTGTAGACACGATTTCCTTGAACAAACCCCCATTTGTGTAGACGACAATACACTTCACACAATACTCTCCTTAGCCGGGTCATCCCCTCATAGTCGTGTCCAATAATGGTCGTGGAACACTTTCCTGGTTCGGCGAGAGCTCTAGGAATTGTGCCCCCAATTCCATTCGAAGGAACCCCACTTCTCTCTAACATAGGTGATTCTCTTTAAATCATTAAAAGCATCGTGGTTATCATGATTACGCAAAATCATTCACTGCATAATATGCTTAGCCTCACAATTTGTCACTGAATTTCAAAGGAATGAACTAGGACGTATTTAAACACCATTTTATCGTTTAGGGAGTATATATAACCATATATACTAGCTTATGTATATCAGTTATGCCCCCATAGTGACCACCCTTAGGCATATGAATTCGTTATCCTATTGAACCTAGATCTTGAGATCTCCAGTCAACTAAGGTAGGTTTCCTTCACACACCCTTTTTCCATGTGCTTTAGTCTCATTCCACAACTTGATCTCTAATAAAACCTTAGGTTGTTGGATCCATAACATTATCTTTGTCTTTGACAAGTCACTAAAGATAACTTTGAAGTTGAGATCATGTAACACCCGTCTCATTTGTTTAATAATTTTCCATAAAATACGCATTTTTATAAGAAATGCATAATTTCTAAAGTTATACAAAATGATAAGGTTTCATGACGATAGTATCTTAGTTAACTAACATCTAGTTTAAATATCTAAAACAAAACGATAAGTTAAGTATTTACAACATGAACATTGTTTACTACAAAGTTAGACAAACGCAGAAGCTTCAAAAAGTTGTGTTCGGTTCATGTTCGTCACTTGATCTTCACCCATCCTAAGTTCAAACACACATACACTGTAAATTTATCACAAACGTTAGTATATGAGACCCTAGAACCCGTCTAAACGGACCCGAAGACTCAAAACCATCAAATAAACAAAATAAAAATTTTGTTTGGAAGTCGACCGTAGGCTACGGTTCACAGACCGTAGCTTACAGTTCACCACTGATTTTTCAACAGAACTTCTGGACCGTAGGCTACGGTCCAGGAACGTAGCTTACGGTCTAACTTGCAGATTTTGTTTGTTTCCGTTTTGAGTACGAAAACCTTCATAACTTTTTATCCGTTTGTCCGATTTACGTGATTGTTTTCCTACGCGTCCGTAATTAAATTACCAACACATCTATCATGATCATTTAATCAACAGTAAAGTTTACGGACCGAAAGTCGATAATCCCTTATCATACTTATTCAACCCGCATAGTTTTGCGTCAAATCTTATGTTACTCAAAATTGGGACTTTTACTCATATTTACCCATTCCATGGGCTTATAATCATCGGCGTCTCGTTTCCCATTTCATGGTTTTACGCCTCCGCGATCTACAATCGCCACATGATATTTAATCACTTTCGTAATGACTACTTAGACAATTATTCGACCCGTTTGGCTCGTTTATGGAATCCTCCATTTTCAACGACTACCAAACTTTTCTAAACAAGTATTGATTTGATTAACTAGGTAGTGATCATCATCACTTCTACTAATACTACCAATTCTAATAAACACCAATTCAAACGACTATAATGTTTCAAGTAACTTAACGTAACGGTGTCACGGTTACATACCTTCAAAGCGTTCCTTTCAAACGTGCGTCACCACCGGCTTGTCCGCTCGACGTTCCGGTTTCCTTTCCTATGGAGTTCAAGCACGAATTATTTAGAACTCTTTTCTTAACATTCCACGCATAATTCGACTAATTGTACAAGTATGCGTTTTTGCTCAACTTTCCAATATTTAGCTTTCTTTTAGGCATTTTTACAAACACCTTAAGAGCAGAATTTTACACAATTCACAATCAAGTTCATAGCTTGTATTTTAGCCAAGATTAACATCAATTAAGCATGTTCATGTAAATTTTTCATACCATATTCTGAAATCACTTCCTAGAACTCAAATTACACTAGAATAACAATCATAATTCTAGTGTTTAACATGTTCCTACAAAACCCACTTAACACCTTCAATGGTGATTATGAATTCACAAGAATTAAGCAAAATTTCAACAAGTGATAGACTAGGGTTTATTTCTAGACACAATATCATTCCAATTTCATCCAAACAACATTCATGCAACACAAATTTCGAATTTCAAGTATTCATTCAGAATTTTAGATGGAATCATTCAACAAAATTTCACATACCTTATGATCCCTTTACTGAGGAGATCACTAATCTATGCTCCGATTTCGTTTTGGAACAGATTTAGGACTTCAATTTGATCAAATTGCACAAACTAGGGTTTGAGAGCAAGCTCCTGGTCGCCCCTGTGTTCTAATCGACCCAGACACACACTCAAAGTGTGAGTTTGGTGTTTTTATTTTGTTTTAATAATTTAAGTTTCAAACTTAACAACTTTGGTCCCCCATCTATTATCAGGTTTTTATTTTTAGATGTTTTAACCCACTAGCATGTTACTACAAGACTTTCCTCTAACTAGGTTATTTTTATCCCTAGTTAGTTCATTTTGTTTATTTACCGACATTGTATTTATAATAATAAAAGATTTATATTTTCGGGGTGTTACAAGTCCACCCCCTTAAAAGGGTTTCGTCCTCGAAACCGGAATACGTACCTAATAATGCTGGGTAGAGACGTCGCATCTCCTCTTCGGATTCTCATGTAGTATCCGAACCCTTTCTATGCTCCCACTTAATCTTTACTTGGTCGATTTTCTTATTCCGCAAATCTTTAACCTTTCGATCTAGAATCTCAATTGGACTTACCGCACAGTTAAGGCTATTGTCCATCTTGATATCATCGTTGTGGATATAAGCCGTTTCCTCAGCTAAGCACTTTCGGAGTTGTGACACATGAAACGTGCCATGGATTCCGCTCAATTCTTTCGGTAATTCAAGGTGATATGCTACCTTGCCAACCCGTTCAATGATTTTGAATGGCCCGATAAACCTCAGGCTTAGTTTCCCTCTTTTTCTGAATCGGATAACGCCCTTCCATGGGGATACTTTCAGCATAACTCTGTCGCCCACCAGAAATTCAATCAGTTTCAGTCTTTTGTCGGCATAAGACTTTTGTCTGTCTTGGGCCGCTTTCAAATGGGCTCGAACCACGTCAATTTTCTCGTTAGTGGCTTGAACTACGTCTTTATGGGCCAGTTCACGCGGTCCCACCTCACCCCAACACACCGGGGTTCTACATTTTCTACCGTATAGCATCTCATACGGGGCCATGCCGATGCTGGCATGATAACTGTTGTTATAAGAAAATTCTGCTAACGGTAAATACACATCCCAACTGCCCCCGAAATCGATAATACACGCCCTCAGCATGTCTTCTAGTGTCTGTATCGTTCTTTCACTCTGTCCATTCGTCTGAGGATGGTATGCTGTGCTGATAAAAAGTTTCATTCCCATATGTTCTTGGAAATCTTGCCAGAAGTTTGAAGTGAACCTGGTATCCCTGTCGGACACGATGGATACCGGCACTCCGTGGTGTGCAACAATTTCATTGGTATATACCTCCGACATCTTTTTTGACGTATAAATCTCACGTATAGGAATAAAGTGTGAGCACTTTTCGTCAGTCTATCAACTACCACCCATATAGCTTCAAATCCTCGGTTCATCTTTGGTAGTTTGGTCAATAGGTCCATGGTGATATGTTCCCATTTCCAAACTGGAATATCCAATGGCTGAAGCTTACCATAGGGCCTTTGGTGTTCCGCCTTGACTTGCAGACAAGTCAAACATTTTTCCATATACTTAGCCACATCCCTTTTGATTCTGGGCCACCAGTAATTCTGTTTTAAGTCGTTGTACATCTTGGTCGCTCCCGGATGGATGGAGTAACGTCTCTTGTGTGCTTCGTCGAGTAGAAGCTTTTTAACTTCACACGAGTTAGGAATCCGTATTCTGCCAAACCGGGTTTTCAACCCATTGTTATTATCTGTTAACTCTTCCAGCTGGCCAACGATTCTTTCTATTTTCCAATTTTCCTCTTTTATCGCCTCGGCTTGTGCTTCTCGGATTCGTTCAAGTAAACCCGAGGTTACAACAAGCTGCATCGACCGCACTCGTATTGGAACATAATCTATTTTCCTGCTCAAAGCATCCTCCACAACATTGGGTTTCCCGGGGTGGTAATGTATCTCGCAGTGATAATCTTTCATCGTTTCCAACCATCGTCTTTGTCGCATATTTAACTCCTTCTGATCAAAGAAGTATTTTAAGATCTTGTGATCGGTAAATATAGTGCATTTTACTCTGTATAAATAGTGCCTCCATATTTTTAATGCAAATACCACTGCCGCCAATTCAAGATCGTGTGTGGGGTATTTCTTTTCGTGCACCTTTAGTTGTCTTGAGGCATAAGTTATCACTTTGCCTCGTTGCATCAAAACACATCCGAGCCACGAATGTGACGCATCCGAGTAGACTACCAAATCGTTAACTCCGTTCAGAAACGTTAATACCGGAGCGTGAGTTAACTTCTCCTTTAGCGTTTGGAATGCCTTTTCCTGTTCAACCCCCCATATGAATCTTTCCTCCATCCGTGTTAATTTAGTTAACGACGAAGCAATTTTGGAGAAATCTTGGATGAATCTCCTGTAGTACCGCGCAAGCCCTAAAAAACTTCTAATTTTCGAAGGATTTTTCGGAGGGCTCCATTTCGACATGACTTCTATCTTTGACGGATCTACTAGTATTCCATCGACACTAACGATGTAACCGAGAAATTGTACATCTCGTAACCAGAAGGCACACTTCAAAAATTTTGCATACAGTCTTTCCCGTCTGAGCGTCTCTAACACCTCTTGTAAATGATGCGCGTGATCCCCCTCATTTTTCGAGTACACTAGAATGTCATCGATAAACATGATTACTGACTTATCCAACATAGGCTTGCAAACCCGGTTCATGAGTTCCATGAAGGCCGTGGGTGTATTTGTCAATCCGAATGACATTACGAGGAACTCGTAATGTCCGTACCGCGTACGAAAGGCCGTCTTCGGTACATCCTCTTCCTTGACCTTTAACTGATGATACCCCGATCTCAAGTCAATTTTCGAAAACCAACTTGCACCTTGTAGTTGGTCAAATAAAGCATCTATTCTCGGGAGCGGGTATCGATTCTTTACCGTAAGTTTGTTTAACTCCCAGTAATCGATACACATTCGCATGCTACCGTCTTTTTTTTTTCACGAAAAATACCGGTACGCCCCAAGGAGACACACTCGGCCTTATAAATCCTTTATCAAGCAAGTCTTGAATCTGCGACATTAGTTCTTGTAACTCCGATGGCGCGAGTTGGTACAGCGCCTTGGAGATGGGTTTTGCGCCCGGAATCAATTCGATTCCGAACTCTACCTCCCGTTCCGACGGTATTTCGGGCAAGTCTTCCGGGAACACGTCTTCGTAATCACGTACCACCGGTACGTCTCCAATCTTCGGTAATTCTTTCCCTGGTTCATTCGCGTATACCATAAACGCTCTACATCCGTGCCTCATAAGCTTGTGAGCTTTTAACATCGAGCATATCGTAGGATTACCTCCCTTCTCGCTATAGATGGTAACGTGTTTTCCGCTCGGAGATGTTAACTTTATCTCTTTACGAAAACACACGACCTTTGCATGGTTTCGGGATAACCAATCCATCCCAACAACCACTTGGAACTCTCCCATCGACATCGGGATTAAATCTATTGAGTATTCTTCGTCTTCGATACTCAATTTACAGCCTTGACAAACGTCACACACTACAAAACTCTTGTTGTCCCCTATTTCAACTTCTAAGGGCATAGATAATTTCGTCAATACAAATGAAGGATGTCGAATAAATCCATGTGAAATAAAGGATTTATTCGCACCCATATCGAATAATACACATGAAGGAATTGAGTTTATTGCGAATATACCTGAGACCACATCGGGTTCTGTCTTTGCTTCGGCTGCTGTTAGTTGAAAGGATCTAGCCTTTGCTTTTTGGGTCTCCATTTGTACATCCTTCTCGCTCTTTTTCCCGACCAATTCCGGGCATTCTGACTTTTTGTGACCCGGCTGATAGCACTTGTAGCACACCGAAACTTTCCCCGGACATAATGAGGCCGTATTCCCTGTCTTTTCGCATATGGGGCATGGTTTGATTTTAAAGCGACATTCGCCCTTATACCCCTTTCCACATACTTTGCAACTCGGTGATCCACCCTTGCATCCGTCTTCTTTACCGACTCAGTTATTCGGGCCTTCTTTGTAGGACTCGGGTTAGGATCTATTGCCCTTCGTTCGCCCCGTTCGATTTGCTTTTGGAGTTCGATTTCTCTTTCCCAAGACGTATTTATGATCTCGGTGAGTGTCTCATACTTGGAAGGCGTCATAAACTCCCGATATTCAGCACTTAACATATTATAATAATAATATATTTTCTGCTCTTTGGTAGTTACCAACTCATCACAGAATCTCAGCTTATCCATGAAAATACCCGTGATCTTATCAATTGATTCACCCTTTTGCCTTAGCTGGATGAACTCCTCCTTTATTCTGTTGATGACCACCTTGGGACTGTGGTGTTTAAGGAATGGTACCTTAAACTCATCCAATGTCATAGCCCTTGCAGCTTCGGCTCCAATCTTCTTCTTCTTATTGCCCCACCAATCCTTGGCTTGACCCCTTAACTAACCCGTTCCGTAAGCCACAAAATCGTTTACGTCACAGTGGGTCCTTTCAAATACCCCTTCGACATCGCTTAGCCATCTTTGGCATATTATCGGGTCAACCTCCCCGTTGTAAATTGACGGTTTACACGCCATGAACTCTTTGTGTGAGTAACCTTTTCGATCTCCGGACTTTTCCTTCACTAGGTTGACATTGTCTTCCAACCTTTTAATTCGCTCTTCAACTACTGAAAGCACCGTATTTTGGATCTTGTCTATAAAACCGGGTAGACTATTTTCGATTGCCTTTCCTACCTCTACGGCAATCACTTCTTTTACTTGTTCGGTGATTATCGACACCGCATCGTTGTTACCTTTTTCCGTCATCTTTGAAACTGAAATGTTTATACCAATTGTTAAACATTTCATTTATAACATATACTTTATTCACTTCGGTTTAGCCAAGTTCATAACTTGCTTTAACCGTTCTCATTTAGTGCACTTTCCGGGTTTGAGTGTGTTAACACGCTCTTCCCATGCACGTCAATTCACATTCCTTTTTCTAACATTTAATAGAATCTTCCAAAATAACTAATTCTTACCGGATGTTTGATCAAGCTTGAACCGAACACACTTTGTTATCAACCTTGAGCTCTGATTACCAACTTGTAACACCGGTCTCATTTGTTTAATAATTTTCCATAAAATACGCATTTTTATAAGAAATGCATAATTTCTAAAGTTATACAAAATGATAAGGTTTCATGATGATAGTATCTTAGTTAACTAACATCTAGTTTAAATATCTAAAAAAAAACGGACCCGAAGACTCAAAACCATCAAATAAACAAAATAAAAATTTTGTTTGGAAGTCGACCATAGGCTATGGTTCACAGACCGTAGCTTACTGTTCACCACTGATTTTTCAACCGAACTTCTGGACCGTAGGCTACGGTCCAGGACCGTAGCTTACGGTCTGACCTGCGGATTTTGTTTGTTTCCTTTTTGAGTACGAAAACCTTCATAACTTTTTATCCGTTTGTCCGATTTACGTGATTCTTTTTCCTACGCGTACGTAATTAAATTACCAACGCATATATCATGATCATTTAAGCAAAAGTTGAGTTTACGGACTGGAAGTCTATAATCCCCTATTATACTTATTCGACCCGCATAGTTTTGCGTCAAATCTTATGTTACTCAAAATTGGGACTTTTACTCATATTCCATTCCATGGGCTTATAATCATTGGCGTATCGTTACCCATTTCATGGTTTTACGCCTCCGTGATCTAAAATCGCCACATGATATTTAATCACTTTCGAAATGGCTACTTAGACATTTATTCAATCCGTTTGGCTCGTTTATGGAATCCTCCATTTTCAACGACTACCAAACGTTTTCTAAACAAGTATTGATTTGATTAACTAGTTAGTGATCATCACCATTTCTACTAATACTACCAATTCTAATAAACACCAATTCAAACGACTATAATGTTTCAAGTAACTTAATGTAACAGTGTCACGTCTACATACCTTCAAAGCGTTCCTTTCAAACGTGCGTCACCACCGGCTTGTCTGCTCGCCGTTCCGGTTTCCTTTCTTATAGAGTTCAAGCACGAATTATTTAGAACTCTTTTCTTAACATTCCACGCATAATTCACCTAATCGTACAAGTATGCGTTTTTTGTTCAAATTTCCAATATTTAGCTTTCTTTTAGGCATTTTTACAAACACCTTAAGAGCAGAATTTTACACAATTCACAATCAAGTTCATAGCTTGTCTTTTAGCTAAGATTAACATCAATTAAGCATGTTCATATAAATTTTTCATACGATATTCTGAAATCGCTTCCTAGAACTCAAATTACACTAGAATAACAATCATAATTCTAGTGTTTAACATGTTCCTACAAAACCCACTTAACACCTTCAATGGTGATTATGATTTCACAAGAATTAAGCAAAATTTCAACAAGTGATTGACTAGGGTTTATTCCTATACACAATATCATTCCAATTTCATCCAAACAACATTCATGTAACACAAATTTCGAATTTCAAGTATTCATTCAGAATTTTAGATGGAATCATTCAACGAAATTTCACATACCTTATGATCCCTTTATTGAAGAGATCACTAATCTATGCTCGGATTTCGTTTTGGAACAGATTTAGGCCTTTAATTTGATCAAATTGCATAAACTAGGGTTTGAGAGCAAGCTCCTAGTCGCACCTGTGTTCTAATCGACCCAGACACACACTCAAAGTGTGTGTTTGGTGTTTTTATTTTGTTTTAATAATTTAAGTTTCAAACTTAACAACTTTGGTCCCCTATCTATTACCAGGTTTTTATTTTTAGGTGTTTTAACCCACTAGCATGTTACTACAAGCCTTTCCTCTAACAAGGTTATTTTTATCCCTAGTTAGTTCATTTTGTTTATTTACCGACATTGTATTTATAATAATAAAAGATTTACATTTTCGGGGTGTTACAAGTCCACCCCCTTAAAAGGGTTTCGTCCTCGAAACCGGAATACGTACCGAATAATGCTGGGTAGAGACGTCGCATCTCCTCTTCGGATTCCCATGTAGTATCCGAACCCTTTTTATGCTCCCACCTGATCTTTACTTGGTCGATCTTTTTATTCCGCAAATCTTTAACCTTTCGATCTAGAATCTCAATTGGCCTTACCGCATAGTTAAGGCTATTGTCCACCTCGATATCATCGTAGTGGGTATAAGCCGTTTCCTCAGCTAAGCACTTTCGGAGTTGTGACACATGAAACGCGCCATGAATTCCGCTCAATTCTTCCGGTAATTCAAGGCGATATGCTACCTTGCCAACCCATTCAATGATTTTGAATGGCCCGATAAACCTCAGGCTTAGTTTCCCTCTTTTTCTGAATCAGATAACGCCCTTCCATGGGGATACTTTCAGCATAACTCTGTCGCCCACAAGAAATTCAATCGGTTTCCGTCTTTTGTCGGTATAAGACTTTTGTCTGTCTTGGGCCGCTTTCAAATAGGCTCGAACCAAGTCAATTTTCTCGTTAGTGGCTTGAACTACGTCTTTAAGGGCCAGTTCATGCAGTCCCACCTAACCCCAACACACCGGGGTTTTACATTTTCTACCGTATAGCATCTCATACGGGGCCATGCCGATGCTGGTATGATAACTGTTGTTATAAGAAAATTCTGCTAACGGTAAATACACGTCCCAACTGCCCCCGAAATCGATAATACATGCCCTCAGCATGTCTTCTAGTGTCTGTATCGTTCTTTCACTCTGTCCATCCGTCTGAGGATGGAATGCTGTGCTGATAAAAAGTTTCGTTCCCATCTGTTCTTGGAAATCTCTCCAGCAGTTTGAAGTAAACCGGGTATCCCTGTCGGACACGATGGATACCGGCACTCCGTGGCGTGCAACAATTTCATTGGTATATACCTCCGACATATTTTCTGACGTATAAATCTCACATATAGGAATAAAGTGAGCACTTTTTGTCAGTCTATCAACTAATACCCATATAGCATCAAATCATCGGTTCGTCCTTGGTAGTTTGGTCAATAGGTCCATGGTGATATGTTCCCATTTCCAAACTGGAATATGCAATGGCTGAAGCTTACCATAGGGTCTTTGGTGTTCCACCTTGACTTGCAGACAAGTCAAACATTTTTCCACATACTTAGCCACATCCCTTTTGATTCTGGGCCACTAGTAATTTTGTATTAAGTCGTTGTACATCTTGGTCGCTCCCGGATGGATGGAGTAACAGCTCTTGTGTGCTTTATCGAGTAGAAGCTTTTTAACTTCACACGAGTTAGGAATCCGTATTCTGCCAAACCGGGTTTTCAACCCATCGTTATTATCTGTTAACTCTTCCAGCTGGCCAACGATTCTTTCTCTTTTCCAATTTTCCTCTTTTATCGCCTCGGCTTGTGCTTCTCGGATTAGTTCAAGTAAACCCGAGGTTACAACAAGCTGCATCGACCGCACTCGTATTAGAACATAATCTGTCTTCCTGCTCAAAGCATCCACCACAATATTGGCTTTCCCGAGGTGGTAATGTATCTCGTAGTGATAATCTTTCACCGTTTCTGTAAGGACCTGTAAAAATGTCCCAAAACGACCCGTAAGTTGAAACCCGGACCCCTAAAACCCTAGTCCTTGTTGAAAATCAAGAAAATCAAAATTTAAGGGTCTCTCGCGGGCCGCGTAAGACTTAAGGGAAGCTTACGCGGGCCGCGACAGCTAAGTGATTCTACCGGATAAGCTTTAGGCCACGTGGCGGGCCTAAATGTGACACGCTAGCCCTAATCGTAGCCTAGGTGGCCCTCGCGGGCAGCGTAAGATGTTGTAAGGGTTTACACGGGCCGCGTAAAACCCAAATTTTTGCTATAAATAGGGCTGTGCATGGCCTGTTCATCTGTGTGCGTAAAACTTTCTCAAAGATGAAGTATACTGCTCAAATTTGAAATTTTAAGTAGGGAAACACTGCTACGAGTACATGATATTAACTCGATCACTGCTACGATACAATGTCCGATCGATTGAAACCGATCCGATGGATGTTTAAGTGCTGCCCAAATTCGGGCTATACTTTATCATTCGTCGTGAGGGTTTTGATTTCGTGAGTTTATCGTAAATGTTGTATTAAGTTACTCACCTAGTTTTGTGTGCATTGTTATTTAACTTGGTTACAAGGCTAAATCAGTAGGTCAAGTTCTGTCCAATTAAACTTGCAATGTGAGTCATTCTCTTTTTATCAAATAGTTTTCCTAAAACTCTATTTGTTTTCAAAGTTATAATTACAGGGATTAAGTCTTTGTAATCTTCAATTACTGCCGGTATGTGGGGTTTTGTATACATTACTTGATACCCGTCACCATTGGACAACGGGTTAACCAATGGGTGATCTGACCATAGTCACCGATACGGTCGAGTGACAAATACCGATTTGGTGTAATTGGTTGATAGAAACAATATAATCACCCTTAATACTGTATATTATAACAATGTATCGTTTTGTTCAAATTGAGTGACTCGCCAGTATTTCCCAGCTGATAAAATATTTTTAAACATGTTTCAGGTGATTTACTGTGAACCAAGGAAAAAAGTGCCGCGTAGCACTACAGCTTGAAGAAGGTGGCCCAGTAAAATAAATAAACATGTTTTGTAAAACAGGGAATTTCCTCGTGAAATTCCTTTATTGTAAATTACGGGGTTTGTCCCAAATTGTGAAATAAAATAATTGGGCATTTTCAGTTTTCACGATTCTGTTAACATTTCCGCTGCCAAATTAAACATCAATACCACGGGTTTCTGTCCCGTGGCTCCTGAACCGGGTAAAACCGGGACGGGGACCGTGACAGAAAAAGGTGGTATCAGAGCCACTGATTTAAGCCAATTAAGTATTTAGAAATACTTAATTTATCTGATTGCTATTCTGTGATTCTGTGAAAATTTAATTTACAATAAATAAAATTTTTAACTTAAATTTGTGTGTGTTCTTCACGTGTGCTAACAGCATGAACGAACTGTCGGAGGCACTCCGAAACTTTACTATCCATACCACCGATATGGATACCACAGGAAACTCATCTGGCTACCTGGCAGATACGGAGGAAGCACTAACATTCCAGGCCCAGGCCCAGGAGAAACCAAAGCCGAAAAAGAGAAGGAGAATCTTGGACTGGAAACGTGGGCGTAGGAAGAAACCAGCTGCACAAAAGGTTAAAAAGACTGAGGATCCGAAGGATAAAGGGAAAGGAAAAGAGATCGGGGAAAGTTCCGGGCAAGCCCAGGAAATAGCACCATTGGAGGAGCTGGATCGCAAACTGGCGAATTGTGACCTCATCGGACCTGCCGATGAAAACCTCTTCAATTACCCCGCTGAATCACAACTTCCAGTTAATTTGGAACCTGCTATCCCAGATCCTATCGTTAACCACCAACTTCTACCTGGAGAATTGGAGGAATGGTGGACAAATGACTGGCAGTTTCAGAATTTCATGAATAACCCCAATGTCTATTTCCCCCCGTTTGACCCTGAGCATGCACCAAACCCACCTATGAGCACGGAAAACTTAGCTGAACTCCGTCGTTATGGCGAGGAACTAGTGGACGCAGGAAATAGGATTCAAGATGTGGGGGAGAAGATCTCATGGAAATACGACGAGAGGGAGCGTCGTTTCTGAAAGGCCTGTTAACTGGGGTTGGATGTTTAATAATAATAAATAATAAAAATATAATCATGTAAAATAACTCAAATAAAACTTTTGTAAGATAACTGGTGTGTATCGATGTATACTAATATATATATTTATAAAAATATGAAAGTCTCAAAGTCGACAATTTTGGCTATACGTGTTGACATGATTATTTGTGATTGCTTTATTGTGGATGGTTGTTATTTATTTCGTGCCAATAATATATATATATATATTGTTAATTATTCAGATGGAAAATGCGAAAAACCAACCAGTTAATGAAGCTAATCAATTTGAACAAAACAATGAAGATCACTTCCTTAATAGACAAGACATAGAGAATATCGTTGCCTAGGGAATAGCCAATGCTATCTCGGTAATCGTCGCTGCTGTCAAGAACCCCGTAGAACCTTCACAAGCCAACCATAGCAAAAGTACTCGCGACGATAATTTCAGTAACAGTGTAAATGGAGGCGGAAATAATAATGATGTGGTTCAAGCCCCATTTCTTAAGAAAATGAAAGCTGCAACACCCGGTTGCACTTACAAGGAATTTCTTGCCTGTAAACCGATCGAATTTGCAGGCAACGAAGGGGCAACTGCTGCACTGCGTTGGTTAGAGAAAACCGAAGCATTAATTAAAATAAGTAAATGTGCCGAAGAAGACAAGGTTATGTATGCATCCCACCTCTTTAAGGAAGGAGCGTTAGAATGGTGGAACACGGTATTGCAATCCAAGGGAAGTGATGTGGCTTATGCCATGAATTGGGAAGAATTTAAGAGATTGGTGGAAAGAAAATTATGTCTCGAATATGAAAAGGAACAAATGACAAGTAAGTTCCTAAACCACCGGATGGTTGATGTTGACTGTCGAGGGTATACTTCGACATTCTTTGAATATGCTAGAGTTGTACCAACTCTGGCTTCGCCAGAACCGGTACTTATTTCTCGCTATATTTGGGGTTTGATTAGCGAGATTCGTGATATCGTCAAATCTGCGAGACCCCGCACAATTGACGATGCGGTGGAATTAGCAAACACCTTGACCGACGGGCTGGTACGCACGAGAGAAGAAAACAGGAAAACGGAATTAGCCCAAAAGATTACCCAAGGGTTCCGTGGGGGTAATATATTCAAGAAAAAAGGAACTGGGAAATCTTCCACCCCGCCATTTTGCAGAAATTGTAAAAAGAAGCATTTTGGAAGATGTAGTGAAACCTGCAACTTCTGCAAAGCTTTGGGGTATCGAGAGGAGGAGTGCAGGAAGAAAACAACGATCTGCTACAATTACGGGGAAGCTGGGCAATTTAGACCCGAGTGTCCTAAACTGGTCAAGTCAGCTGATAATAAGGCTAAACCTGTTGAAGGAACTAACAAGAAGAACGCCAGAGCCTTCCAGCTAACAATGCAAGAAGCAGATCTGCTTCCAGATGTGATAGCTGGTACGTTCCTTGTACACGATGTTTACGCCAAAGTATTATTTGACTCTGGTGCAAACCAAAGTTTTATAAATACTTCATTCTGCCAAGCCCTTAAGCAACCTTTAACCAAACTTAGACAAGTTTTTACGGTATAAACGACAGATGGGAATTCTGTTAACATAGGTAAGGTTTTGCAAGAAGGAATGATAGAACTCTTAGGCCATAAATTCTCTGCAAACCTGTTACCTATGAATTTAGCTGGATTCGATGTTGTGTTAGGAATGGATTGGTTAATAGCCAACCATGCTCGAATCCTCTGTGATAAGAATTCCATAGAAATTCATACACCCATACGAGAAATAATTGTGGTTACAGGAGATAAGCCACGAAAGCCAATGAAATTCATTTCAGTAATAAAAGTGGCCAGTTATGCAAGAAAACAAGGAATAGTGTGTATGATTTCGGTAGTTATTAATACTAAAAGTAAGGAACTCAAGGAAATTCCAGTAGTATCAGAATACCCGGATATATTCCCAGAAGAACTACCGGGATTACCACCCGATAGGGAAGTAGAATTTAGAATTCATCTAATTCCTGGAACTACACCGATAGCTAAGGCACCTTATCGGTTAGCACCCACCGAAATGTTAGAATTGAAAAAGCAGTTAGATGAATTATTAAGCAAAGGATTCATACAACCTAGTTCATCCCCTTGGGGAGCACCAGTGTTGTTTGTGAAAAAGAAATATGGTTCAATGCAAATGTGTATCGATTACAGGGAATTGAATAAGGTTACAATTAAGAATTGATACCGGTTACCTAGGATTGATTATCTTTTTGATCAACTTCAGGGGGCTAGATATTTTTCTAAAATAGATTTGCGCTCCGGATACCATCAGTTGAAAGTACAAGAAGAAGACATACCTAAAACTGCCTTCAAAACTAGGTACGGTCACTACGAGTTTACAGTTATGCCGTTTGGACTAACAAATGCTCCTGCAGCATTCATGGACATGATGAATAGGATCTGTAAACCATATTTGGATAAATTCGTAATTGTCTTCATCGACGATATACTTATTTATTCCAAAAGCCAGGAGGAACATTGTGAACACATGCATGCACTCTTAACTTTGTTAAGAAAGGAAAAGCTTTATGCCAAATTCTCGAAGTGTGAATTTTGGCTACAAGAGGTGCAATTTTTAGGACATATGGTGAATCACGAAGGTATTCACGTAGATCCTTCTAAGATAGAAGCAATCATAAAATGGAAGGTCCCACAATCAGCCACGGAAGTTAGAAGTTTTCTAGGATTAGCTTGTTACTATAGGTGTTTCATTAAAGATTTTTCTAAGATAGCTGTGCCATTAACTAAGCTAACCTGTAAAACAGTTAAGTTTGAATGGGGACCCAAGGAAGAAGAGGCCTTTAGAATTTTAAAGCAAAAATTAACAAATACCCCAATTCTAGCTTTACCAGACGGAACAGAAGATTTTGAAATTTACCGTGATGCTTCTAAGCTAGGGTTAAGATGTGTGCTAATGCAACGTAAAAAGGTAATTGCGTATGCGTTAAGGCAATTGAAGAAGCACGTGGAAAATTATACTACTCATGACTTATAATTAAGAGCAATAAATTTTTTCCCTTAAAATTTGGAGGCATTATTTATATGGAAGTAAGTTTACTGTATATACGGATCATAAGAGCTTAAGGTACATATTTGGGCAAAAAGAATTGAATATGAGGCAAAGAAGATGGATGGAAATTCTAAGTGATTACGACTGTGATATTCAATATCACGAAGGAAAGGCAAATGTAGTAGTGGATGCCCTAAGTCGTAAGTATCATGAGAAACAAAGACGAGTTTGTGCTCTTAGATTAAGTTTACAATTAGATTTAATGGAACAACTGAAGAAGGTTCAGGAAACCGCAATCGAGGATGATGCTGAAGGAATGAAAGGACGAATTAAGGAATTAGAACAGGGGACTGATGGAATTTGGAAATTCCATAAGAAAAGGATTTGGGTACCTAAGCAAGGAGACTTAAGAAATAAGATTTTAGAAGAAGCCCATAAATCTAGATATACCATGCATCCTGGTAATAATAAGATGTACCAAGATTTAAGGAACAACTTCTGGTGGATAGGAATGAAAAAGGATATAGCTAGATATGTTTCTAAGTGCCTAACTTGTTCACAAGTTAAGGCGGAACACCAGAAACCCTCAGGTCTACTGCAACAATTAGAAATGCCTGTATGGAAATGGGAACTAATAACAATGGATTTTGTTACCAAGTTTCCCAAAACCAGAAAATGTAACGACGCGATTTGGGTAATTGTGGTTCGATTAACCAAATCAGCTCATTTTCTTCCCATGAAGGAAACCTTTAGCATGGAAAGGTTAGCAAAATTGTATGTAGATAAAGTAGTATCCTTACATGGAGTCCCACTCTCCATTGTATCAGATAGGGATAGTCGCTTCACTTCCCATTTCTGGACAAGTTTCCAAGAAGCCATGGGGACGCGATTAAATTTAAGTACTGCTTACCATCCCCAAACAGATGGACAGAGTGAAAGGACGATCCAAACCCTAGAAGACATGCTCAGAGCATGTGTCATAGATTTTGGGGGAAACTGGGATGACCACCTACCCTTAATCGAATTCTCCTATAACAATAGTTACCATGCAAGCATTGAGGCTGCCCCATTTGAAGCACTGTATGGACAAAAGTGCCGAACTCCAGTTTGCTGGGCAGAAATAGGAGAAAGTCAATTATCAGGTCCTGAGATTGTGCGAGAAACCACCGACAAGATCACTCAAATCAAGGAAAGACTAAAAACGGCTCGAGATCGCCAGAAAAGTTATGCAGACAATCGACGCAAGCTGTTAGAATTTCAAGCTGGAGACAAAGTGCTGTTGAAAGTTTCTCCTTGGAAAGGAGTAGTTCGGTTTAGTAAGAAGGGAAAGCTAAGTCCAAGGTACATAGTACCATTCCCAATGATCCAGCGAATAGGACCAATTGCCTATTGCTTACAACTACCAGAAGAGCTAGCTGGAGTACATGACGTGTTTCACGTATCCAACCTCAAGAAATGTTTTTCTGACGAGTCCCTGGTAGTACCTCTTCAAGATATAGAGGTAAATGAAAAGTTAAAATTTGTGGAGAAACCACTTCAAATAGAAGACAGAAAGGTTAAGTTTCTTAAGCACAAAAGACTAGTACTGGTATAGGTCAAGTGGGATTCGAAAAGGGGACCTGAGTACACGTGGGAACTGGAATCAGAAATGAAGCGAAAGTATCCTCACTTATTCCAGTAAATCTCGAGGATGAGATTTTAAATAAGGTGGGGAGGATGTAAGGACCTGCAAAAATGTCTCAAAACGACTCGTAAGTTGAAACCTGGACCCCTAAAACCCTAATCCTTGTTGAAAATCAAGAAAATCAAAATTTAAGGGTCTCTCGCAGGCCGCGTAAGACTTAAGGGAAGCTTACGCGGGCCGCGACAGCTAAGTGATTCGACCGGATAAGCATTAGGCCATGTGTCGCACACGTGGCGGGCCTACGCGTGACACACTAGCCCTAATCGTAGTCTAGGTGGCCCTCGTGGGCCGCGTAAGATGTTGTGAGGGTTTACGCGGGCCGCGTAAAACCCAAATTTTTTCTATAAATGGGGCAGTGCATGGCCTGTTCATCTGTGTGCGTAAAACTTTCTCAAAGACAAAGTATACTGCTCAAATTTGAAATTTTAAGTAGGGAAACGTTGCTACGAGTACAGGGTATTAACTCGATCACTGCTACGATACAATGTCCGATCGATTGAAACCGATCCAATGGATGTTTAAGTGCTGCCCGAATTCGGGCTATACTTTGTCATTCGTCGTGAGGGTTTTGATTTCGTGAGTTTATCGTAAATGTTGTATTAAGTTACTGACCTAGTTTCGTGTGCATTGTTATTTAACTAGGTGACAAGGCTAAATCAGTAGGCCAAGTTCTGTCCAATTAAACTTGCAATGCGAGTCATTCTCTTTTTATCAAATAGTTTTCCCAAAACTCTATTTGTTTTCAAAGTTATAATTACAGGGATTAAGTCTTTGTAATCTTCAATTACTGCCGGTATGTGGGGTTTTGTATACATTACTTGATACCCGTCATCATTGGACAACGAGTTAACCAATGGGTGATCTGACCATAGTCACCGATACGGTCGAGTGACAAATACCGATTTGGGGTAATTGGTTGATAGAAACAATATAATCACCCTTAATACTGTATATTATAACAATGTATCATTTTGTACAAATTGAGTGACTCGCCATTACTTCCCAGCTGATAAAATCTTTTTAAACATGTTTCAGGTGATTTACATGGAACCAAGGAAAAAGTGCCACGTAGCACTACAGCTTGAAGAAGGTGGCTCAGTAAAATAAATAAACATGTTTTGTAAAACAAGGAATTTACTCGTGAAATTTCTTTATTGTAAATTACGGGGTTTGCCCCAAATTGTGAAATAAAATAATTGGGCATTTTCAGTTTTCACGATCCTGTTAACATTTCAACTGCCAAATTAAACATCAATACCACGGGTTTCTGTCCCGCGGCTCCTGAACCGGGTAAAACCGGGACGGGGATCGTGACAGTTTCCAACCATCGCCTTTGTCGCATATTTAACTCCTTCTGATCAAAGAAGTATTTTAAGCTCTTGTGATCGGTAAATATGGTGCACTTTACTCCGTATAAATAGTGCCTCCGTATTTTTAATGCAAATACCACCGCCGCCAATTCCAGATCGTGTGTGTAACAACCCGCATTTTGAAAGTCAAAGTCAAAGGAAGAAAAGATTACTAGTTGCGATCTGACACTCCTTGCTTAATTATTGATGGTACTCTTTGCCTTGTAATTCTATCTTATAATTTGCTTACTTTAGTTGTATTATGTGGAGTATCTATATCAATCGAGGTTTAATCGCATGTTAATCGCTAATCTATTTATCGACTTATCGCTAATCGCATCGCTATCGCTTCGCAACTCAAATTATAGGTTATGGATATTGTTTTACGTGTGTGCTATTATGTGTTACTTGTGCATGTTATGTTTATGTTGAGGTGTTTAATCGCAATCGCAACTCTATCGCAACGTAATCTCACCGCAAACTCGAGATTCAAGGTTATATTTATGGTATTTAGCAGTTAGGTTATTTGTGTAACTAATGGGTGATACTATCGCATCGCTTACTCGAAACACATCGCAACGCTCAACGCACAAAAACGAAAACACGAAAACCAACTCGCGGCAACCTTCGATCGAATGGTCATCCGTACGGATGACCATCCGATTGGATGGCCATCCGATCCGTCACTCGTGCACACCTTTCCCTTTTGGAATCCTATAAATACCTCCTGTCACATCACAAACAGTGAAGTGACAGCTCTCTTTCCGACCAGCACGCTCAAGCCCTCTTTTCCTTCGATTTCTCGCGATTCTTGTAAGTTTCTACCTCAAATCTTATACTTCTATGATCTACACTCACTTCTTCATCATTTTCACCTTGAATCTTAACTTTTAACCATGAAATCCACTTGTTTGAGGTGTTCTAGGATGATGTCATCATGGAGTTCTTATGAACTTCAAGATTTTGCCTCATTCCACCAAGAACAACTCAGACCTAAAGGATTTAAACATGTTTAAACACGGATTTCGCAATAAAACTAAACATTTTCGAGATAAAAAGGATTGGAAGATGTTTTCTACACTTTCTTTCAACTCTTTCACACTCTCTAGCTCAAAACCGATAGAATCAGAACTCGTTCGGGCCTTCTACTCACTCTATAGTGAAGGGTTGGACTGAGAATGGATTTTATCGGAAGAGACGACCGATTCACGGGTTGAACATGAACGATCGTCAAGAACATTTACTGATTACACTGAGGTGATTCCCGTCCGATTGGATAACTTGGACTTGAGGGAATCTTCGTAGTTTAACACATTGTCATACCGTCTCGATCAAACCGCAAAACTTCTCATACTTAGCAAATTTCAAAATGAGCCAGTCACTGAACGGACTACCGTCTGATCGGATTGCCATCCGATCGAACGACAATCTGATCGAATGACATATGGTCTCTGACACTTAAACTTTTCACAACAATTTCAAACATCACCAAAACTAGCGAATGGCCATCCGATCGGATTACCATCCGGTCGAATGACCATTCTACTGTGGACTTGTTTTCTGAGAAATGTCCCACTGGATGGATCGCCATCCGACCAAATGACCGTTTGACTAGACGACCTGAAAGGTAGAGATATTTCTCTGTTTTCAAAATGCTACAACGAAAACTTCAAAGCCATCATACACAAACACGTTATCCCAAACGAGTGGTAAACCGACCGAATGGCCATCCGAACGGATGACCATCCGATCGGATTGCCATCCGTTCAGAAGTCACTTCGTCACTCAGTCACTTCGCATCGTTTGACGTGCCACTTATCGTTTATGCTATCATTCTGTAATCAGGCTAACTCTCCAGCGCTCCCTTCAATCCAAGACGGTGTTTATTTATTAAACACTATCTGTGAGTATACTCCATCCCTTTTTGCTTTAAGCACTTTTGGGTGTTACATACGTTACTTATATCAAATCACATCGATCACACAATGCAAACACTTTTATACGCTAACCTCTATTGCATGTTATACGTGTTACTCGATGAATGCTTGTATGCTATGTTTACACAATGATTGTTGCCTGACACCTTAGCAACGATAGTACTATAGTTTGGACTTAACACCTGTCGTGGACGGGGGTTGCTAAGGGTATTTCTTCATGTGTCACAGTGGTGACATGTGTTGCGCACTCTACAACTAGCAGTCACGTCTGTGCATATTTCATTGTCGATAACCTACTCGCTTCACATTATGCATGGTACATGCTGGTTATGAGTAAACTCACTTTCGCTACTATTATACTATTAAACTTGTATGCTCACCTTTACACTATGTGTATTGACCTCTATTTTAACGTATGTGACAGGTGTTTAGGATACTTTGCTTGTTACTTGCTGGAATCAAGCTAGGATGAGTCTAGAAACAAACAATTTAAATCTGAGTTGTCGGAACAACTTTTATTTGTCTTTGAGAACTACTTATCTGTAATAATTGTGTTGCTTATTATGTCATGGTATGGGACGTGATGCTTAAATAATTGGTAATTTAAGTTGTTATGGAAACTCTTGGACAATCTGTTTCGCTCAGTGCCCCGCCCCGATGTTTTCGCCATTAGTTGGGGTGTGACAGACTGGTATCAGCGCCATAACTATAGGGAATTAGGCAAGACTCGACCTAGTCCGGGATGATGTCTTAGAAACGACCTAGTCTATAGTTTAAGTACCAACAGACCAACTTGTGCAAACCCGGTAAGGGTTTTGTACAAGCTTACTCGCTATTCTCGCTTGAGCTCGCTGAACACTCCACACTTGCGCGGACATCGCATACTACCGCTTCGCGCAAGGTCAGCCTTTCCTAAGGCTGGCAACTCACACTATTTTCAAATATCTCGCGTAAGCAAAGTGATTTGGCCGAGATTAGGTGTGAAAACTGCAAACTCTCGACTAGATCGCTTGCTCGACGCGACTTTTTATTTCAAACACGAGAATTTGCGTTGCATTAGGAGTGAAATCCATACTTCAACGCAATTCTCTCTCTATCTCGTGATTTTATCACCCAACCAGGGATACAGTCGTTAAGTCATGGGTGAAACTCGAACCTTGATGACTTGTTCCCGCTCCCTATTATGATTTTACAAAACTCTCACCAAGGTCTCGACGAACTCCAATGAATTGAGTCGCTTTGTAACATTCCAGAAGGCCAAGTGCGTACTTAAGACCCTTGTGAATAGTCGAATTACTTTGGGTAGTCAAAGTCTAGCACATCCAAGACAATCTATTTTCGATTTTATGTGTTTCGATTCTGGATTTCGCCACCGCTAACTCTGAAATTTATCGATTTTATGTGTTTTATGTGGTTTTATGTGTTCATGTGTTTCGATTTTGGTGATTTATATGCTTTTCTCTGTTCGTTTCGATCAACACGCACAACTCGCACTGCACATCTATCTCAAAACAGCAACAAATCGCTTATGTTACTCGCAATCGCTACTCGCTATTCGCACCCGCAACTCTCGATCGCTTTACGCAACTGTGAACAATAGGTAAATACGTGGAATATATATAGGTAAATACATGCAAAATATAGTGGAAAATGTGCCTACGTGGATTATGTGTTTCTGTGCTTATGTGATTACGTGATTTTGTGCCTACATGATTATGTGCCTACTTGATTTCGTGTTTACGTGTTCCTGGGCTTTATATAAAGTAGCTTTCAGAGAAATAATAAACTATACTCGACTTAGTTGACGATGTGTTGAGCCCTGTGACGATGTCTGTTGCAGACAATGTCGTCATTCGGTACACACCACTCTCGATCTGCTAGACGTAATCACGCTGACAAGCGAATCGCTTTTCTCGTCGTAAGTCAAATCACTAAAGTGATTCCGCAGATTGTTGGTGAGCTTAATGAGAACGCTAGCAAATCCTCTGAAGAGTCTAGGACTGATGCTCCTAAGCCTGCTTTTAGCTTTAAGCAGTTCAAAGCCTGCGGGCCGAAAGAATTCACCGGAGAAGACGGGCCTACGGCCATGTTTCAATGGTTCAATTCAATCAAAGTCACTCTGCACCAAATCAGCTATCCTGATAATCTCCGTACTGTTAACGCTACAGGTGTTTTCCAGTCCAGGGCTCTGGACTGGTGGACTGCCGAAAGAAACAAGCGCAGAAATGATGCAGCCTATGGGCTTACATGGGATGAGTTGAAGGACATCATGATGAAAGAGTTCTGCCCTCCCCACGAGCTTCAGAAGCTGGAGGACGAGTTCTGTCACATTAAACAAGAGGGTGGCGGCAATGCTGGCTTAACTGCTCGCTTCAAGCAGCCGAGTCTCATCTGTTCGGGTCAAGTTACTACCCCTGATATTACCATCAAGAAATACATCCGTGCTCTGCCGGATTGTGTCACAGATTTTGTGCAGGCCGCCAAAACAACCACTATTGAGGATACCTACTTGCTCGCTGCTGAGATCAACGACAAGCGAGTCAGGGCTGGTTATTTGATAAAGCCTCCAAGAATCTGCACCAAGTCACCGCTATTCCCACCACTGAAACCGCCACACCGTAATCTTCAAAGCTATCACATCAAAAAAGAAAGAACAGCAGCTCCAGCAACAAGAAGTGTGCAGTTTCTACAACTCCACCCAATGCAATACCCGCTCAACCGCAACCCCAGAACCGCCAAGTAGCGGCGCCTGTGACCAATGCACCTTCGGCAAAGCGTGCATATATTGGCCCACACCCGCTCTGCCCTACTTGTACTTATCATCATCCGATTGGTATCGTATGCCGGTTCTGCGTTCAATGCAACCTGTACGGTCACTTCACCACTAATTGCCGTACCGGTCCTCGCCAAGATCAACCCGGGTGTTTCATACCCATCATGGAAAATTTTGGAGTTGCGGCAGGGTTGTGTTACTTTAGGACTAGTAAACTACTTGGAATATTGAGACAAAACATCAAGTGAGGTGGTGGAATAAGTTAGGATAGCCATGGCTTCCAAGGTTTACACCTTTACCAAAACACAAATCTTACCATATGAACTATGGAAGACTTGGATGGTTTCAATACTTGTGGGTTGTTAAAACCCATTCAAAACAGAAAGTTTAGAGAGTGTTTGCACCTCTAAACTCATCAGAATCAACCATACACAAGCTCACTAACCATAGACTTGATTAGAAGCAAGGTAGGTACAAGATTGCATAAGAAATCATAAGTTTTATAAAGTTAACAAGATAATCTTCCAAAACAGAAATTTTGAACCTTAAAATGGTGATGTTCCACCTTGGTTTACTATGGTAAACTTGTGGAAACACTCCTAGAGGTATTTCAAGCTTTGTAGAGGAAGAAGAGATGAAGAAAAGTGCTCACTTTGGTACTTAGAACAATCTATCTTTTCTGATGTTTGCAACTGATTTGGGAGGGATTTGAGAGTGTAGATAAGTTTGGAAAGTGAAAATGAGTGACAAGGAGCTTGTTTATATAGTGGTTGATTAGGGTTTAGTGTTTAATGAAGATTAAAGATGATTGGGGAAAAAAGGTGATAAAATGTTGGCCAACCCACATCCAAGAAACAACTGGCTGCGGATTAAGGGCCTTGGCGGCATGCGAAGAGTAAAGGGGTAGGGCTCGCATAGCGCGACGCCACCCTATTCCAGAAACTTTGTGTTTCTTTCACTTTGGACCTTGAACTTTGATGTTCTTAGTATCTTAAGCCATAATTTCCACTTTTAGCACATTTTCAAGTATGTAACATGTATGCAACCATGAGTTGAGTATCGTGAATGTATGTATAAGTATTTGTACATATAAAAAGTATCGAAACACGTATTTAAACAACTGATTGTATGTAAAACAAGTATGAGTTTGCGTGTAGGAGCATGTATTGAGTTTGCACATATAATGAGTATGTGATGAATGTATAACAAGTATGTACAACACGATGTATAATTGATGAAAAATAATCAAGTTTTATTATGATCGAAGTTTCGGATTACAATATTTGGAAATGAAATACGAATACAAAGAGAATACAAATTTCCATAAATAGAAATACAAACAAACTTTCTAAATAAGGAAAGTTCCAAAAAGCGAAGCGTTACACAACTAACTAGAGGACTATCTTGCAAAAAGACTAAAATTTTATTGAACGCTGTTTTACATTATAGATGGAGAGAACTTACCGTTTTGAAGTTTTATAGAGAGTAAATTGTGACAATTGTCAAATTTGCATGTATCCGTACAATGATTAGACAATGACTGTGCAGAATTTCAATTAATGACTTGAATTGTTTTCTGATTATTGTTATCATACATACATGTGCATCATATATTGCAAATGACATAACATTATTGCATGCAAACTTTATTGATTCAAATGATGCACGAAACAAAGATAGCACGGTTATCAGATAAATCAGAAAAATGCTGACGAATTTCAGTACATAGACAGACATGGTATTGAGACACAGAATGAGCCAGAAACCAAGAGTTACACTAGTATAGTGTGTAGGAAAGTAAGGATCATAAAACTGCCTTCCTAGAGATAGTTTAAGTGCCGGAAAGTGCCTAAAACTCACTTAAATTGCTTAATTCAGCAAAAATCAGCTTTTAAACACTTAAATATCATGCAGAAATATGGTTAAATGGTCCAGAATGCTTTCCTAAGTGTCGGGAATCAAAACTGTCACAAAAGGTGACATAAAGCTCATTAAACTGCATAGTTTAGCACCTTAACGAACCGGTAACCAACTGAACAACCGAACACTACCCGTAACACTAAATTTTCACTAGAAGCATTGTTTTAACATTTCCAAGCTAGTTATGGTCCCCGAACATCATAACACACTATATAACATCCTAATAACTAATAACCTAACTAATTCACTTAGATTTCAACTATAAACTAACTACACAATTACACCCTAATCTAGACCCCCCACCTATTCACGGCCAACAAAGCATGGCCTACTCAAGATTTTATTTTGTTATTTTATTTTATCATGTTTCATCTTTATAGACATATTATACAATAGGTAAATTAGTGTTGAAGTGTTATAAGAATTAACCACAAGAACTTAACACTTCATTTCACCAACAACACTTCACAAAACTCTTCCTCTCCTCTCCCTTCTACTCATGGCCGAGAACACACCCACACTCCATCATCTTCATCATTCAACTCTCATCCAATCTCTACATATACAAAGGTGTAAGAAGCAATATAAGGAAGCTAGGAACTCTTGGAAGTTGAAGGACCTCTCATACAAGCTTTTAACCACCTCATCTTCATCTTGTGATCATCCCTAGCCTTGACCTAGTAGTAAGATCATTCTACACCCCATTTTATATCTTATTTAGTTGGTTAAAGAATGATACAAGTAACTAATCTTGAAGAACACTAATGATCAAGAACATGAAACTTAAACATAAGCTTAAAAATCATAAGAAATCATGTTGTTAAGTGTTGTTATGCTTCTTGATTGTTGATTGTTTGTGTTTATGATGTTAAACATCATATGATCTTGCTAGATGGTGATTAAAGACATAATCTAGCAAGATAAGAATGGATAATTTCAAAGAATAATTTTCAAGAAACCAAGTTAAAAATACAAGATTTACATAAGCTTGGTTCTTAAAGAAACTAATCAAATTTTTAGTGGTTAATCAAGTGTAGGATCATGTGTTTAACAAGAAAAACTCAAGAAGAAATATTTTTATAAAAATAATTTACAAGTTGTGAAAATCTAAATTCTTTAATAATGATGTTTTTAAGTAAACAACCACACTTTAAAGGGTAACTAAGCTTACTAAACACACTAGTAAGTTACTACAAATTTTTATAAATTTTCAAGTTCATGAAGTAGTGATTATAGCTTGATTTTGGCAAATTGGTAAGTATTGTTTGATGTGTTGATGATTGTGATGATTTATAAAAGAAAATGATATGCTTTGAAAGCATGGAAACCTCCATTTATAAGGGGAAACTATGACAAAATTTTTCTAAGAAATTAAACACTTAGAAAAATATTTTTAAACAAATATTTACAAGTATATTTCAAACCATGAATTTTCTTATAAAGTTTGCCATAATTTTTGTTACAAAAATTATAAATATTGGAGGTTGGTTTTTGATAATAAAAGTAACTAAATATGTATTTAGGAAAATATATATTTAGATGTCACCATGTGTGTGATTATTTGTATATTATGTGCATTAGTTATATTATTTTAGGACTTGAAATAATATAACTCACCAAAATACCCAGAAATTACAAAACAAAATATTACCAAAATTCCAAGAAATAAATATATAATTTATACCCAAAATATTGGAGAAACCGAACAAGGAATATAACCTACAAAATATTCTGGAAATAAATTCATGAGTATATTTTGGTAAATGGTATTTTGGTAATCAAGAAAACAAAAATATAATTTTTATAGTTATTACAAAATATATCATATTTTTTACAAGGAGAAAATACATTATTTTTGGAAAAGAAAACATATATATTTTTCTTGAAATTATTAGAAGATATATTATTTTGGGGAGAAAATATATATTTTCTTAAATAAATATGGAATACATTATTTTTGGGTGAGAAATAGATTTATATATATTTTCTAAGTTAAACTTGAAAATATATTATTTTTGAGACTTAAATGAAAATACAATTATTTTTGCCAAGAGGAAAATTATAAATAATTTTTCTATGAAATATTTCTTAAAATATATATTTTGAGAATATATATTGATGAATATTTATTAACAGTATTATTCTGGAAAAATAAATACAAAAATAAGTATAATAATACTTAATAAACACAATTAAAAAAATACGTATTCTCGTACGTATAAGTGCACCAGAGTACGCCACCGATACTTGGCAAAAATATACAAGTTCAAGATATGAGTATGAATACACCCATCCTTGGGAAGTTATACATGTGCAAATACATAAATGTGACAAGTTAAAATATATTACTTTAACCAATATTCCAAAATTTAATAAATATAATTTAAGTTAAAATATTTATTATTTTAACAAATAATTATATAACTTGGAATAATATTGAAGACACAAAGAAACGTAACTCAAAGACAATAATTAAGGCTAAGTCAAGGAACGACCCGCCCGTCTAATAAACCGTAGTACGTTGTAGGTAGTCGTGCACACAAGTAGCAGCTTTGGGTTACATTGGATACGAAGAACCCAAGACTGTGAGTTCATGTCCCCCTTTTCTTTTAACTGTTTTCAGTTTTATAACTTCGGGGGTGAAGTACATGTTACAAATTGTTTACAAACGTTTACATGTGGTATGGTTAGCTAAGGAAGGTACTGTTAGACCATGTGAGTGGTGGGTACAACGCTTAAGACCATTAATCCTCGTAGTAGGACCGAGGGACATGAGTGATACATCTATTTGGGTGTTGCGAGCCCCACCCATGAGGACCGGGATTTGGCCCATGAGGTGACTATGTCTTACAGCCGGAAGCCTGGTACAAAATCTGCTAGGACTGAGCCTTCCTGCATCACGTCACACATATTAATGACCTTGCAAACCATTAATGGATCTGTTTTCCTTGTTGCTTTCATACCGGGATTTACAAATACATACATACTTTCAATGATTTCAAGTTTATTCGTGCACACATACAAACACATGAACTTGCTTAACATTTGTTGATGTTTTCAAACTACATGTATTTCAGGAAACTAAATGTGGATCTGGCGGGAGTTTGGAAGTTTCAAGTGATGTTTGAAATAAAGATGTCATCCGGTGTCTAAGGGTTTGGGATTGTGTATCTTCTCCAGGATATGATACATAGTTCAAAGCCTAGTTTTTATTAGTGTCTTTCGTCGAGTCCTTTTGGAACTCTAAACAATTTGAATGGTTTGTAATATGAAATTGAAGTCTGCGTTTGGGATTTTAAAACAATGTTGTTTGTAATGTTTTAAAACTTATCTATGGATGGAAATATTGGGTTTTATCATATAGTTGTTTGTTATGGTTGAATGCAATGATATTAAGCAAGTCACACATAATCACGCTTCCGCAAAAGTCAGGGTGTGACAGTTTGGTATCAGGGCTTCGATTGTAGCGAACTGGGATTCTTTCTCGAGTCTAGACTACAATCAATAGGGCTCTCATGAAAATACTTTTACAACATGTTTTCATTGCATACACAAAACGCCCAGATCCATGGAATAAACGTTTTTACAAAAGGAAAGACAAGAAACACGATTGCAAGGTCACATTGGTGGTTTAGTCTGGGATATACTAGGAAAGATAGAAAATTTCATGAAGGATAATGCGAATACATGATTGAGTGATAACTGCCTTGATTACATACTAAGCATTAGTGGTTAATATATGTGCACATGTTATGATTGTTATGTTACAGGCATCATGTCTTCTTCAGAGAGCGGATTATCAAACGTTGATGATCCTTTGGCTATCGTCTCAGATGATGAGATTGCACCTGAGCCAGAGATACTTACGTCAGACACGGAGAGAGACCCTGACATGCTATCGGATGACGAGGACGATAGTTTTTCAAGTTAAGTCATGGTTTTAACGCAAACTGTGAATCAGACAACACATCATTGTTGAGCTTAAAATCAGCTCATTTTAACATTAACTTTGTTATTTTATAACTAATCCTAATAGTACCTGCAGACTGCATTATCACGTTTCCTTACTCTAAACTAATTTTTTTTGTATAAATCATGATCTAGAAACTGTATAGCGTCTGTTAAGTTTTAACCTACATGAACTCAGATCTTAACATGACAATCAGTAATAAAACTTTCACATCAGATTACGATAAAACAATATTACAAGAAAATTAGCACAAACTCAAATCCTATATTTCCAAAAACAAAAATTCATAATAATGAGAAAGTCTCTACACTGAAACGAGAAGCAACCGTCGATTCAAGAACCGGAACCATCTAAGAAAGCCGCGTTGGCTCTAAAGCAACCGCAACAGTTTGACCACTTTGACCCGAATCATTTTGTTTCATTTCAGTTTGAGAGAGCAAAGGTCCATCATTACAATCATACCCTTTGCACCCTTCTTTGTTTGACATGTTTACTTGTACCACTTCTATCTTGTGTGCAACAGACAATGCTCTCAAAACTGGATCTGACTCATTACTGTTGTTATAAACAACTGATTCGTTACCGTTGTTATAAACAGCCGATTCGTTGACCAAAATACCCTTGGTGACAGGTGGTACACTCAAAGTGTAACTCTTGTAAGGAAAAATGTTAAACTGAGATATTATTATGAGAATAACTACCACAAGGCTTATGATTAACACCAAAAGCCTCAAGATTTGAACTTTACATAATCTTTGCAATGGTCTTTTGGTTTCCAAGATCTTGGACAGTTACCCAGTTTCAAAACCCCACTTGTAAGGCTGCTAGCGACCTGTTTGTACAGCTGATCATTCCACTTGTAAGGCTGCATTACAGCTGATCATACAACTTATCATTACAGCTGATCTATCGTTGGCTTCCAACTAACAAACCTGTAAGTTGTTTCAACTAACAGACCTGTAAGTTGTTTCAAGATCTGTTTTGAGCCAGATCCAAATCATCACCCAATAACTAGGGTGGGGGCATGTAATAACCTGTTAAAAAGGGTAAATTAAATAAAATAAAAGAATGACTAAATTACCCCTCTATCAAGTTAGTTTTGTTAGAGTGTTAGTCATTTTGGATGGATTTATCAACCTTTTTGAAACCTCAGTGGTTCCTATGAGAGAAAAAAAAACCTTTTTTGGATGGATCTAGCAAATTTGAACAAACGTAAGGGACGATTTTAGCAATTTACTCTTTTATAGATGAGATAATATTAAGGTTTGTAGATACACCGATTTATGATCAATAAATATGTTTTCAATTTAATAGAGCTAAGAAATATATTAATTTCATTTTATACTCATTTGTGACATAGTCAATTAACCTTTAGTAATAATAAGACTTTATTCATCAAATATAAACATTTAACTTATATCATAACTTTACAACAACTAGTTATTAATTAAATCCGTATAACAATTATTAATAAGAATAACAAATCTAATTTATGTCATACCACTTAAACAATGAATTTTGTAAACAGAATTGAGGTCTTATAGATTTATTTTAAATAAAAATTTATATTTGAAAGATACACAATGATAAAAATTATTATTATTATATACTGTTATATCTAACGTAATACGTAATTTCATTCATATTAATAATATATATATATATATATGTATATATATATTTGTGTATTACATGTTTTTCTGTATTCAACCTTTGTAATACACGGTTATTATGGTATTTTCTATGTTACTACTTAAGATGGGCCGGTTGTTGTGATAAATTCAAGTTTGTTGTGTGAACTATCATATAGTAATAAAAATTCGTTTACATAAAGTTTCGTTACTAATTAACATAAACCGTTAGTTATATAAAGTTTTTTAAAGATTATATAATTATATCGTTTATATTATACAAATTCGTGTAATACGCAGATCTATAACCTAATAACTCATAAAAAAACTATATTAACCAATCAGAAGTAGGTGAAAGCCTATGAGTCTACGACCTTATTCATTTAATTTACAAGAATCATATTTTTAATAAACTAGTAGTATGAAAACCGGCGTGTTACGCTGATAGATTCCCCATGCTATGCGACATTGGTATCGCTTCATCTCTTTATCTTACAATACCGATGCTCCTTATAGCAACCGGAAAAGGAAAAACAAAAAAATCGTGATATGACCAAAAGAATATCAACATGGGATCTACATCGATTGAAAACAATTTTTTTGATAGTAATCAGTTCGGTTCGTTAGAGTACCACCACGATACTGGCATTCACTCATATAACATAAATAAAAAAACAAATGTACATTCTATTTTGAATGCACTCTGGTCTCAACAAAATTTACAACGAAACGCCTGAAAAAATGTTACAGTACCGACACTCATTATAGCATCCGAAAAAAAACAAAACAATAAATTCGTGACATGACCAATAGAATATCAACATGTGATCTACATCGATTGAAAACAATTGTTTGGTAGTAATCGTTTCGGTTCGTCAGGGTACCACCAGTGGCGGACCCATGATTTTTTCTAATGGTGTCCATTTTTTTCGGTGTTCAAAATTTTCATAACAAAACGTTAAAAGTTTCGGGTTGGTCCTCCTTCGGGTTGGGTTAGAGCGAGGTTTAAATTACATTTAAAAAAATAGAAAAAATCAGCTATACAAGTATTGAACCCATGACTTCTTGTTAGTAAAGAGGAGGGTTTACCACTATACCAGCTTTGTTTTTCTTTCTATGGTGTCCACTTAATTTTTTTAAAAAACATTAGGGTCCCAGGGCCCTGACCCGCTCTATATGGGTCCGCCCCTAGGTACCACCACGATACTTGCATGCACTCATATAGCATATAAAAAAAAAAACAAAATGTATACTCTATTTTGAATGCACTCTGCTCTCAATAAAATTTACAACGAAACGCCTGAAAATTAAGCAAAATTACGAATTTAGTTTTTTTTTAATTATATAGCACACATAAAGAAAATAATAAACAAAAAGTTGTCACGTGACAACTTCTTAATGGGCCAACCGCCACGTGGCATCTTCTTAATGGATCTATTACTATTCATTAGGTTTGTTTTTTAATTATAAAAAATAAATAAATTATAAATATAACATATATATATATATATATATATTTGTTTTTTAATTATATAATATATAATAGGGGAGGATTCAATTGAAAACCACTAATTAAAGTGAAAACTCGAAAACTAACTAAAAAAAACCCTAAAAAAACACACCAAAATTTTTTTTGTCTACAATTTTTATATAAACTAGGTTGTTGCCATAGGCCGCGTATTGTGGCGGCGACGCTTTAGTTATTTAGAGCCGGTGGCTCGTTAACTATATGAAAACCAA